>CM061058.1:7284763-8484763 GCA_030762865.1 Paraleonurus japonicus
CTTGAAGATTTATGATTTACTGAAGAATTTAAGAACTAATATTTTCAGGCTGAAGTTTAAAGAGTTTTGCGGGGGTAGCCTCTTTACAGGGAAATCGAGCTTCAATCGCTGACTCACAAATCTGATACTTGTAAGCAAAAAAATATATATATATATATATATATATGTATATATATATAATAAGAATAATTAAATTCAAGGGATAAGTTAGATATGAAATAGTTTATAAAATGCACTTTACTAACAATCATATTATATAGATCAGTGGTAATACATAAATGTATAAGTTTTATTGAGTTTATGAGGTCCAAGAGTTCAATTCCTAGGTACTGACAATATTTAATTAGATTTTATTTTAATTTTTGAGATTAAGTTATATATTTGAGTGAAGAATATCAAACGAGACTCCCTACATTCTCTTTCTCCGGTGTAATACTCTGCCGTACACTTCTCTACCTTTCTCTTTCTACTTTTCTCTCCCACCGCCTTCTCTCCCACAAATAAGCTTCTCCATTTCAACTCAAGATTGGAGATTCAAGAGTCTTCTAAGAGTAAGAAAAATGCAACATTTTTTTCACTCTTTTTTGCCTAAATGGATTTTCAAATCATAACATTGGTCATATTTTTGAAATAATTTTTTTATCTTTTTCTCTCTTATTACCTACAATGTTCTGAGTGAGTATAATGTGATTAGATACATATGTTAGAAGCCCCAAGAGATGTTCTTTTTTTGGCATTTGGTTGAGATGCTTTATGTTTGATTATATATGTTTAGCTTATGAATATGTAAACTATGTGATCATTTGATGCTATTTAGTGGATTGCATGTTGATTATATGGTTGCATGTGAGTTTTGCTGCATTTTTTTAACTAATGATAAATTATTAGGGTTTTCCATAAAGGTTGTTGATGGTCTTTTGATATTTAAAAATGAGATTGGGTGCCTCAACCATGCTTCAAAAATGTATAAAATTTGTTGTTGAAATTGCTATGTTATTGCATGTGACTTTTAAGTTATTTTCTCCTACATCATGTCTCTATTTCTTTGGTTTAAGAACTTATTTGGTGATTGCTTTGTTGTTGATCAAATTAAGTTGGGTGCCCCAAACTATGCTTTGTATGTATTATGAATTTTGTTGCTTTGAAATTTATTATGTAATTTGCATGTTACTTTCAAAAAGTGTTCTGAAGCCTTTTCTGATCAAATTTTCTCAAACCCCTTTACCAAACTGAAGTTCTGGAAGTCTAGAATAAGTAGTAAAAATTTCAGATTTTGAAGCTTATTTTCGATTTAATATGATTTTTCTACCAAAGAAGTGCTGTATCTTTGAAGAAAAACGCCCCTGTTTTTGGCGATTATTGCAAAATTTACTTTGTGAGCAGAAAAATTAATATTTAGAGAAAAAGTAAATTTCGACTATAATATTATTCTCTAATATAGCTCTTAGCTTTCCATAAGAATTTTTACCTTAATACATTTGAGAGTTATATTCAATTTTTAATGATTTTTCTAACAGAACAGTGTCTTTCTAGTAAAAACGGGGCAGTTTTAGAGCTTCTAGAATGATGCATGATCAAGTAGGAAATGTAGAAGATTTAAAATGTGATCTTTTTACTAGTGATACTACTGGTACTTAGGATATTATATATATTTTTACTTGATTTTATTTTAATTCCATATTCATGTGTTACAAAAATTTTATAAAAAGATGGTGCATAAACCTCATTTTAGGAAATTGTTTTTATCTAACTTAGAAAAATTCATAAGTAACAAAATTGAGATTATTTTCTATGTGAAATTTTATGGTATGTAGCTATATAGTGTTGTAAATCCTACCTGTATAAATTTAATAATTTTATGACATGTTTATATTTGTTTATAAATAATCTTCTAAAACGAGCTGTCTTTTTAAAGAGTTTTACATAAAAGGTGAGTTTGTGTAAATTATTTTCTTTAGTCACCTAAGTAATTGAAAGTAGAAGGTATTCCATAATGAATAAATTAGTTTTTGTTGTGAGGCATGTTATAACTCTTTTATAATTTCTCTTTTACTTATATTTTCAAGAAAGAAATTTTTATAATTTCTTTTTATGCGTACTGTAACTAAGTCTTAGTAAATGAAGAATTTCTTTTCTTTTGAAATATGTTTAAGATTTACAAGTAGGTATATGTGTATACTATATATATATATATGTATTAAGATACTAATAATTAAAGTTAGTAAAAACACTTTAAGTGCATGGTTATAACTTAATGCTTATAAGACTAAAAGAGGCGACTAAAATGTATCGAGTGCTCGATTCGAGGCAATTTGGATTAAGGTAAAAGCTATCTTGAAACATTCAAATACCAAGAAAGTGGGTAACCTTTAAATACCTTTTGCATTGGCATTTTAGAGTAATGTCGGGTGTGTGTGGAAACGAGCAGGCGGATCTTCAGATTATGCCTGCCTTGCCTGAATTATAAGCTAGTCGAAGCGGACTATGCTTCACCTGTGTGATAAAGCTAGTCGGACGGAACTATGCTCATGTGTGAATCAGGCAGCTCTACGGAATTTTAAACTCACGGTGAAATGAGTTGGAGTCTCACGGGCTCTGACGTGTACTCGGTTGAAACATGCTTATTAGTCTTTTTAATGCGAATTGCTTATGAAATTAAAATGTTATCCAGCAGCTGGGCTTACTTCCTCCGTGGGAGAGACTCCGTGATATGTACCTTTAAATTTTTCGAGTCCTGTTTGACGATGAGGTGGACGTGTGATCTGTGTAGACTCCTCTAAATAAATTTACCACAAACTAAGTTTACGTAAGAATTGAAGCTAGTACTAGTAGGACTTATGTTATGGTTTAAGCTTTTAAATTTATGTATGGATTACTAGGTTCCGTGGTCGAGTCCCTTTCAAACTACTAGGGAGTTATGTTCGTTTGTTTTAATATGTTATGCATGCATGACTAGCGTACGTCTATTATATTATATTTTATTATGTTAAACTAGTTATGACTTTTCTCACACGCTTGATGATCTATTTTTACAAATGTCTAATTAAGTAAGTGTTTGACTTAGAAATGTGGGTAAGACACGAGTTAGGCACAAGCACAATTAGACACTTAAATAATTTGATTTGTTTAAAAAAAAATTACTCGTGTTTTTATGATGTCATCTTCCGCTTGACCCCCTTTAAATTAAAATCTTTTGATCATTCTTGCCTAAATGTACTTTCATCGGGGTAGCGCCACCGGGCGCTCGGCATATATCTTGGAAGAGATGAATGGGACACCCGTGATACGGCCTTGGAATGTCGTCAATCGAAGAGGTTCTTCGTTTAGGAGCACTTCTTATTATCACCATTGCTTTGTAGTTGATTTCGTAGTTACTTTCTATTTTGAACTCTTTACTACAACCCTACTAGTACTCTTTTTTCCCTCTTATGGGTTTCCCCGGGTTTTACCATAGGAGGTTTTTTAAGGAGGCTAGCTTAGGCTCCTCTGGGGTCTATGTTGACTTTATCAATAGGGCATTTCGATTAATAAAAATTCCTTTTCAGTTTACATCGATTGTTTACTTTATGAAGAAGGAGGATCTCATATAGATGATTAATCAAATGTTTTGATACAAACAAATACGAGGATGATAAGATGATTTAGTGAATCGGAAAATTCACTTAAACTTTGAAGGCCCAGAGAGGGCCGATTTCTGATCAGTGAATGCGAAAATTCACTTGGGATTTTTTAAGGTTCAAAGAATTGGCCTTAAAAATTAAAGGGCTCGATAGAGCCGGATTTTGTTTAAATGAATCGGAAAATTCACTTAAACTTTGAAGGCCGAGAGAGGGCCACGATTTCGATCAAGTGAATCTGAAAATTCACTTGGGATTTTTAAGGTTCAAAGAATTGATCTTAAAATTAAAGGGCCTCGATAGAGCCGGATTTTGTTTAAAGTGAATCGAAATTCACTTAAACTTTGAAGGCCCAGAGAGGGCCACGATTTCGATCAAGTGAATCAAAATTCACTTTGGATTTTTTATGGTTCAAAAATTGGCCTTAAAATTAAAGGGCTCAGAGAGGCCGAATTTTGTTTAAGTGAATATGAAAATTCACTTAAACTTTGAAGGCCCAGAGAGGGCCCTGATTTCGATCAAGTGAATCTGAAAATTCACTTCGGATTTTTATGGTTCAAAGAATTGACCTTAAAAATTAAAGGGCTCCGATAGAGCCGGATTTTGTTTTAAATGAATCGAGAAAATTCACTTAAACTTTGAAGGCCCGAGAGAGGGCCCTGGTTTCGATCAAGTGAATCGAAAATTCACTTGGGATTTTTTAAGGTTCAAAGAATTGGCCTTAAAAATTAAAGGGCTCCGATAGATCCGGATTTTGTTTAAATGAATCGGAAAATTCACTTAAACTTTGAAGGCCCGAGAGAGGGCCCTGGTTTCGATCAAGTGAATCACGAAAATTCACTTGGTATTTTTTAAGGTTCAAAGAATTGACCTTAAAAATTAAAGGGCTCCGATAGAGCCGGATTTTGTTTAAGTGAATGCGAAAATTCACTTAAACTTTGAAAAGGCCCAGAGAGGGCCCTGATTTCGATCAGTGAATCGAAAATTCACTTGGGATTTTTTAAGGTTCAAAGAATTGGCCTTAAAAATTAAAGGGAACTCCGATAGAGCACGGATTTTGTTTAAATGAATCGGAAAATTCACTTAAACTTTGAAGGCCCAGAGAGGGCCTGGTTTCGATCAAGTGAATCGAAAATTCACTTGGGGTTTTTAAGGTTCAAAGAATTGACCTTAAAAATTAAAGAGGCTCAGATAGAGCCGGATTTTGTTTAAGTGAATGCGAAATTCCCTTAAACCTTGAAGGCCGAGAGAGGGCCTCGATTTCGATCAAGTGAATCTCGAAAATTCACTTGTGATTTTTTAAGGTCTCAAAGAATTGACCTTAAAAAATTAAAATGCTCCGATAGAGCCCGGATTCTATTTAAGGGAATCGGAAAGTTCACGTAAATGGTGAAGGCAGGAGAGGGCTCGAGTTGGATTATGTAAATCGAACATTTACTTAGGATTTTTGAGGTTCCAGAGAGCCTTAAAATTTTTCGAAATATTAAGTGAATAATCATTCACTTAGGGTTTTGAGGTTCAGAGAGAGCCTTAAAATTTTTCAGAAATATTAAGTGAATAATCATTCACTTATGATTTTGAGGTTCCTAGAGAGAGCCTTAAAATTTTTTCTTTGAAATATTAAGTGAATAATCATTCACTTAGGATTTTTGAGGTTCCAAGAGAGCCTTAAAATTTTTCGAAATATTAAGTGAATAATCATTCACTTAGGGTTTTTTTATGTTCAGAGAGCCTTAAAATTTTTTGAAATATTAAGTGAATAATCATTCACTTAGGGTTTTTAGGTTCAGAGAGTCTTAAAATTTTTTCAGAAATATTAAGTGAATAATTATTCACTTAGGGTTTTGAGGTTCAGAGAGAGCCTTAAAATGTTTTCAAGAATATTAAGTGAATAATCATTCACTTAGGATTTTTAAGGTTCGGAGAGAGCCTATCTTATAGGAAACAAGGTAAGCTTTTTTCAAAGGATACGGAAGTAATAAATATAATCGAGAACAAGCGGTTATGAATTAGATTGGCAAAAGATGCTAATCGAAGAAAGCGAGGATTAAAAGTCTAGACATAACCTATCATGTAGCAAAATAATATACGGGGGCTTACGGGGACACAACTTGACCCATGAGAGGCCCCTAGAAAGGCTCAACAAAGAACTGCCTGGGCATAAATCGCTTGACGTGAGGCCCATTAGTTCTTCACGGGACACAAACAACCCGGGATAAGTAAAACATTGTTCAAAATATAAAGAGTATAATTGTTTAGAGGAATAAGAGATAAAAAGTTCGGTGGGGAGGAATTAACGGTCTCGAGAATGGTGGGCTGGAGTTACATTTTGCCTTCGCTTTTAATTTGTTTTTCTTCGACAATTCCGGTGGGGTCAACAGGATCTTCACCGAGGAGGATGGGAAAAGGAGGGGCACGCATAGGGAGTAGGCTGGTGGCATTGACATCGGCACTGCAAGCTTCCTCACGGCGCCCGATACTAGGAAGCCACCATGGCTCATCTGGATTACCATCCCCATCACCAGGAAATTGGGGGAGTCTTTAGGGCCTGGAGGGAGCTTCATGGTCATACTCCCCCTTGAAGTCAAGAGCCTGGTCTTTGGGCAATAGCCGCGTCAAACCCATGGTCCACAAAAAGGGGATATACTCTCCCATATCCCCTAGATAGTTAGAGTGCACTTATACGCCCTTAGCCAAGAGGTGTGCAAATCCCCGAAACTCGCACTTACAAGGGGAGGTAAAGAGGCATTTAAGCGAGCTTGATTCCTTTTACAGGACTTCGATTAGCCTCTTTGACTGTATTTGCGCCAAGATGTCTCTTGGTTTCCAGTAGCCACTTGAGAACGTAATTTATTGCATTCTTGTACCGGTTGATCGCGTCTGAAAAGTGAGCTCTTGGATTTTGAGTTTCTCCGAGTCAGGGAAGGACACCATCTCCTCTTTGGGCTGCAGAAGCGTGATGTAGGAGGCTGGTGGCTAAATCTAAAAATAGAATACCAAACTAAAATACGAAACCAAGTTAGCGGATAACTTTTATTATGAGAGGTTTGAGAGAATAAGAATAAGGTAGGTCGGGGTTTACCTCGGCCAAAAGCCTCGAGAGGCACAAGTGATCTTCTCACGGGAGAGAGAGGCCTGCGAGAGATCCGGAAGTTCACGGGGTAACATATCTATGGCGAGGAAGGAAGAGAGGGATTCTCGTCCTCGGGACTAGACCCGGTTCGACATGGGGAGTGCATGGAGGGCTGACCCTCTTCCCTTTGGAGGCGTTTTACGGTGGCTTCACTTTGCGAGGCTGGAGGGGCCTCTTTTGAGCTCACTTGCACTTGCCCGAGGCTTCTCGGGTCCTCTTGGAGACGAGAGGAGGTGATGGGCACGGAATGAGTAGGAACTGTGGGAGCATCTGCACGGACGGGGAGCGATCGGAGGCTGTGAGCTAGCGAGAACTAGCCGGCTTACGGACACACTTCGACATCCGGCTCGTCTCGAACATAAAAAGGTAGAATCGGTCTCTATATAAGTCGTATGTAGGCATATAAATACAAATGCTTTGGGAGAAATATATTAAGAAAATACATTATAAAAAGAGATTTACCATCCTCGGAAGCTAGAGGAATTTCGGAGAATCAAAACCGAAGTGAGATAAAAGACGGGGTTATTGCTGAGATCGGCGAAATTAAAGAGACCTCGCCTCTTTGCATGCGATTTAACTTCCGAATAACTTGATAATTGAGATTGGAAGTAGGCGAGGGTGGGGAGCCTTCATAAGGGGATTCTGAAAATCCACCCTTCATAAGGAAAGCCCCGGGGCTCGGGAGGAATGACAGAAGAAGTATTCCTCGGTCCGGTGGGGAAATGCATCGTGAGGGCGAAGTGAGGAAAGAACATAAGCCTCGGGTTCGGGCAGTAGTATAGAAAAAGAGTGGTGGATCTTGCAATTGAAATGAGTAAAAAGAGGTCCCGATGGCTCTCCCGGCCCCTTTTACTAGCATGTAAAAGGAGATCATCATCCTGGAGGCCGTTGAAGGTAAATTGGTTCGTGGGACCCTAAAAAGCTCGAGAAATTCTAACGAGAAAGGGATAAGGGGAAGGCGGAGACCACACGAAATTGTTCTCCCAGAAAGCTAGGGTTCGGCCCTCGGTCGGGTGAGGCCTTTCCTCTGTACTAGGGATTCGGGTAGAAAAATCGGGAGATCCACCCCGACGGCGGAATTCCTCTAATGTCCCCAAAGACATCCTAGAAGAGGAATGACTGCGTCTTGGGAATCGCGGGAATTGGAGCGTTGTCCATAGTTTTCGACTCGATAGAAAAGGGAAGGGGAGCAGCGAAAGTAAAGGGAGAAGCGAAAAATACACGGTAGGGAGGAGGACCTAAAGAGAGGAGGTATCTTTGGAGAGGTGAAAATCTTGAAGAAGGTTTCCTCCGAGAACAGTGAATGAAAAGTGTGGAAGAGATGAAATTTGAAATGAAGTATTAAGGGAGAAAGGAATAAGTTATTACCCTAAAAATAGGGGAGTATAAGGAACGCAACCTCACGATTGGGACGGGAAAAGGGGGTGCACCGACGACAAATTAAAAGGGCGTGACATATGATGGGGACGTTTACGCACACTGGCGGGAAGCAGAAGAGTCTCTCGATAGAAGGCGCGAACAGAGGTCCAGTACTAATCCTTTTGAATCAATCGGCTACTCACTTGGGCCCTACACGTCCCAAGAGAGTAGGGGAGCGATTGATATGGCACAAATAGCTTACGGGCCAAGACTGGCCCAAATCGAGTATAAAACCGGAAGATGGGCTAGGGCCCAATAAGCGCCCAAAAAGGAGCCCAGAGGCTATAAACGTATGGATAAGGCTATGAGTAAGCCCAGAATGCGGTGTGGGATCGGATTAACGGGAATATCGCTGGTAGTTAGGATGAGTGTCGAAAAGGGGGCTGACGGTTAGGATAAACCGGCAGGATAAGGAGTTAATTAAGGAACAAGCCAAGACTCGGTCAAAGAGGGCCCGAAGAGAGTATCAAGAAAGATCGAAAAGGAATATTCCGAGGGAATAAGGAATGGGGCGTGGAGGATGGACGTGAAGCGTGGGAGGAACATGATGAAGAGTGGAGAGCTTCATCGGAGGGTGGTGACAACCGTCCACTTCCGAGTACTATTTATGTATGATCCACTGTGAAGAAGAAGGTACGAATTCAGCGATATACTTATTACACTTTGAGCACGTTAAACTATCCTCATTAACATCCATTCAACCAGTTCTTATAAGCTCCCGGAGGTCCCTAACCGGGTATTTAGGGCCCTCGCTTTTATATTTTCGATCAACGACTGAGCTTCGGAGTCCCTACGCCGGGGACCCTCCGGCGTGTTTTGTAGGTATTCAGAGCTCGGGTGCGGGTTCGGATTGCACGGTTTTGGCATGTGTTCAAGGAGTGATCTCGCGAATCTCGGAGTACGGGGTTCAACTCTTGTTAGCGTGACTTTATTGCACGCATCAGCTTATATAGTTTGGTTACGAGTGTAATATTATTTTAGACATGGTAAATTATTAATTTGGTTATAATGTAGTATTATTTTAGGTAGTGTATAGTATTAGTATTAGGTAAAAATATTGTATAATATTAGTTTAGTTACAATGTAGTCTAATTAGTTATTATAATAAAAGAAAATAAAAAGTCATAAGATCGGGACGTCGATCCAGGCAAAGCCCGCATTAAAAATTAATAAGGGCCAAATCGAACCCCTAAGAAAGGAGAGAAATGAGGTTCTTTACAAAATTCAAGTAGAATCTCCGACTATTACGATATATCGTCATCACACATATCTGTCCAACTCTTAGAAGCCACAATTTGCATTGTTTTAAGAGCATACTGTATCAACCTTCGAGGTAATCACATAAGCTGTTGTTAAAAGAGGCAAAGTCTGCACTCCACTCGACTAGATTTGCTTCGCAAATTATATTTACTGCGACATAGTCTTAGCACCATTTTTACCTTTTTGGTAGAAACTTTAGAGGCATGAACAAGTGAAGCTGCGGAGTTCGAAGACAAACTAATAGAAGTACCCGCATCCTCGGCTTGTCGGCCGCGGCTTGATCATTATCCTCCACAAAAAAAGATTTCTCTATCGATCAATATCTATATCCCTGTCCTCATGTATTATTGACGCTAACCCCTTATCAATATCAAAATTATCCAAACACCTGGCCGCACACCACATTCTCTCCTTCTAAATCGGTAACACTTCATAACCATTTTTGTGAGAATGAGCGGCGGTGGAGCCTCCTTAGATTGTAACTCCATTGCTCTTCTTTGCGGAGAACCCTTATAGACCCAATCCTCTTCCAAAATCCCGGAGGTATGCATCGAACTCTTTTCTTTAACACCAAATTGTTCATTTTTCGAAACCTTGCTTAAACTCGGTTCCATGTTTGCATTATTTTAAATTGGAGGCTCCACAAACAATTCACTTTTTCGTACCCATTCCCCCTCTTTCAAGTTGGGCGTTGCAGCTTCCCGTAGCCTTTGAGACCTTAGTACCTTCGGTATTACGGTGATGTGTTGATCGACAATTCTCGAGTGAATGCCCTACAATACCACAATGGTTACGAAAGAGGGCAATTGCTCATACTTTAAAGATGCAAACATAACTTGTCCCTCAGATTCAAACATAATGAACTCCTCACATGCTTTTGTCATGTCTATCTCAAATAACGCTCTAGCATGATGGCACATTGAACTTTGTCGCGTCACGCTCGTCTATTTTAAGGACCGAGCGTAATGGTGAAGCCAAAGCATGAATTATCTTTGGTTGGAAAAATTCCATTGGGATTTGAAAACACGGATCCATACTTGTGCCAGTTGGTATTTACCTTATATGGGTTGAAGCCGTGGATCCACCTTTGAACACGTAAAGTTCCGAGGCTTCAAGAACCATGATCGTCTATCCAAAATCTTATCCACTGTCTTCCATGCTAGGCAACTGAATGTTGTAGTGACCTCTTCCTAGTGGAATTAGGTTTCAATCACCTATAAGTCCCTCGACATGACTAAGTTTTGAATATAAATCCTCCAGCGAGTACGGCCGAATCACCGGCCCTAAAGTAATCTTTCCAATCGGGGTTTCTTGTAATCGAGCCACTTCTCAGCACTAAATCATCATCAATCTTAACGAGAGATCGTCACCCTTTCTCCGAGCCTTCATAATGCAGCTTGAGTCATCAAGCGCCCGAATGAAATCTGTAGGGCCCCACATAAGTGTAGGACGTTTAGGGGCTTCGGTGCCAAAACTTGTCGATAAGAGCCCCTTCCATGGCATTGTTGTGTCTGCAAGAAAGCGGGAATTGCGGGAACATGATCGACAATTGTATCGAGGTTTGCCAACAACGCATAAATTGACGTTCTCGGCCGGCGAAGAGATCCTTGGTTACGTGTTCAATGGAAAGCGTCTGTGCGATCTGGTTAACATTACCTGGTCTGAATTTTCGTAGAGAGCGCAATAATTCGAGGATTAGAGATTGTGCTTGAGAAAACAATTTCGAGATCGTCGTGGAAAGAATTTGTTTGAGAGAGTCTTGAATGGAGTCCTAGAGAAGATTAGAAGCCATGAGCGCGAGCACCTTTGGGAGCGACGCTGCCGTTCCGAGGAGCCCTATGGAGGTGGTTAGGGTTCGGCGTAATTTCAAGATTTTAAAATTTTAAACCCTTCGGAATCGTCGGAGCAATATCTCCATGGGAAGCGGAAACCGTCATCCTGCTTTCGATATAAAGAGTCATTTAGTTCTGATGTAGTATTAGGTAAAAACATTATCTTTTATTTTTTTAGTGTGCGACACACAAATATTTGTCAACATATATACAAAGTTTATTTTGTGACAGTATTTATTTTTGCAACTCCAAAATATTTCGGTTTTTCTTCAAGTCGGAAACACGATCGAAAATCTGAAAAAATTCCTGTTGACCACCAAACCAGGTAGGCTTAAACAAGCAAACTCAAGTCATCTGTCGAACGAATCAGCTAATCCATAAACGAATTTGGTGCAAGGGTAGTAAAGGACGAGAAGGATGTCTTCGCTTCTCAGAATTCGCAGAAGCCCATTCTGCTTTTCTGTTCAACGACTCCACCTTCGCTGCTTCTCCGCTTCACTCCCTGTATTGCACTTGCGCATACGCATATATCTTTTAACACTCGTTAATGTATTATTGATTTATGTTACTTTGTTTCTAGATGATAAGGAGGAAGAGAAATTGAATTCTACAGAAACAGGAGATAATGAGTGCAGTCTTATCCATCCGTCTGCAGTTGTTCATCCGAATGCCATTTTAGGTCAGGTATTAGCATTATTTTCCTGTAATAGATGATACTTGTTTCTATGCTCTTTATATAGAATTGTGAAAATAATCGAATAACAAATTAGTTTATTTTTTTATTATAAATACCCATAGGGCTATATGTTAATTAATATATTGAGTGACCGTTTGGTAGGCATGTTTAGCAATAGGTCCTTATCTATTGCTAAACATGCCTACCAAACGGGCTCTGAAATGCGTTGCTTCATTACTGTGTGCAAGATAAAGATATAAGAAGATGCCATGTTCTTCAGGAATTAATTTGGTTTTGTGATGGATGCAAAAATTGGGTATCTGGAAATAAAATTTTGGCAATTTTTACTGTGTATGAAGGTGCTGTTCATGACATTAGAGTTTTGGAAAATCATTTTTGAACTAATCTTCATTGTGGCTATGGGTTTGTAATAGGGAATTAACATAACCTCTGATATAAAAATGCTAGCTACAAAGATGTTCCTATAGCAAATTGTAAGCATGTGAGTAGAATTTGATCATATCGGCTTGGTTGCCAACAATAAGTATATATCTTAGTGAGTAGAGGAAATCAAATTAAGAAACAATTTTAAGTGATTCAAGAACTTTACATGTACGTTAATAATTGATTTCTCTCTCTGAAAGGCCTAATTTAACAAATTAATTTATGTAAATGCCAATGTAAGTTAGTATAATAAGTATCATAAAAATTTTGAAATCATACTCTACCACCTCCTAACAACCAAACATACGCATAATCCCTTTTACTATTAGGATTTACTATTCATGAATTTCATAATCCCCCAAACCCTGAAACATACATAGCGTTAAACTCTTTTTGTATATTTAATTATTATTTTTAATATTTTTGGGAAACTTCCAAGGAAATAACTTTTAGATATCTAAGAATTTTTCGTAGTGCCGAGCGACACTTTTATGTCTTTTTGTAGAACAATGAAGGAACAATATTAAAGCAAGAAGAGCTTGAAAAAACTGATTTTTAGAAACCTAAATATCAAAGGAAATTTTATTGTTTCAGTTAAAAAAAAGCTGAAATAAGAAGATTAAAAGTGAACTGGTTTTTCCTTTTGTCTTTTTTCATGAGGCTTCACACCTTTTAATTTTTTTGAAGGTGTTACAATATAACAAATACATGAGTCGATGGAACATAGATCGTACTGTTATGTTGAAAACAAGAAGCTGGTACAATGTAAAAGTTAATTATATTTAATATAAAATTGAATAAATATTTAATAATGACAATGAGAATATCAACTCAATCGTTTTGAAGATTCGGATTCCAAAATGTGCTTTATCAGAGACATTATCTTCAATCAGGGAACAACCCAGACTCTGTTTCACAGTACTCTGCTAAAGTTTATTTACTACTTTCATCATATCATAGTCTAGGTTGCACCTGCTATTGACACTCTTGTCCTATTGAACGACACTATTACAAATTGGAATTTTCTCCTTTAGATCCTTGATTATGCAGTTTGTGTGTGGACCTTGTCCCCTTTGTGAATTTTCAATCTACAGTACTGATAGAACTCTTGTTTTTCATTGAAAATGAATATGGTCAAATTGTTTAAGGATATTTTTCTGACTTGCAATCGTAGGCATAACTTTTTATGTTATTGAACCAGTATTGCCTGCATCTCTTTTCTATTCTATTTGATCTACTCATATAGTATTTTTCTGGTTTTTTTCTGAGCTGTTCAGTTCATCTTTTGCCATTCTAAGATATTCATAAAGTTTTTATGTGAATGTAGGGTGTCTCTATTGGTCCTTTTTGTACTGTTGGACCTTTTGCAATGTTAGGGAATGGTTGTCGGTTATATCCTGGAAGCCATGTGTCTGGAAATACAAAACTAGGGAATAACTGCATGTTGATGACGTAAGATAATTTAGTCTGATATGCAAGTGTAATTTGTACTTCTCTGTGTTCATTCTATTTGAAGTTGAACTGCCTACTGTGTCTGCAGAGGTGCTGTCGTTGGTGATGATCTTCCGGGTTGTACGGTTATTGGTAACAAAAATATAATTGGGCATCATACTGTGGTGGGCATTAAATGTCAAGACATGAAATACAAGGTTGGTTGCTAATCCAAGATATTTTACTATGTAAACAAGTATATGTTGAGAAAAGAGCGATAATAGACGCTACTTGATTAGTGGGATTTGGATCCCCTTTTGTACAGGACGGTCCAATGCATACTTACAGCCCTGGGGTTTATTGGAATTCTTTACATCCCTTAGATTTTATTTTCACAATCATTGGGTTGAACTGAATCAAATCCAACTGCTGTAAATATGCATTGGCCCTTCCTGTACAATCACATGATGATATGCTTATTGTTGACTTATACTTTTATCAGAAAATGCAAAAATTTTAGGTTTCTTACCCAGTTTTGATTTAAATCTGTAGATTAGTGGGTAATATTACCTCCATGGGAAACCTAGAAAACAGAAGTTCTTTTCAGAGCTCATTTAGAAGAAAATAGTGAGATTTTAGGTGAGCTGTCCCAAGACATGCAAATGACAATTTTTCAACAACCAGATTAAGACCAAGATCATTCATTTAAAAAAATTGGCAGAAAGCTTCTTCTTTTTCTGAACTTAACAATCAACAGCCTTGAGAATTTATCTAACCATACAAATTTTGTCTGTACATGGAGAAAGCCTTTTCTGATCTTTTACACAAAGGTTCTTATATTAGAGAAGTTATCAAGTAGTGTGTGGGACTCTTGATTTTAGGGAATGTTGTTGGTTATCTTGAAATTCTACAGTACAAACAAGAATTTGTAATTTCTGTTTCCTGAATAAACAGCCATAAAATCATTTTCCTGCAGGCACTGTGTTAGGTTGGGTTGGAGGACAAAATTGATTCTCACCGACTCAATGACTAGAATGCCCTGAAGCCATTGCAGATATTGCAAATAATTCTGTTTGACTCCAGAGAGCTTTTGGGGGACGGCCTGAAAATATGAATAGATTTGACTAGGCAGCAGGGTTGACCATAGGCTAGTTCATCAAGAATGCAATTGGATAGTTTATTTATTTATTTCTTTTCGGTGATCTGCATATATGTTTCTTTTGTTCTTTGTTTTCGAAGTTTGTTAAAAGCATGCTCTTTCATTGCTTTATATTTATTGAAGTTTTTAGCATTGCAGAAAAATGTCTTGTCCGAATGTCTTGTGTGATAATGCATTCTGTGTACCTATGTGGCTGTGTCTACTTTGTAAGTTGTTATGCTGGGTCAGGATCAATGTCTTTCTTTTCAGGAATAGAGTTCACTTTGATTTGATTTGATTTACGCATAGTTGTTAAGGCTTCAAGGCACACCAAGGCGCAAGAGTATGCCTAGCGCCTTAGGCGCTGCCTTTTTGTACAGTGTGGCAAAAATTAATACAAACACTACATAAACTTAAATTAAACATATTAGCATATAAATAACTATTAGACTGAAGTTCAAAAGCCCATAAATAACACAAATTAAAGTCATAAGCTTCGATAATAAGTAGCAAACATCAAAACGAAGGCCGGGTGGCAGGGGCGGGAAAGACTGACAGTTATTTTTGTTAAACCTAATTTTAATTATGCTAAAACTTATTTCTTAGAGACCAAGAAGTGTTTATTAACTTAAATAAAACACATAACGGTTTTCATTAGAAAAATAAAAATTTAAATAAAAAGGGTTTTAATGTCTGCGCCTCAGGCAGTCTAGGAGAGCGCTCCTCCTTGCGCCTAGCGCCATAGGCGCTCCTCAGGCGTGCCTTTAACAACTATGGATTTACTCCTATTTACTGCCATATTATCTATAACCATAGTTTTAAAAGGCGCGCCTTAGGCGCGAGGCGCATAAGGCTCGGAGGATTGCGCCTTTACTAAGGGTGAGGCGCAGATCGTGAGGCGCGCGCCTTAGTGCGCCTTTTGTGCCTTTTCTGAGGCGCGCCTTTGGGTCAAAAATGTTTTCAGCCAATTTTTTAAGTTTTTTTGATAGAGCAAAGGGTGACTCGAACCCATGACCTTTGGGTCATAGGTAGTGGAGCTCTAACCACTTGAGCTATACCACGTTGTCAATTTTTTTAAGTTAGAATAACACTTTTAGGTTTATTTGTAACACTTTTAAGTTTTAAAAATATATTTTAAATCTGAAATACATATATATTTATTAAAATTAGGTTAGATAAAAAACTAAGGTTTAGAAGAGAAAACACTCCACTTCACAAACACGCTGCTGCGCCTGCACCAGAACCGAGCCGCCGCTGTCACCGCCTGTGTGTGTGTGTGAATGAAGTTTAACTTCACTATTTTAGTATTAATTTCATGTTTAGATTATGTTCTAAGCTTATAATGTTTATTTATTGACATTTTGGTAGTATTAAGTGGTTTTATGTAGAAAATCTGTGTGAGAATTGTTTATAGGGATCATAAAATAGTGTTTCGGAAAAAGGGCAAGAGGCGCGCCTTAGGCGCGCGCCTTGCGCCTCAGGCGCCAAGGGGCCCCTTGCGCCTTTTTGCGCCTCGCGCCTTTAAAAACTATGTCTATAACGTATAATTCATGTTTTCAAATGTTCATGTAGTTATTGTTACCATTAAATAGTAGAGGGTCTTCATGTTGTTCTATTGATTTTAGCCAGGGAATGCGTGTTTCCTTGAGATTGGTGACAACAATGAGATAAGAGAATTTGCATCTGTTCATCGATCTTCACGGCCAGACAGAAAGAACAGTATGTAACTTAACCTTTTGCTCATTTAAGATCTCAATGGATGTACCCGTATCTAATTATATTTCATCAACAGGTCATTGGCGATAACAATCTTATAATGGGATCTTGTCACATAGCTCATGACTGCAAAGTGGGTAACAATAACATCTTTGCAAATAACACTCTATTGGCAGGGCATGTTATTGTGGAGGTGTGCTTTTGCTCTTTTCATTAACTTCTGGCTTTGACCAATAGATTATTTGTTATTCTTAGAAATTATTGAACAACGAGGTTGTTGAAGTGGTTCATTTGCAGGATTTTACTCACACAGCAGGGGCAACTGTTGTACATCAGTTTTGTCATATTGGCTCTTTCTCTTTCATTGGTGGTGGCTCAGTGGTGAGAATTTTATCTAATCTATTAAAGTTTATTATAGCATCTGGTTATACACCATTGTGGAAGGAGTGGGTCTTAGAGTAGATGTCACCAGAATTTTTCTCATCTACAGTCATAAGTTTCTGCTCGAGATGCACTAAAATATGCACTCTTGCATCTTCCTGTCTACTATACCGAATGAAGTGGTGACACAATATCTGATGAGTGTGGTATATATGCTTACAAATCAATACTTAGTTTCCACCTATGAAAATATAGATTTTGCAGCTCTTATATTACACATAACTCTTTCACAAGTCTCTGTTTATTTAGAGTGCTTATTTATGTTGGAAGCAATTCCAGTTTAATTGACAGCTGATCAAGTCCATTTTACCCTTTCAAGGTGCAAAATAGGTTTAATGGTGGCTTAGCTAGGTGGGGAGGGGGCAATTCCGGTGTCTGTAACTAATAAGATACACAATATAATTGTGTAATAAAAGGTTATTTTTTATGACTTGTGTCTGATGCAATTTGAAGGTTTCACAAGATGTACCGATTTACACATTGGTCTCTGGTGAACGAGCTGAACTACATGGATTAAATCAGGAAGGTTTAAGGCGCCAAGGGTTTTCAGTTGCGGAGGTTGGTTTCAATACATTTTCTACTATCTGCTTATTTCATATTTTTTTATAGTTTGATTGTTCTTCATTTTAATATCATTCATGTGTTGAAGGTTGCATCTCTCTTTCTTTTCACTTGATCTTGACCTCCAGTGTTTTCCGTGAATTGAAATTTGGTGGATCTTTCTCCACATGTAACACCTTTTGTTTGTTAGGCTGTGGGAGGCCACAGTCAGTTCCCTTTTAAGCATAATGAGAATATATAAAGAAATGATAGTATTCCCTCCGTTCCATAGAAGCTTTCATAGGAGGGAGTGCACATACTTTAAAAAAATAAGATTAATGATTGGGGTTTTGAGGGATGATTTTGTAAACTTTTATGTATAAAGTAAAAAATTTATTGAGTTATGTGAATTAGTGGATTTTGAGGGTGGAGTTTATAAAAGCTTTTCCATTTTAAGGTTGTGAAACTTATAGTGGGAGGGACGAAAAGGAAAAGTGTGAAAGGTTTTATGGGACGGAGAGAATATTAGTAAATCAAGTCTGTGTTTCATCATGATGTCGTTTGCCATTTCTGGTTGCATGGTTTTTGTTAATGCCTGCTTGCTTGGTACCGTTTAAATATAACAGAAAAGTCTCACTTTGTCAACCAAAAGCTTGTTCATTTTATATTCTGTCATGGTAATAATAATTTTGTTTGTATTGTATCCCAGATAAAGAGCCTGAGAGCAGCTTATCGAAAAATCTTTATGCCAAAGGATGGAAACTCTCGTACCATCGAAGACCGTTTGTGTGACTTGGTATGTTCCCGCTTGTTTCCTGTTCCTGGAAATAACTGTAATGATGTTTTCACCTGATTTCTCAGGAGAAGGACGAAGCATTAGGCGAAGTTGGAGCTGTGCGTTTAATGGTGCAATCCGTTAGAGATTCGTTCGCAGAGGACCGTCGTGGAATTTGCAAATTTAGATCTTGGTGTGGATCTTGAATCTTTGCACTTATTTCCAAAACTATATAACTGATGAATGATGATCCAGTTTATCTGGTTTTCAAGAGGAGGCTTTCCTTTTCTTGCATAATCACATCCACTGAATTGGGGGCCACTTTATCTGGTTTTCAAGAGGGAGGCTTTCCTTTTCTTGCATAATCACATACACTGAATTTTCAACCCGGGGTTGGGGAGCAAAATTTACAATTCTGCATTCATCATCAAGATGATGAACTATAGAAAAAATTGTACGAGACTGTCGAGAAATGTGGTAAATTTTTTTCTACTTTTAATTGAAAAGTGAAAACTCTTATTTTTAAAAAAATTGAAATGTAATATTTATTTTTCTTAGAAATATTTTTCTAATGTTTTCAGAAGCATTGCCTTTTGGTTCGGTTTAATTTCATACGCACTCACTCCATATAAATACTCAAATATATCATAAAAAGTGTTAATGTTATAATTGAAAAGTGTTATTTAATATAAATAAAAACGTCAATTATATTAACATGAAAGTGTTATGTGTTAGCATTATTGCATTGAAATATGCTTGCAAAATTAACTAAAAGTGCTTTGCAACAAAATTTGAGTGCATGTATGTACTTATCTCACAAAAGACCAACTCTTACCTACTCGATTACAGATGTAAACATGATTTATCAAGTAATACTTTATAATTTAAATGATGATATTTTACATTTTAAAAATATAAAAATGATTTATCAAGTAATACTTTATAATTTAAATGATGATACCTTACATTTTAAAAGTGTAATTTCATAGGTTATTCTCCTCAAATTTATCTACATTGTATATCCAAGCTTACATTACATCTATTTGAGGCATCACAATATTTTATCCAAGCCTACATTACAAAGTCTCTTATTCAAAATTCTAATTTTCTCATAATTTTATATCATCTATTATATTCACTCTGTGCAGCCCAAAGTATCCCATTTATCATTTCCGTCCGTCCCACCAAAGTGTCACATTTCTTTTTATCCATATCCTACTTTTATAATTATCCTATACTATCTATATATTTACACAATATGCCACTCATTTAATATATTTAAATATATTTTTCATCTCTCTCCATCACATCACTTATACTATATTATTATTATACTACGTTTCATCTCTCTCTATCTACCACATCACCTATACTATATTATCTTATAATATATAAAAGCGACTCACATTCCACATTTGAATTTTGGCGTCATTTCACTCAGTCGGTGATCAATTTCTTTCGATTCATCATGGCCATCTACATGGTCAAACATCTAATTTAGGTAGCAGACATGCACAATTAATATGACGTATATCTCTCTAAGTCATCCCTCATTTTCAGTCTCACCCTCCACTATAAATTATTGAGATTTTTGTTCATTTTCATCACAATTACACCACCACCATCATCCACATGTTACGTTGCTCACGGTGAGAAAGAGAAGAAGCCACTTGATTCAATTCTGAGCACTAATTAAATGAAGAATGCCTTTGGCGGAATCGAAAGAAAAACGGTGGTGGTTGATACTGCAACTATTCATTTATAATTTTTTTATTTTATTGGTTCGATAGTGATCTAATGTAAATTATTGAATTTTTTGAATGTTCATATTTTTTGTAGTTGTACATTAAATAAAGGGTGTTGGATTACCCTTTTTAAAAAAAAAAATATAATAAACTCTTAGATATGTATTTAACCATATCATATACCAAGTACATGAGTACAACCAAAATACTTATATATGACCTTGACACATGAATAGTTTCTCAAGAGGTAATACAAAATCAAGATTAATTTTTCAATTCAATATGTATAAACTCTCGAATTCATTAATCATTTAAATTTTATTAAATTCTTTTTTTTTTTTTTATCATAGTTATAAATTAATTATTATTCACTGATTATTAGCAAAAATAAGAAATTAATTTGACAATTGTGTATTACTATAAATCTCTTGATTTGACTTTTTCTACTCTTACTTACTATGTAATTTATCTCTAATTTTATGCAAATAAAATATTAATTATTGCAAGAGAAGCAAATTGAGGAGGGAAGGACATCTTCAATGGAGGTGCAATCTAATTATGAGTCAATCTAATTATGAAAAATATTGTGATGAAATTAATTTGATAATTGTGTGTTACTATAAATAATTAAACGTTATACTTATAATTTGACAATATTCAATTAATAGGAATCGATTTAATTAGTATTATTAGGTAAGATTTAATGTCATATTTAAGTTTTGGGAAGATTTTATCATATATTATGTATGACTAATTTAGGAATATTTGAGTTATGATTATAAATGAAAGAATCGTGATTGCATTGCCACAATTAAAATTTACAATATACCTAATTTTTTTATATGTTATATGAATAAAGGTATGTATACTATACTTTATGAGAAAATGACTGTAGTTTATATTTAAAACACAAAGATGAAAATTTTAAATATTTTAATAGGTATAATACATTAATTTTTCTTGCTACGACAATTTACGTGTATTTTTATTTTTTACGAGGACAATTCAAGTGTATTTTATAGCAAATATCTTTTAATTTTTAACAATTATATGTAACAATGTCTCACTACTCCATCTTTATGAATAAGTTCTATAATTTTTCAATTCACCATTAAACAATGGTTCTAATGAAAATTGATTAATCTCATACATTAACAATACATAAAATTAGTATTATATTTAAATATTACATTATTAGAAATATGTATATTATTTTTGGAAAAAAAGACTATAACTTATATTTGAACATACAAAAATTAATTAATTTTTGCTAATAGAAACAACTATGTGAAAAATATCAAGGCTAAAATAATTTAATAATATAAAAATCGAGATACATAATACCCTAATATACTAATATATTACTAACACAATTAAAAGTCATTATGGTTAATGAAAATCATTAATATATCTTAATAAATCTTTGAAACAACACTAATTCATCAATATGGTATACTTTATCAAATTTAAAATAGGAAATTTTGACCTTACTCTCTGAATTAACTTAAATGAATTATATATATGCCTTGGGATTTGTTTTGATATATGTATATGTGATATCATTGTTAATTATTTTGAGTGATTGGGCATACTTCATCAATTGCTTTGGCCACAATTTTTCAATAATAGCATCCCGTGTCTAATGATAATTTTTACTTAATTAATTATTTTTTTTTCAAGAGTAGCATCCTGTAATTAATTGTATTTTACCAATTTTTTTAGTCTACTATCCTTTTGAAAAAGTAATTGATAGAATTTTATTTAAAAGGACAAACAAATTAAAATCAAATCTCATAATTATCTAAATTTACGATTTAGTGACTTTTGTGATATCATTTTTAGAAAAAAATTATTTGTAAGAAAAATATACCTAGACAAATTATGTGTAATTTACTTCTTAACATAAAGTCATGGGCAAACAATATGACTCTAAATTGGTAAATCAACTAATTGATAGAAAAAACTTTCATGCTAATTAATTGAAATATTTATAGTAGTATGTTAGGATATATATTTATATTGTTTTGATGATGTGTTTAAAACCTTAGTGTATTAGGACCCAATTTGAACACTGTTAGTCGGAAATTTGATGGTCTAGTTCAAGTTAGATAGTCTTTTGTTAAGGAAACCTTTCTAGACTAGACAAGAAGACTTGAAGACCAGTGAGATAGAAGACTTCGTGCCAAGAAGATAGAAGGCACTGGAGTAGAAGGGTTCGTCTAGAAGACTTGACACTGGAGTAGAAGGGTTCGTCTAGAAGACTTGACTGGAGTAGAAGGGTTCGTCTAGAAGACTTGACACTGGAGTAGAAGGGTTCGTCTAAAAGACTTGGCCAAAGCGGACTTGAGGTAGAAGACTCTGTGTGACAGACAAGAAGACTTGATGTCGGCAAGGTTGAATTATGGAAAGTCGATTAGCAAA
Source organism: Paraleonurus japonicus (assembly GCA_030762865.1). Lineage (NCBI taxonomy): Eukaryota > Viridiplantae > Streptophyta > Magnoliopsida > Lamiales > Lamiaceae > Paraleonurus > Paraleonurus japonicus. The sequence continues at coordinate 7,307,352 of CM061058.1, forward strand.
GTTGAGACAAGTTTGAGTTCAAGAGTTTGACCGATATCTCGATTCCAAGATTCAAGGAAGACATGATTGACAATCAATGATTAAATCAAGATTCAATCATAAAGATTAGATTGCAATCAAGGAAGATATGGAAGACCAATCAAATATCAATCAAGGGAATCAATCGGTATTAAATCATTCAAGACTTGATTGATGGGAATCAATCAAGTCAATCAAGCAAGTCAATCAATTGATGGGAATCAATCAAGACAATCAAGCAAGTCAACAATTTATACTTTCCAAAGCGATAGAGAATCGATTGCTAGCTTTTCCAACGGCTAGTTTTTCAATCTCTATGAATATTGGTGATCACTACAAGCTCGCGTATGGAATACACGCATATTCAAAAGAGACACAAAAATACGACGAGCTAACGAACAAGAACGGTCACCATTCCAAGAGCTTTAAACGTATTAACACAAGCTTAGAGAAATAATCCATTGCTATCTTAGAGCAACTAATAGATTAGGATTATTTCTTAGTTGGAATGTAAAATCACCTTTCATTATCTCTGTACGAGAAAAGGTTGATTAACTTTTGATCTAAGAGTTAACACTCGAAGATCACCACTTTGTACGAAGGGCAGGAACTTGTAAAACTTCCTGTGGTTGAATCCTCAAGGAGAACGAGGATTGAAGACCAAACAAGGGCAGGAACTTGTAAAACCTCCACGTGGTCAAATCCTCAAGGAGAACGAGGACAAAAGATCGTTTCGTTAGTAAGGCCCCTGTGGAATCGGGGAGAGTGGACGTAGGATCGTTATATCCGAACCACTATAAAAATCTATGTGTCTTTACAAGCTTTACGCATTCATACTTATAATCTGCTCATTCATCGTTTTAATAAACTGCATCAACCTTGCTGTAGAAGACTCCAAAGTCTTCTAACCTTAGAAGATTTTCTTTAAAAGGGTTTTCAAATACACACGAGATTAGCTTCCGCACCATCGAGAAGACTTCGAGTTTCAAGTCTCTTGATCTCACTTAGCACACTCGAGTACCTTGCTGCGAGAAGACTTCAAAGTCTTCTAACCTCACCACTCGGCTCACGAAAAGTTGTAAAAGTTTTGAGTGTGGTAAAGTCTATTCAACCCCCTTCTAGACTTTCCACCTCCTTGCACATCTCGTCCGGGACCAACAAGTGGTATCGGAAGCGGTGGTTCAACCGACCACCGGCTTTGGTTACCAATAGTCTTTGAGGAAAGAAGCATTGTGGTCATCAAACGAGATCTTTTGAAAAACCGTTTTCATAAAACTCATTGCATTCATTGCATAATTGTTTTTATTGCTAACATGAGTTTTCTCAAGAGCGATAAGTCAGAGAAAGCTCTTGAAGTTCTCTATAGAAGACTATGATTATTGGAAGTTGCGCATAAAAACCACCTCGAGAACCTTTCATGATCGTATGCTAGATATTTTGGATGATGGACCAATGAAGTTCAATTGGGATCCAGTAGAGACTACTAGAAGAGAACACGATGCCCCACATTTTCAAAGAGAAGAAGAGAGATTGGAGAGAGATAGAAGTTTTCTTGACAAGAAAGCTTTGATGGCGAGGCCAAGAAGAGTCTACATCTAGTTCATCAACCTCATCGATTTCTCTCCGATAATGATCTATGTTTAATGACAAACACGGAAGAGGTATCTTCGACTCTTGTTCTTCTTCTTCTTCTTCTCGCACCTCTCTAGCGAGAAGAGTTTGACCATAACTTTGTTGATAAGTTAATGGGTGATCTCAAAGCTGCTATACACGCTTACAATTGTGTGGAAAAAGAGAACACTAGCTTAAAGGCTGAGATTGAACTACTTACTCAAGAATCTACTAGCAAGCCTTACGGAATACTAGCGAGACTCTAATCGACAACTTGTAAGAGTTAAACACTCTTAAGGTGAAGTGTCTTTGAACAAAGATACTGTGGTAGAAAGGTTGCTTCTTGAGAATATTGAGAGAAGGCAGGATCAATTAAAGATTCTACAAGCAAAGTTCGATGAACTTTTCCATCAACATGAACGTGTAAAATCAAGTGAGGAGCGTTTAAGTTTGAGGTTGGATCAAGTAGACAAAGCTTCTCATGCGATTCAAACAATAGTTGAATCGTCTCAAATACATAACGTAAAGAAGGGAATTGGTTTTACCATTGCCCAATCCTCACGAGTTCAAACAAGTGTACTTAAGAAAGCGTACACATGTTAAGGGTAATGATTTGGTAGGAGAGGGTTCCAAACCTAAACCTCCACGATAAGGGTAAAAAGGTTAAGCGACCCAAAGAAATCAGTTGAATGGGAAGAAGAGTAGTTATACTCAACAACCTAAACAACCGATGAGGTATCAAAAGAAGGGGAATCCCAACTTAAGAAACCTCGGCAAGGTCGAAAAGTAGACATGGTGAAACCATCTCTCGAGGAGACAGTCTCACCAAGACTACACAACCTAAGCAAACTTCAAAGCTTGCTAAACGATCTACTAAGCCTTCTATGCCTGTGAGATATGAATCTTTTGATGGCTCAAGTAGAACGTACTCTTATCATCAAAACCCTCGGACCATTGCACAGCGGTGATCACTCCATCCAGAGGACCTCGGAAGGGTCGAGAAGTCTTACGGAAGGAACACAGCCAACACTCATAGACATGCATCCAAGAAGGCACCAAAAGATGAAGTTGTCTATGTTGATATGTATGGGAGAAGGATGAGGTCTTCTAACCTTGATAAGAACACCTTATTCCTGTGGATCCCTAAAAGTTGTGCTAACCCTCAAGGACCCAACACCCCAGAAGGGTACCAAAGTTTAATTGTTTTGCGAGAGTCGCATGGGTCCCTATAGGAGAAGAAGTTTGGATAACACTGTCTTGTACATCGGCGGTGGGTGCTCGAAGCATATAACTTGTGAAAAACACTTCTTAAGTTCCATCAAGCCTCAAGATGGCCCATGCGTAGTCTTTGGTGACAACAACAATGGTATAACCAGAGGAGTTGAAACCTTAGACATTGGAGATGTACGAGTAGAGGAAGTTCTCTACATAGAGGGCCTATAACATAATATGTTGCTTGTGTCCCATTTCTATGACAAAGGGATACTCAAAGCAAAGTTTAGAGATCTATCGGTGGAGATCGGGCTTGTTGGATCCGGGAAAATCATGTTAACACTTTCTTTGAAGAAAACTTTCAACTTTCTTTGAAGAAGAGAACTATCGGTGGAATTAAGTTTGCTAGATCCAAGAGAAGCGACTTAGAGTAGAAGACTACAAGCCAAGCCGACTTAGTTAACAAGAAGAGTTCAGTTGCTTAAGAGAAGAAGAGTTCAAGGTGGAGCAGTTGAGACAATCAAAGAAGAATCTCATGATATTTTATTGATTACAAATATAAGAGCTTACATGATAAGAAGAGTTCGATTGTTAAGGGGGAATACCGGTGACTTAAAAATATGGAGAGTTGATCATTACACACACATAGTGACATTTTCAAGAAGGCTCTAAAGATGGAAGCCAAGTGATCCTTCTCCTTGATGATGTCAAAAGGGGAAGGAAGCTAAGAATTGCAATCCTCTCCGAGATAACTTCTAGTTGACTGATTTCTATTGAGATCTATTTAAAGATCTACGGTCGCTTTACCGTATTGCTTATCCTTTTTATTTCAATTCTTAGAAGGTTTTAACATCATCAAAAAGGGGGAAATTGTTAGGATATATATATTTATATTGTTTTGATGATGTGTTTAAAACCTTAGTGTATTAGGACCATTGAACTGTTAGTCGGTGATGGTCTAGTTCAAGTTAGATAGTCTTTTGTTAAGGGGGAAACCTTTCTAGACTAGACAAGAAGACTTGAAGACCAAATTTGAGATAGAAGACTTCGTGCCAAGAAGATAGAAGGCACAGAGTAGAAGGGTTAAATCTAGAAGACTTGACACAGGAGTAGAAGGGTTCGTCTAGAAGACTTGACACGGAGTAGAAGGGTTCGTCTAGAAGACTTGACACGGAGTAGAAGGGTTCGTCTAAAGACTTGGCCAAAGCAGACTTGAGGTAGAAGACTCTGCCGTGACAAGAAGACTTGATGTCAGCCAAGGTTGAATTATGGAAAGTCGATTAGCAAAGTTGAGACAAGGTGAGTTCAAGAGTTGGCCGATATCTGATTCCAAGATTCAAGGAAGACATGATTGACAATCAATGATTAAATCAAGATTCAATCATAAAGATTAGATTGCAATCAAGGAAGATATGGAAGACCAATCAAATATCAATCAAGGGAATCAATCGGTATTAAATCATTCAAGACTTGATTGATGGGAATCAATCAAGTCAATCAAGCAAGTCAATCAATTGATGGGAATCAATCAAGACAATCAAGCAAGTCAACAATTTATACTTTCCAAACGATAGAGAATCGATTGCTAGCTTTTCCAACGGCTAGTTTTTCAATCTCTATGAATATTGGTGATCACTACAAGCTCGCGTATGGAATACACGCATATTCAAAAGAGACACAAAAATACGACGAGCTAACGAACAAGAACGGTCACCATTCCAAGAGCTTTAAAACGCATTAACACAAGCTTAGAGAAATAATCCATTTGCTATCTTAGAGCAACTAATAGATTAGGATTATTTCTTAGTTGGAATTGTAAAATCACCTTTCATTATCTCCGTATGAGAAAAGGTTGATTAACTTTTGATCTAAGAGTTAACACTCGAAGATCACCACTTTGTACGAAGGGCGGGAACTTGTAAAACTTCCCGTGGTTGAATCCTCAAGGAGAACGAGGATTGAAGACCAAACAAGGGCAGGAACTTGTAAAACCTCCCGTGGTCAAATACTCAAGGAGAACGAGGACAAAAGATCGTTTCGTTAGTAAGGCCCCTGTGGAATCGGGGAGAGTGGACGTAGGATCGTTATATCCGAACCACTATAAAAATCTATGTGTCTTTACAAGCTTTCTGCATTCATACTTATAACCGCTCATTCATCGTTTTAATAAACCTGCATCAACCTTCGTAGAAGACTCCAAAGTCTTCTAACCTTAGAAGGTTTTCTTTAAAAGGGTTTTTCAAATACACACGAGATTAGCTTCCGCACCATCGAAGACTTCGAGTTTCGAAGTCTCGCCGATCTCACTTAGCACACTCAGTACCTTGCTGCGAAGACTTCAAAGTCTTCTAACCTCACACTCAGCTCACGAAAAGTTGTAAAAAAGTTTTGAGTGTGGTAAAGTCTATTCAACCCCCTTCTAGACTTTCCACCTCCTTGCACATCTCGTCTGGGACCAACATAGTATATGTGTGATTATCTCAAATGTAGTATCATGCTTAATTTTTAAACTCTTAATTGTTCATTTGTCTAAATGTTAAGTTTATCTAATTACTATAAATAGTATAACACAAGAACTTATTTCAATACAATCATATATTACTTCAATATCTAAGTTTTCATAATGATAACAAAGAAGGAAGCGAATATTAATACATTAATTATCGGTCCTAAATTTATTGTCCCATAACTTTGATGATTAATTTCCTATTTGAAATCTTTGACCAAAATAAGATATTTTAAAAAAATTACTTATTACAAAAAGATTTTCAAATTAATTTAGAGTGATAATATTAATGTATTCAATATAAATAAATTATATAATTCAAGTGAGCTAACTTGAAAATAAATTTAACGTCCCAATAAAAAAATAAGGAAATTATGATATTTGAATTTGGTTATATTTTATTTTTATGAATATCTTACGTTATCATATTATTATTTATAATATTTATGTTTGAGATATATTGATTTACTACAAGAACTTAAAATTCTCTAGGTCTCTCATTCTTGATTACTTTTACATGTGAGTTTCTTATTTTGTTTCTATTGTATAATATTATTATGCGTAACTTCATTTGCTTATTATATTTTTGATGAAAACGTAGAGCTTTAGAAAAATCATGTATGTCCCCTAATTTATGTAGAGCTTTATGAATTAATTTTGCATAGATTAATGCTACGAACTATTGATTTTTTTATTTCGGTTATAAGTTAATGTCTTTTTCCAAAAATATAATATAGTTTGCTGAATTTCTTTAACACTCTTTATGAATATTAGATTTTAGGGAAAATTACAACCTAGTGCAAGGCCCAAGTGTTTATTACATCCTAGGTGCAAACACCTTTTTGGAATTACAAGTAGAGTACAATTGGATAAGTGATTTTCCCCAAATACCCTTACTTTTCTATCATTAGTGGTGTGGGATTCTCTCTCATAAAAATCGCTTCCTTCAGTTGAATTAGTTCTCTCTCTCGCCGACGTCAATCCGATGGCTTGCCTCGTTTTTGTCGATGACGATCACATCGAACCGGCATTCCCCGTGGTAAATGATTCAAATTCAAATATCTTCATATTAATCTTACCTCCTTTCTCCTCCATCCATATTTTTTCCTCTGTTGCGACCAAATATCTCATTTCCACAAACAATTTCACAGTGGGTTTTTCCAGCTTGAAGGAGAAATTGATTTAGACGGCCCAATGTAAATTGTTTAGGTCCCTAGTTACATGCTGATGATTTTACGTATTTAGCTCTGTTTCCACCGATTTCTTGTTTTCTTGCTTTGGTTTTAAGAGGGGAACGGTTTCTTTTCATGCTACCGCCTATGGAGCACAAAATTGTTGCAAGTTTGAAATTCCGCCACCAGCGCGAGGTTGCTTTCTGCGAATGTTGATTCAACATTTAGTTGGTTTGAATCACAGTACGTGGGACTGAGTCACGAGTTCTGATCTATTCCAGTTTCATTTGTTTTCTCGGTGGGTGATTATTCGAATACATGTTTAAATTATGAAGATGATTTCATGAATATGATTTTTTGTGCCGTCACTTAAATTTGAGCTTGGTGGATGTTGCTGTTGTTTCTGTTGTTAGGATGGTGATCGGGGTTTGGGGGATAGTACGATTTCGTCTAGGCATGGTTTAGGGTTTAATGGAAACACCAATGGGAAGGGGTTGGAATGTTATGAAAAAAATGATAATGGGAAGTCCAAAGTGAACGCTTATTGATTCTAGATTAAATGGAAACGACCTTGATGTGATTGAACAATTTGACCCCGTCTAGTTTACGATATTTGTCAACGGTCTTTGAAGACTCCAAAGCTTTACGATTCATGGGTTAATATAATGAATCGGGGTGTTGGTGCTGTTTTCCCGGGTGTTGTTGTTCAGTTTAGGACTGAACTTATAAAGTATTGTTCAATTCTAGGATTTGGGTTTATTTACATTAGGAACACGAAAAGATATATACATGTTATGCCAGAAGAAAATCGGGGGCACAATGTAAATGGTTTATAAAAGCAAAGTCAGCACTGCTTCCAATCAATTCATCGTGTATAAAGCTAATCTATTTCACTCGTGCATTGGAAAGTTGGTGAAGGATGAAGCTGCACGTTTATGTCCGAAGATTATATTTGAATTTTTATTCAAAATGTGCGCAAGCGCCTGAAATTGGTGGTAAAGAGATAGTAGATCTAATGCAGATTCAATATGGTATTGATATCACTTATTCCAAAGCTTGGAGAACTATCGAAACCGCCAGAATACCATTTTTGGCAGTTTTGGTGATTCTTATTCGATTGCATTGGTATTGTGAAGCCATCGACACACTAACCCCGGTAGCGTAGTTTCTCTCCGATAACACCGAATCTTTCCACTTTAAACGTCTGTTTGTATCATTCAAGGCATGTATTGATGGGTTTCAATTTTGCCGTCCTATGCTTTTCATTGATGGTACTTTCATGAAGGGCCGTGCACATGGTACTCTTCTTGTTGCTACCGCTAAGGATGGGGATAATGGTACGCATTTTTCGTGAAATTTGTATTTCGTTTACGCTGAGAAAACTGAATGATTTTTCTAATATATTTAGTGTAAACTATCTTTCCCCATTCTATTTTTGGTACTACTTTTTTCAATTGCTTTTGGTATTGTTTTTGCCGAGGCCATCAATAATCTTGCCCTTTTGTATTTTTGTAGGGTCAAGCTTTCCAATTGCTTTTGGTATTGTTTCTCTGAGACCACCGATAATTGGGTATGGTTTCTTGAAAAACTCCGTGATGCCGTGAGTCATAAAAATCACATATTTTATCTTTCGGATAGGAATTGTGGTTTGATGTCGGCCTTTAACATTATTTTTAAAGAGCCGTTCACTTTTTTGCCTTTATCATCTATTATCTAACTTGAAAGGCCGTTTTCATCTGGTTTGGTCCAATCTTAAGCGAGCGAAAATGGGTGAACATTTTAGAGAATGTGCATATGCTCTTAATAGACGTCTATTTGACGAAAAGTTGGCACTATTCAAGGAAGTGGGTGGTAGTATTGCAGAGCGGTGGTTAGAAGACCTTCCCTATGAAAAATGGGCGTGGCGTATTCCCCATACATTATTAGGTACGGTGAAATGACATCTAATGCCGCCGAATCCTTCAATTCATGGATTCTTGATGCTAGATCCAAACCCATCGTACGAGATGATAGATCATATAAGAATAGGCATTTGTCGATGGTTTGTTGAGAGGAGAGAAAATTGCAATTCTTGGATCGGTGCATTGGTTCCACATAAAGAGGTTTTGTGGAATCACCTCACCGATGTTAGTCGTGCATTTGGTTTGTTCTTTGAATGTCCAGGTGGCAATTATGAAGTTTCGTCTACACCTTTAGTTTTCGTGGAACCTGATTGCAAGAACTTGCACCTGCTATCAATGGCGAGGTTTTAGGATTTTTGTGTGCTCACGCTGTGCATTTGTTATTAAACGGCATCGTTCTTCTATTTCCACTATGTAGATGAATGTTTTTCACCACCGGTTACGCAAATGCTATGAAAATGATCTTTATCCGATCCCTCGACTGAAATGTATGAATGCCAACGTGAAGATCACGATATAATACTTCCTCCAATTCTCAAACGCCCCGTGACGACTCCAAAAAACCCGGAATCCATCGTTTGGTGAGTGGAGAAAAAGGAAACCTTTTTTTTGTACAAGATGCAAAAGGTGTCCAAGCATGATAGCCTCACTTGTGGATTGATATTGGATAAGTCAACCAAAAATTGAAGGTATTCAATTGGTTGTCATATTATGTTTAAATTGAGATTACAACCTCTATGGATGTTTCATATATTTTTACTATCTCTATTTGTGTTTTTCACGGTTTTATTGCTCGTTTATTATGTAAAGCACATGGTTTGTTTTGTCATTTGATCCGGAACACGTACCGGGTTTACGTAAATGTGTTGCAACTACAAGTCGATAACTCTTAAGGTTTACGATACTTTTGTTTTCCGATTATGGTTATAATAGTGTAGTTCTTGACTTAAGGTTGGGGGATTATTCATCCGAGGTGGCATATTTGGTGATGTGGCGTTTCTTGTGTAAATCCTTAGGGTGTATCTTCCAGTATGAGTCATGCCTTGTACATAAACGTGGATGTTAGGTGATTCTATGTTTGTTTCGCTATATTTCTTGTCTCTGTTTGTTTTTTTCACGGAGTTTGTCATGCTTGGGGGTTACGTAAAGCACATGGTTTGTTTTGTCACTTGATCTGGAACACATTCCAGTTTTCTCTAGGTGTTTTGCAATTCCAGAGCAATTAGAAGGTTTGTAATGCTTTTGTTTTCTGAGTTTGCTTATAATAGTGTAGCAACAAATTTCACATTAGGCTATCGATCTTTTGAAAATGGGCAGATTTAATGATTTAGCTTTACCGGCTTTTGTTACGTCACTTGTTCTCGGAACTCATTCTGCTATGAGTCATGATTGGTAATGAAAATGTTTGTTAGGTGCGTTTTGTGTATCATATGAAAACTAAAGCCTCCGGCTTTTTTATAAATAGATATAATTCTTACATTCTGCATTCTAATCAAACACATTTAAATGACACAACTTATGCAAATCTTGTTTTGATTAAACCGGTAAGAATCAAGACAACACAAACAGCTAGGAAATTTGCAAGAAATAGTGCGAATTGTAAGCTGCGTAGGTTGTTGTGCCGATCCGGCATTAGTTTGTGTGGCTTCATCTGTTTTGTTTGTTGCACTTGTAATATCTTCTTCTTGCCGTTGCAAATTTCCAGTTACAGGCACACACCATTGACACCACCCATGAGCATCACAATTGTGATACGATCTTCCCGGATTTTTACTCGATTCCGAAACTCTAATTCTTTGTAATGATACCTGTTGGTCCCGGAAAGTTGAGTTGATTAAAACCTTGAGAATGCTTTCTAGAACAAAATCTAGAAAGGGGGTTTGAATAGATTTTGTTAATTTTCAAAACTTTCAAAACCAATTCAAAGTATCGATTAAGCACAGTGATTAAGATTAAATTCTCAACTTCTTATAAGATCAAAAGCAAGGTTGAAATACTCGATTTTAGTTAAGATTCTCGAGTTTAACCCTTGAAGAAACACAAATTGTAAAACAAACAAGAAATAAAGAAAGCAAGAAATAACACCAGGATTTATAGTGGTTCGGATTTTAAAATCCTACATCCACTCTCCTTCTTCAATTTGAAGAAGGGACTCTGCTATCGCTTACTTTCTCACTTCCGACTTACAACTTACAACTTGTACAACTCTTCAAATCTTCAATCTCTAGACTCTTCTTCTAGAAACCTAAGCTGTACGGTGTATATTGGATTTTGAAGATTACGGGAAAAGTGTTCTAAAAACACTTAGAACTTTTTGAAATTTCTCTAGAACCTCTTGTGAAAAGATTATGAAATCTGAGTAGTGAATTGTGTAAATCTAATATGCATAAGTGTTATCTCTATCTATGAAAAATGAAAAACCTAGACCTATATATAAGTCTGAAAGTCGGTTAGTTTGTTAGTTAGTTCTAACAAACTTGAAACTCGCTAACAAACTTAATCTTGAAAAGCGCTTAACACCTTGGCTGATTTTTCCTACTGTCGCAATGACTTGGTGAAGATTAGCCTTTCTTATTCTACTCGGCTTATCTTGACCTCGTCGAGCTCTTCATATTTGTCTCCCGCAGATGACTAGACTTGAGCTTGTCTCCAGATGACTTGTCATTCCTCGTCTCCGAGATGACCTAGTGATCGGCGTACTAGAACTTAGTCTTCGATTCTACATCATGAAATCTGCCTTTCATCTGGAACAATCTTTTAACTCATCAAAACAATCTTGGTCTAACAATTTCCCCCTTTTTGATGAAGTTAAAACCTACAAGAAAGAGACACACTCACAAGGTGAAATTAGTTTAGAGTTAATCAAGGTTAATCAAATAGATATATGAGAACACACTTTCACTTTAATCGGATTCACAAATAAAAAAATTATTTAAGTCTTTTAGACTTTTCACAAAAGTAAAACTTTTAAGTCTTAGAATCTAAAAAAATTTAGACTTAAAAAGTTTTGAAAATTTTAGACTTAGAAAAATTTTGAAAATTTCAGACTTAGAAAAATTTTGAAAATTTTCGTAGGACTTAGAAAAATTTTGAAAATTTTCGGATGAATAATACTTTTAAGAACAATAAAAAATTTAAACGAGAAAAACAACTTTTAGAAGTAAACCAAATCAATCACGGTATATTCATATTGGATTTACAATGATTTACAAAGAATATAAGAAAAAGTTAAGGAAAAGAAAAAATCCTGTTTCTATTAGACTCCCCACCGGGTCTTAAATGCGGAATCATCGGCCCGATTGAATACGCGCCTCCTAAGGCAGCTTCGAGTCATCTCCTTGTACAAGTCCGGACTCGGCCTCTGCTTTCTTCAAAATTCCCTTGACCCGGTCTAGGTCGAGGATCCATCTGATTTCTTTGCGGGGATGGCATACTCGAAGGTGGAGAAATCGGAGTTGACGTTGAATTACTGCATCGGCTTCTTCTAGCGACTAGCATAGAAATCTCCATCTACCTTTTCCATCCATTCGTGCCAAGCCAAGTCTGGGTCTTGCTTGAAGAGTTGCTCACGGGCCTTTGAGAATATACCGAAGTATATCCACATACCCTCCGATTCTTCTTTCTATATTCATCTCCATATTTTCCAGCGGCCCGGCTTAGGAGGAGCAGACGTGGTATGAAATGGTCCAAGTTCCCATTGCTCTGATCCTTGATTAGCCATTTACGCTCGGCGGCACTCCGAGAAGACATTGGAGTCTTTCTTCTTCTTTTGCTTCTTCTTCTCCTTCTTACCGTAAAATTCCAACTCTCTCTTTATTCTTTTGATCTCGCTCATCCGAGAGATTGGAATAGTCGGCTTCCCTCTTACCTTTCCCTTTACTTGGCCCTGGCCACGGGATGATTTCGGGTGATCTGGGCTCGGCGGCTGCTACTTCCTTTCCTTTACCCTTGGCTCCTTCAAATTCAGATTCTTTAAGCTGAGCCAAGAGTTTCTCCGTCCTCTCCTCTTCATCTTTCCTCCTCTTCTCCTCATCTTCCTTCATGACCTCTTCTAGTTGACTTACTCTCAACTGGAGTGCGGCCGACTCATCCCGATTTGATTCGAGCTTCTTCCCTGGCTGCCTCCCGGATCAGTATGTTGGCCTTAGTGCCAAGTTCTCTCCTGGTCTCCTCGACCACAGGTGTGAGAGCTTGTCTCTTTCCGCCTCATTTGTGAGGGCTTGTCTCTTTTTCGCCTCATTTGTTTCCCCCTTTTTAACAGCCCAAGTCTGAAAGTTTAGCTTCCAAATTATTGCACTTGACCACTGAAGTCAGGTGGTCTACGGCCAAACTCATTCACAACCAGCTGATTATAACCCATCACTTCCTCCTTCAATGTCCTCATCTCCTCCTCCATAGATTTCACTTTACCGGCCCAAAGCAGAGTTAGTGACATTTACAATTTTATCGGATAAAGTTACCTCAACTTCTCTCATCTTTGGCTAGCATTGTGTCCGTTCTGACTTTGACCATCCTCCTTTGTCCTCCTTTCCATCTTTCTTGAACGAATGTAGCATTGATTTTCTTTTCGACAAGGAGTCGGGATGGAGGAGATGGCGATGGTTGGGCTTAAATCGGTGTCATCATCCTCGGTTGAGGAGTCGAGACGAGGAAGGTGTTGGTTACGGTTGAGTAGATGGGAGAGGAATATCTTGTGTTTGAATAGTAGGAAGAGAAGAGTAGGATATTATTGGGATTGGTGAGGTTTGGACTATAGGAGAAGGTATTTGTTCGGATGAGGGTGGGGGTGGGATTTCGGGTGGTGGTGAAGATGGTAGAGGTGGGAAATCGAGTTTGAATTTGTTGGGATTTGGATTGTAGGGATTTGGGTGTAGGCCGTTGGAGAGGCTCGAGGTACCGGCACAGGATACCCCTTCATCGCTGTTTGGGTGGTGGGAGTTCGAGGTGAGGCAAAGGCTCGAAATGCCGGCTGAGGCATTTCTTCACTGCCGGAGTATGAAAGATAAGGAAGGAGATGTGGAAAGACTTGTACTGCCTCTGGAATTGGGGAAAGAAACTGGCTTCATCGGTTGGGGAGAGAGGAGCCTCCAGTGACCAACCTCGGCTACTATCGAAGGACCGGAACCTCCTGCAGTAGCGGGGTTGATGGATCTATCTGTTCGGAGCTACCGGACTTGGTGGATCCTTGAGCTACTCTGGGCTGCTCGTCTTGGCCTCCTCACCAAGGAATTTACGCTTCCTCTTCTTCCTCTTCATCCGAGGCAACCTTGGCGGGAGCGGCGAGATGAGCTTTCCCCTTCTTCTTTTAGAGGCTTTCACCCACCTCCTCTTCCTCCTCTGAAACATCCTCGGGACCACGGCAGTGTTTGGCCAGGTTGGGAACTTGAGGTGCGACCTCACTGCTTCGCTTCATGTCCCTCTGTTTCGACCTCCACCTGGGGCCACCTCAATTTGTTAAATTTCTTGGACCACTGTCCTCAGCACAATTCTGTGCCTTGACCCTCTGAGCTCTGGGTGCATCGAGACTCATCATCCGAGTCTGAATTCCTCCCGATCTGTCATCCTTTGTGAGGATGCCCTTACGCCGAATACTTTTTAGTGCCTATTCTCCGATCGGCCTCTCTATTCAGCCCTTCAATCAAAAGCAGTAATTTTATTAAAGAGAAGTGAAGTATCAAGTAGGAACCCGACCTCTCTGCATTTGACTTGAAAGTCGGTCGCTTCTTCTCCTCCACCCGAGCTTGAGCGAAGCAAATCCACCGATCAACTTGGACCCCGTCCAGAATGGCTCGCATCACACACAATGCTGGGTTTGGTTAACCCATCATGTGAGCTTTGCTCACCCAAGACTGCTTTCGTCACCACCGTCATCGGCGGCCTATATTTTCTTCTCAACGAGTTCTTCTTCAAATCCTGCGAGTTCCCTGTAACTAACCCTCGCCATCATATCGAAGGATTCTTCCCAACTATCCTCCTTATACGTCAATGGATTTACTCCCTCCATTGGACGTGTCGAATATCAGCAATGTTTTGCCTAGAATAACTCGGTGTTGTCCCATCCACGGATGTATCAAACCCATCACAGGTATCCTCCATTACGGCCAAAAACTCTGCTCCTAACAAATCCGCCGTTACATTACTGCTGGAGACTTCGTTGAAAGGAAACCTGCGAGTCGTGAGGCTTCAAGAAGGCGAAGAATCTCTGCAGGTCTGGGTCATTGGTGGTTTCAAAATCAACATACATTTCTGCTTTCAAGCGATTTTTAAAATATTCCTCATTCATTTTGAAATGAGAAATATTTGTGGAAATGTATGTGGGTTTATAAGTTTTGGTAGTTTTTGAAGAAGATGCCATTTGAAGTTTTTTTTGTGAATTTGTAAAGAGTTTGACAAAATATGCAGGTTTTTACAGTATGGAAAGAAAAGATTTTAGGGAAGAAGAAGATGTATTTATAGGGGAAGATTGGAAAGAGAAACCGCCATTTTTGAAAATATGAATTAATCTCACCATTTATTCAAAAGTTTTCTGAGAATTAATCAGCGGTTAAAAACTAAGATAAGCGATTAGGATTCAAGTGCGTGAATTGCAATCGCCTTTGGAATGCGTAAATAGTTACTTTATAGATTGATTTGGCCGATATAGGTTACTTTATTCGAGAGAAGTAAGTATATCGGCGTCGACCACGTGATATCTTACTTCAATTGAAGGTTTCCTAAGCAGATGGGTTTGAAAAAGCAGATCGGCTTAAAAGCAGATAAGTTTTAGAGAGTCATCGATAGAGTAACTGTCGATCCACGAAAACCAACAATTTAAATTTAACTTTTTAGCATTTTTCAAACCGAGGTTTAAACAAAACACATTTAGATTTAATTTTTCTAAACAAATTTTTAAGAAACGAGATCGAGACTCGGAGTTAAGAATAAAGAAGTTTGAATAAAAGAATGAAAGCAGTGTTATCGAGACTGTTCACTGCAAAAATATAAACTCAAAGGAAACCATCGGAAGCTTAAGGTAAATCGAGATAGGATGAAAATAGTCATCTGTTTTCTTCATGAGTTCGGTGACTATTATGTCCTTGTCGATTTACTCAATGTCGAGATAAGTAATTATCAATTCGAGATAAGGTCAATATGACTAATCCTTGATTCTTGATTCCTAAAAGGAGATCAATGATATCGACTACGATTGCCCTTTGACACATATCTAGTCCGATAATTCTTTCTAGACATTAATTTAAAGAAAGGAAAAGAAATAAGGAAACCAATGCACACAATTAGAAATCGATTAAAGATGCATCAAGTAATCCTAATTCTAAACACATTTCTTTGAACCTAGAGCTCAACTGAATGGTTTTGTAAGAATGTCGACTTTTTGTGAATCGGTGGCAATTTTCTCAATTCTAATGTCATTCTTTTCAACATGATCCCTAATGAAATGATGCCTAATATCTATATGCTTGCATCTAGAATGTAAAAGCGAGATTGTAAGTCATTGCTATTGCACTATTACTATCACGGTAAATAGGAGCAGTGATGTTTGAATATTATAGTCTCTAAGTTGTTGACTAATCCGGAGGAGTTGAGAGCAACAACTTCCGGTGCCATGTACTCGGCTTGATTGTGGAGGTGGCAATGAGATGTCTGTTTCTTAGATAACCAAGAAATTAATTTGTTGCCTAAGAATTGACAAGTTCGAAGTGGATTTTCTATCAATCTTACATCCTCCAAAGTCTGAATCAAAAACTGATAGCTCAAAGTTGTCATCATTTGGGTACCATAACCCTACTTGCAAAGTTCCTTTGAGATATCTAAGAATTTTCTTAGCGAGTCTCGAGATGAGTTTTCTTGGGATTAGGCGAAATCTTGCACATACCCCAACCGCAAAGGCTATGTCCGGCCTACTTGCGGTGAGATAAAGAAGAGATCCAATCGATCCACGATACTCCGTTGCATCGGTGGGTATCCCTGCTCATCCTGAATCCATTGAGAAGTTAGTTGCCATAGGTATTTTTACTTCTCTGCTAGTAATCATTCCAAATTTCTCAATCGGATCCTTAGCATACTTAGGTGATGTATAAATATACCCTTACTCATCCTGCTTAATTTGTAAGCCTAGAAAGTATGTCAATTCTCCCATCATTGACATTTCAAACCTGTTCTTCATGAGAAAGCTAAACTCTTCACATAATTTGATTAGGTGAACCAAAAATTATGTCATCTACATAAATTTGAACTAGTAAGATGTTGCCATCTACTTCCTTTCTAAACAATGTTCTATCAATCTTACCTTTAGAAAAACCATTTTGATGTCAAGAAATCGAGATAGAGTATCATACCAAGCTCACGGGAGCTTGTTTCGATCCATATAGAGCTCTGTTGAGTTTATAGACCTTGTTATTGATCTTAAACCCGGGAGAAGGCTGCTCTACATAGACCTCTTCAAGTAACACACCATTAAGAAAAGCGAGACTTAACATCCATTTGAAAAACTTTGAAAGACTTATATACGGCAAATGCCAAGAACAATCTTATTGCCTCTAATCGCAAGCTGGAGCATAGGTTTCATCATAGTCTATTCCCTCGGGTATGAATAACCTTGTGCAACCAGATCTTGCCTTATTTCGAACAATAATATTGTTAGACCAAGATTGTTTTGATGAGTTAAAAGACTGTTCCCAGATGAAGCGGACTATGATGTGGAACCGAAGGCGAGTTCTAGTTCGAAGGCTGATCAGAGACTAGGTCAAGATTAGTTTAAGTCAGGTGAAGACGAGGAATGACAAGTCATCCTGGAGACAAGCTCAAGTCTAGTCATCTGCAGGAGACAAATATGAAGAGCTCGAGACGAGGTCAAGATAAGTGAGTAGAATAAGAAAGGCTAATCTTCACCAAGTCATTTGCGACAGTAGGAAGAATCACGAGGTTTTTAAGCGGTTTCAAGATTAAGTTTGTTAAGCGGTTTCAAGTTTGTTAGAACTAACTAACAAACTAACTGACTTTTCAGACTTATATATAGGTCTAGGTTTTTCATTTTTGTAGAGATAGAGATCACTTATGCATATTAGATTTACACAATTCACTACTCGATTTCACAATCTTTTCACAAGAGTTTCTAGAGAGTTTCAAAGAGTTCTAAGTGTTTTTAGAACACTTTTCCTGTAATCTTCAAAATCCAATATACACTGTTATAGCTAGATTTCTAGAAGAAGAGTCTAGGAGATTGAAGATTTGAAGAATTGTGTACCGATTGTAAGTTGTAAGTGGAAGTGAGAAAGTAAGCGATGTAGAGTCCCTTCTTCAAATTGAAGGAGGAGAGTGGATGTAGGATTTTAAAATCCGAACCACTATAAATCACAGTGTTATTTCTTGCTTTCTTTAATTTTACCTGTCTATTTTACAGCGGGTTTTATCAAGAGTTAATTTAGAATCATAACTAAAATCAGTATTTCAACCTTGCTTTTGATCTTATAAGAAGTTGAGAAGTTAATCTTAATCCATTGTGCTTAATACGATTCTTTGAATTAGTTTTGAAAGATTTGAAAAATCAACAAAATCTATTCAAACCCCCTTTCTAGATTTTGTTCTAGAAAGCTTACTCAAGGTATTAATCATCTCAACTCTCCGGGACCAACAAGTGGTATCGGAGCGGTGTTAAGGCATTACGATATTGATTTTAGGTCTTGAACAAGATTACGAAATAATCTTGATTTTCTTCATTTTCTTTCATTTCTAACAGTGCTACTAATAAGCTTTTGTGGAGTATTTTGTCTTTGTTTCATCATGTCTTGGTAAAAGTAATAAGTCCAGAATCGCCTGAATTTTCAATTGAAGAGTATGATTATTGGAAATTTAGGATGGAAAATCATCTTAAGGCCATTCATGATAGAATGGAAGAGGTTCTTGAGGAAGGTCCTATAAAGTTTTTCCATGGAGGCACCGGACTGGAGCGAGAGGCGGTGAATCAAGAACTAGGCAAGAAAAGAAGAGTTACGAATTGACTAATGATGAAAGGAAGGTCCACAATCTTGACCAAGTAGCTAGAACAAAATCATAGAGACTACGAGTAAAGATTGGATAGAGAAGGTTAAGAGATGTAAAAACAGACCCAAAGAAATGTGGCAAACTTTAGCTAATGTTTGTGAAGGTTACGACCAAGTGAAGGAGAACAAGCTACGGTCAAGATGTGCATACATTTGAAACATTCAAGATGAAAGAAAATGAGTCTGTGGATCGATTTGATATGAGGTTGACCAATCTTCTTAACAAAGCGGTGATCTTGGAAAGAATTATTCGAGAAAAGGAAATTAACAACAAAATTTTGAGATCATTAACCAAGAGATGGAGGGAAAAATCCAATATTCTTAAAGCAACTCAAGATTTATCCTCTATTACTCACCATACTTTATTTTCTCATCTTAAAGCTTTAGAATATGACATCCGGATAGAAGATGAGGAAGATGAGATGGAGTCAAGCACCTCATCCAAATCATTGCCTTTGTCGATAAAGAAGACAAGGTGTCAGCGAGAGAAGGAGGCTGTAGGAAGGTCGATCTATCCTTGAAAGAGCAGATGGCTTTACTTACAAAAAGGTATGATAAATTGAGAATGAAGTATAAGAGAAATAAATTGAGATTTGCGGGTAGAGATAGACAAAGATCCAGATCGAGATAGGAAGGTAGACAAATCTTGAGATGATGACAAAAACAAGAGTCGAGACAAGAAGATACAGATCACTGTCGGAAGAAATACTTCTAGTCCCGGATCGAGATAGGAGTGACATTTGCTATACTTGCAACAAGCCGGGACATTTCGGTATGATTGTCCTCAACTAACTCCTAAAGAAAGAGAAGAGAAGAGGAAGAAAAGAGACAGAGATTTGCGAGATCAAAGAGCTTTGTTGGCTGAAGAAAAAGAGCCAAAGAAATCATCATCATCTTCATCATCCTCATCTGATTTTGGATCGAGATGATGAGATCTGTCTCATGGCTAATGAGGTAATCTACTATTCATCTTCGGATAATGATTCTTGTCGATGCATCGATCATGACCAAATCGTTATACATGAATTATTGAGAGATTTAAAAACATCTTTAGCCGCTTATAAACAGTGGAGGCAGAGAATTTAATTTTAAAGGATCAGATTCAAATTCTAAATAAAGGCAAGAAGGTGATAAACGGCTCGAGGCGAGGAAACATTCAAGGGGGAATGTTTTCATCGATGAAGCTAGTACATCAACCAGCTTACGAAAGGTTAGAAAATGAACTGAAAACTTTAAAAGATAAATTTGAAGTAATCTGTCTTGAAAATGAATTAATTAAGAAAGACAATGAGAAGCTTGTCTTCAAAATTAGTCACCTTAATAATTCACAATCGAGTAATAGATCATATTTTTAATACTTCGAGAAATCTCATGATAAGACAGACTTGGTTATGATAGGAACAATAAATCGGATGTTCAAAAACCTAGGAAATTTGTGAAAGCATCTGTTCAATCAAAGGATATTAAAATTGGTCCATGGAAACCAACTAGTCGAGATAAGGACTACAACTTCGATCTGAAACCAAGAATTCAACCGAAGAATTCCTATCGAGACTAGAAGGAATCCAAGAATCAAAATAAGAAGATTTTCTTATTATAATTCTTTTGATGGAAGGAGCAAATGCTATCCTACATTTCCTAAGTTTAGGATAATTACTCAATCTGAATACAACAAGTTGTCATTTAAAAATGATATTATTGTAGACAGATTTGGTAGAAAAATCGAGTCCGACTTGTTGTCTGCGAGATGAGATGTTTGTTTGGATTCCTAAAGTGATTCTTGACCCAAAAGGACCCAAGATCACTAGGGTACCTCAAAACTAATCTGTTTCTGAGGATTCACGAGGATCATCACTTAAGGAAGAGATCTTAGCTTCAATATGGTACATTGACGGTGGTACATTCACAACATATGACCCATAACAAGAAGCCGTTATCAAATTTTCAAAGTATTGATGGTCCAAGAGTTGTATTTGGTGATAATAATTGTGGTCGAGACTAAAGGTATAGGTACTTTGATTATCAAGGATATTCGGAGTATACGAGGTATATTTTGTTGAAGGTTTGAAACATAATCTGTTATCTGTTTCTCGACTTTGTGATAAAGGTTTTCTTGTAAAATTTTCAAGGGATAAATGTGATATTTTGGATAATTCCTCGAGATAAGGTACTATTAAGCGGCTTGAGACGGTGGTAATGTCTATGTGGCCAACTTTAATAGTTGTTCCCAAGATACTTGTCGATGGCTAAGGGTGGAGAAAATGTCACACTGCCATGGCATAAAAGGCTTAGTCATCTGAATTTCAAGACCCTTAGTAAGTAGCTAAGAAGAACCTTGTTAAGGGATTACGAAAAACTTTTATCAAGCTGATCTTAAATGTGATGCTTGTCAAAAAGGCAAACAGCCTAGACACTCATTTAAGAGTATTAACTCCTCCTCATCCGAAAAGAGTATTACAACTCCTTCATCTGGATTTGTTTGGACTGTTACTCCTCTCGGCTTCGGTGGAAGGAAATATACTCTTGTTGTAGTAGATGACTTCTCTAGATACACTTGGGTTATATTTCTTTTCAAGAAAAATGAGACTATAAACAAGATTCTGATTTGTTCGAGACAAATTCAGAATGAGAAGGAGTTAATATTATTAAAATCGAAGTGATAAAGTGCAGAATTTTTGAATTCTTGTTTATCTAACTTCTTCAATGAGTTTGGAATTATACATGAGACATCTTCAGCAAGAACTCCTCAACAAAATGGAGTGGTTGAAAGAAGGAATAGAACTTTGAAAGAAGCGGCCGAGGAGCATGTTGGCTGAGTATAATACCCCTCATAGGTTACAGTGAAGCTATCAACACGACTTGCTATACTCGGAAACAGATGCTTAGTTGTCAAAGATAAGGGTAAGACTCCTTATGAGATTTGGAAGGGTAAGATTCCAAGGATCTCATACTTCAAAGCTTTTGGTTGTAAGTGTTTCATTCATAACAATGGGAAATCTAAGTTAAGAACTTTTGATGCTAAAGCGGTGATGGAATATTCTTGGGATATTCTAATACTTCAAAGGCATTTAGAGTTTTTAACAAGACAACCCTTTGTGTGGAGGAAACTCCTCATGTTGTTTTTGATGAGTTGTATTCCTTCTCGTATAAAGTGAATCAAATTTACGAAAATCTAGATAAAATTGAATTATCCAAGACTAAACATAGAACTATTTATCTACCTACTCTTGACTCGAGAATCGGATGAAGAAGAATTCCCATCTGATAATCGAAGACAACCACGATCGAGACTCCTTGAGATCGGACACCTTTGACATCGGTGATCGGCCTGAGTCGGTGATGAAGAGAACGTCGGTGAGGTTGAAGTCGGATGAGTTGCCGACCGAGACTCAAGATGAGGATACTTCTCCTCATATAGGCAAAAGGATGAGAAGCTATCATCCATCGATCGATTATAGGAGACCCATCTAGTAGTGTGCGGAACCACGAATGATGTTAGACTCGAAAGTCTTTTCGGTTGTTATGTATCGCTTCTTGAACCCAAGTCTATTGAAGAAGCATTATCGCATCCAAAGCTGGATAATGACCATGCAGAAGAAGCGCATCGATTTGAAAGACAACATGTATGGGATCTAGTGGAAAGACCTTTACACGAGAAAGATTATAGGCACCAAATGGGTGTTTAAAAATAAAAGCAGATGAGAACAATATTATTGTTCGAAATAGAAAGCAGGCCCAGTTTGCCACAAGGTTATTCACTGGTCGAGGGAATAGACTATGATGAAACCTATGCTCCGATTTGCCGATTAGAGGCAATAAGATTGTTCTTGGCATTTCTTTGCATATAAGTCTTTCAAAGTTTTTCAAATGGATGTTAAGTCTGCTTTTCTTAATGGTGTGTTACTTGAAGAGGTCTATGTAGAGCAGCCTCCACGGGGTTTAAGATCAATAACAAGGTCTATAAACTCAACAAAGCTCTATATGGATCAAACAAGCTCCCGAAGCTTGGTATGATACTCTATCGATTTCTTGACAACAAATGGTTTTTCTAAAGGTAAGATTGATAGAACTTTGTTTAGAAAGGAAGTAGATGGCAACATCTTATTAGTTCAAGTTTATGTAGATGACATAATTTTTGGTTCACCTAATCGAAATTATGTGAAGAGTTTAGCATTCTCATGAAGAACAGTTTGAAATGTCAATGATGGGAGAATTGACATATTTTCTAGGCTTACAAATTAAACAGATGAGTAAGGGTATATTTATACATCGATCTAAGTATGCTAAGGATCTGATTGAGAAATTTGGAATGACTACTAGCAGAGAAGTCAAAATACCTATGGCAACTAACTTCTCAATGGATTCGGATGAGCGAGGGGATACCCACCGATGCAACGGAGTATCGTGGTGATTGGATCTCTTCTTTATCTCACCGCAAGTAGGCCGAGATATAGCCTTTGCGGTTGGGGTATGTGCAAGATTCAGTCTAATCCCAAGAAAACTCATCCTGAGACTGCTAAGAAAATTCTTAGATATCTCAAAGGAACCTTGCAAGTAGGGTTATGGTACCCGGTGATGACAACTTTGAGCTAACGGGATATTCGATTCAGACTTTGGAGGATGTAAGATTGATAGGAAATCCACTTACGGAACTTGTCAATTTTTAGGCAACAAATTAATTTCTTGGTTATCTAAGAAAGCAGACATCTGTTGCCACCTCCACAACTGAAGCCGAGTACATGGCACCGGAAGTTGTTGCTCTCAACTCCTCCTGGATTAGTCAACACTTAGAGACTATAATATTCAAACATCACTGTTCCTATTTCGTGATAGTAATAGTGCAATAGCAATGACTTACAATCCTGTTTTACATTCTAGATGCAAGCATATAGATATTAGGCATCATTTCATTAGAGATCATGTTGAAAAGAATGACATTAGGATTGAGAAAATTGCCACTTTGAATCACAAAGAGTCGACATTCTTACAAAACCATTAGGCTGAGACTAGGTTCAAAGAAATGTGTTTAGAATTAGGATTACTTGATGCATCTTTAGCTGATTTCTAATTGTGTGCATTTGTTTCCTTATTTCTTTTCCTTTCTTTAAATTAATGTCTAGAAAGAATTATCGGACTAGATATGTGTCAAAGGACAATCGGGTAGGTGATATCATTGATCTCCTTTTAAGAATCAAGAATCAAGGATTAGTCATATTGACCTTATCTCAATTGATAATTACTTATCGACATTGAGTAAATCGAGACAAGGACATAATATTCAATTGAACGTCAAGAAAACAGATGACTATTTACATCCTATCGATTTATCTTTAGCGTCGATGGTTTCTTTTGAGTTTATGTCTTTGCGTGAACAGGTGATAGATAACTCGATTCATTCTTTTATTCAAACTTCTTTATTCTTAACGAGTCGATCTGTTTTTAAAAAAAAAAAAAAAAAAAAATTTGTTTTAGAAAAGTAATTCTGAATGTGTTTTGTTTAAACCTGGTTTGAAAAATGCTAAAAAGTTACATATAAATTGTTGGTTTTCGTGGATCGAGACGGGTTACTCTATCGATGACTTTCTAAAACTTATACATTTTTAAGCCGATCTCGCTTTTTCAAACCCATCTGCTTAAGAAACCTTCATTGAAGTAAGATATCACGTGGTGACGTCACACATACTTACTTCTCTGAATAAAGTAACCTATATCGGTCAAATCAACGATCTATAAAGTAACTATTTACGCATTCCAAAGGCGATTGCATTTCACGCACTGGATCCTAATCGTTTATCTTTGTTTTTAACCGTTGATTAATACTCGGTAAAAACTTTTTGAATAAATGGCTGAGATTAATTCATATTTTCAAAAATGGCGGTTTCTCTTTCCAATTTTCCCCCTATAAATACATCTTCTTCTTCCCTAAAACTTTTCTTTCCTTTCTCGTAAAACCTCGCATATTCTCATCAAACCCTTTTTCAAATTCATAAAACTTCCAATGGCATCTTCTTCAAAAACTACCAAATCTTATAAACCCACATACATTTCTACAAATATTTCTCACTTCAAAATGAATGAGGAATATTTCAAAACCGCTTGAAAGCGGAAATGTATGTTGATTTTGAAACCACCAATGATCCAGAATCCGCAGAGATTCTTCGCCTTCTTGAAGCCTCACAACTCGAGGTTTTCTTTCAATGAAGTCTCCTCAAAACAGAATCATGGATTTATCAGTGCAGAGTTTTTGGCTAGAATGGAGGATACCTGTGATGGGTTTGATACATCCGTGGATGGGACAACATTGAAGTTATTCCGTGCAAAACATTGCTAGGATATTCGACACGTCAATGGAGGGAGTAAATCCATTGACGTATAAGGAGGATAGTTGGGAAGAATCGCTTCGATATGATGGCGAGGGTTAGTTACAGGGGAACTCGCGAGGACCAAGAAGAACCCGTTGAGAAGAAAATATAGGCCGCCGATGACGGTAGTGACGAAAGTCTTGGGTGAGCAAAGCTCACATGATGGGTTAACCAAACCCAGTTGTGCGTAATGCGAGCCATCTTGGATGGTGTGGAAGTGAATTGGGTGGAGTTGCTGTTGTTCAAGCTCAGTGGAGGAGAAGAAGCGACCGACTTTTAAGTCAAATGCAGAGGGTCGGGTTCCTACTTCTACAACTTCTTCAATAAAATCACTGCTTTAATTGAAGGGCTGAATAGGGAGGCCGACTCGAGAATAGGCACTAAAAGTATTCAAAATATGGGCATCCTCACAAAGGATGACAGATCGGGAGGAGTTCCGTGACTTGATGATGAGTCCGAGGCAAACAGTGGTTCAGAGGGTCAAGGGCCGCAGCCTTCGTGAGGGTCAGTGGTCCAAGCACCTCAACAAGTCGAGGTGGCCCCAAAGTGGAGGTCGAAACAGAGGGACATGGAACAGCGGCACCGAGGTCGCACTCAAGTCCAACCCGCCGAAACAAATGCCGTGGTCCCGAGGATGTTTTGAGAGGAGGAAGAGGAGGCTGGTGAAAGCCGCGGAAAAGAAGAAGGGGAAAGCTCATCTCACGCTTCCTACCAAGGATGCTTGAGATGAAGAGGAAGAAGAGGAAGGTAAATTCCCTTGGTGAGGAGACCAAGACGAGCAGCCAGAGCTCAAGGATCCACCAAGTCTCGGTAGCTCCGAACAACGAGATAGATCCATCAACCCTGCTACTGCAGGAGGTTCCGGTCCTTCGTATAGCAGCCGAGGTTGGTCACCTGGAGGTTCCTCTCTCCCCAACCGATGAAGTCGTTTCTTTCCCCACCCCCGAGGCAGTACAAGTCTTTCCACATCTCCTTCCTTATCTTCCATTCCCAGAATGAAGAAATGCCTCAGCTGGCATTTCGAGCCTTTGCCTCAGCGATCTCCCACCACCCAAATAGGCGATGAAGGGGTATCCCAGTGCCGGTATCCCAGAGCCTCTCCAATGCCTCACACCCAAATCCCTACAATCCAAATCCCAACAATTCAAACCGATATCCCACCTCTACCATCATCACCACCACCTGAAATCCCACCCCCACCTTCATCCGAACAAGTACCTCTCCCTACACCCAAACCTCTCCAATCCCGATAATATCTTACTCCTCTCTTCCAACTATTCAAACACAATCTATTCCTCTCCCATCTTCTTCACCGTAACAAATACATCTCCTCGTCGACTCCTCAACCGAGGATGAAGACACTGACCTAAGCCCAACCACCGCCTTCTCATCTATATTGTCCCTTGTCGAAAAGAAAGTCAATGCTACATTCCGAAGGGAAAATGGAAAGAAAGACAAGGAGGATGGTCAAAGTCAGAATCGACACTATGCTAGCCAAAGCATGAAGGAAGTTGAGGTAACATTATCTCGATAAAATCATAAATGTCACTAACTCGCGGCCGGGCCGGTAAAGTGAAATCAATGGAGGAGGAGCCGAGGGCGTTGAAGGAGGAGGTTATGGGATACAATCAGCTAGTGGTGAATGAGTTGGTCGTAGACCACTCTGCACTTCGAGGTCAAGTGCAACACTCTAGATGCAAAACTTTCAGACTTGGCCGGGTTAAAAAGGGGGAAAAAGTCAAGAAAAGAAGAGACTAGCCCTCACACTGTGGTCGAGGAGACCGGAAAAGAAGTGGGCATGAAGGCCAACACAAACTGATCTCGGGAGGCAACAGGAGGAAGCTCGGATCAAATCTGATGAGTTGGTTGCTCTCCCGAGAGGGTAAGTCAACTGGAGGAAGCGTTGAAAGAGGATGAGGAGAAGAGGAGGAAAGAAGTGGAGGAAAGGTCAGAGAAGCTCTTGCCTGGGTTTAAAGGATCCGAATCAAGGAGCCAAGGGGAAAGGGAAAAGAAGTAGCAGCCGAGCCCAGATCACCGAAATCTTATTACCTGTGGTCCGCTAAAGGAAAGGGAAAGAGGGAAGCTGATTATTCCAATCTCTCAAGAGCAGATCAAAAGGATTAAGAGAGAGATGGAATATTTTGGCAAGAAAGAAAAGAAGAAGCGAGAGGAAGAAGAAAGACTCCAATGTCTTTTGGAGCACCGCTGAGCGAAAATGGTTAATCAAAGATCAAGGCAAAGGAAAGTTCAGGCCATTCCACAACACATCTCGCCTCCTAAGTGGCTTGGGAAATATGCACCGAGTACAAAGAAAAGAATCTGGAGGGTATGTGGATATACTTCTGGTATATTCTCAAGGGCCCCTGAGCAACTCAAACAGATCCAGACTTAGCTTGGCATGAGTGGATGGAGAAGGTAGATGCTGAGTTCTATCATCGTCTGCTAAGAAGCCGATGTAGAGTTCAACGTCAACCCGATCTCTCCAGCTTTTGAGTATGCCATCCCCGCCAGAAATCAGATGGATCCTCGGACCTAGACCGGGTAAAGGGTATTTTGAAGAAGGCAGAGGCTGAATCTGGACTCACTCAAGAGGAGGATATAAAGCAGCTTAGGAGTCGGGTATTCAATCGTCGATGATACCGTATGAAGATCGGTGGGAAGACTAATAGAAACAGGATTTTTCTTTTCCTTATTTCTACTTTTCTATTATCTTCTCATCTGTAATCTTTGTAAATCCAATGTGAATATACTTTGTTTGATTCATTATATGTGTATTAATTTCTTAAAGTTTTATTTTTTGTTTTTAAGAAAGACTTAAAATTTTCTTAAGTAAAAGTCATCTCGAGAATTTTATCTCTCGAGACTTAAAAAAATGTTTTCAAAATTTTAACTAAGTCTTGAAGACTCATTTGGTTTTCTAAGTTTTTTTTGGAAGTCTAAAAGATCTAAAGTTTTTATATGTGAATAAATCTGTTGTAATGTGAAAAATGTGCTTTGATACCTATCTATTGATCTTGATAAACTCTAAACTAACTTCACTGTGAGTGTGTCTCTTTCTTGTAGGTTTTAACTTCATCAAAAAGATGGAAATTGTTAGACCAAGATTGTTTTGATGAGTTAAAAGACTGCTCCAGATGAGCAGACTATGATGTGGAACTCAAGACCGAGTTCTAGTTCGAAGCCGATCGACTAGGTCAAGATTAGTTTAAGTCACCAAGACGAGGAATGACAAGTCATCCGAGACAAGCTCAAGTCTAGTCATCTGCAGGAGACAAATATGAAGAGCTCGGACGAGGTCAAGATAAGCCGAGTAGAATAAGAAAGGCTAATCTTCACCAAGTCACCGCAGACGAGTAGGAAGAATCAGCCGAGGTGTTAAGCGAGCTTTCAAGATTAAGTTTGTTAAGAGCTTCAAGTTTGTTAGAACTAACTAACAAACTAACTGACTTTTCAGACTTATATATAGATCTAGGTTTTTCATTTTTGTAGAGATATAGATCACTTATGCATATTAGATTTACACAAGTCACTACTCGTATTTCACAATCTTTTCACAAGAATTTCTAGAGAGTTTCAAAGAGTTCTAAGTGTTTTTAGAACACTTTTCCAAGAATCTTCAAAATTCAATATACACCGTAATAGTTAGATTTCTAGAAGAAGAGTCTAGGAGATTGAAGATTTGAAGATTTGTACAAGTTGTAAGTTGTAAGTCGAAGTGAGAAAGTAAGCAAGGCAGAGTCCCTTCTTCAAATTGAAGAAGGAGAGTGGATGTAGGATTTTAAAATCCGAACCACTATAAATCCCGGTGTTATTTCTTGCTTTCTTTAATTTTCTGTTTATTTTACAATTGTGTTTTATCAAGAGTTAATTTCAGAATCATAACTAAAATCAATATTTCAACCTTGCTTTTGATCTTATAAGAAGTTGAGAAGTTTTTAATTCTTAATCCATTGTGCTTAACTCGATATTTTGAATTAGTTTTGAAAGATTTGAAAAATCAACAAAATCTATTCAAACCCCCTTTCTAGATTTTGTTCTAGAAAGCATACTCAAAGTATTAATCAACTCAACTTTCCGGGACCAACAAGTGGTATCGAGCGTTGTTAAGTCGTTTCCGATATTGATTTTAGGTCTTGAACAAGATTCTCAAATAATCTTGATTTTCTTCATTTTCTTTCATTTCTAACAGTGCTACTAATAAGCTTTTGTGGAGTATTTTGTCTTTGTTTCATCATGTCTTCAGTAAAAGTAATAAGTCCAGAATCGCCTGAATTTTCAATCAAGAGTATGATTATTGGAAATTTAGGATGGAAAATCATCTTAAGGCCATTCATGATAGAATGGAAGAGGTTCTTGAGGAAGGTCCTATAAAGTTTTTCCATGGAGGCACCAGACCGGAGCAGAGGCACCAATCAAGAACTAGGCAAGAAAAGAAGAGTTCGAATTGACTAATGATGAAAGGAAGGTCCACAATCTTGACCAAGTAGCTAGAACAGAAATCATAGAGACTCGAGTAAAGATTGGATAGAGAAGGTTAAGAGATGTAAAACAGCCAAAGAAATGTGGCAAACTTTAGCTAATGTTTGTGAAGGTTCGACCAAGTGAAGGAGAACAAGCTACACAAGATTGCATACATTTGAAACATTCAAGATGAAAGAAAATGAGTCAGGATCGATTTGATATGAGGTTGACCAATCTTCTTAACAAAGCAATGATCTTGGAAAGAATTATTCGTGAAAAGGAGATTAACAACAAGATTTTGAGATCATTAACCAAGAGATGGAGGGAAAAATCCAATATTCTTAAAGCAACTCAAGATTTATCCTCTATTACTCACCATACTTTATTTTCTCATCTTAAAGCTTTAGAATATGACATCCAGATAGAAGATGAGGAAGATGAGATGGAGTCAAGCACCTCATCCAAATCTGCTGCCTTTGTCAAGAAAGAAGACAAGGTGTCAACAGAGGTCATAGGAGCCGATCTATCCTTGAAAGAGCAGATGGCTTTACTTACAAAAAGGTATGATAAATTGAGAATGAAGTATAAGAGAAATAAATTGAGATTTGCAGTAGGGATAGACAAAGATCCAGATCGAGATAGGAAGGTAGACAAATCTTCGATGATGACAAAAACAAGAGTCAAACAAGAAGATACAGATCACCTGTCAAGAAATACTTCTAGTCCCAGATCGATAGGAGTGACATTTGCTATACTTGCAACAAGCCGTGACATTTCAGCTATGATTGTCCTCAACTAACTCCTAAAGAAAGAGAAGAGAAGAGGAAGAAAAGAGACAGGAGATTTGCGTATCAAAGAGCTTTGTTGGTCAAGAAAAAGAGCCAAAGAAATCATCATCATCTTCATCATCCTCATCCGATTTTGGATCGTATGATGAGATCTGTCTCATGGCTAATGAGGTAATCTACTATTCATCTTCGTATAATGATTCTTGTCATCCGCATCTCGATCATGACCAAACTGTTATACATGAATTATCGAGAGATTTAAAAACATCTTTAGCTGCTTATAAACAATGAGACAGAGAATTTAATTTTAAAGGATCGATTCAAATTCTAAATAAAGGCAAGAAGGTGATAAATACTGTAGACTCGAGGAAACATTCAAGGGGGAATGTTTTCATCAGATCAAGCTAGTACATCAACCACTTACCTCGAAAGGTTAGAAAATGAACTCAAAACTTTAAAAGATAAATTTGAAGTAGTCTCGTGCTGAAAATGAATTAATTAAGAAAGACAATGAGAAGCTTGTCTTCAAAATTAGTCACTTAATAATTCACAATCGCATAGATCATATTTTTAATACTTCCGTAAATCTCATGATAAGACAGACTTGGTTATGATAGGAACAATAAATCAGATGTTAAAAACCTAGGAAATTTGTGAAAGCATCTGCTCAATCAAAGGATATTAAGATTGGTCCATGGAAACCAACTAGTCGAGATAAGGACTACAACTTCCATCTGAAACCAAGAATTCAACAAAGAATTCCTATCGACTAGAAGGAATCCAAGAATCAAAATAAGAAGATTTTCTTATTATAATTCTTTTGATGGAAGGAGCAAATGCTATCCTACATTTCCTAAGTTTAGGAAAATTACTCAATCAATACAACAAGTTGTCATTTAAAAATGATATTATTGTAGACAGATTTGGTAGAAAATCCGAGTCCGATTTGTTGTCTGCAGATGAGATGTTTGTTTGGATTCCTAAAGTGATTCTTGACCCAAAAGGACCCAAGATCACTAGGTACCTCAAAACTAATCTGCTTTTACAGGATTCACAGTGGATCATCACTTAAGGAAGAGATCTTAGCTTCAATATGGTACATCGACAAGGGTCGCTCACAACATATGACCCATAACAAGAAGTCGTTATCAAATTTTCAAAGTATTGATGGTCCAAAAGTTGTATTTGGTGATAATAATTGTGGTCGACTAAAGGTGTATAGGTACTTTGATTATCAAGGATATTCGTATCCGAGGTATATTTTGTTGAAGGTTTGAAACATAATCATATCCTGCTTCTCACCTTTGTGATAAAGGTTTTCTTGTAAAATTTTTAAGGGATAAATGTGATATTTTGGATAATTCCTCGAGTATAAGGTACTATTAACTCGGCTTCGACATGGTAATGTCTATGTGGCCAACTTTAATAGTTGTTCCCAAGATATTTGTCGATGGCTAAGGGTGGAGAAAATGTCACCGCTATGGCATAAAAGGCTTAGTCATCTCAATTTCAAGACCCTTAGTAAGTTGGCTAAGAAAACCTTGTTAAGGGATTACCCGAAAACTTTTATCAACCGATCTTAAATGTGATGCTTGTCAAAAAGGTAAACAGCCTAGACACTCATTTAAGAGTATTAACTCCTCCTCATCCGAAAGAGTGTTGCAACTCCTTCATCCGGATTTGTTTGGACCTCATTACTCCTCACCTTCAAAGTGGAAGGAAATATACTCTTGTTGTAGTAGATGACTTCTCTAGATACACTTGGGTTATATTTCTTTTCAAGAAAAAATGAGACTATAAACAAGATTCCCGATTTGTTCGCATAAATTCAGAATGAGAAGGAGTTAATATTATTAAAATCAGAGTGATAAGTGGTACGTAATTTTTGAATTCTTGTTTATCTAATTTCTTCAATGAGTTTGGAATTATTCATGAGACATCTTCAGCAAGAACTCCTCAACAAAATGGAGTGGTTGAAAGAAGGAATAGAACTTTGAAGGAAGCAACAAGCATGTTGGCCGAGTATAATACCCTCATAGGTTCTCGGGTCAAGCTATCAACACGGCTTGCTATACTGTAATGTGTGCTTAATTGTCAAAGATAAGGGTAAGACTCCTTATGAGATTTGGAAGGGTAAGATTCCAAGGATCTCATACTTCAAAGCTTTTGGTTGTAAGTGTTTCATTCATAACAATGGGAAATCTAAGTTAAGAACTTTTGATGCTAAAGCAAATTGATGGAATATTCTTAGGATATTCTAATACTTCAAAGGCATTTAGAGTTTTTAACAAGACAACCCTTTGTGTGGAGGAAACTCCTCATGTTGTTTTTGATGAGTTGTATTCTTTCTCGAGAAAAAGTGAATCAAATTTCGAAAATCTAGATAAAATTGAATTATCCAAGACTAAACATAGAACTATTTATCTACCTACTCTCGACTCGTAATCGATGAAGAAGAATCCTCATCCGATAATCGAAGACAACTTCCGATCGACTCCTTCGATCGCATACACCTTTGACATCACCGATCAAAGACGAGTCACCGATGAAGGGGAACGCCACCGAGGTTGAAGCCGATGAGTTGCCAATCGAGACTCAAGATGAGGATACTTCTCCTCATATAGGCAAAAGGATGAGAAGCTATCATCCATCCGATCGATTATAGGAGACCCATCTAGTAGTGTGCGCATTACACGAATGATGTTAGACTCAAAGTCTTTTCAGCTTGTTATGTGTCGCTTCTTGAACCCAAGTCTATTGAGGAAGCATTATCGATCCAAATCGATAACAATGTACCATGCAGAAGAATCGCATCGCTTGAAAGACAAAATGTATGGGATCTAGTGGAAAGACTTACACGTAAAGACTATAGGCACCAAATGGGTGTTTAAAAATAAAATAGATGAGAACAATATTATTGTTCGAAATAAGGCAAGACTGGTTGCACAAGGTTATTCACACCGAGGGAATAGACTATGATGAAACCTATGCTCCAAATGCGATTAGAGGCAATAAGATTGTTCTTGGCATTTGCTGCATATAAGTCTTTCAAAGTTTTTCAAATGGATGTTAAGTCTGCTTTTCTTAATGGTGTGTTACTTGAAGAGGTCTATGTAGAGCAGCCTCCCGGGTTTAAGATCAATAACAAGGTCTATAAACTCAACAAAGCTCTATATGGATCAAACAAGCTCCCGCAGCTTGGTATGATACTCTATCTCGATTTCTTGACAACAAATGGTTTTTCTAAAGGTAAGATTGATAGAACATTGTTTAGAAAGGAAGTAGATGGCAACATCTTACTAGTTCAAATTTATGTAGATGACATAATTTTTGGTTCACCTAATCAAATTATGTGAAGAATTTAGCATTCTCATGAAGAACAGGTTTGAAATGTCAATGATGGGAGAATTGACATACTTTCTAGGCTTACAAATTAAACGAGATGAGTAAGGGTATATTTATACATCACCTAAGTATGCTAAGGATCCGATTGAGAAATTTGGAATGATTACTAGCAGAGAAGTCAAAATACCTATGGCAACTAACTTCTCAATGGATTCGGATGAGCAGTGGATACCCACCGATGCAACGGAGTATCGTGGACTGATTGGATCTCTTCTCTATCTCACCGCAAGTAGACCGTATATAGCCTTTGCAATGGGGTATGTGCAAGATTCCGCCTAATCCCAAGAAAACTCATCCTGAGATCGCTAAGAAAATTCTTAGATATCTCAAAGGAACCTTGCAAGTTGGGTTATGGTACCCACTGATGACAACTTTGAGCTAACAGTTATTCGATTCAGACTTTGGAGGATGTAAGATTGATAGGAAATCCACTTCCGGAACTTGTCAATTCTTAGGCAACAAATTAATTTCTTGGTTATCTAAGAAACAGACATCCGCTGCCACCTCCACAATCGAAGCCGAGTATATGGCAGCCGGAAGTTGTTGCTCTCAACTCCTCCGGATTAGTCAACAGCCTTAGAGACTACAATATTCAAACATCACTGCTCCTATTTACCGTGATAGTAATAGTGCAATAGCAATGACTTACAATCCTGCTTTTACATTCTAGATGCAAGCATATAGATATTAGGCATCATTTCATTAGGGATCATGTTGAAAAGAATGACATTAGGATTGAGAAAATTGCCACCGAATCACAAAGAGTCGACATTCTTACAAAACCATTAAAGACTAAGTTTAAAGAAATGTGCTTAGAATTAGGATTACTTGATGCATCTTTAGTCTGGTTTCTAATTATGTGCATTTGTTTCCTTATTCATTTTTCTTTTCCTTAAATTGATGTCTAGAAAGAATTATCGACTAGATATGTGTCAAAGGACAATCAGTAGCCGATATCATTGATCTCCTTTTAGGAATCAAGAATCAAGGATTAGTCATATTGATCTTATCTCGAATTGATAATTACTTATCTCGACATTGAGTAAATCGCATAAGGTGATAATAGTCACCGAACTTCAAGAAAACAGATGACTATTAACATTCTATCTCGATTTACCTTAAGCGTCTGATGGTTTCTTTTGAGTTTATGTCTTTGCAGAACAGTGATAAATAACACCGATTCATTCTTTTATTCAAACTTCTTTATTCTTAACTCGAGTCTGATCTGCTTTTTTTTTAAAATTTGTTTTAGAAAAGTAATTCGAATGTGTTTTGTTTAAACCTGGTTTGAAAAATGCTAAAAAGTTACATATAAATTGTTGGTTTTCAGGATCGTGACAGTTACTCTATCGATGACTTTCTAAAACTTATCTGCTTTTAAGCCGATCTCGCTTTTTCAAACCCATCTGCTTAGGAAACCTTCATTGAAGTAAGATATCACGTGGCCGACGTCACATATACTTACTTCTCTGAATAAAGTAACCTATATCGGCCAAATCAACAGTCTATAAAGTAACTATTTACGCATTCCAAAGGCGATTGCAATTCACGACCGAATCCTAATCGCTTATCTTAGTTTTTAACCGCTGATTAATACTCAAGAAAACTTTTTGAATAAATGGCTGAGATTAACTCAAGTTTTCAAAAATGGCGGTTTCTCTTTCCAATCTTCCCCCTATAAATACATCTTCTTCTTCCCTAAAACCTTTTCTTTCCTTACTCGTAAAACCTACATATTTTATCAAACCCTTTACTTACTTCCAATGGCATCTTCTTCAAAAACTACCAAAACTTATAAACCCACATACATTTCCACAAATATCTCTCATTTCAAAATGAATGAGGAATATTTCAAAAACCGCTTGAAAGCGGAAATGTATGTTGATTTTGAAACCACAAATGACCCAGAATCTACAGAAATTCTACGCCTCCTCGAAGCTTCTCGACTCGAGGTTTTCTTTCACTAAAGTCTCCTCTAAACAGTAATCCATTTATTGGGTGCAGAGTTTTTGGCTAGAATGGAGGACACTCAGACGGTTTTGATACTTCTATCGATTTTAACGACACCGAGTTATTCTCGAGAGAATATTGCTAGGATCTTTGATACGGCCAATGGAGGGAGTTAATCCATTGACGTACAAAGAAGATGAGTGGGAAGAATCATTCGATATGATGGCGAGGGTTAGTTACAGGGAACTCGCAGGATCCGAAGAAGAACCTATTGAGAAGAAAATATAGGTTCCGATGACGGTGGTTACGAAGGCGGTGGGGTGAGCAGAGCTCACATGATGGGTTAACCAAACCCAGATTGTGCGTGATGCGAGCCATATCGATGGTGTGGAAGTGAATTGGGTGGATTTGTCGTTGTTCAAGCTCGTGGAGGAGAAGAAGCGATTGACTTTCAAGTCAAATGCGAGAGGGTCGGGTTCCTACTTCGACAATACTCTCTTCAATAAAATCACGCTTTAATTGAAGGGCTGAATAGGGAGGCCGATCGAGAATAGGCACTAAAAAGTATTCAAAGGTATGGGCATCCTCACAAAGGATGACAGATCGGGAGGAGTTCCAGACTGGATGATGAGTCCGAGGCACCTGTGGTTCGGAGGGTCAAGCGGCCGCACTGCTGAGGGACAGGTCCAAAGAAATTAACAAATTGAGGTGGCCCCATGGAGGTCGAAACAGAGGGACATGGAATAAAGAAGCTCGAGGTCGCACCTCAAGTCCAACTCGCCAAACAAATTCTGTGGTCCCGAGGATGTTTCAGAGGAGGAAGAGGAGGTCGGTGAAAGCCTCGGACAAGAAGAAGAAGGGAAAGCTCATCTCGCCGCTCCTACCAAGGATGCCTCGATGAAGAGGAAGTAGAGGAAGCGTAAATTCCCTTGGTAGGAGGCCAAGGACGAGCAGCCCAGAGCTCGAAGGATCCACCAAGTCCTGGTAGCTCGAACAACAGATAGATCTTTCAACCCCGCTACCAGAGGAGGTTCCTGGTCCTTCAGATAGCAGCCGAGGTTGGTCGATGGAGGCTCCTTTCTCCCCAACCGATGAAGCGTTTCTTTCCCAATACCAGAGGCAGTACAAGTCTTTCCACATCTCCTTCCTTATCTTCCATACCCGGCAATGAAGAAATGCCTCAGGCTGGCATTTCGAGCCTTCGCCTCACCGATCTCCCACCACCCAAACAGCGATGAAGGGTATCCTGTGCTGGTACCTCGAGCCTCTCCAACAGTTCCTTACAATCCAAATCCCAACAAATTCAAACTCAAATCCCACCTCTACCATCATCACCACCACCCGAAATCCCACCCCACCTTCATCCGAACAAATACCTCTCCCCACACCCAAACCTCTCCAATCCCAATAATATCTTACTCCTCTCTTCCAACTATTCAAACACAATCTACTCCTCTCCCATCTCCTCAACCGTAACAAATACATTCCTCGTCCGACTCCTCAACCGAGGATGAAGACACCGATCTCGAGCCCCACCACAGCCATATCCTCTATTCTATCCCTCGCCGAGAAGAAAGTCAATGCTACATTCCGAAGGAAAATGGAAAGAAAGACGAGGAGGATGGTCAAAGTCAGAATCGACACTATGCTAGCCAAAGATGAAGGAAGTTGAGGTAACATTATCTCGATAAAATCATAAGTGTCACTAACTCTCAGGCCGGCCGGGTAAAGTGAAATCAATGGAGGAGGAGCTAAGGGCGTTGAAGGAGGAGGTTATGGGGTACAATAAGCCGGGTGGTAAATGAGTTGGTCAGAGACCACTCGCACTTCAGGTCAAGTGCAACACTCTGGATGCAAAACTTTCACTTGGTCACTGGGTTAAAAAGGGGGAAAAAGTCAAGAAGAGAAGAGACAAGTCCTCACACCGTGGTCGAGGAGACCAGAAAAGAAGTGGGCATGAAGGCCAACACAAACTGATCCGGAGGCAGCCAGGAGGAAGCTCGGATCAAATCCGATGAGTTGGTTGCTCTCACCGAGGGTAAGTCAACCGGAGGAAGCTTTGAAGGAGGATGAGGAGAAGAGGAGAAAAGAAGAGGAGGAAAGGTCGTAGAAGCTCTTGGCTCAGTTTAAAGGATCCGAATCAAGGAGCCAAGGGGAAGGGAAAAGAAGTAGCAACCGAGCCTGTGATCACCAAATCATCCCTGTGGTCACGCTAAAGGGAAAGGTAAGAGGGAAGCCGATTATTCCAATCTCTCAAGAGCAGATCAAAAGGATTAAGAGAGAGATGGAATATTTTGGCAAGAAAGAAAAGAAGAAGCAGAGGAAGAAGAAAGACTCCAACGTGTTTTGGAGCACCGCTGAGCGCAAATGGTTAATCAAAGATCAAGGCAAGGGAAAGTTCAGGCCATTTCACAATACATCCGCCTCCTAAGTCCGGCTTGTGGGAAATATGCAAATGAGTACAAAGACAAGAATCTGAGGGTATGTGGATATACTTCGTATATTCTCAAGGGCCCCTGAGCAACTCAATGAGATCCGTGACTTAGCTTGGCATGAGTGGATGGAGAAGGTAGATGCTGAGTTCTATCATCGTCTCGCTAGAAGAAGCCGATGTAGAGTTCAACGTCAACCTCGATCTCTCCAGCTTTTGAGTATGCCATCCCCGCCAGAAATCGATGGATCCTCGGACCTAGACCGGGTAAAGGGTATTTTGAAGAAGGCAGAGGCTGAATCTGGACTCACTCAAGAGGAGGATATAAAGCAAATTAGGAGTCGGGTATTCAATCGGGTCGATGATACCGTATTGAAGATCAGTGGGAAGACTAATAGAAACAGGATTTTTCTTTTCCTTATTTCTACTTTTCTATTATCTTCTCATCTGTAATCTTTGTAGACTCAATGTGAATATACTTGTTTGATTCATTTTATGTGTATTAATTTCTTAAAGTTTTTTTGTTTTAAGAAAGACTTAAAATTTTCTTAAGTAAAAGTCATCTCGAGAATTTTATCTCTCGTACTTAAAAATGTTTTCAAAATTTTAACTAAGTCTTGAAGACTCATTTGGTTTTCTAAGTTTTTTAAAGTCTAAAAGATCTAAAGTTTTTATATGTGAATAAATCTGTTGTAATGTGAAAAATGTACTTTGATACCTATCTATTGATCTTGATAAACTCTAAACTAACTTCACCGTGAGTGTGTCTCTTTCTTGTAGGTTTTAACTTCATCAAAAAGGGGGAAATTGTTAGACCAAGATTGTTTTGATGAGTTAAAAGACTGCTCTGTATAAGGCAGACTATGATGTGGAATCAAGACTCGAGTTCTAGTTCGAAGCCGATCGACTAGGTCAAGATTAGTTTAAGTCACCGAGACGAGGAATGACAAGTCATCCGGAGACAAGCTCAAGTCTAGTCATCTGCAGGAGACAAATATGAAGAGCTCGACGAGGTCAAGATAAGCCGAGTAGAATAAGAAAGGCTAATCTTCACCAAGTCAAATTTGTGCAGTAGGAAGAATCACCGAGGTGTTAAGCTTTTCAAGATTAAGTTTGTTAAGCTTCAAGTTTGTTAGAACTAACTAACAAACTAACCGACTTTTCAGACTTATATATAGATCTAGGTTTTTCATTTTTGAGGATATAGAACACTTATGCATATTTGATTTACACAAGTCACTACTCGATTTCACAATCTTTTCACAAGAATTTCTAGAGAGTTTCAAAGAGTTCTAAGTGTTTTTAGAACACTTTTCCAAGAATCTTCAAAATTCAATACACACCTTTGTAATAGTTAGATTTCTAGAAGAAGAGTCTAGGAGATTGAAGATTTGAAGATTTGTACAAGTTGTAAGTTGTAAGTCGGAAGTGAGAAAGTAAGCAAGAGCAGAGTCCCTTCTTCAAATTGAAGAAGGAGAGTGGATGTAGGATTTTAAAATCCGAACCACTATAAATCCCGTGTTATTTCTTGCTTTCTTTAATTTTCTCGTTTATTTTACAATTGTGTTTCATCAAGAGATAAATTCAGAATCTTAACTAAAATCAATATTTCAACCTTGCTTTTGATCTTATAAGAAGTTGAGTTTTTATTCTTAATCCATTGTGCTCAATCGATATTTTGAATTAGTTTTGGAAGATTTGAAAAATCTACAAAATCTATTCAAACCCCCTTTCTAGATTTTGTTCTAGAAAGCATTCTCAAAGTTTTAATCAACTCAACTTTCCGGGACTAACAAGTGGTATCGAGCAAAGGTTAAGTCAGTTTCCGATATTGATTTTAGGTCTTGAACAAGATTCAAATAATCTTGATTTTCTTCATTTTCTTTCATTTCTAACAAAGTGCTACTAATAAGCTTTTGTGGAGTATTTTGTCTTTGTTTCATCATGTCTTCAGTAAAAGTAATAAGTCCAGAATCACCTGAATTTTCAATTCAAGAGTATGATTATTGGAAATTTAGGATGGAAAATCATCTTAAGGCCATTCATGATAGAATGGAAGAGGTTCTTGAGGAAGGTCCTATAAAGTTTTTCCATGGAGGCACCAAAGACTGGAGCAGAGGCAAATTAATCAAGAACTAGGCAAGAAAAGAAGAGTTACAATTGACTAATGATGAAAGGAAGGTCCACAATCTTGACCAAGTAGCTAGAACAGAAATCATAGAGACTCGAGTAAAGATTGGATAGAGAAGGTTAAGAGATGTAAAACAGCCAAAGAAATGTGGCAAACTTTAGCTAATGTTTGTGAAGGTTCCGACCAAGTGAAGGAGAACAAGCTACAAGATGTGCATACATTTGAAACATTCAAGATGAAAGAAAATGAGTCTCAGGATCAGCTTTGATATGAGGTTGACCAATCTTCTTAACAAAGCACTGATCTTGGAAAGAATTATTCGTAAAAGGAGATTAACAACAAGATTTTGAGATCATTAACCAAGAGATGGAGGGAAAAATCCAATATTCTTAAAGCAACTCAAGATTTATCCTCTATTACTCACCATACTTTATTTTCTCATCTTAAAGCTTTAGAATATGACATCCAGATAGAAGATGAGGAAGATGAGATGGAGTCAAGCACCTCATCCAAATCTGTTGCCTTTGTCAAGTAAAGAAGACAAGGTGTCAACAGAGGTCAGAGGAGCCGATCTATCCTTGAAAGAAGCAGATGGCTTTACTTACAAAAAGGTATGATAAATTGAGAATGAAGTATAAGAGAAATAAATTGAGATTTGCAGTAGGGATAGACAAAGATCCAGATCAGATAGGAAGGTAGACAAATCTTCGATGATGACAAAAACAAGAGTCAAACAAGAAGATACAGATCACCCGTCAAGAAATACTTCCAAATTCCCAGATCGATAGGAGTGATATTTGCTATACTTGCAACAAGCCAGACATTTCACTATGATTGTCCTCAACTAACTCCTAAAGAAAGAGAAGAGAAGAGGAAGAAAAGAGACAGGAGATTTGGCAGATCAAAGAGCTTTGTTGGTCAAGAAAAAGAGCCAAAGAAATCATCATCATCTTCATCATCCTCATCTCGATTTTGGATCGATGATGAGATCTGTCTCATGGCTAATGAGGTAATCTACTATTCATCTTCGTATAATGATTCTTGTCATCCGCATCCGATCATGACCAAACTGTTATACATGAATTATTGAGAGATTTAAAAACATCTTTAGCTGCTTATAAACAAATGGAGACAGAGAATTTAATTTTAAAGGATCGATTCAAATTCTAAATAAAGGCAAGAAGGTGATAAATAAATTTCGAGACCGAGGAAACATTCAAGGGGGAATGTTTTCATCTGATCAAGCTAGTACATCAACCAAATTACCCGAAAGGTTAGAAAATGAACTGAAAACTTTAAAAGATAAATTTGAAGTAGTCTGTGCTGAAAATGAATTAATTAAGAAAGACAATGAGAAGCTTGTCTTCAAAATTAGTCACTTAATAATTCACAATCGGTAATAGATCATATTTTTAATACTTCCTTAAATCTCATGATAAGACAGACTTGGTTATGATAGGAACAATAAATCGATGTTAAAAACCTAGGAAATTTGTGAAAGCATCTGTTCAATCAAAGGATATTAAGATTGGTCCATGGAAACCAACTAGTCGATAAGGACTACAGCCTTCCAAATCTAAAACCAAGAATTCACCAAAGAATTCCTATCGACTAGAAGGAATCCAAGAATCAAAATAAGAAGATTTTCTTATTATAATTCTTTTGATGGAAGGAGCAAATGCTATCCTACATTTCCTAAGTTTAGGAAAATTACCCAATCTGAATACAACAAGTTGT
The DNA here is from genome assembly GCA_030762865.1 of Paraleonurus japonicus. Taxonomy (NCBI): domain Eukaryota; kingdom Viridiplantae; phylum Streptophyta; class Magnoliopsida; order Lamiales; family Lamiaceae; genus Paraleonurus; species Paraleonurus japonicus. The sequence goes on from CM061058.1 coordinate 7,349,077, forward strand.
CATTTAAAAATGATATTATTGTAGACAGATTTGGTAGAAAATCGAGTCCGATTTGTTGTCTGCAGATGAGATGTTTGTTTGGATTCCTAAAGTGATTCTTGACCCAAAAGGACCCAAGATCACTAGGGTACCTCAAAACTAATGCTTTACAGATTCACAGGGATCATCACTTAAGGAAGAGATCTTAGCTTCAATATGGTACATCGACAGGGTCGCTCACAACATATGACCCATAACAAGAAGTCATATCAAATTTTCAAAGTATTGATGGTCCAAAAGTTGTATTTGGTGATAATAATTGTGGTCGACTAAAGGTGTAGGTACTTTGATTATCAAGGATATTCGGGTATCGAGGTATATTTTGTTGAAGGTTTGAAACATAATCATTATCTGCTTCTCAGCTTTGTGATAAAGGTTTTCTTGTAAAATTTTTAAGGGATAAATGTGATATTTTGGATAATTCCTCGATAAGGTACTATTAATCGGCTTCGCAGGTAATGTCTATGTGGCCAACTTTAATAGTTGTTCCCAAGATATTTGTCGATGGCTAAGGGTGGAGAAAATGTCACTGCTATGGCATAAAAGGCTTAGTCATCCGAATTTCAAGACCCTTAGTAAGTTGGCTAAGAAAAACCTTGTTAAGGGATTACCGAAAAACTTTTATCAACTGATCTTAAATGTGATGCTTGTCAAAAAGGTAAACAGCCTAGACACTCATTTAAGAGTATTAACTCCTCCTCATCCGAAAGAGTGTTGCAACTCCTTCATCCGGATTTGTTTGGACTGTTACTCCTCTCACCTTCAAAGTGGAAGGAAATATACTCTTGTTGTAGTAGATGACTTCTCTAGATACACTTGGGTTATATTTCTTTTCAAGAAAAATGAGACTATAAACAAGATTCCCGATTTGTTCGTACAAATTCGAATGAGAAGGAGTTAATATTATTAAAATCGGGAGTGATAAGTGGTACGAATTTTTGAATTCTTGTTTATCTAATTTCTTCAATGAGTTTGGAATTATTCATGAGACATCTTCAGCAAGAACTCCTCAACAAAATGGAGTGGTTGAAAGAAGGAATAGAACTTTGAAGGAAGCAAATGTAAGCATGTTGGCCGAGTATAATACCCTCATAGGTTCCTCGGGTCAAGCTATCAACACAAACTTGCTATACTCGTAACAGTGCTTAATTGTCAAAGATAAGGGTAAGACTCCTTATGAGATTTGGAAGGGTAAGATTCCAAGGATCTCATACTTCAAAGCTTTTGGTTGTAAGTGTTTCATTCATAACAATGGGAAATCTAAGTTAAGAACTTTTGATGCTAAAGCGGTGATGGAATATTCTTAGGATATTCTAATACTTCAAAGGCATTTAGAGTTTTTAACAAGACAACCCTTTGTGTGGAGGAAACTCCTCATGTTGTTTTTGATGAGTTGTATTCTTTCTCGAGAAAAAAGTGAATCAAATTTCAAAATCTAGATAAAATTGAATTATCCAAGACTAAACATAGAACTATTTATCTACCTACTCTTGACTCGAATCGATGAAGAAGAATCCTCATCCGATAATCGAAGACAACTTCGATCGACTTCTTCAGATCGCACACCTTTGACATCACCGATCAAGACGAGTCACCGATGAAGGGAACGTCACCGAGGTCGAGTCCGATGAGTTGCCAACCGAGACTCAAGATGAGGATACTTCTCCTCATATAGGCAAAAGGATGAGAAGCTATCATCCATCCGATCGATTATAGGAGACCCATCTAGTAGTGTGCGTATTACCTAATGATGTTAGACTCAAAGTCTTTTCAGCTTGTTATGTGTCGCTTCTTGAACCCAAGTCTATTGAGGAAGCATTATCGCACTCCAAATCGATAATGCCATGCAGAAGAATCGCATCGCTTGAAAGACAAAATGTATGGGATCTAGTGGAAAGACCCTTACACGTAAAGACTATAGGCACCAAATGGGTGTTTAAAAATAAAACAGATGAGAACAATATTATTGTTCGAAATAAGGCAAGACTGGTTGCACAAGGTTATTCACGACCGAGGGAATAGACTATGATGAAACCTATGCTCCAGCTTGCCAGATTAGAGGCAATAAGATTGTTCTTGGCATTTGCCGCATATAAGTCTTTCAAAGTTTTTCAAATGGATGTTAAGTCCGCTTTTCTTAATGGTGTGTTACTTGAAGAGGTCTATGTAGAGCAGCCTCCGGGTTTAAGATCAATAACAAGGTCTATAAACTCAACAAAGCTCTATATGGATCAAACAAGCTCCCGTGAGCTTGGTATGATACTCTATCCGATTTCTTGACAACAAATGGTTTTTCTAAAGGTAAGATTGATAGAACATTGTTTAGAAAGGAAGTAGATGGCAACATCTTACTAGTTCAAATTTATGTAGATGACATAATTTTTGGTTCACCTAATCAAATTATGTGAAGAATTTAGCATTCTCATGAAGAATGTTTGAAATGTCAATGATGGGAGAATTGACATACTTTCTAGGCTTACAAATTAAACAGATGAGTAAGGGTATATTTATACATCACCTAAGTATGCTAAGGATCCGATTGAGAAATTTGGAATGATTACTAGCAGAGAAGTCAAAATACCTATGGCAACTAACTTCTCAATGGATTCAGATGAGCAGGATACCCACCGATGCAACGGAGTATCGTGGACTGATTGGATCTCTTCTCTATCTCACCGCAAGTAGACCGCATATAGCCTTTGCAGTTGGGGTATGTGCAAGATTCCAGCCTAATCCCAAGAAAACTCATCTGAGACCGCTAAGAAAATTCTTAGATATCTCAAAGGAACCTTGCAAGTTGGGTTATGGTACCCAAATGATGACAACTTTGAGCTAACAGTTATTCAGATTCAGACTTTGGAGGATGTAAGATTGATAGGAAATCCACTTACGGAACTTGTCAATTCTTAGGCAACAAATTAATTTCTTGGTTATCTAAGAAACAGACATCTGTTGCCACCTCCACAATCAAGCCGAGTATATGGCACTGGAAGTTGTTGCTCTCAACTCCTCCGGATTAGTCAAATGCCTTAGAGACTACAATATTCAAACATCACTGCTCCTATTTACCGTGATAGTAATAGTGCAATAGCAATGACTTACAATCCTGTTTTACATTCTAGATGCAAGCATATAGATATTAGGCATCATTTCATTAGGGATCATGTTGAAAAGAATGACATTAGGATTGAGAAAATTGCCATCGAATCACAAAGAGCCGACATTCTTACAAAACCATTAATGAGACTAAGTTTAAAGAAATGTGCTTAGAATTAGGATTACTTGATGCATCTTTAGCTGGTTTCTAATTATGTGCATTTGTTTCCTTATTCATTTTTCTTTTCCTTAAATTGATGTCTAGAAAGAATTATCGGACTAGATATGTGTCAAAGGACAATCGTGTAGTGATATCATTGATCTCCTTTTAGGAATCAAGAATCAAGGATTAGTCATATTGATCTTATCTGAATTGATAATTACTTATCTCGACATCGAGTAAATCGCACAAGGTGATAATAGTCACCGAACTTCAAGAAAACAGATGACTATTAACATTCTATCCGATTTACCTTAAGCGTCCGATGGTTTCTTTTGAGTTTATGTCTTTGCAGAACAGTGATAAATAACACCGATTCATTCTTTTATTCAAACTTCTTTATTCTTAACTCCGAGTCCGATCTGCTTTTTTTTTAAAAATTTGTTTTAGAAAAGTAATTGAATGTGTTTTGTTTAAACCTCGGTTTGAAAAATGCTAAAAAGTTACATATAAATTGTTGGTTTTCGTGATCGACAGTTACTCTATCGATGACTTTCTAAAACTTATCTGCTTTTAAGCCGATCTCGCTTTTCAAACCCATCTGTTTAGGAAACCTTCAAATGAAGTAAGATATCACGTGGCCGACGTCACATATACTTACTTCTCGAATAAAGTAACCTATATCGGTCAAATCAACAGCCTATAAAGTAACTATTTACGCATTCCAAAGGCGATTGCAATTCACGCACCGAATCCTAATCGCTTATCTTAGTTTTTAACCGTTGATTAATACTCAAGAAAAACTTTTTGAATAAATGGCCGAGATTAACTCAAGTTTTCAAAAATGGCGGTTTCTCTTTCCAATCTTCCCCCTATAAATACATCTTCTTCTTCCCTAAAACCTTTTCTTTCCTTACTCGTAAAACCTACATATTTTATCAAACCCTTTACTTACTTCCAATGGCATCTTCTTCAAAAACTACCAAAACTTATAAACCCACATACATTTCCACAAATATCTCTCATTTCAAAATGAATGAGGAATATTTCAAAAACCGTTTGAAAGCGGAAATGTATGTTGATTTTGAAACCACAAATGACCCGTAATCTACAGAAATTCTACGCCTCCTCGAAGCTTCTCGACTCAGAGGTTTTCTTTCACTAAAGTCTCCTCTAAACAGTAATGCAGCATTTATTGGGTGCAGAGTTTTTGGCTAGAATGGAGGACACTCGGGGCGGTTTTGATACTTCTATCGACGGAACGACACCGAGTTATTCTCGAGAGAATATTGCCAGATCTTTGATACGCCAATGGAGGGAGTTAATCCATTGACGTACAAAGAAGATGAGTGGGAAGAATCATTCGATATGATGGCGAGGGTTAGTTACATGGGAACTCGCAGGGATCTCAAGAAGAACCTATTGAGAAGAAAATATAGGTTCGATGACGGTGGTTACGAAGGCGGTCTTGGGTGAGCAGAGCTCACATGATGGGTTAACCAAACCCAGTTGTGCGTGATGCGAGCCATATCGATGGTGTGGAAGTGAATTGGGTGGATTTGCCGTTGTTCAAGCTCGGGGAGGAGAAGAAGCGATTGACTTTCAAGTCAAATGCAGAGGGTCGGGTTCCTACTTGACAGCCGCCTCTTCAATAAAATCACAGCTTTAATTGAAGGGCTGAATAGGGAGGCCGATCGAGAATAGGCACTAAAAAGTATTCAAAGGTAAGGGCATCCTCACAAAGGATGACAGATCGAGGAGTTCCACTCGGATGATGAGTCCGAGGCACCTGTGGTTCCGAGGTCAAGGCCGCAGTGCTGAGGGACAGGGTCCAAGAACGAACAAATTGAGGTGGCCCCAAAGTGGAGGTCGAAACAGAGGGACATGGAACAGCAGCACCGAGGTCGCACCTCAAGTCCAACCTCAAACACACCGTGGTCCCGAGGATGTTTCAGAGGAGGAAGAGGAGGTGGTGAAAGCCTCTGACAAGAAGAAGGGGGAAAGCTCATCTGCGCTCCTACCAAGGATGCCTCGGATGAAGAGGAAGTAGAGGAAGCGAGAAATTCCCTTGGTGAGGAGGCCAAGACGAGCAGCCCCAGCTCAAGGATCCACCAAGTCTCGGTAGCTCAACAACAGATAGATCTTTCAACCCCGCTACCAGAGGAGGTTCCTGGTCCTTCGGATAGCAGCCGAGGTTGGTCGGATGGAGGCTCCTTTCTCCCCAACCGATGAAGTCAGTTTCTTTCCCCAATACCGAGGCAGGTACAAGTCTTTCCACATCTCCTTCCTTATCTTCCATACCCGGCAATGAAGAAATGCCTCAGCGGCATTTCGAGCCTTCGCCTCACCGATCTCCCACCACCAAACAAAGCGATGAAGGGGTATCCCAGCTGGTACCTCGAGCCTCTCCAACAGCCTACAATCCAAATCCCAACAAATTCAAACTCAAATCCCACCTCTACCATCATCACCACCACCTGAAATCCCACCCCCACCTTCATCTCGAACAAATACCTCTCCCCACACTCCAAACCTCTCCAATCCCAATAATATCTTACTCCTCTCTTCCAACTATTCAAACACAATCTACTCCTCTCCCATCTCCTCAACGTAACAAATACATTCCTCGTCGACTCCTCAACCGAGGATGAAGACACCGATCTCGAGCCCCACCACAGCCCATATCCTCTATTCTATCCCTCGCCGAGAAGAAAGTCAATGCTACATTCCGAAGGAAAATGGAAAGAAAGACGAGGAGGATGGTCAAAGTCAGAATCGACACTATGCTAGCCAAAGCATGAAGGAAGTTGAGGTAACATTATCTCGATAAAATCATAAGTGTCACTAACTCTGGCCGGGCCGTAAAGTGAAATCAATGGAGGAGGAGCTAAGGGCGTTGAAGGAGGAGGTTATGGGGTACAATAAGCTGGTGGTAAATGAGTTGGGTCAGAGACCACTCGGACTTCGTGGTCAAGTGCAACACTCTGGATGCAAAACTTTCAGACTTGGCCGGGTTAAAAAGGGGAAAAAGTCAAGAAGAGAAGAGACAAGTCCTCACACTGTGGTCGAGGAGACCGAGAAAGAAGTGGGCATGAAGGCCAACACACCTGATCCGGGAGGCAGCCAGGAGGAAGCTCGGATCAAATCGATGAGCTGGTTGCTCTCCACCCGAGGGTAAGTCAACCGGAGGAAGCTTTGAAGGAGGATGAGGAGAAGAGGAGAAAAGAAGAGGAGGAAAGGTCGAGAGAAGCTCTTGGCCTGGGCTTTAAAGGATCCGAATCAAGGAGCCAAGGGGAAGGGAAAAGAAGTAGCGATCGGCCCGAGCCCGAATCGAAATCATCCCTGTGGTCTTGCTAAAGGGAAAGGTAAGAGGGAAGCTGATTATTCCAATCTCTCGAAGAGCGAGATCAAAAGGATTAAGAGAGAGATGGAATATTTTGGCAAGAAAGAAAAGAAGAAGCAGAGGAAGAAGAAAGACTCCAACGTGTTTTGGAGCACTGCCGAGCGCAAATGGTTAATCAAAGATCAAGGCAAGGGAAAGTTCGTGCCATTTCACAATACATCTGCCCCTCCTAAGTGGCTTGTGGGAAATATGCAATGAGTACAAAGACAAGAACTGGAGGGTATGTGGATATACTTCTGGTATATTCTCAAGGGCCCCGAGCAACTCAATGAGATCCGGACTTAGCTTGGCATGAGTGGATGGAGAAGGTAGATGCTGAGTTCTATCATCGTCACTAGAAGAAGCCGATGTAGAGTTCAACGTCAACCTCGATCTCTCCAGCCTTTTGAGTATGCCATCCCCGCCAGAAATCGAGATGGATCCTGGACCTAGACTGGGTAAAGGGTATTTTGAAGAAGGCAGAGGCTGAATCTGGACTCACTCAAGAGGAGGATATAAAGCGGCTTAGGAGTCGGGTATTCAATTGGTCGATGATACGCATGAAGATCATGGGAAGACTAATAGAAACAGGATTTTTCTTTTCCTTATTTCTACTTTTCTATTATCTTCTCATCTGTAATCTTTGTAGACTCAATGTGAATATACTTGTTTGATTCATTTTATGTGTATTAATTTCTTAAAGTTTTTGTTTTAAGAAAGACTTAAAATTTTCTTAAGTAAAAGTCATCTCGAGAATTTTATCTCTCGACTTAAAAATGTTTTCAAAATTTTAACTAAGTCTTGAAGACTCATTTGGTTTTCTAAGTTTTTTAAAGTCTAAAAGATCTAAAGTTTTTATATGTGAATAAATGCATTGTAATGTGAAAAATGTACTTTGATACCTATCTATTGATCTTGATAAACTCTAAACTAACTTCAATGTGAGTGTGTCTCTTTCTTGTAGGTTTTAACTTCATCAAAAAGGGGGAAATTGTTAGACCAAGATTGTTTTGATGAGTTAAAAGACTGCTCCAGATAAGCAGACTATGATGTGGAACTCGAAGACTCGAGTTCTAGTTCGAAGCCGATCGGACTAGGTCAAGATTAGTTTAAGTCACTGGAGACGAGGAATGACAAGTCATCCGGAGACAAGCTCAAGTCTAGTCATCTGCGGGAGACAAATATGAAGAGCTCGAGACGAGGTCAAGATAAGCCGAGTAGAATAAGAAAGGCTAATCTTCACCAAGTCACCGCATGCATTTGAGTAGGAAGAATCACCGAGGTGTTGCGGCTTTCAAGATTAAGTTTGTTAAGTAGCTTCAAGTTTGTTAGAACTAACTAACAAACTAACTGACTTTTCTCGTAACTTATATATAGATCTAGGTTTTTCATTTTTGAGGATATAGAACACTTATGCATATTTGATTTACACAAGTCACTACTCGATTTCACAATCTTTTCACAAGAATTTCTAGAGAGTTTCAAAGAGTTCTAAGTGTTTTTAGAACACTTTTCCAAGAATCTTCAAAATTCAATACACACCGTAATAGTTAGATTTCTAGAAGAAGAGTCTAGGAGATTGAAGATTTGAAGATTTGTACAAGTTGTAAGTTGTAAGTCGGAAGTGAGAAAGTAAGCAAGAGCGAGTCCCTTCTTCAAATTGAAGAAGGAGAGTGGATGTAGGATTTTAAAATCCGAACCACTATAAATCCCGGTGTTATTTCTTGCTTTCTTTAATTTTCTGTTTATTTTACAATTGTGTTTCATCAAGAGATAAATTCAGTAATCTTAACTAAAATCAATATTTCAACCTTGCTTTTGATCTTATAAGAAGTTGAGTTTTTATTCTTAATCCGCTGTGCTCAATCGATATTTTGAATTAGTTTTGGAAGATTTGAAAAATCTACAAAATCTATTCAAACCCCCTTTCTAGATTTTGTTCTAGAAAGCATTCTCAAAGTTTTAATCAACTCAACTTTCCGGGACCAACAGAATATAGGTTGAGTGCCGGGTTTCGTATTGATTTCATGCTCCACTCTTCTCTCGGTGGTAGCCTATTGAGTTCAGAAAATACTCCTTCAAATTTGGCTAGAACCTCTAGGATTACACCCTCAATTTCCACTTGTTGCGTGTCGGCATTTATAGTAAATAAGCGTACTATAATGCCATGAGAATTTTTATTGAAGAATTTTTGTTACCCCTTTGCAGCTTACCATCTTCACTCCTTGATTAGAATCCTCACCCTCAAGAATCACCTTCTTCTCATTCTTCATTAATGTGATGTTATTTTTCTTGAGATCAAAAGTTATTGGATTGTGTGCCCACATCCAATCAGCTCCTAAAATCATATCACACCTCCCAATTTAATCAACCTAAGGTCAGTGGTAAATGATACCCCTTGCATTTGCCATTTGAAGTTTGCACATTTGAATTTACTAGTTGTTTTCTCCCATTTGCCACAGTGATAACCCAAGGAACAGCTTTCTTCTATAATGCAATTCAACTCATTAGCGAGCAACATCGATGAAACTGTTGGTACTTCCGCTATCAATGAAAATATTCATTTTCTTTCTTCCCACATTCCCAACAATCTTCAAAGTAGTGTTGTATTTATTTCCCATTAAAGCATTCACTGAAATTTCTCCTTGAATTTCCTCCACCTCATCATCGCTATCAGCATTTCCCCTTCTTCCACTATGATCGGGTTAAATTGTTTATATTTGCACACATGACCATAAGAATATTTTTCATCACAGTGAAAACATAATCCTAATGCCCTCCTCTTTTGATATTGAGAATCACTAATCTTTTTATAAGGTAGATTAGGAGTAGTTACCTCTTTCTTTTCTTCCTTCCTTGGTTGATTGAAATTTCCACTGCTTTCCTTGGTTGGAATAGTTGCACTTGCTCCCTCTTATTTTGTTCTTCTTGCTCCAAATATCTAGTGTGGATTCAAGCATCTTGGCTATGTTTATGGCTTGAGTCGATTCAAGAGGCTTAAAGAGTTGTACAGAACTCGCAATTCCTCCTTTAAATCTCTCAAAAACAAGAAGTGAGAAACTCCACACTTAAATCTGGATTTTTTTACCTTCACTAGTGAATTTAGCTCATCAAACTTCTCTTGATAAGAATTAACATCATGAGATTGTTGAAGCTTCGTGAACTTCAATGACAACATCTTCACTACTAAGTGATAAAAACCTTTGTAAAATCATTTTACAAAATTCTTGCCAATCAATACCTTCCCTTCCTTCAACATATTCCATGTACCAAGTGTCTGCAACATCCACCATATAATATCCGAATGATAAACCCTTGCCACTTCCCCCATAGGAATTATCTGAAAAAATCGATTCGCCTTGCGAATCCAATTGGGTCCATTACCATTAAACTCGTGAAATTTGAGTCTAATAGTGTGATTGTTGGCACGAAAATTTGCGGGGGCCACAGGAGCATTAATTTAAGTTCTAATATGAGGCGTGTACACATCACTCCGACCGCAACTCGATCCCGAATCATCCATAGGACTTTTATCTTTGTTCAATTCCGACATTCCCGATCTGGATCGGTAGCCTTCCTCATAAGGTAGTCTACGTTTTGGCTTATGTTCTTCACAATTTGACCCACTCCAATAAGTATTTCCTCTAGCTTCTCGATTTTCTTCTCAACCCCCTCGATACGAACACCGTTCTCGGCGAATCCTTTCTCATATTTTTGGATTGCTTCATAAAGATCCCTCATCCTAGTATTTTCCGCCATGAAACTATCAGTGAGGAGCTATGTGGCTACAATACCACTTGTAATGTCCCAATACTAATTTTAACAATAACTCAACACAAATAAGGGAAAACTTGATTGAATATTAAACTTGTGTATCAAAATAACAAAAACAGAGCAACACTCATATTCACTCCAAGATGAAAGATAGGAAACGAGGACGTCAATTCCTCATTGCATTTGGTGAGTGAATGCAATACTGTAGAATGATATGAATAAGAATTTTATCAAGAAAATTATAATGGAAGTAATGATGGACACTCACGTTTCACTCATATTTTGGGAACTCTCGAACACTCGAATTCAACGGCAAGAGGAGCTCTAATCGCAACAATGGAGATTAGAGATAAGAAGATGAATCGTACGGAAATTCGATTTTAGAAAGATAAGAGCAAATGAGTTACCTCACACAATACACCCATCAACGTTTGCTTTCTCCTCCATATACTACTGCCATCATGGACGACGTCCCACTACCGAAATGTCGAGGATCGTACCATGAATGTGAGTCGCTGGATTGAATATTCCAAATTCGACGATGATTATCAATTCATTTCAGTAACTTACTGTGCCCATGAAATCTGTTGTAAATATTTGGGCTTGGAGTGAATAGAGCCCACAAGAAAAAGAAAATAAAAAAGAAAACACGACAATATCATTTCTCATTTTGGAATAAAATAATAACGGTTCTTAGGATTAATTACAACACTCTCCAAAGGGACCCTTACCACTCTTTATAAATTATTTACTTACAGTAGTTTCTTACCACAGAGCAAATGTCATATTATAGTTTAGTGTGATACACATTTAATCTAGTGTTGTTTTGACATAACTACAACTACTTCACGAACTAAAATCATTGAAAAACTGTTGTCCTATGGTATGTTACAGATTATTGACACCTTTGCTCTGTTTACATCTTTTCTCACACGATGCCACCATGCAAGAACGTTAAAAATTAGCATGGTTACTTGCTTACTTTACCTTACGCTTTGACAGGCCTCATGTGTAGTCTTTTGTTAGTTTATTACACCAATTGCTTCTTGGGAGCACTTGTTCTATTTTGTAACTTGAAATATTGTTGCGTTAGAAAAGATCCTTTGACCTACCTCCTTTTTGGTGCAAACATTATACCAAGTTACGTATAATCCTACCATAAAACCAAAATAAGTTGCCCTTTTGCAATAACACTATATTAATTATCTTTCTTACACAATAATGTTATCGACCTAAGCGTAAAATCAAAATGAGTTGACCCTATTTAGTAAAAGATATGTTAATGAGCTAAGTTGCCATTTTTTCTCGTTCTTTGCTCAATTTTATGGTGGTTGTTTGCGACGTGCTGCGAGGTTGCAAATATATATATATATATATATATATATATATATATATATATATATATATATATATATATATTTTACATAATATTTAGTAAGACTACCCATTACCTAAGTTGTCATCCCTTATTTCATATATACCTTTGCATTATTACAATTGCTTTTGTTATGTTCCAAATAAATTTTCACATCATGCCTAAGCAAGGCCTCGCATTTTACACATACAACATACTTGTGTCATTAGCTACACAATACACACCATTCTCATGTCGGTGAAAAGATAATCGAATTAGAGATTGAGGTATGTATCACGAGAACCGAGAATTACCGATTACAAACCTACTCCCAACTATCTTTAATTTATTTTCTTTGATTTGTCAATAACAGAGGAACCACTGACACCCGATGACATTCAATGAATGATATAAGGATATTGAATTATTTTTCCACATCGTAACATATACTTACGAATTCGGGGCAAACGTCGCATTTATACAATATTATTTTATGTCTCATATCATCCAAAGACGTACTCAACGTCCCGAATTTTCGAGAAAACATCCTCCTCCAGTTCTCATGAACAGTTAACAACGGACACAACAATGCCTGAAAGTCACCAAGACACCACAACCACCGAACTAGGTCTCCTTCACGAAAACAACAATGGACATCACGAGAAATCAGCCAAGAAAAGAAGCCTTGATTTTGCAGCTGAAACAAGGCGAAAGGTAAAAAATTTATGAAATAAGAGCCTAATTTTGTATCATTTTGCAGTTTAATCCAACCAAGATTATCGTCTTTGTGATGGACTTAGTTTTTGTATCGTGTTACAATTCACTTTTTTGCTAAACAATGTGTTGTTACCACAACAACACAATATATCATATTTTTAGGTCTTCGAATGCTTACATGTATTCGAAAGCAACCTATGTATATGTATTGTACAGTGTTCACTACGTACATCAATAGAGTAGCGGTGAAGCTAATCTTTATATTTTATGGTTATATCTTAAATTTGAGCACCATAACAATATTTATTTTTTCCCTTGATATAATATTAAAGATCTGTTGAGGTAACTTGTAAACATAAAAAATATGTAAATAATTGATTTTATTCAAACTTTCAAAACCACAACCGTACCATTAAAATTTGTCTGTCGATTTAGTTGAAATAAGTGAAATAATGAGATAACAAACACTTTTTAACATTGGACCACGATAACTTTTGTAATACTTTAATTCAAAAAAATAATCCTACCTTAACACATGTCAATAATGATTAAGCCCTTTGTCACCAAATAGATGATTTCTATAACACTACGTCCAACACATATTCACATCACATAAATTCAACAAAATGACAAAGCATAGTTATTGATTTTTTTATATACATCAACAATTTCCAAATTCTCTACTTACCAAAAAAAAAAATTCCTCAACTAAATCATGGAAATACTCGTTACTACACTTGCACTCACCGTGGACAATGCCAATATAATTTTATGTTTCAAAAAGAAGTTGAAGAACTATTGAGACAATTCTTCTCCAACCCTGTATGGGTTGTTGTCATGCGAAGGATTCTTAATATGGATTGAAAGCTTTCTCTTTTCTTTGGACTACGCAGCAAGATTGACGTGTAACACGATACCACAACTCTGTAAACATGAGGCACAAATGTATATGGATATAATTATATGCTCTTATTTTGTAATATCTTTGTTATGTTTAAATAAACATGCATTTGCTACTAATCTTATATAAACTTTTCACTAACAAAATAGTAGCATACTAATTTATATTATTCAAAATAAATTAGCGAGACATGTGTGAACACCTCAAGAACTGAAACGAGGATACAAAAATATGGTCTAACCGAAAATAGAAGTTTTGGAACTCAATTCGCTAAAATAAAAATCCAAAAACCCGATATTTACAAATATTAGCATAGCGATCTAATTTACGAAAGGGAAAAAAATATAAATGTACGGCTCCACTAACATTCGAGCCACCATTATCCGATACAAAAACTATATACTTTTTATTCCAAAAATTACTTAACATGATGAAATAATTATTTCCCTTTTCTTTTAAATTTTGGAAAATAAATTGGTGGAGTCGTACAATTTGAAATAAACGTGTTCTACTTTAATTTTCAGTCCTTTACGCTTGGTCACAAAAGTGACCAAATCAAACACACGTAAATTTTGAGCGAGCTTTAACTTTAATTCTACTTTAACAATAGTGGAATAAAAAAGAGTATTGTCATTTTGAGAGAGAGAAATATGGAGAGTGTTTATATGTAAGCTCTCATTTAATGGATTGAAGTGAAATTCATATAGAATTTGAATTTATGAGAAAAATTAGTACGAGACTTCTTTAACAAATTGATCTCATTTTGAGTTTTTTTAAAGACTCAAAAGATCGCTGACGATTGGAATCCCCCTTCTTTATGTTTTTTTAGCCAACAATTTATTATATAATTTTTCTAATTTGAAACCTAATATGTCTTCTACTTTTAATGAAACTCAAATATTCAGTAACCACCTCAAGAATTCGAGGTGCCACCCTCCCTAGTATATATTAATATTTGTATATTCATTCATTGAAAAATGGTTTAAAATTTGGGTATTGACCCAAGTTTGACCAATTTTATTGTGATGACCATTTTTGATAAATGGAAATGAGTTGCAAATTCATTAACTACATTTGAAGTAGATGAATTTAATGTATTGATTTGCTCAAAACCAATTTTGGGTGAATGAGATATTAATACATGAAGTTGACAACTTATTACTTGTTTTAACCGAAAATTGAAGAGTAGAAATGTTGGGGAAATGAAAGAGGTTTCCTTGTCCCACATAGGAAAATTGAAAATACAATTGTTTCCATATAAATAGACTTGTAAAGATAAAAACTTGACTAAAGTTGTCGCACTTAATCGCATTGTTCTCTTTAGAGACACTTTCATCCCAGCTCATTTTGAGGGAAAATATTCTCCTCACCCGCACATGTAAATTTGGAAATTTCATGCAACGAAGAGCAAGTAATTTGAAGGCAATAGTTAGAAAACACGTGGTTTGATTCCATCTTGTTAAAGGGTATCACCATAATGGGCATGATCTATATTACTAAAATGTATCGGTCGTGATAACTAAAGGATATGACCTATATTACAAAAGGGTATCGATCGTGGTAAACGAAGGGTATGACCGATATTATAAAAGGGTATCGGTCGTGATAATCGAAAGGTATGACCTATATTACAAATAGAGAAAAAAATTAATATAAAATAGTGAATTATAATCATAATATAATGCAATACAAACCTAAAATTCGAACATTGTTCATAAATTCATTAAAAATACATCAAAATAGTTAAACATAATAATAAAAGTTCGTGAGTCGCTTGTTTCAAGCTCTTCAATGCCCTTGGATATATTGGAGGAAAGAATATCTCCATGGTGGTTATATCATTGTGTTGTGCTCTAATTTTGGAAAAAGAAAACAAAATAAGCTTGTTGGTAGGTGGAGAAGAATGATTGTGGAGAAATGATTGTAGGAGGGAATAGGTTAAGCAAAATATGTAGTGATTACCTTATTTAGAAAGAAAACGGTGTCATGATCATTTTTATTTTCATTAACCATCATAATTGCATTACACTCATTCTCATTCTCATTTTTAGCAACCAAGCGCCTCAATTCAAACATTAACAATTATAAAAGCTCAATTCAAATATTATCGGTACATTAAGAGAAAAAATAACGATTCGAATGAAGAAAAACAATATAATAATTGTTAAACAACAAAATTAATTTGTATATTTTACAAAAACAAATAAAAATTAAAACGATCTTTCTCGTACGCATCTCTAAGTTGGTCGCACTAATTTGTCTAATGAAAAAGAAAAAAGTAATGAAAGTTTAAATAATGTAGTTAATTATATATATATAAACCGGGCTACAGGCTAATCGTCCGGGCAAAAAGACCTGTTTTAAACGAATTACTAAATCCATGGACCTAATCCTCGCATTTTTCGTGGCTAAACGGGTCAGCCACAAATTTCAGCCTCGTTTAACATCTATAATTACAAAAGGGTATTAAACGTGATAATTGGAAGTGTATGACCAATATTACAAAGGATACTAGTCATGATAAAAGAAGGGTATAACCTACATTAATAAAAGGTATTAGTCGGGATATATAAAGAGAATTAGTCAATAAATGTAGATTATTTTCGTAATGTGGATTTAATTTTACCGAAAAACTTATTCATAAGACACAACCTTAATTTATTTAATCATGTGAATAATCCCAGAGGTTTGAGTATTGGAGGTCATGGACTCCTCAATATCTTTTTTTTTTTTTTTTTGTCATACAAAGAAGTCGCCTAGTTGCCAAGAAGGCAATGTCGCAACTCCCGTACCCAAGCTTTCACCTTCATGTCAATCCAACTGGAAGATCGGTAGGTGTGTTTGCATTCTTTGCCGAATATGAGCTGCATGGTTTACGTTCCCTATTGATATGACCGAAAGTGCAATCGCTCATAATGCAACTCATTAATAATGGTGTTAAAAGTGTACCCACCCCTACACTGTAATTCTTCCTTCTCGTTAATTGCCTTTACCGCTTCTAAACCGTCCGAGAAGATTCCAATTCTCGTCTTATTTAGTTTTCTTGCATCCAGTAGACCTATCTTGATTGCAACAAATTCAGCTTCCAAGATTGAGTCAAGTACGCCTGTGACTATCCTTCTTCAAAATCGAAGCTGGCATCCGTGAACATAAAAGTAGTTGTTTGCTTTGTTTTGAGCAGTTTTTATTACTCTCAAATGGGTGTTGTCTCTGCTTTCTATTCATTTTCCTTTTAAGCGCCCATATTCTTCTCGCCATTCTTATTGCCCATCAAATATTCTCAAGGTTAAGTGGTTTCTTGTTTGATGTCTTTTCCAAGTTCGAGTGAAGGAGCTCACAACGTTTTCCAAACACCCCAAGCAATCGCTACTAAGGTCTCCTTGGAGATATCGGGATTCGTGGAGTAGGTGAGTAATATAGTCAATTGCAGCACATTCTATATATAGCAGCCTTCTCTCGATCTTTTGTTATTGATTTCTCCACACTTCTCTCACAAGAGGACACTCGAAGATGGCATGAATCGATGTAGCTTTCGAGAAACCGCAGAGCGAACATGAGGGAGAGAGAGGCACATGATGTTTTCCAAGATTGGCCTCGGCAGGATGATGTCCCAAGTAAGCCCACCAAAACATCTTTAACTTTGGTGGACTTACCATCTAACACATACCGTCCACCACACTATTCTTTTTGGAAGAGCTTGGTTTATCTTTGTCCTCTAGTCTATCAAAAGTATCAGCCCGTCTGCAATATCCCAAACTCTGTAAACACCTTTCGACCGGAATCTCTAGAATCTCGCAATCCTGATTGTCCTCTGTTATGATACGGGTATTGAGAATCACTATTGTTTCATTGGGGAGGAAATCTCTCCAAACATTATCTTCAATCCATCTCCTCAAAATCAATGTAGTCGGCAACTTTTTGAACTTGAGTTATGCATGAGGATCTCTACGATATCGCCAACTAGCAATCTAATTTCTATAGCCCATTTCAATATCTATGCCATTTACAATGCTCCAACCGAGCCCTTCTTTTAGTAACTCCCCCACCCCAAAGAAAGGGACCTCCAAACAAAGGATGGGCTGGATCCAAGGTCACCTTGCATCAGTCTTTACTTCTAACGTATCTAGTATTGAAGAATTGGGCAACTAATGAATCGATTTTGATCAAGCATTCTCCACACTTGATTTGCAACTAATGCCCGATTAAAGCTAACAAGTCGTTTGAACCCCAATCCTCCTTCCCCTTTCTTCTTGTAAAGCATTTCCCATTTTTTCCGGTGAAGGCCTTTGATTTGATTAGACCCCTCCCACCAAAAGTGAGCACGAGATGGCCTCAAGTTCTTTGCATAAGCGAAGTCGGGACCCTAAAGCAAGACATAGCATAGGTGGGAATGACCATCAAAACCGCTTTAATTAGTATCTCTTTTCCTCCTTTAGAATTTTTTTGTGGCTCCAAGATTCTACTTTCTTCAAAGATTCTTTCTTTAGGAAGTCGAATTGTACTCTCTTTTCTTAAGCCGTAAGGAAGGAGCTCGAGATATAACTCATGACTTTTAGTCTCCTAGATTTTTAAGATATAACTCATGAATTTTACTCTCCTAGATTTTTAAGATTTCCTTTGCTCTTTCCTAATTACTCTTCGTAGTAGTTGGGCTGAAAGTAAGGGCAAATTTATCATAGTTGATCACTTGGCCCGAAGCTTGTTCATACATATCAAGGCGCCTCTAAAATTTCTACATGAGTTAAAGCATCTAATTTGAAGAAGATTAGGCTATCATTTGCAAAAAATAGATGCGTGATTGTTGGTCCTCGTCTTTCCATGCGTAGCCCTTCTATGAATCCTTGATCATTATAGCATATCAATAGAAAGGAGAAACCTTGGGTGCACAAAACAAATAAATATAGAAAGAGGGGACCCCCTTGTCGTAGTCCTCTTGAGGGAGATATTTATAGGTCAATTCCCCATTTATTTTGAAGGCATAGGTTACCGTCCTAACACACCCGAGAAACAGCCTCCGTCCATTACTCGAGAATCCCAACCTTCTCAAAATTGCTTCCAAATATCTCCATCCTATTTTATTGTAGGCTTTCCCGATGTCAAGCTTGAGCGCAACATACTTCTCCTTGCTTTTGGAGATTCTAAGCCAATGCATGTATTTAAATCTAATTAGGATATTATCCGTTATCAATCTTTCAGTGACGAATGCACTCGATTAGGATCAATGATCTTATCCATCACCGTTCTCGGCCTATTTGTGATAGCCCTTACTACGATCTTGTAGCTCACATTGCAAAGGCTAATAGGCTTGAAATCCTTAACCTTTTCTCGGTTTCTTAGTTTTGGGGATTAATGGAACCGTTGTCTCATTCCATTTTCTTATGCTCCTCCATTATTTAAAATCTCCAATGTTGTTTTGTAAACATCTTATTTTATGTTTTACCATCCTATTCCGGTGCTTTAGAAGGATTTAGATCAAAGGCTGCTCGTTTAACCTCCTCCATACTAAACTCCCGATCTAGGAGTCTCTGCTCATGTCTTTATCCACCCTCGGCTCAACATATTGGAGAACTTTATCAATCATGTCCCATGATAGAGAGGAAGAAGAAAAGAGATTGGCATAGAAATCAGAATGCGCGCGCACTTACTAATGTCCTCCATTGACGTAAAAATTGTTTCACTATCATCCATGATTCTATCAATGTAGTTTCTACTTCATCGAGCTCTCACGCATTGATGAAAAAAAAAGAAGTACTTTTGTCACCGCCTCCAACCATTGCTTTCTAGATCTTTGTTTCCAATGGATCTCTTCTTGCAGCAAAGTTTCTCTAATTCCCTTTAATTGATTTGGATATCCTCTTCTCCTTGTGCCTCATCTTCAATACCATAGAGGTTATTGATTTCTCGTGATAATTGTTGGATTTTCCTGCTTGTATTACCAATGTCTGCTTTCACCCATTGCATGATTAAATCACCACAAAGTTGATGTATGTCGTGGAATTCATTTTTTCCTTTAGTTTGCTCCCGCCAAAGATGTGTTCAAAACTTTAGTAAAGTTCTCCTCGGCATCCATTTATTTTCAAACATAAACTTCTTGCCGACAACATTTTCTTTCCTAACCTAGGTTTTGTGATTGAGTTTAAGTTTGACACCTGTCATCGAAACCAAAGAATCCAGAGTTGATTGCCATTGCACGGAATATGTTTCTCCGATTCTCGCTAGCAAGAAATCTATCCAACTTCTCTCTGGTTTTATTGCTTTCTTTCCTTTTATTAGTCCAAGTATGTTTTGGTCCAGTAGTGTAAATATCACTAACAAGCAATTGATTATAGCAATTTAAGAAATTAGAAGCCAATATGTTATTAATTTTATTACCTCCCACCTTTTCGTAATCATATAGAATATCATTGAATTTCCCTCCCAAAAGCGTTCATTACAATACGCTTTGAGTGTATGCAACCTTACCGTAAGTTTCCAAAATGCTTGCCTTTCCTCCTTGTTGATGTTTGTGACAGGTGTTACACCTTTGAATGTGTCAACATTCGTGTCACAACATCGAATTCGCCCTTCTACCGCCACTAATCCTAACCCACGAAATATTTTTGCTCAATGTCTTGATTTTACAGGTTGAAGACTTATAGCGCTTTCCTATAAGTCGGGCGGTTGAAAGCAAGAGTGGGGAGTTGAGAAAAATATGGGGAAGTTACAAACACATTACCTATTTTCATGGAGATGTGGAAGTTATGTCTTGTAGCGCTTTATGTCCCGATGTTCTATAAATACACTACGCTATGGAGACAAAACTTGAAGATTGAGAGAAACACAATCTAGTGTAGTCTATTGTCATAGTTTATTGAGTTTATTGTATGTTTCTTATTCGATTTTCCCATTGGTGAATGTCACTACATTTCGCTCAACATTTGGATCAAGTAATTATAATGAGTGATAGTTTAGGTGATTAACTTTTTATTCACTATATACGTAGACCATTTGCGGTGTGGCTTATGCTTTCATTGATTGTATCACTTAATAATAATTATTGATATTTCATCGAAAGACAAGATAGACTTATGTATAGTCTATGCAAATTTTGATATCCATTTGCAAGGTGTTAAGTCTTCCGTTGTGTCTGTGTTGTTCTTCGAATGTGCCAACATTCTTGACAACATTCTATCAAAGCTCCCACACACACCTTCACTACTCGAATAGGGGGCACAACATCCTATGAATCTCCAAGCTAAGGTGATTAGAGTGAATTATTGCATGAATATTGAAATGATTAATTGCAAAATGTGATGAAAAGTGTTAGTTTTTGTGCTTAAAGGTATAGAGTATCATTTTTTTGCAATTAAGGTATTATTATGTGGAGAATAATGGTTTTGCAAGACATTTTATCTCATTTTCAGGGTTTTTGAAAGAATTTGACAGTAACCGAGCATATAGGGATGTACACAGGAACGAGACGAATGACACGGGTGAAAACTAGGGTCGAAAGCGAAGGTTGGGTGCCAAAAATTCCCTGGACTTGACCATAGGTCGAGCCCGAGGGAGCTCAGGTCTAGCTTGAAGACCAAGTGAAGAAAGGTTAAATTTTTGGCATGCTCAAGTCGTATACATATTACAAAAGGCGTGTTTATTACCAAAAGTGTGGCTAGTCGAGAGGGCAGAGTGCTTACTGTGCACACCGGTGACCCAGTTCGAAACACCGCCAAGGTATTTTTTTCCAAATTTTTTAAAACCACTCCAAGCTCGAGTCGACGCCCCAAAGCTCGACTCGAGGCATCCCAAAATCATATTTTTCTCCATTTAATCACCATTTGACGAAAAACAGAGCACAAGTTAGTTTAGAGCTGTTTCCACTTGTTTTTAGGGTGATTTTCATAGTTTCTAGTCAATTCTTACTTTCTAGATACTTAGATTCAAGTTTTAAGATAGATCTCATTAAATTGTTGCTTAGATTTGTGATTTCTCCATTAAATTAGTGAATTGAAGATTGTATTTCCATTGAAGAGAAGTTTCCTTTGTTGAAGATTCAAGCATTCATTTCTTATTTCATTGACAAATTTGGTGATGTTCTTATTATCTCTCTATTTCAATTTCTTAATTGCTATGTTGATCATGCTATTTGTGTGCTTACTCACGGGCTTTGCTTGTTGCACATGGGTTAATTCCTTTGTGCTTGAGATAATTGAAATTAGGGATGAATTGATTGCTCTCAAATTTATAATTATTGATGATTGTTATTTTATTGAGATAGTTAAGTACCCTAATTGATGATGCTTCTTGTGCTTCATATATGTTTTATCTCTTTTTATTGGTGTTTGATCATCCTAGCAACAAACAAGAGTTGCATTAAGTAGCCTAACATGATTAGGGATTAATCGGGGATAGACGTGTATGATTGTATGTGTTAGATGCTTCGTAATTGAGAGATTCGTTGCATTGAGAATTGTTCACAATTAGGCATTATGTGATTCATAGAGATATTGTTGCATGATGTTCATTGCTTTCTATCTTGATTGAACTTCAATTTGAGGCAATTATAGTGGTGATCAATGACTCTTTAATTGAGATTATCCTAAGTACTCATTCCCATATTGCACTTCTTTGAAGTTAGTTTAGTTTGTCTCTTGTTCTTAGCTTATTTCATTGCTTGATTGTTCTTTGTATTTCATTCTTGTGTTTGAGTAGATCGCTTAGTTCAAAACTGAATTTCGCTTCAATAGTCATAATCGGCTTACATCCTAGGGCCTCATTGCATCTCGCATCTCATGGGTTCGATAACTTGATTGGAGTCGTAATAATACTTGCATGATAAATACTTCAATCATAAGGATTCCTAACAAATACCAACATAAATATGATTGCTAGAATAAAAGCGCAAAACAACGCTCCAGTTTATTAGACCGAGAATAAAAGAAGGCCTTCTCTTGTGCCTTTTGGATCGACACTAAATACATTACGAAATTCAAAACAGAGATCCAATCAGTAAGCGCTTCTAGTAGACACCTTAGAGTCACAAATAAACAACAAAAGAGATTTAAGGTCAGCAATAAGTTTCGCAAAAGGAATGCATGCCTACCTCCTAAACCACGTGCATTCCAAACAACAACATTCAGTTTTCTTGGCGGGGCTGACCATCGTCAAGCCCCGCCTTCTCCACATTAGCATTTACGGTTGTCCTCGGTGTAAAGATTGTCAAAGTCTGGCCTTCCTCCATTGTCAATTCGCCACGCTACATTCTCCTTCATGCCCTTCCTTTAAAGTCTCCTCTTTCTTCCTCTCTAGTCTTTTTTGGTCTATTGACCCCAATATGTAACTCATCTACCATCTCACCACCCCTCTTAAGCCGCCCCCTTTCGTGTAGTCTTGTATCCAGTCGCTATTACTTTAGCTTTGCCCCTACCTCTTCCCGCATGACTTTCTTGCCTTTCCCGCCCGACTCCTCCGAATGATCTCCTTCCCTTTGTTGTTGGATTGAATGTTATTCGCAACTTCTTTGCTCGCTTGATCAATATTCATCGCAAAATTCTACTTTGAGTTGTATTCTTTGAGTCCACCTAACATTGCACTGTTCCAAAGATCTAACAGAAAAAGAAGAGCCCCATAAATTGATGATAGCCCACTCTTGGTTAGTATTAAAGTGATACATTGACTCAGAAGAAGAGCTAAATTGAATTCCATAACTCGGGCCAATTGTAGGGATCATGTTCCTTTTGCTAGTCCCCCGAGCATTCCAGAGCTAATTCATTCCCGTGTTTATGTCTTTCAGATGCACTAAATTCCTCGGTTCCTCTATTCTCAAAGGAGAAACCACCTATGGTTTCCATGCCCCTAGTAGCATTGTCCTGCATTAGGTTTGGTGGAGGATCCATTTGCATAACCTAGATGGCCAATGCCTCACCATATTCCACCTCCATCCTCCCTTTTAAAAAGCCTTCCTTCCGATGCATCATTTGTTGCTTGTTAAAATGAATGCAACTATTGAACTCTTTTAAAGACACTCCTTTTAAGCCATCTCGCTTTAGGCGATGGTTCAAATTGTCTCTTTCCATGAACAACACCAGACTCATTAGTAAAGAAAGAAGGGCAATCTCTTTCAACATGATCAAGTTTGCCGCAAACAAAGGAAAAATCACATATATAATTTCTCATATCTGAAGATGACAATAGATTCCACCCCATTAAACTCTATTCTAGTTCCCTCACTAAAGGCTTACTTACATTAATTATGACACGTACTCATTTCTACCTCAAACAAGAGAGTTAGTCGAGCAATCTATTTCAATTACTCTACCAATTTTATTCCCATAATTTCACCAACATACCTTGTGAGGAGTTGTATTTCCAACCCATGGACTTGAACCCAAAATGGAACCTCATTCAAAATCAAATCCAAGATTTTCTCATTTTCCACCGCTTTCTTGAAAATCATTAGAGAGTTCTTGAGTTGTCAAGGCCGTCTTGCCAAAACCTTGTTGCAGCTTCTATGGAATTCTTGAACCCTACTAAAAAGATTCCATCTCCGATGGCATACGAGTTTGCTTTGGAGCGTTAGTCCTCCATATTGCGTTGAGGGCGCTTCAAGATCCTTAACCCCGATTAATTTTCTCGTTAAGAATCTCGAAGATCAATGCATTTTTATGGGGAAACTAGACTCTGTCTATGCATTTTTACCAGCCATCTCTCAAGCTCTTCTCGCACATTATTAAAATCCATCGAATCCGCCATGGAAGATTGGTTGAAATATTGGGGTAAGAGTGAAGGATTGTTGGGTGAGGGGCTTGAACTAGGATTTCCCAATTTATAGATGGTAATGTCTAAAACCCCTAATTCTTGAGAATCGGCGACCTCTTGCATGTAATGGTGTCACATCCAAATTTTCGAAAGACTTTACAACATGACTAAACAAGAATAAATAGAATAAACCTCGCAGCGGAAATAAATTAGTGAATAACATTTGAAACTATTTTGCAAGATATATATCTAAGTTAAATTTCAACGAAATAAGTTTCAAAAAATATAACCGATAGAGATGTGACAACTATAAATTGAATTAGTTCAACTCTAATGCAAATAGAAACATAAAAAAATGATAAATATCTCATTTGGCATGCACCGCATCCACCATCCCTCCACCATAACTCCATTAATATGAAAAAAAAATATTAAGAATATTGGGATGAGCAAACCACTAGCTCGGTGAGGTCCCTTTGTCACGGTTAAATGTCACATATAAATAAAATTATTAACTCACACAACATGCATATAAGTAATGTGTCAATATATTGGTTGTCAATCAGTATACGGTGGAGTTGCCTCCGGGAAGCTTCCTCCCGGTTGTAGTCCCCACAATGTTACAACGACCTTACCGTCGAAGTAACCAAATAACGTATATAATATGTGAACGTAGTATGATGTACCAAATAACAATTAAATTCACATGAATATTTAAAGATGACAAAGTAAATACATAAGTAAGAAACTCCACCGATTATCATTGGTAAAAGTTGTTGGTCCCTAGATTGAGTGGTTTTTAAGAGTTCGAATAACCTTCCGAGAGATAATCTAGAAGGAGGGGGTTGAATAGATTATCTAAACTTCTTCAAAATTCAGATTATCAATCAACTTGCAAACCCACAAATCAAAGTATTCAATAAAACGATTTTATACTCAATCTATATAGGATATAAAGCGATCTGAAATATTATTTAATCAATTTGTAAGTAATAATAGAAATTGAGAATAGAAAGAAAGAACACCAAATTTATAGTGGTTCGGATCGAAATATCCTACGTCCACTCTCCTTCTTCAACTTGAAGAAGGGCCTTGACTTACTTACTTCCTTCCTTTCTTACTTACTTACAGATTATAGTGACTACCTTCACCTTACGAGGTCTCCTTCTTCAATTCGAAATTATGGCTTGAAGATATGAATGATAGTGTTCTACAAACACTATGAAAAACTATGAACATACAATGCGTTCTTGTGTGTATGCAAATTTCTATGAGTGCTTTGAATGTGTTACAAAATTACTTGTGTTTCTAAGAAGTGCAAAAGTTATTCTATTCTAAGGTTTGAACAAAAGATCTTTTGGAAGAAGTCAAACAACACACACCATCTAAGCTACTTATTTTATTTTTTTGTGTTTGAAATTTATTTTTTAAATATCAATTTTTCTTACATACAAAAGATAATTATACAAAAAAGTAAAATAATTCCTAAGATGGGGGTTGGCCTAGTGGTGAGGGCTTAAGGCTTAAGAGTGTGATGCTCTATAGGTCTCGGAGTTTGAAACCCATTGGGTGCAAATAATTCCTAAGATGGACCAGTCCATACAGAGCTACGATTTGGCTTTAAGTAGGGTCTTCGCTAGTGGATGGTGGGATTGGTTACCGAGTTATATAAAAAAAAGACAATTATCATTCATTTACATATCATTTAGTGACAATGCAGATTTTGTCACTAAATCATACTCTTTAGTAACAAATATTGTCGCCATTATATATATACAAATTACAACAAATATCATTTGTCACCACGAATGAATACCTTTTTTGTGACGAATGATACAAAAATATGACAAACTTATTAATCTAATTATGACAAAAACAAAAAATTTATCATATTAGTTATATTTTGACAAAGAGTCACAAAAATTAATTTTTAAGTGACGATAAATAAAATCATCGTATAAAATTAAATATTTAGTGACAAAATACAGTATTAAGTGACAAAATTTTGAAATTAAATGTGACGATTTATATGTCACTATAGATAAAATATTACGGTGACGATGACCTTTATCGTCATCAAATGATGACTTTTCATGACGAAGCTAAATAGTGTCATATTTACCCAAATACGACGCACATAAGATGACGATCTCTGCGGCGAAAAATTTTGTCACCATATACTTATTGTGACGAAAAATGATGTTTACGTGACGAACTTTATCGTCGCGATTTGTCAAATTTCTTGTAGTGAGATCTATTTATAGAGGACTGTTGTTGGTAGTTGTAACTTCCTTGCTGATTCTTCTCTTGTTAGTTATAACCAACTAAGCTGAATCTTGTAACTTCTTCTTGGTTAGTTATAATTGTTCTTGAAATCGCTTGATTTTCTAACACTTGTTCATCGTCTTCTTTACTCATCTTCGACGCGATCTACCTTATCTCGTGTCTTTAGTTTTTGGTCTTGGTGTTGTCGTCTGTTGCCTTGTCTTTGATCTTGACCTTGTCCGACTTTCTTGCACTTGTCTTCATCGGCTTCTCGTACTTGTCTTCGTCTAACTTCTCATACTTCTCTTCATCCGACTTCTTGTACTTAGTCTATTACATGTTTTTACTACATCAATTTTGGCTATACAAAGCTTTCACCGTCATCCAATTTTACATTTAACTTCATCAAAACTAAATACATTTTTCTTCCTAACAATTTCCCCCTTTTTGATAATGTTAAAACATAGATCAAGAAAAGAAATGTGTTAGTAAACTTGAAAAGAAATACTTCACAAAGTAGACAATTATGTCACTTAGTCGATTAAGACTATTAAGCCACGATCAGGATGATCACGGTCGATCGGTTATGTCATAGACAGATAATCAAGATTAGTGAGTCATAGATGAATTAGTGTTATAAAACTTTTAATCAAGTTTATTTCAGTCAGTTATGTTAAAAATTAGTTGATTAGAAGATTAGGTTAGGCAAGTTAGTCTTAAACAACGGTCTCATGAGAATAGGTCAAAAAATATACACATATGTTCCGGATACACCACATTTCAGCACTTACGAGATAATCGGACAAGGATCATAAGAAGATAAGATTTAGTCATACCACCTTTCTTCTTCTCGGTATACTTAGCCATCGAAGACCCTATTTTTTAGGGACACCGTTTCTCCTCCTTCGGCAAGGTCGGTTGTAGTTTACGCTTTAATCAAGAGCTACTTTACCTTTTCATGGTCCAAACGGCCATCTTTTGTCATTGAAGGAGTCATCGGTGAGTAGGCTGGTGCGACCACATCTGCATTGAATTCATCATGGGCTATGTTGATTAAGTATTGATAGAAGCGTCGGATCCCTTTCTTCCAACCACCGGTGAAAGGCAATGTTCTCGTCAATCCCGGTGATTTTCTTGCGGACATGAAAAGCAAAGATCCATTCTCGCTTGAAGGATCTCCACCTTTCTTGATCACCCATCGAGGACTTATTTGGGTACTACTTCACTCTTGTGTTATGGACGAAAGACCTCGACGCCACTGTTCATTCATTCCTTTCGAACCCATCTTCTTGACTTTCGATCATAGAACTTCCCCCGCCGCCTTCTCCTGCTCCCTCCTCTTCTTGGCATCTCTTCTTTTATATTTGGCCATCTCCTCCCTTTTCCTCTTTATGATTTTTTCTTCTTCGGCCACTTGGTGGAGTTTTACGTTGGCTTGAAGCCTTAGCTTTTCCATTGGTCCACTCGAAGATGAGGGTTGGATGGTTTGGATGGGTGCAGATCTTGGATAGGGAGTTTTTCGCCGGACTCGGTGACGGGTTCACCCTTGATCCTTGTCCTCGTCTTAATCTTTTGAGAACCTACTGAGACTTTCCTTGATTTTTTCTTCTTCTCTTCCTCGGCTCTCAGCAATTCCTCAGCTAGCTCTTCCATCTTCGATTTAAGGCTAGGATCTTGTCATCCCGAGCATCCAACCTTTTCTTGAGCTCTCCAGCCTTCCCCATTTTTAGCATCGGCAAAGCGGGTGTTGCGAGATGGTGGCTACTTGCTCAATACGGCCCATTAGCTCATGTCTCGACAAGTCCTGTCTTATGATCTAGCTTATCAAAGATCTTATGTTGGCTGCCTCCATTCCTCTCAATTCATTCTTCATTTTTGTAGATAGGGAAGCTTTCTCCATGGCCATAGATATGTTCGGGACTTGCTTTGAAAGATGTTTCTCTTCTACGCCCATGCCTTCTTGGCTTGTTCATGCACCATATCTTTGATTTCATTATACACATCCCGAACATACTATTTGACCCAAGTCTCTTGCTTGTTCTCTTCCTCTGTAATTTATCGATTGACAAGAACCATTTGTTCCTTGAATCTTATCCTTGAAAAATAGAGATCAATGTTTGTCTTAATCTTGATTCTTGTATCAATATTCTCCTTCATGGTTGAAGTGATGTAGTCTCGGGATTTGTTGAAATGCATTTAAGCACGCAGCCTTGGACTTGCCACTTCTTCCCTTAATGAGGCCACCTCGGATGCGAGACGCAGATGAGGATGGTGGCCGATCTCTTCTAATGGAGAAGATAGAGTTAGGTCTATCTCCTCAACTCGGAATTGAAACTTCGACCGCAATCGATGGTGAATCGCCCAATGCATCGTTTGTGTTGGCACTTGGATTCCACCACAGTGGTACTTGCTCATCCACCTCACCGCTCTGCCTCGTGCCTCCCTACCGTATTCATCTCAAGCGAGCTCATCGGCAGCTCGACTCGTATAATCCGGCCTCCACCTCTACTTCCCTTTCCTTCTCTCGTCTCCATCTCAATGGCTTCCTCTAAAACGTCTTTTTCAACCTCAACTCCTTTCTTCGCCTCCTTCTCGGTCTCAATTTCCTTCTCCGCCTCTTTCTCCTTTTCAATCTCCTTCTCCTTGGCCCCTTGTTTGATCAGCCTTCTCTCCTAGATATACTCTTTGAAGAATATAATCTATGAATCGATCTTCGATAAGATTTCCTTGAAGGATTTTAAGTGAGCTTTCTTGAGGACTGTCTTCTCCCGGATGGAGAGGTTATTTCCTCATACTTCTCCAATTAGGATTGTCGTCTCCTCAAATGATCCTAACCTAATTCTCCTCAAAAGGTACACATCAACCAGCTCTTTTAGTAGGTCGGAGTTCTTCGGATAAGGTGACTCCTTCTTCAAGATATCTCTTCCCAAGAACTCAAAGAGACATCTCTGTTGGACCTATTTCTCCTGAGGGGTTGGGTAGGTGAAGGTATAGGTTAGGTTCGAGATGGGGTTGTGGATAGAAAATAGAAGGGATCATCTCGTTGTTTGTTGGGGTTGGTTTGGACTTGTGAGAGTAGGTCGTTTTGGAGGCTCGAGGCGCGACCTTGTTTGCCTCTTCATCGCCGAGTTGGGATGATGATGGTTCGGAGGCTCGAAGCGGCTTTTGATGAAGATGACGATGATGAATGGGCTTCTTCTTCGAGTCCTCCCCAGAGGATATTTCCACCCTTTCCTCCCGACTTGAGGTCCCCGTGACCTCGTAGAGACACTTTCCCCTTGCGAAGGCTGTCCTTTCGGTTCTCACTTCTTCCTCATCTGTTGCCTCCTCGAGATGAGGACTCATCCTCCAAAGCAGTCTCCACCCTCTTTGTCTTGGCTTTAACAGCCTTTTTCTTTCTCGGAAGCGGTTGGTGCGACCGGAGCTACCTCGTCTCCCTCCGAGTCACGAGGGCCCAAAGATTTTCTCATCTTTGGTAAGCGGACCCTTCTACTTTGTAAACTTCTTGACCCCAACCTCTCAATTGAGGTTACGTGTTCCCAGCTTCGTCTCCGGGATAATAGTTATCCCGGTCATCATGCTAGTTATTGTGTTCGTGACCACCTCAACCTCGTCTATGAGATTTGTATCTTCACAAATCTCTTTCTTTCTTCTACCAATCTTAAAAACAACAAGCTGTGCCCGGTTGACCTCTACTCCGTCCAAAATAGCCCTAAGACAACAAAGTCTTGGCACAGTCAAACCGTCGTGACTCTGTTGCACCCCGTAATATACTTCGTCCGAATCACCATTAATAATCGATATTTCCTTTTCCGCATCGGTCTTTTTAGATTCGTGGTAATGTTTTGGTATGACCTTCTCGCCATTAATCTAACGATTTTCACATAATCATCGCTTTTATAAGTGAAAGGGTTCGTACCTTCCGTGCTCGGCCCAAAAATTTCTCCCAAATCATCCATTGTAACCACCACCTTTTCCTTTTTCCCGTTGGAGCGAACACGTGATTCGAATGCATTTGTTTTTAGTTTTGCTCTCGTCAAAAACTCTACGGCAAGATCATCAAGTGTTTTATTCTTCAAAGGCTTTATAGAACAAGTATTGTTTGAGTCCTCTTGATTCTAAGAGTTGCGGAATCTCGAGCGACTCTGGATCAACAAATTGAATCCCAATCCATAAACATTTTCGACTTCATTTTATCTCTGATTTTCTCCAAATCATACTCGAATTTTACTTTCGGTTTCTTAGAATCTTCCATTATTTATGCAGGTTGATTCATAACATTGTCTGCCTTATTATTATTATCGAGATAAGGTGTACTCATCTTATTCTCGTGAAAGTTGTGTCGTAGAATTGGAGTTTCTGAGAACAAAACCACAAACAAACTATTAGTAACCTTTGTAAGTAACTCGGACAAGGTACATATACTCGTCTGTCTTGTCATAACAGATGACTATTATGTATTTGTCTGAATTACTTCATATCGAACAAGTAAGTATCAAGTTAGTTTAAGATCAATATATTAATCCTTGATTCTTGATTCCTTAAAGGAAATCAATGATATCAGCTCTGTGATGATCCATATGACCTTTTACAAATCTAATACTTCTTTCTAGACATAGTAAAGAAAGTGTGAGAGACAAGTATTGAAATGCATAAGAAAGCAGTTAAAGATTAACTAAAGATGCATCTAACAATCCTAATTCCACAGACAATTCCTCGTCTCTGTTAAAGGTTTTGTCAAAATATTGAAAATCGGTCAATATCTTTTTCTAGTCTCGATGTCTCCTTTCTCAACATGATTACGAATAAAGTGATGTCGAATATCCACATGCTAGCATCTAGTATGTAAAAGCGGGTTAAGGTAATAGCTATGACACTATTACTATCACAAAAGATTGGTACATCTCTAGTGATAATATTATAATCCCGTAGTTGACTAATCCAGTTAGTTGAGAACAACAACTTCCACCGTCATATACTCGGCTTGATGAGTGGAAGTAGCTACGAGAGGTTTGTTTCTTAGACAACCATAAAATCGGCTTACTTCCCGAGAAATTGGCAAGTTCCAGTAGATTTTCTATCTATCTTACACCCACCAAAATACGAATCGAGTATCCCCGACAACTCGAAATTATCGTTAGTAGGTACCACAAATCCTACATTTATTGTACCTTTCAAGAATTTAAGAATCTTCTTGTGCTTCAAGATGACTCTTCTTTGGCTTAGTTTGGAAACGTGCACGGACACCTACCGCAAAAGAAATATCGGATCTACTAGCAGTTAAGTATAATAATGAACCTATTAAACCCCCTGTATTCCGTCCAATCGGTGTCTTCCTCCTTATCATCTGGATCCATGGAGAAGTTTGTCATCATATGTATCTTTGCTTCTCGGCTGGTACCTATTCCAAACTTTTCAATCGGATCCTTTGCATATTTGGTTTGGTTGATGAAGATCCCCTTCTTAGTCTGTTTGACTTGAAGTCCAAGAAAGTAGGACATTTCAAATATGTTTTCATGATATGAATAAATTCTTCACATAAAGACATGTTAGTTGATCTAAAAATGATATCATCAACATAAATTTGTACTAGTAAAAGATCACTACCAAATTCTTCCTAAACAAAGTTCTATCAATTTTACCTTTCATAAAACCATTCTGAATTAGATAATCAAACAAAGTATCATACCATGCTCTAGGTACTTATTTAAGTCCATATAGAGCTTTTCTCAATCTATAGATCTTGTCTCCTTTAACAAAGCCCTGGAGGTCGCTCTACATAAACCTCTTCAGCTAAGATTCCATTTAGAAATGCCTGATTTTACATCCATTTGAAAAACTATGAATCTTTTAAAAAAGATAAGCTAAGAACAATCTTATGGCCTCCAGACGAGCTCTTGGTGCAAAGGTTTCATCATAATCAATCTTTTCGATTATGAATAACCTTGAGCAACTAGTCTAGCTTTTATTTCTAACCACAATAGTGTTCTCATCTATTTTGTTTTTAAAGATCCATTTAATTCCAATGACTTTTTATGATGAGGCCTTTCAACAAGCTCCCACACATCTTGTTTTTGAAACCGATTTAGTTCCTCTTGCATAGCATTAATCCAATTGGAATCAGTTAGAGCTTCAGATTGACTTAGGTTCAAGTAATGACACATAACAACCGAACATACAATCTTGATTTAGTTGTGTCCTTGTCTGGACTCTAGTGTCTAGATCACCAATTATTTGTTCAACTCGATGATAAGTCATTATCTTTTTACCATGGATGAAGATTTGTCTAAAATATCCTTTTCAAATGATTCCATGTTACCTTCTGATACATCTTCATGATCATCTGGTATGGTAGCTATCTGATCGGCCGATTTTGAAGAACTTTCAAGCTCTTTTTCTTTATTTGAGTCTGGTTCTTCTTCCTCGTCTCGAACTGATTCGGTTCATAGAACTTTCTTGTTGATTTTTGATAGTCATCTTATTTAGATCATCGATATCTTTGTAACGTCATCTACATCTCTAGACTCAAAGGTAGATTCATCAAATACAACATGTGGTGTTTCTTCCACACACAAGGTTGTCTTATTAAAAACTCTATATGCTTTGGACACGAGATGAGTATCCTAAGAATATCTCATCTGCAATATTAACATCAAAAGTTTTCAAATGAGATTTTCCATTGTTGTGAATGAAACACTTACAACAAAAATATGAAAATATAAAATTTTGGGAGATCGACCCTTCCAAATTTCATAAGGAGTTTTACATTTATTTTTAACAATCAAACATCATTTTGGATAAAACATGTAGTATTAATGGCTTACGCCCAAAACTGTGTGGAGTGTTATACTCACAACATAGTCTTTGCGGCTTCTTTCAAGGTTACTGTTTTCCTTTCAACAACTCCATTCTGCTAGGGTGTCCTTGCGGTGATGTCTCATGAGCTATATCATTCTCAGTACAATAGTTAGTGACAAGTGTATTAAGAAATTCAGTACCTTTATCACTTCGATCTTAACAATACTTAGTCCTTTTTCATTTTAAATTCTTTTAGGCTCTATTTGGATGGAGTCATTTGAAATCAATGGATTTGAGGATAATACAACATACATTTACAAATCAAAATAGAGAAAAACTAAATGAATGGATTTGAGATACACAAATATTACTTATAAGTGGGAGGATTTCAAATACCCAAAGAAACCTAGTCATTTGAAATCCTCTCACTACTCCTATTTGTGCTTAAGATTTGAGTGACTCAAATCCATTCATTTAGTTTTTCTCTATTTTAGCTTGTGTGAATGCATGTATATTATCCCCAAATCCCTTGATTTCAAATCCACTCCATCCAAATGGAGCCTTAAGAAATTCTGGAATCTTTGTCATAGTCTCATTCTTTTTGTACAAGAAAACAACCCGGGTGAATCTTGAGAAATCATCTACAATTACCAATATATATTTTCTTCCACCTGAAGGTGAGAGGTGTGACTGGACCAAAAAGATCCATATGAAGAAGTTCCGTAATCCTTTCAAGAAGGACTATTTATTGCTTTAAAAGAAGTGTTGGTCTGCTTTTCCTTTTTGACAAGCATCACATACATGGTTCTTTGAGAATATTCTATCTCGAGTCCTTTAACTAAGGATTTCCTTGTTAAGAGTTTTGAAGTTTAAGTGACCAAGACGTTTATGTCATAGTGATTAGGGTAAATTTGTGCGTGCTTATACTTGTGGTTTATTTGCTTATTCTTATATATTTTATGAGCATTTTCTCCCGTATTCGTACACTTGCGAGGTTTTACGGTTGTGGAAGGTTTTGTTGGTTTTGTAGGTGTTGATCATTCATTTGGTACGATTCAACCTTCCATCAAACCTCTCTTATGTTCATGTTCTCGGTAAAAGTGAAGCATCGAGAGGAAATTAGAAAGGCATGAAGCCGAGGTTCGAAACGCAAGTGGAATCGTCAAAATCGGAGGTCAAATGCACTGTCTCGAGCTCATCTCGAGTCACATCTCGAGTGGCGTCTCGAGTCGAGACAGCTCATGACTCGAGTCGAGACGTAAGGAGATTTACGTGAGCAAGCTAGCATGTCTCGAGTGGTGTCTCGACCCTGTCTCGAGTGGCGTCTCGAGTCGAGACAGTGGTCAACTCGAGTCGAGACGGCCGGGAAGCTCGAGACAAACAGAGTCAACTGTCTCGACTCGAGTCGTGCAAATGTCTCGAGTCGAGACAGCTTCTCGGAGCAGCTTTTGCGAACTTAATTTTTCAAGGGACTCACTTGCAATTTCAGCCTTTTCACTCGAGCCCCTGCTATAAAAGCCCAATTTTCTGAATTGAAGAAGGAGGAACTCATTTGGGAACACAATTCCACATTTAGATAAAATTAGCTTTGATTAGAAACATTGAATTCCATTTTCCCCTTTCCTTGTTCTTC
Source organism: Paraleonurus japonicus (assembly GCA_030762865.1). Lineage (NCBI taxonomy): Eukaryota > Viridiplantae > Streptophyta > Magnoliopsida > Lamiales > Lamiaceae > Paraleonurus > Paraleonurus japonicus. The sequence goes on from CM061058.1 coordinate 7,383,930, forward strand.
AATTTCATAGATAGATAGCTTTAATTTCTGATTAGATTAAGTTTACCCATTGCTTATCTTAGTTTAGTTCTTCAATTCAAGCAAGGAATCAACTATTGTAAGGATCTTTTGCAAGTTTTCATCCATTCAATTAAGGTGATATCTACCAATTTATTGCTTTCATCTAGTTATTCATGGGTAATGTTTATATTGCTTTGATTTCTATTTTGTTGATCAAATTAGCCATGGGCTAACTCTCTTGATTGCTTGGGTGTTGGAATTACCCATGATTTTGGTGTTGATCTTGAATTAATCACTTTGATTGGCATGTGTTGTGGTCTTAATGCTTCTACTAGTGGGCTTTGTGATGATCTCTTGATTAATTGGTTTTATTAGCTTGATTCGTTGAATTAGTGTATTACAACGAGAGTTGGGTATGCTTAGGATAGGATTGAGTGAACTAATTGATTGATTTTGATGATTTTGATCGTAATTGATTGCACCGAGAGGTGAATGAGTTGCTAGATTCCCCAATTAGTGGACATTGCATGCCTAGGTGTGTAGTGAAGGGACGACCCTAGACATTAGTACCCGATTGTGAACGTGTTTAGGTGATCAACGGTCCTAGGAGCTAGCTTGCTAGAAATTACGTGATCGCTCTTAGCTTTTGCCATTTCCATGCCTTGATTTGTGATCGATTCATGTGATACCCGAAGGATTGTGTAAGGAAGACACCCGAGCGATCGTTTCACACTACTTGCACTCGTTAGAGTTTTATTTGTTTCCTTTTGCTATTTGCTTGCTCTTGTTTATTTTGTTGTTGATTTAAGTGTTAACATCCGGATAGCCATTATAATTCTATGGAAACGTATGTGTTTGAGGCTTCGCCGTTCTCCTAGTCCCTTGGGTTCGATATTTGTTTGGTCGTAAATACTTAGTGCTAAATTAAAAGCGATCAAAATGGCGCCGTTGCCGGGACTAGTTGAGGACACTTAGGTGGAACTTGAATTCTAGTTGAGTGGAGTTACTAGTGGCATTTATTTTTGTTGTTTTGTTATTTTTGTTTAAGAATTTGATACTTGGTCTCTTTTTGGTAGGTGTTTGTTCGAATTGTGAAAATTGATAACGAAGCTCTACCAAGAAGAAGGAATCGGAGGAGGAATCGTAGGACTTTTGATAGAGAAATGGAAGGGGATCCACCCCCACATGGAGAGAGGGTTGCTCATGAAGGAGGAGAAGGGGAGATCAATATTCAAGGCATCCAAGTGGAATTGAGAGGTGTCCAACCTCAAAGAGAAGAGATGGTGCATCAAAATCCACCAAATCCCCAAAATCCTTATCCTTACCCTTACCCATACCCATATCCATATCCACCACCTCCAATTCAAGGCCAAAATCCATATCCATACCCACCTCCATATCCACCATATCCTCCATATCAAGACCAAAATTACATTGATCCATACAATCCTCCACCACCACCCTTGCATAACAATCAAAACCCACAAAATCCCCCACCTCAAAGGGAAGGTAGACCCATTCGTGCTTATTTTGAGCCTCAACTATGGGAGTATTACGATGGGATAGCTAGGCCGAATATTCAAGCTAATAATTTTGAGATTGCACCGGCTATGATCAAGCTTCTCATGGAGAATCAATTTGAGGGAAGAGATGGGATAGATGATCCTCACAAACACTTGGATAGATTCTTGGAGCTAGCGGACACTATGAAGTTTAATGGAGTCACCGAAGATGCTAAGAAGTTGAGGATGTTTGCATTCACCCTCACGGGAAGGCCAAGCAATGGCTTAGCAAAACCTTACCACCGGGAGCGTGCGTACGTGGGAGGAGATAAGTCAAAAGTTTTTGCTTAAATTCTATCCTCCTTCTCGAACCGTCCAAGCAAGGAATGAGATTGCGGTTTCAAACAAAAGCCAAAGGAGAGTATCAAGGATGCATGGGAACGTTTCAACAATTTGTTGATTTCGTGTCCCCAACACGGCTTTCCGGAGGAGCAAACCATATGTTTCTTTTATTGTGGAGTGGATGAAGCATCTCAACTACATTTGAATGCATGTGCTAAGGGGGACTTCTTATTCTTGACCTCACAAGAAGCCATTGAGATTTTAGATGGTGTAGCCAACAATGCCTCCCAATGGAACACCAATCAAGGCCCCAATCAAAGAGTAGCCAATGTGGAGCAAGGAGACTTAATGAAGTCTATGATGATGACGCTTATTGATAAGGTAAGCTCACTTACCGCCAATCAACAAAGGGATGTCACTCCTCTTCCAATGATTCAAGAAGGGCAAACTCTTAATCAAGTTGGGCCATGTGAAGATGTAAATTATATGGGAAGGCAACCTCAAGGAGGATATCAACAAGGCTACCAAGGAGGAAAGCAATTCAATCAAGGGTAATTCCGACCCCGTATCAACAAGGAGTTTCATCTTCTTATCAACAAGGAGGTCAATTTACTCAAGGTAACAACTCCTATAACTCAAATGTTCGTAAGAATGACAATTTTTCATATGCAAATCCGAAGGCCGCCATACAATTTCCACCCGGATTTGATCCGGGAGCTAAACCGCCTAATGGAGAAGGGAAGCCTTCAACGGATGAGTTGTTAGCCTTGTTGATAAAGAAGACGGAAGAGAAAGATGCTAAGCTAGAAGCAAGGCTAGATAAAATGGAAAGTTTGTTTGGGAGCCAAATTTCTCAACATGGTCACCAACTCAAGACCCTTGAATTCCAAATGGGACAATTAGCCAACACCTTGGGGAATTTGCAAAATAAGGGAAGTTTCCTTCAAATATCGAGGTGAACCCAAAAGAGCAATGCAAGGGAATTCTATTGAGAAGTGGTACTAAGTATGATGGACCATCAATGCCAAGAGAAGGGGAGTTTGAAAGGGAGAATTCTCATGAGAAGAAAGAGATTGAAGAAGAGAGTGGTGAAGAGGAAGAAAACGAGTTTGAGAGATTTGATGAAGATGAGGAGGAAAAAGGGATGAAGAAGGAGGAGGATGAAGCTTTGTTGAAGAAGAAGGAAAAGGTGCTCGAAAAAGGGAGTGTTCAACTCGAATTCCAAAGTGGAAATTGGCCAAGGAGTTGAGGGAAAGAGAAGAGCATGTGCCTTGTGATAGATGGGGGTGCCCAAGACACCAATTCCACCTCCTTTTCCAAAAAGGTTCATGAAGCAAAAGATGGAAGAAAGATTTGCTAAATTCTTAGAAATCTTCAAAAGATTCACATCAACATACCTTTTGCCGATGCCTTGGAACAAATGCCACACTACATGAAGTTCCTCAAAGATGCGATTTCCAAGAAGAGGAGGCTCCAAGAGCATGAAACGGTGAGTTTAACGGAGGAGTGTAGCACCTTGCTTCAAAAGAGTGTGCCACAAAAGCTCAAAGATCTGGGAGTTTCACAATTCCTTGTGAAATTGGTGGAAGTGATACAATGTGGGCGTTATGTGATCTCGGAGCAAGCATAAACCTTATGCCCTACTCTATTTACAAAAGGCTTGATCTCGGTGATATTAATGAGGTCTCCATGACACTCCGGTTGCCGATCGATCAATTAAGAGGCCTAGGGGAATGGTTGAGGACGTGCTTGTGAAGGTAGATCGCTTCATCTTTCCGGCGGACTTTGTGATTTTGGACATGGAAGAAGATCAAGATGTGCCTCTCATTTTGGGAAGACCGTTTCTTGCAACGGGGAGGCTATGATCAATGTGAAAGATGGAGAGCTCAAATTGTGTTTCAATAATGAGGAGATCAAGTTTTCTATTTACAAGACGTTGGAAAAGAGTGATCAAGTGGAGAGTGTTAGCTTCGTTAGCTTAATTACGGGGTCATTCAAGATGAATGGGAAGATTTCTCAAACTCTTCTTTGTCTCTTGATTCTTATTCTTTCTTAAATAGAAATTTGCATGCATTGCATTTGGGTGAGTCTAATGAATTTTCTTTGCATATTTCTAATGATTGTATAGGCAAAGTTGATGAGAAAATGAAGGGATGTGATCAATGGAGAGGTCAACCCAAATTTCTACCCTTGAAAATAGAAGGAGATGAGGTGCCTAAATTGGAGGAAAAGAAGGACAAGCTCAAGCTTCTACCCGATCACCTTCGGTATGCTTATCTAGATGAAGAAATGAGGTACCCCGTGATTGTTTCTTCTACTTTAAGTGCTAATGAACTTGAGAAATTATTGCATGTGCTAGCTAGAAACAAGGGTGCTTTGGGTTGGTGTATTGACGATTTGAAAGGGATTAACCCATCTATTTGTATGCATAAAATAAGGGTAGAAGAGGGTAGTAAGGCTATAGTGCAACCTCAAAGACGGGTTAACCCTTTAATTCAAGAGGTGATTAAGAAAGAGGTGATTAAATTCCTTGATTCCGGTATGATTTTTCCTATTAGTGATAGCCCATGGGTATCTCCTTTACATGTGGTGAGTAAAAAGGGAGGGATGACGGTGATTACCACCGACTCCAATGAGGTCATTGCTACACGGGTAGCGACCGGTTGGAGAGTGTGCGTAGATTATAGAGAATTGAATAAGGCTACATGCAAAGACCATTTTCCCTTCCCTTTATGGATCAGATGTTGGATCGTGTGAGTGGACATGCATTTTATTGCTTTCTCGATGGTTATTCGGTACAATCAAATCATGATTGCCCCGAAGATCAAGAGAAGACTACATTTACATGTGCTTATGGAACGTATGCGTGGAAGCGTATGCCATTTGGATTGTGTAACGCTCCCGCAACGCTTCAACGTTGTATGATGTCTATTTTCCATGATATGATTGAAAATGTGATGGAGATATTTATGGATGATTTTTCAGTTTTTGGAAGTTCATATGATGTGTGCTTAGCTAATCTTGAGAGTGTTCTTAAGAGGTGCCAAGAAACTAACCTTGTCCTAAATTGGGAAAAATGTCATTTTATGGTAAGGGATGGGATAGTTCTTGGCCATCATGTGTCTCATGCAGGAATTCAAGTGGATAGAGCTAAGGTTGTGGCCATTGAGAAGCTCCCTCCACCCACAAACATCAAGGGAATCCGTTCTTTCCTTGGACATGCCGGTTTTTATAGGAGATTTATAAGGGATTTTTCCAAACTCTCTAAACCCCTTTCACATTTGCTTGAGAAAGATGTTCCTTTCGAATTTAATGATGATTGCTTGTTTGCTTTCAGGGCTTTAAAGGAAGCATTGATTTCTACGCCTATCCTTGTGGCACCAAATTGGGAGGAGCCTTTTGTAGTGATGTGTGATGCTAGTGATTGGGCTATGGGTGTGGTGTTGGGACAAGTGAGAGAGAAGAAGTTTCGAGCCATTTATTATGCGTCCAAGACATTCAATTCTACCCAACTCAATTACACTACAACGGAGAAGGAGCTCTTAGCGGTGGTGTATGCGGTGGATAAATTTCGACCCTACCTAGTAGGTGCGAAAACCACCGTTTATACCGACCATGCGGCCATAAGGTACTTGATGACGAAGAAAGACTCTAAGCCAAGACTCATTCGGTGGATTCTACTCCTACAAGAATTTGACTTGGACATCAAGGATAAGAAGGGGAGTGAAAACGTAATTGCTGATCATTTGTCACGATTGGAGCATGATGAAGGGTATGATGAAGAAAGGGGTGAAGTGAAAGAGGAGTTCCCGGACGAGCATTTATTTGCTATCAAAACCAAGGAGGATGGAGAAGAAGGGCCATGGTACGCGGACTTTGCTAATTACCTTGTAGTAGGAAGGGTGCCCTATGACTTGAAACCACATGAGAAGAAGAAATTTTTGAAGGATGTGAAGGATTACTTTTGGGATAATCCCTTTTTGTACAAGAAAGGGGTTGATTCCATTATTAGAAGATGTGTGCCTCAAGAGGAATGGGAGAGTATAATGATTCATTGTCATTCATCACCTTGTGGAGGACATTATGGAGGGGAAAAGACCACCTTTAAGATTCTTCAATCGGGTTTCTATTGGCCAAAAATGTTCAAGAGTTGCAAAGATTTTGTGATGAGATGTGACAAGTGTCAAAGAAGTGGGAACATATCAAAGAGGGATGAGATGCCATTGAACAACATGCTTGAAGTAGAATTGTTTGATGTTTGGGGCATGGATTTCATGGGACCGTTTCCTAATTCATTTGGAAATGAGTACATTTTGCTAGCCGTGGATTATGTCTCGAAATGGATTGAAGCGGTTGCTACAAGGAACAATGATGCAAAAACCGTGATTGAGTTTCTAAAGGGGAATATTTTTGCAAGATTCGGGTGCCAAGAGCATTGGTGAGTGATGGGGGTAGCCACTTCGTGAACAAATTGTTGGCTAATGTCTTAACTAGTTATGGAGTGTCACACAAGGTCTCCACACCTTACCATCCTCAAGCGAACGGACTTGCCAAGTGTCTAATCGTCAAATTAAAAAGATCTTGAGAAGAACGGTGAGCACCTCAAGGAAGGATTGGTCTAAAAAGTTAAATGATGCGTTGTGGGCTTACCGTGACGGCATTCAAAACTCCTATCGGGATGTCACCCTATCAATTGGTGTTTGGAAAGGCATGTCATTTCTTGGTGGAGTTAGAGCACAAGGCGTATTGGGCCACACGAAAAGTGAATTTGAATAGTGATTTGTGTGGTGAGAAGAGGATTTTGCAACTCCATGAGCTTCAAGAATTTAGGGAGAATGCTTATGAAAACGCTAAATTGCTCAAGGAAAAGACGAAGAGATGGCACGATGCTAGGATCACAAAGAAGAAATTTTCCGAGGGTGATGAGGTGCTCCTTTATAATTCAAGGTTGACAATTTTTCCCGGGAAGTTGAAATCGAAGTGGAGTGGGCCTTTCAAAGTGAAGAAAGTCCATCCATCCGGTTTTGTGGATTTAGTGAATGAGAAAGGTGAAGAGTTTACGGTGAATGGGCATAGAGTTAAACCTTACTACTCACTTGAGGATAAGGGGGTAGTCCATGAGATCGAATTGAGGGAAGTTTGAACTCCTAGAGTTCCGTCCGGCATAGGACGTTAAAAATAGCGTATTTGGATGGGAGGCAACCCATCGTTTTTCTTGTTTTCGTGTTCTTTGTTTTTGTTGTTTTTAATAAGTGGATGTTTCCTTATTTTGCTTGTAGGTTGTCCAGATTCATTTGGAGATGGGGTTTATTGTTAAGGACGTGTGCAAATATCGTGCCGGTGCATTAAGGTATACCTCGGGCTCGAACTTAGACTTGCTTGTCAATGTCTAAGTTTGGGGGTTAGAGCTAGGTATTGCACAGCGCACGTCACTTGTTATGTTTTTAGCTTTATTGTAGGGGTATGCTTCGTGGTGTTTAATGTAGAGCTTTTATCTTCTTGTATCTTTTGGGTATTGTGGCCTTGTGGTGCCTAATTGTGGGTAGTTTTGTGCAAACTAGATTGCTTGCACTATTGTTCCAAACTTGTAATTGCTTAGCAATGAAAAGTTTGGGGGTGTGCTCATTTAGCAATTCTCGTTTGCACTAACTTGCCTTTCACGGTTCGCGGTAATCGTGAAAAAAAAATTTTGTGGAGTTGTTAAGGGGTTTGTGCTTTATTTTGCATATCATTGTTGGATGACTTATTTTTGGTGATTTTTGCTTAGAAATATGTGGGATTTTGGAATATTTGATGCATTGATTTTGGTGTATAAGTGTTGTGTTGAAAAGGGAGGAGAAAAAGGTGAAAAAGTGCTCGAAAAGCCTTGTCTCGAGTCGAGGCGGTGGACCAACTCGAGTCGAGACGTAAGGAGATTTACGTGAGCAAGGGAACACATCTCGAGTGATGTCTCGAGCTGCATCTCGAGTGCCGTCTCGAGTCGAGACAAATCAAGTGACTCGAGTCGAGACGTAAGAAATTTTACGTAGCCAAGCCACCGTGTCTCGAGTGCCGTCTCGAGTCGTGTCTCGAGTGGCGTCTCGAGTCGAGACGACCACCACGACTCGAGTCGAGACGGGGAAAACAGCAGCGGGTTTCAACTCTTTTAAAGGTAAGTTTCCTCATTCCTCTTCATTTCATCTCGGTTCGAAACACCTTCTCCTCCCCAAGTAACACACGAAACGTCCATACTTTCCATATTCTCACCATAAGAACATCCCAATCCATTCAAATCCACCATCCATCTTCCCAAACACTTCAATACACTCCTTCTTCTTCAAGCATTGGACGATTTTTCCCAATTCCATTCCTCTCTCGGGTCGAGCCGGAACTCTAAGTGCTTGAAGTCTTCTTGTTTCACTTATTTATCCACACAAAGCTATGTGTTCTTCACTTTTCTCTATTTAATTTCCATGAATTCATGAATTATTGGTGAACTTGTGCATGAACCCTAGAATTTGGGAAATTAGGGATTCTTGGATTAATGCCTAATTTGATGAATTGCTTGATGAATTGTGAATTATTTGCCATGGGTTTGATGATAATGAGTTCAATTTGAGATGGGTAATGCCAATTTGTGATGAATTTTGAATTTTGGTCCCTTAGGTTTCAATTTAGGCATAAGTGGAGATGTTTGTAAGTGTTGCATATTTGTGTGAATAGAGAGTGAATTATGCATGTAGATTGCTTTGAAATTGTTGCTAAAACATGGAAAAGTTCACGGTTTGATTTTGATTGGTAGTAGTTGAGTAATTAAAATAATCCTTGCATGCCCCTTTTCGAATTATTTGGAATTATTTGGCTAAGGGTTGAAGTTGTGAGGATAATTCTTGCATGCCTTGTTATTGAATTGTTGTTGAACTCATGTGTATTGTTTTGTGTTTGAGTTTTGCATAATTTGGTAACGAGTTGAGGTTGTGGGAGGTCCTTAATTACTCTATTGCCTATATGCTTAACTACATTTTTGCTTTGTGTAGGAAGAAAAATGCCTCCTAGAAGGAGAAACCCAAGAAGGGGAGCTCAAGAGCAAGAAGAGGAATTGGTTCCTCAAGTGCCGTATGATATGGCGTGGTACCCGGCCGAAGAGCGCCGAATGATACACCAGTTATGCTTTCAGGGATGTGGGCTCAAGCCCAAGCATTTTGGTATCAACTTCGGTGAAGGTGGCATCATTTATGTTGATCGATTTATCGAGTTGGGAAATATGAGCTTCGGACCAACTCGGTATTATGATGAGGGATGCGCGAGGCTCTTGGAATTCGGGAGATGTAGAGGAGTTATTCCAAGAGTGGGTTGGGGAGATTTTATTTTGATTCGGAAGCCATCCTACAAGGGGCTTATGATGGAATTCTTGAGCACGGTGGAGGCTCATGGGCAAAATTCGATGGGGTTTGCGGCGAGCATCACTTTCGAGGCCCGGGAAGCGAAGATCGGTCGTTGACGGCAAGTGAGCTTGCAACGATATTCAGCACGGAACCGTATTCCGCCCCATCCGATGAGTGGTTTGATGCCACGAATGCAGCGATCAATTGCGGCTAGAAATGAGGACGATTTGCCGGATTTCATCCAAGCAAGACTAAGGCCTCGCAGATACGGAACCCGGTGCTCGGTATATCCACAAGATCATTGGCCAAACCGTGTTTTCAAGATTTGAGGCCGGGTTCGTGAGAGAGCACGAATTATTCGTCATGTACCGGATGATTCAAGGTCTACACACGCACCTTGGATACTACTTGATTGACCGGTTTGTGCGTCAAAAGAAACCAAGAAGAATGTGCAATGTGGAGGATTGATTACTCATCTCACGAGCACTTTGGGTGGGATGCCGAGAGAACTCGAGCACAACCTCTTGAAGGACCAATGAGACTAGATTTGAAGGCGTTAGCCAATATGAAGATGCTCAAGAGGGTTCGAAGACGTTATTATTTCAATCTCGAGGCCGATGGATGGTTCCCACTTCCGAAACCGGAGTTGACCACAATTATTGAGGGAAGTGTGGCGAACCTCAACTTATCCTCTCGGGAGCACAGAGCTTGGATGAATTCACTGGAGACTTGCCGGATGAACCAGAGCCTAGAAGAGAAAGAGGCGAGTCATCGAGGATGCAAGTCGATCGGGAGGATGAAGAAAATGAAGAAGAAGAGGAGAGAGATCCATCACCACCGCCACCGCTAAGAAGGAGAGAGCCGATTCTTTGAGGTGATGGCACATACCTACCATCGTCGTAGTAGCGAGTATCAAACACTCTTGCAGAGCAGCGAGCGATTGCATAACAGGATGGAGGCTCAAACTCGGGCGATTCTTGGATTGGAGCAAAGAGTGGTGGGGTTGGAGCAGAGAGCAGAGGCGGCAGAGGGAGATTACAGAGGAAATTCTCGGTAACCGGATGAGGCGGCTTCGGATGCGGGAGGCGATGTACTTCATGGTTCACCTCTCAAGGCTATTTTCCTCCGCCTCCGCCTCCGAATGCATGAGTGGTGGTATCTCTCGGATTTAATTTCGTATCTCTTGCCTCTTGATGATTGTATTTGAATTGAGAAGATTGTTTTTAATCTTGATTTGTTGGGATGTATTAATGATTGTGTGATGTTTGTTTGTAATTTCTTGGATGCTTGTTGATGGTTTGTGGATGTTGTTTTTATTGTTGATTCGATGATTATTCTTGAGCTTAGTTGTGGATGATTGTTGAAAATCTTTGAGTACATTTTTGTGAATGGATGTATTTGGGAGGAATGATTTTTTTAGATGATTCAAAAGGCATGTGAATGGATAGTGGAAAGTTGAACTAGTGAAGTGAAATGAGTGATGTGTTGATTTGATGCTTGCATGAGATAATATGTGTAGTGGATATGTGAGTAATCATGCTTGAGTTCATGTTCATGGAAACCAAGTAAGCTTTAGAGCCTAATAATCCGTGCATCTTCACGGTTTCATTCATTGTTGAGAGATTCGATCACATTGGTGCATACTAGAACTTGCCTTGAGACTTGTCGAAATTGAGTTTTGTGTGAAATTCATAAAAATGACAAGAGGCCATGTTTGATTTGATAAGCCATTTAGCCAAATTTTACCCCACCAATGTCATTAATTCCCTAGTAAGCCAATTTGTGCCTTAAAGCCTTATTCTTTGGCAAGCTTGTGAAATTAAGTCATTTTGCCTATCTTTATGAGCCTTTGTTCCCATATGTCTAGTAGAGCATGATTGTTGGCAAATGAATGGTAAAGTGAAATTGAAAAAAATGTGGTGGTATGATTGGAATAAGTGTGATGAGTTGAAAAGAAGAAATTGAAAAGAAAGAGATTGAAAGAAAAAAAAATTTGAATTGAGAAAAGAAGTAATGAGAAAAATTCAATTTGAGTTTGAATGCAAAAGAAAGTCTAAAAAGGAGTTTGGTGGTGAATGTTATTTGAAAAGGATGAAAATGGAAGAAAGAGAGGTGTTGTTGAGATGAGGTGAAAAGTGCATTGCAATATTTGATCAACATTTAGTGCTCTACTAACATTAAGTCACTACTTCCAAATTCACCTACCTTGACCAAAGAGCCTACGTTACAAACCGTAAGGAAGTCCTCTTTGATTTATGTTTGAAGCACAAAAAGACATAATGGAGATTGAGTCTATAGGCAAGCATATGGTGTGCATTTTTGTGCATTGATTTTTGAGTGCATACACGTCCAAAAACTTTTGAGAGTTGAGCGAAATACCTCATGGAAGGAACATGGATTTGAGTGTGTGATCTTACATTAGTCATTGCATGTAATATTCTTGTGTTGGTTGATGATTGACATTGATGCTTATTGTCATGAATCAAGTTTGATGACCTTATACTTTCTAATGCTAGATGAATTTCTTGAAATCAAATTCACCCTTTGTGCTTAATTGTTTCGTTGCTCGGGGACGAGCAACACTCTTAGTTTGGGGGAGTTTGATTAGGGTAAATTTGTGCGTGCTTATACTGTGGTTTATTTGCTTATTCTTATATATTTTATGAGCATTTTCTCCCGTATTCGTACACTTGCGAGGTTTTACGGTTGTGGAAGGTTTTTGTTGGTTTTGTAGGTGTTGATCATTCATTTGGTACGATTCAACCTTCCATCAAACCTCTCTTATGTTCATGTTCTCGTAAAAGTGAAGCATCGAGAGGAAATTAGAAAGGCATGAAGCCGAGGTTCGAAACGCAAGTGGAATCGTCAAAATCGGAGGTCAAATGCACATCTCGAGCTCATCTCGAGTCACATCTCGAGTGGCGTCTCGAGTCGAGACAGGCTCATGACTCGAGTCGAGACGTAAGGAGATTTACGTGAGCAAGCTAGCATGTCTCGAGTGGTGTCTCGACCCTGTCTCGAGTGGCGTCTCGAGTCGAGACAGTGGTCAACTCGAGTCGAGACGGCCAGTGGAAGCTCGAGACAAACAGAGTCAAGCTGTCTCGACTCGAGTCGTGCAAATGTCTCGAGTCGAGACAGCTTCTCGGAGCAGCTTTTGCAGAACTTAATTTTTCAAGGGACTCACTTGCAATTTCAGCCTTTTCACTCGAGCCCCCTGCTATAAAAGCCCAATTTTCTGAATTGAAGAAGGAGGAACTCATTTGGGAACACAATTCCACATTTAGATAAAATTAGCTTTGATTAGAAACATTGAATTCCATTTTCCCCTTTCCTTGTTCTTCAATTTCATAGATAGATAGCTTTAATTTCTGATTAGATTAAGTTTACCCATTGCTTATCTTAGTTTAGTTCTTCAATTCAAGCAAGGAATCAACTATTGTAAGGATCTTTTGCAAGTTTTCATCCATTCAATTAAGGTGATATCTACCAATTTATTGCTTTCATCTAGTTATTCATGGGTAATGTTTATATTGCTTTGATTTCTATTTTGTTGATCAAATTAGCCATGGGCTAACTCTCTTGATTGCTTGGGTGTTGGAATTACCCATGATTTTGGTGTTGATCTTGAATTAATCACTTTGATTGGCATGTGTTGTGGTCTTAATGCTTCTACTAGTGGGCTTTGTGATGATCTCTTGATTAATTGGTTTTATTAGCTTGATTCGTTGAATTAGTGTATTACAACGAGAGTTGGGTATGCTTAGGATAGGATTGAGTGAACTAATTGATTGATTTTGATGATTTTGATCGTAATTGATTGCACCGAGAGGTGAATGAGTTGCTAGATTCCCCAATTAGTGGACATTGCATGCCTAGGTGTGTAGTGAAGGGACGACCCTAGACATTAGTACCCGATTGTGAACGTGTTTAGGTGATCAACGGTCCTAGGAGCTAGCTTGCTAGAAATTACGTGATCGCTCTTAGCTTTTGCCATTTTCATGCCTTGATTTGTGATCGATTCATGTGATACCCGAAGGATTGTGTAAGGAAGACACCCGAGCGATCGCTTTCACACTACTTGCACTCGTTAGAGTTTTATTTGTTTCCTTTTGCTATTTGCTTGCTCTTGTTTATTTTGTTGTTGATTTAAGTGTTAACATCCGGATAGCCATTATAATTCTATGGAAACGTATGTGTTTGAGGCTTCGCCGTTCTCCTAGTCCCTTGGGTTCGATATTTGTTTGGTCGTAAATACTTAGTGCTAAATTAAAAGCGATCACATAGCCAACTTAAGTCATCCGAACTCTTTGCAACAAGACAAGTATCCTTAAACCAACTTTTAAAATTGGCAACATAAATGTTACCTTGTCGACTCCACTAATAGTATATTTTCATTGAAACCATCTAAAACATAACATGCATTATAGGTGATTTTGACACTAAAACCCTTTTCACAAAACTATGAGATAGACAATAAATTATGTTTCAACCCTTCAACATAATAGACTTATTTGAATTGGATGTCACCAACCATCAACGTTCCAACTCCTTTGGTTAACCCAAAATTGTTGTCTCCGAACATGACTCTTGGTCCATCTATAGTCCGATAGTTAGAAAGTAGACGCTTCTCATAGGTCATATGCTTTGAACAACCACTGTCAATGTACCGCAGACGACCTCAAGAACATATGCCCTTTCTACTATTCTTGTGTTTTCCTGCAATCACAGATTTAAATTTTAGGTACCCTCTGTAAATTGAGTCCTTTCTGGTTAAGTTGATGCTTTGGAATCCAGATAAACACATCTATATTTCTCAAAACCAATGATTGAAGCTTGCATCCATATATATCTACCAATATAAGATTGTCAAGATCAATCTTATTCAGGTGATATTTTGTGATTGTCTTATACCGTGGTAAGAATGGATATGATTTGCTCCTTCCATCAAAACTATTATACTTTGGATAAGACTTTGACCTAGTCTTTGGTTTTACCTTAGGAACATTTCTCCTTGACCGTATTTTCTTTACGTAAATATCGGGTGAGGTGATTTGTTCCTTAGGTTTCCATGGACCAAATCTTGTCCCTTCCTTAGGTTTAGTAGCTTTGACAAAAACCCTTGGTTTTACAGGATCATCCTTCTTATTTTTATCAAAACTCAATCCTGTCTTATCATTAGACTTCGGAAATCTTGAAGATCTTATCTATTGTAGATTGAGTGTTACTAAGAAGTCCTAAATTGAGATTTAATTCTTTGTTAGTCCTCTTAAAACTCTCATTCTTTTAATGGATACTTGAGAATTTAATTTTTAAAGCATTCAATTCTTTTTCCAACTCATCACCTTTTCGGATGAGGAATTAGTGAGAGTCTTAAGTGACATTCCCCTTGAATGAACAGTCTAATTCTTCACTAATCCTAGTCCTGACCGACCTTGGTTAGATTGAGAATTTGATCCTTTAAACTTAAATTTTCAATCTCTATCTATTTATAAGCGAGATAGAGCAGTCTCTAAATCCTTCAAAAGGTTATTAATAAAACTTGGATCCGATCTGAGATAGGTTTTCACAATCATTATACGAAGAAGAGTAATAGTTTACCTCTTTAGCCATTAGCCATATATCATCATCGATCCGAAACCAGATGAGGATGACGATGTCTCATGAGCTTCTTCTTTCTCGGCTAGAAGAGCTCTCTCGGTCTCGCATATCTCCTATCACGTTTCTTCCTCTTTTCTTCTCATTCCCTTATAGTGAGTTGAGGATAATCGTAACTATAATGACCAGTTTGTTGCAAGTATAGCAAATGTCTCCTCTATCTGATTTTGGACTATTATCTCCTCTCCCGACCGGTGATTTGAAACTTCTTGATTGATCATTTTTTTATCATTATCTCGAACTCTTCTCTTCTCTCTCGGCTTGTAGTTTCGTCGACTTGATCTATCCCTTTTATTCCTCTTATATTTCATCTTAAGCCTTTCATCTTGTTTTATCAAAAGAGTTAATTCTTCCTTGATTGATAAGTTTGATGCCTTGGATACTTTTTCGCACTCATCTTGATGAAGGAATGCAATCGTTTTTCCGAAGTAGACGACTCGGCTTCGTCTTCTTCATCTTCAATTTGAATATCATATTCCAATGCCTTAATATGTGAGAATAAAGTGTGATGAGAGATTGAAGATAAATTCGCAGTTGCTTTTAGAATATTGACCTTCTCTCTCCATCTTTTACTCAAGGATCGAGAATTTTATTATTGATCTCCTTTTACGTATAAGACTTTCCCAAGTCTGCGTCTTGTTGAGAAGATTTGTCAACCTAACATCTAGTTGATCAATAGTTTCACCTTTCTTCATTTTGAAAGTGTCGAATGTGTGTAATACAGATTGAAGCTTGTTTTCCTTAATTTGGTCTCGATCCTTCACACATGTTAGCCAAAGTTTCCCACATTCCCTTTGCGGTTTTGCACCTTTTAACCTTTTCGATCCAGTCTTTACTAAGTGTCTCTATTATCTCAATTCTTGCCACTTGGTCTAAGTTGTGAATCTTTCTTTCATCGTTTGTCAAATCAACACCTTTCTTTTCTCGTCTAACTCTTGTTTTTGAAGTTCCAGTTCCATCACTTACAATTCCATGATAAAACTTTATGAGACCTTCTTCTAAGACTTCTTCCATTCGATCATGAATAGCTTTTAGATGATTTTTCATCCTAAACTTCCAAGAATCATATGGAGAATTCTCGTAGACTCCTAGTTTTCTTACTCTTGATCATAGACATGGTGAGACAAGAAACTCGACAAAAACTTATTAGTAATGTTAGTGAATCGAAAATAAAGAAAATGATCAAAACATAATTTCAGAAACTTCAAAATCACAAATATATCAAAACACTTAACACCGCTCTGATACCACTTGTTGGTCCCTAGATTGAGTGGTTTTTAAGAGTTCGAATAACCTTCCAGAGATAATCTAGAAGAGGGGGTTGAATAGATTATCTAAACTTCTTCAAAATTCAGATTATCAATCAACTTGCAAACCCACAAATCCAAGTATTCGGCCGAAATGATTTTATACTCAATCTATATAGGATCTAAAGCGATCTTAAATATTGTTTAATCAATTTGTAAGTAATAATAGAAATTGAGAATAGAAAGAAAGAACACCCAATTTATAGTGGTTTGGATCGAAAGATCCTACGTCCACTCTCATTCTTCAACTTGAAGAAGGGTGTTGATTTACTTACTTCCTTCCTTTCTTACTTACTTACAGATTACGGTGACTACCTTTAGCCTTACAGGTTTCCTTCTTGAATTCTGGAAATTATAGCTTGAAGATATGAATGATAGTGTTCTACAAACACTATGGAAAACTATGAAACAGTGCATTCTTGTGTGTATGCAAATTTACTGTGAGTGCTTTGAATGTATTACAAAATTGCTTGTATTTCTAAGAAGTGCAAAAGTTATTCTATTCTAATTACTAGATCTATTTATAGAGGACTCGTTGTTGGTAGTTGTAACTTCCTTGCGGATTCTTCTCTTGTTAGTTATAACCAACTAACTGAATCTTGTAACTTCTTCTTGGTTAGTTGTAACTGTTCTTGAAAGCTGCTTGATTTTCTAACACTTGTTCATCGTCTTCTTTACTCATCTTCGACGCGATCTACCTTGTCTCGTGTCTTAGTTTTTAGTCTTGGTGTTGTCGTCATCTGCCTTATCTTTAATCTTGACCTTGTCGACTTTCTTACACTTGTCTTCATCGGCTTCTCGTACTTGTCTTCTTCGACTTCTCGTACTTCTCTTCATCCGACTTCTTGTACTTAGTCTATTACATGTTTTTACTACATCACCGGCTATACAAAGGTTTCAAATAGTCATCCTATTTTACATGTAACTTCATCAAAACTAAATACATTTTTCTTCCTAACAAAAGTTTTAGAGTGTGACCTCCTTGACACCTAAAATATTAATTAATAAACTTATCTTAGTACTATAATTGTTAAATTTATAAGTCTTAGTCTTAGTCTATTAATATATAATGAATATTCAATATCTTAACTAATGCTTTAAAATAAAATTGGTCAATAAAAAAATAAAAATTGGGTTAGCACTAATTAATATAAGGAACTCAAATTATCAGTTGCCCATATCTTTAAATCATAGGCTCTGAGTCATTTCAAAGTTTAGAATTTGAATTCTTTAAGCATTAGAAATAAACTTGAAGATTTAGTATAACCATTAATTGCATTGGTAAATGTTACAATTTATAATATTTTTACACTTAAAATGAGAATATAATTTTTAAATCGAGATATCTACGTCTAAAATAATTTGTCAAATGATGGAAGGAGAAAGTGTTACCGAAAGCAAGGAAATGGTGATGAAATATTTTCGATGCTCCGGAGAAAAATTTGAATTTACGGTGAATGAAGAAAATAATTTTTGTGGGTTTTCTTAATAAACAACCGTGTATTTAAAATAAATATAAAGGTGAGAAAGATATTTTTGTTGAGATAAAAAGAGAATTTGGATCTACAAAATCTCGCACTTAAAAGATAAGAATTTTAATTAAAATTTTGAATTTTTGAAAGGAAAGGAAGAAAAAAACCGGCATTTTTAAAAATAAGAGAGAGATTCTTTGTTGAGATAATCTTGCTATAGCTAATTACTTATTTATTTTATTAATATTAATATAATTATTAATCTAATAAAACTCTTTTAAAAAAATTAAAAATAACATAAATAAAAATAAAAATATTAATAATTACCATTATAGTAGTAACTTATGCAAGATTTAATTTACTTATGGTGATTGATACTCTTGAGTGTTACAAATGGTTAGATACATTTTGGTATTAGGGATCTTTTCCCGAAATGTAATAATTACCTTCAAGGCGTAAAACTCGATCAAACAAGTTATCCGGGGAAGCCGAAAGGTCACCAAACAAGACACTCGAGGAGTGAGTTTCTAGAAGAAATCTAGAATGCGCTCTTAGAGAAAGTGCTTTTAGAGAGAGAAGCTCTTATTTAGAGAGAGAAATAGTAGCAACATGCTTTTTAATCTCCTCAATTATTTTTAGTGCCTTCTTTTTGCCCTATAAGCTTATTGCCTAAATATGTTTCATTCAATTGCCCGATCACATTATTCTTCGTCTTTTAGAGTATCTCCAACCATTATGTTAAATTTGCCAAAAAAAAAAATAAATTTGCCACTAACGGTAAAATCATCTCCAACCATTTAAACTCAAAATCTAATTCAAATAGAATATTCTCTTGCAATATTCTTATTTTAATTTTTTTTTCTATTTTATCAAATATTTACTTGATTTAATAAAAAGTTCAAAACATATATATTTATTTCAATGATATAAAATACTCTTCTAAAAAAATTTGATAAAACATCTATATTCAATTACACAATTCACCACAAATATATATTAATACAAAATTCATATTATGCATGTTTAATTTGTATTTCATTGTATAATTATGTTTATGTGTTGTAGTAAATTTAACAGGGTTGTTGTATT
This sequence comes from Paraleonurus japonicus, assembly GCA_030762865.1. Classification (NCBI taxonomy): domain Eukaryota; kingdom Viridiplantae; phylum Streptophyta; class Magnoliopsida; order Lamiales; family Lamiaceae; genus Paraleonurus; species Paraleonurus japonicus. The sequence continues at coordinate 7,402,661 of CM061058.1, forward strand.
TTTAAGTTAAATTTAGTATTTAATATTATTTATGTATTGTAGTAAACTTTGTATTTTGCAATTTAAATTATTAATGTTGTCTTATTAAATATTTATTAGTTACAAATTAGAAAATTTAACACAATCTAAAATCATTTAATATTACATAAACTAAATACAAAATAAAAAAATAATAAAAAAAGAATTTATGTTGTGAACAGTTCACTTTGGTGGCTAAATTGTACTCCCTCCGTCTTATAGAAGTTTTTATAAGAGAGAGTGCACACACTTTAAAAAAATGAGTAATTATTTGAATTTTGAGGGGTAATTTTATAAACTTTTATTTATATAGTAAAAAATATTATTAGGTTGTATTTATGTGAGTAATAAAGTAATGACATTTATGTAAATTAGTGAAAATTGTGAGAATGAAGTTTATAAAGGATTTTCCATTTTGAAGGTGTAAAATTTATATTTAGACGAACGAAAAAATAAAGTGTGAGAGATTTATGGGACGGAGAGAGTAACAAATTTGCGGCGGCGTTGGAATGGCAAAAGGAGGCAAATTTGCCTTTGTCATTGGTTTTGTCATCGTGTTGGAGACACTTTTAACATTTCTTTTAAAACCATTTTGCAATCTCTCTCTCTCTCTCTCTCTCTCTCTCTCTCTCTCTCTCTCTCTATATATATATATATATATATATATATATATATATATATATATAAAAGGAGAATGTTTCTCCTCAAATTATGCCAAGTGTCAACCTTAATATTCTTCCAAGTGTCTATCAACATAGATTCAATTTTGTATATTTTATTTATTTATATGGATGGAAGGATTATTAATTATTAATAAGAGCATCTCAAAAGTTAGAAACATTTTACATTGCTACAACTTTATAATTGAGTCTTAAATGATAATTTTTTAAAAATCAAATTGTATGGTTAATATGAGATGTACTCATTTTTATATAACATGTTAGATATTTGATAGAGGTAAAACAAAAAAATCATGATGTGGGTTTTTTCTATACATTAGGTTTGATTTTGCTGATTATTGAGTGCACAAATTGGTTGTTTTAAGATTTTGTTTTCATAATTTATGCATGCGAAAATTAGTGTTTCTAAGGTGTTTTCGACAAAATGAGATGTTTGAAGAGGATGGAAATGAACTCAAATTCAATGGAGCACTAGTACAAAAATAGGCTTAGAGAGCGGTTATAATTGAGCTTAGATAGCGGTTATAACCGCTCTCTAAGAAACAAACTATGCAAGTAGGCGAGGGCTTAGATAGCGGTTAAAAACCGCTATCTAAAAGGAGGGATTAGACAGCGGTTATTAACCGCTATCTAAGAAGGGGGCTTAGACAGGTTAATAACCGCTATCTAAGGGGGACCTAAGACAACGGTTAAAAACCGCTACGTAAGAGGCAGCTAAGACAGCGGTTGGGAACCGCTATGTAAGAGCACCTAAGACAGCGGTTGGGAACCGCTATCTAAGTGAATCCTTAGACAGCGGTTTTCAACCGCTATCTAAGCCTATTTTTATTTTTATTTTTTTCGTTAATTTATTTAAAAACCTATTTCAAATATTAATTTCTAATCCCACTAATATTAATTTTAATTGGTTTTCAAATAAATAAATATAATTAAATATAAAAAAGGTAACATCAAATAAATAAATTATAATTAAATATACAAAAACATGAAATATTTATATATCATAAAAAATTAATATATAAGTTACACGTTACCAAAATTTACGTACAAGAATAATATTATTACAAGAATCGATTGTATAAATACCCAAGTCAATCCATTTTCCATTTGTCCATTCTATCATTGTTGTAAAAATTGATCCGAGGCGTATGCACAAACTGCAAATTACATTGAAAATTTAATTAAATCATACGAATTTTTATTTAATCAATAATAATTTAAATAAATCGATAAATCGACTTACTTCGAATGGAATGGTCGTCTCATAAGTCTGGATTATATCTTCAATGAAGCAACACACAAAATATCCACAGTGAATGCCATCTTGCCGCTTGAACCTATTGATTAACAATTAAAGTCACGTACTACAACTATGATTATTAATTTCTATTGATTTGATAATTTTCTAAAGTAATTTTACCTTAATATTTTTCCACATCACTTTACCGATAGATTGTGAGTTTTGCCTGGAAGGCTACTCCGACACATTCTCATCACACTATATTATATTTAAAAAATAAAAATAGATTAGATATGCATAAGTTTTAAAGTAAAATAAATCCATAATATGAAAATATTAAAGATTAACTTACCCTCCATAAATCTAACGAGATCGGGATGATGTGTATACACCCCACCCTTAGCCGGATCCATATAATACACAATAAGTGTAGTCGTGTGTATATGGCCACCAAAGACCCAATGCTCACTACATTATATTAACAATATTTAAAACTAACCGTTTATTTATATAAATATAAAATTTTATGATATATTTATTGTACTCACCCCACATTTGTTGGCCAAAAATGAGATGATCTCTCCCGAGAAAATTTCATAATATGATGAACGACGTCCCTCATTAATTGCTCCGTCGACCAAACATGCAATGAGACTTGGGGGAGATAAAGGAATACTTTCTACTGGCTCGATATCTATGGAGAGATATACCTCGCCCTGATATCTTTAACCAACACATGCAAATTAATATTTTATAAGAAAATTAATATATATATATATATATATATATATATGTGTGAAGTAAATGCTGAAAATTATTAATAAACACGTACTGAGTAAAAAGTCATCGTAGTTGCACTCAACCATTTATCGTAGAGGACTTCGTGCACATGATCCCGTTGGATCAATTCCTCATACCTACGATGAAAGTGAGCATGAATGGGAACCGCACTGGGTGAAAGTGGCGGAGTCTACCATCAAGCACACCGCATTTTGTACGGTGATGTCGTGGTCTAAGTCTCCGGGCATGGGATAACCCAATCGTCGTCTACGCACACCAACAGTGGGTTCCCTCGGTCTCTCTCTCTCACTATATGCGACATCCCTTGATTTTTGTGCGCTCTTTTTTTGGAGTCGGCAATTTCTACAATCAATTTATATAATATTATTTAGAACAAATAAGATAATAAAGTTTAATATAACATGTATTTTACCTTCTTGTTGAGAGAGACCAAGTGGTGCGGCCATTCGAGAAAGTGTCCGACCGCCTCTCCAACCGTGGTAGCCTCTGCTTGGTTTTAGCAATGGTGAATCCTCTTGTCCGATTTCGGGAATATCGAGGGTGACTCTCACAAAACCGGGAGTGAGGGGGACGGCCATGGATCATTCCACCGGAGCTGTCATACAACATTCCGGTGGCCACCAACCGAGTTGGATGATCCAAATAGAGGTAACAAAGAGTCGCCGGCCGTTCAAAGAGGATATTCGGTTAGAAAATTTTAATATACTAGTCTTTAATTAAAATAAATACGAGACATATCTGATACGGGTGATGTTAACGAGAGGATCAAGGAAGTTATTTCTAGCATCAATGGAAAACATAGATGGAGCACTCGTTATCACAGCCTAGCACCACTCGATGACGTCCCTTGTCTCATTTGTCTCGATTCATGAGCTCCACTTGTTTAGCCAAGTTAGCAACTTGCACCGAAAGGGACTCCACCATAGACATGGCCGCAATACCGGTGCCATCGAAAGTAATGTCTTCATGACGCCATATCCAAGATTCCCACATGCGCCCGGGATGCTCCTCGACGATCATTGCCGTGCAAACAGATCATCGAGGCGATCGTGCGGAGGTCGTCGGGCATCATGCTCTGAGATATGCGCTCCGAATTGAAAGAATTTATTATTAAACAATTTCAAATGAAATAATAATTTGTAATTACGAGATAAAATAATGGATGAATTATCGCTTCTTCAATGATACGGCGTGCTCTGTGATCGGGAATATTCCCATCTCGGCTCTTTTTTGTCCGATGAAATAATTCATAACGAGTAACAACAGCGCACACTCTCCCGCTTTTCTTTTTCTTTTTCTACGATAATGATAAACATGTCCCCTTATTAGATATATTAAAAGTGAATATATAAAAAAATTAAAATGTAGGATTTTGATCTCACCATATCTTCCCTAATGCGTGCATAGCTTCTAGAAGATCCACGATATTGCGCCTCCATATTCTTAGCTTGTTCGCGATTTTACGGCACTTTTTTCTACGGTGTAATATAAATACATAAATAATGAAAAAACTTAGTGCATTAATTAATAGGAATGGATAAAATGACATTGATCAACTTTACCTTGAAATCCTCGGCTAGAGATCTACGCACAAACTCGTCCCAGTATGGGGCCACCATAGGGAAATTCTCATAGTCCTTAGGCAGCGTAGGTGAGTACAGACCGGTGTCCGGTCTCGAGAAGCTCTCCTCGGTGCAGCCCAAAATTCTTGGCCATATTCCCAGCTTGCATAAGTATTTGCTTCTTGTTTGTGTGGTCAAGGCCGCCGAATGTATTCTGCACACACATATTATATGACAATTTAAAGTTAATAATTTCACAAGCTCATAATATATAAATATATATATATATATATATATATATATATTATGCAACGATTTTAATATGAATATATATTTAACATACTCGGGTGAAAGATTATAAACCATCGAATCACCGACCATGTACTTGTGGTTGGTACTTTGGATACCGAACGGATTCATTCCGTCGATTGAGAGTGTAAGACGCAAGTGTCGTGGCTCGTTGCCAAATTACGGATGTCCGGCATCGAATGTCTTCCACCGGGGTGAATCGGCAGGTGTCTTAGCAATCTATCTTTGATCCTATCATCATGATGCCAAGTCAAATTTTTAGCATCCACAACGCTTACTATACATTCTTCCGAATCTTGGTATTATTGGGAAGTACCACATCACCTTCGCGGGAGATTTATTTTTCGGATATCTCTTCTTCCCACACTTGGGACATTCATCGAGGTCTGCATACTCCTTCCAAACAAGATACAATCACAGGCAAGCATGAATTTTTTGATGTGTTAACCCGATGGACTTAAGCATTTGCTTAACCTCATATGCTCTCGTAGGCGGTACATTTCCATCGGGCAATAGGCCGCTAATCGCTTCCCGGCATACTTGTGAAGCACGCATCGGACAACCGGTGTCTTGCTTTTAGGTTGAACAATATCAACACGGTGACACTTTTGTTGCCTTCTTACACCCGGGCCAAAGGGGCAATCCAGCGTCATCCCTTAATTTCTCTCGACATATAAGGGTGATCTCGCAGATTTGTGTTATCCCCACTCAATTCTTCATCGCCAAGACATCTCCGAAACTATCCTCATTCACTATATCTTCAAACCTAAAGTCGGTTCCTAGGTTACTTGAGCTACATCCATCTCTTCTCTCACCATGAAATGTCCAAACGGTATATGTTTTATCAATACCGTGACACATCAAGTGGTCAAACAAACTTTCTCGACCACTAACGGTTTTTCCATTCATACATTTCCAACACGGACATGGAATGTATCGATGGTCGATGCAATGTCTAATTACATGGTTACAAAACTCTTCCACCCCATTCCTATACTCCTCGATAATCTATCTGCTCGAACCCACTTTCGATCCATATAAAACTAGATATGCCTACATAGATTAAACCGAAAAGCACACGAGTTGAGTCTATATAACCTCTAGCTAGAGCATGCTATAGATCGAGTCTAAGTCTTAATGTGCTTATAATACTAATTACTATGTATTCTACCATATCTATTCTATTTTAACTAACTTTAAAAGATAAATTCTCTTTAAAAATTCTCATATTAACATTCTTTAGAAAAATGTGTATCATATTTTAATTTATTTTTCTTTTATATTGGCAAAGTCAGAGTAAACTTTTTGTATGGTGTAATTGATTTGCATTATATATGTATTTAAAATAATTTTAGATATTTTATTAAAATATATTAGTTTGATAGTATTAATTATTTCATTAAAAAAATATTCATATTATCTAAACTAAATAAACCATAAACACTCCTCCTTAACATATATCATATCAAATTTCATCATTTCATTGCAAAATTAGAACACAACCAATTTCATCATTTCAAATCAAATTATTAACTTCATCATAGAACAATCAATTTGAAATAAAATTTCATCTCTTTCATTGCAACTTCATCTATGAAATCAAGAACAACCAATTCCACAAAAATAGCAAATTTGAAAACAATAATAGCAAACTAAGAAATTTAATTTAACTATGACATCAAGAACAACCAATTCCACAAAAATAGCAAATTTGAAAACAATAATAGCAAACTAAGAAATTTAATTTAACTATGATATCAAGAACAACCAATTCCACAAAAATTAAAATTGAAATAAATTAAATTTCTATGAGACATTTTATCAAACACCTTTCATGCAAATTAAAAAATAAACATAACATGATTTTGGTGAAGCATATATATATCCATCTTATTATTTCAACAACAAAGCAAAATATAAGTGCAATTAAACAAACTATGATCTTCAACGAAGCAATTTCGAGCGTATAAATACATATATATATATATCCTAGAAATTTAAATGAGCGAAAATGAAAATTAACGTACAAAGGGAACAAAATTTGCAGTAAAAGGATTTAAGACAAACCTTGAGATTGCGGCCGGCGGCGCACACGGAGGGGCTGGATGCGGCGGCGCGTGGCGCGGGCTAGCGGCAATGCAACGAATTCAAAGAAGGGTATATACGCACCGTGTGTGTATCGATTCAAATGGGGGAGAAGAAGATAAGTAAAAAAAATCGACCCTTAGATAGCGGTTATTAACCGCTATCTAAGAATTATCTTAGATAGCGGTTTATATAACCGTGTAATACCCTTGGCTTTAGATAGCGGTTGGAAACCGCTATCTAAGAGTTAATCACTTAGATAGCGGTTTTCAACCAACCGTGTAATCCCTTCGCTTTAGATAGCGGTTGCCAACCGCTGTCTAAGAGTTAATCACTTAGATAGCGAGTTTCAAACCGTGTAAGAGTAAACCTTTAGATAGCGGTTGGTAACCGCTATCTAAGCAAATTTTTTTATATAACCGCTCTCTAAGCCACCACTTAGAGAGCGGTTTTTTTAAGTGCTATCTAAGTAAAGTCGTCTAAGTCCAAATGTGTAGTAGTGGTGATTTCCGACGATTTTCAAGTTTAGTAGTGACTATTTTATTTCAAATTTTCGTGGATTTTTGTGTGATTCAATGTCGGTATTTCAATGCATTTTAATTACTCCAGCCTTTTGGTTTCGAAAATATCCGACATCGATATTTTATTTTGGTTCACTTTGACGCGATTCATACATTAATCAATTAACGCGTGAATTTTTAGTTCCAATAATTATCAACCTCTAATGTTGACAATGAACTCTATTAGATAGAGAAAAATATGCGAGTAGATAATTAATACTACAATCACTACAAAACAATAGTCATTTATCGACGGACTTACCGACGGATTTCCATCGGTAAAAGTGGTCACCGACGGATATTCGTTTAAAAATACCGTTTATAAAATATTCAAAAATTTTAACACTCTACCGTGTTTCGAACTCCGTGACCTTCTACAAGCTTCCTTCACCATCTTCATTGGTTACAAGCCTCATTGTTGAACACTTATGCCACCCTTCTTTATTGTAGGATAATGCCCACACCCATTCAATCCAAAATAATCCTCTTGAAATTCACTCCAACGGAGATTCAAACCCGGGTGAGCCAACGACTTAAAGAGACGTCTTACCACCCCGACATTATTATAATTCAATAATAATTTACCAACAAATATATTTGTTTCTTATGAATTAATTTAATTAGAAAGAATAAAGACTAATTAATTTATTTTATAAATAGTTATAATTCAATAGTTTGGATAACTAACCAAACCGAAAAGTTATTTTAGAGATATTAAAAAAATATTTTGATATATTAATTAGAGTAGAGTAAATATTTATTATTTAATATTCCCTCCGTCCCAACATAATCTGCACACTTTCCTTATTTGGACGCCCCAACATAATCTGCACTGCAAATAAGGAAAGCTCACAAAATATTAACACCCTCAAAATATCACTTTAATTACAAAAATACCACTCATCTTTTACCCTACTTTATTCTCTCTCCTACACTTTATCCAACTCAACCACCAAAAATATTCTTACACTTTATTCTCTCTCATACACTATTCACACCAAAAAGTAATATTTCTTAAACTCAAGGCTCAAAGAAAGAGTGCACATTATCTTTGGGACGGAGGGAGTATATAAATGATATATTTCGGTTTTGTTCGGTCATTCGATTTATACCATTTTTCCTTTTACCGACAGATTTACCAATAAAAGTTCGTCGCTAAATTTTAATTCAAATTTCCATCCGTAATATCCTATCAATATTAAATTCATCGGTAATTCCATCGCCGATTACCGATAGAAGTAATCATGTCGGTAATTTTGTAGGTAAATCAAATTTGAAATTCCAACGGTATTTTAGCTTGAAACGGGTGAGACGGTGAAACCACTTTGAAGTTGACTTGTCACTTGGCCTCCGTCGTTGTTTATGAAAAACATTCAAATGTCATGCCTATCGACCACCAAGCGCGAACTACCGACCCATGTGGGTGATTGGACCTCGGAGGGTCGGAATAAAACCGTAGTACTTCGCTTGCAAATACCGTAAAATCATAAAAAAAAAAAAAAGCGAGCTCCTTTGGGCATAAAGCCATTGGAACAGGACATCAAATCACAAGCGAAAGGTATTCATTCGGAGTTCTACCCAGCCATAGAAGATCTTTTCAATCGATGATGGCGGATCCTCGCTACTCCTCTGCAATTTTTGGCCCCATATTCGGGTGTGCCATGTGGGAATATTTTTGTGACAATGGGTCGTGTCTTGAGCTTCAATCGGCTTCAAACCTAATTTAGCACATTCTAGAACCTCGCTTTCCTATTGTTTTTGCTCTAGAAACATCAATAGTTTCTCGCCTAATCATTTAAACGTAATCACAACCTCTTCCCGTTATAAAGGGAGCCTTTTAGGCACAGGATGCGATAACCCATCCGAATAATCAACCGTTTTTATAAAATCTGGGTGTTGAATTTGCTCTCACGGATGGATTTTGTGGCGTCTCACAGTCGAATCGATGAAAGAAGAATCCCGGGATCGAGCCCCAATAGCATACATATTGAGACCTGGTTGGTTGGCGAATAGATGTTGAGATAATGATTTTGTGTTCCGTAAAACACAAGATTGAGTCGGTGTGTGTAAAGTAGCAGCAAATATGCAACAATGATCCTTGGGCAAGACTCGAGGGGGTTTACCCGGAGATTCCCCGTTCCCCTATGTCTTTTCCGCCGGATGACTCGTAGGAGGTGTGAAAGGCTTTGAGAAGGTTGGAAAGTAGTACGCCCGGTTCACTGATTCTACCACCGCAGGATCAATCATAGTTAAAAGAAGAGTTTGATCCCGGCTCAAAATCATTCTATTTTCGTTTGTGGAGTCCTTTCCTTTGAACGCTTGTTTAATTGAATTCAAAGAAATTGTGATCTAATTTGAAAAGACAAACAACAAGCCCAAGACAATAAAATAGGAAATTTTTTATTTTTCCTATTTTGAAGATTAAACAAAAGGATTCGCAAATAAAAGTCTCGGTGAGAACTTTGTTCAAACTCGGCACTCGAAAGAAGAGCTTAAATCTGTTTTTATGCTATTAGTTATTCTCGTTAATTCCAAATAGGAACCACCAATTTACAAATTTAATTATCGATTCTTGTGATGGAATTTGGTCCGTTGATAATTCCATCGGTATTTCACGCTTTTTTGTAGTGAATGTTATAGAAGGCCATGCATTGCACGGGTAAAAAGCTAGTGTAGACAAACACCTATCACCCAACCATTTACATAGTGCATTGGCTACATTAACTATTGGTGCACAGCTATGAATTGGGTTATTGTGCGTCTTGGTTAAATACTACCGAGCGGCAGAAGTAGACCACTCAAAGAACAAATTGATCCAACTAGACCAGATCCCATCATTCCTAAAAGCTCGCCAACCGCGCCCTATTCACCGTAACAAAGATTTTTAAAGCTCACCCAAGGATAGTCATTGGCGAACGGAGGGGGTACAAGGGTACAACTGTACCCCAAATTAAAAAATACCCCTTCTATATTTTATGTACGAATATATGTATATAAAATTATATATTTATATTTTACTCCATCCGTCTCATTTTTATTGTTCAAGTCAAAATGACATGCATTTTAATGAGAAAATTATTTATTAGTATTAAAACATGTAAAGTTGAGGGTAAAAGAATTACTATTTCAACTTTATTGTAGGGAAGTTGTTTTAGTTTGACAGGTAGAGTGAATAATTGAGTAATATGAGATATAAATAGGAGATGTATTGAATGATTTAGTTTGAGAGGGTAGAGTTACTTTTTTGCTATTTTGGTTATGAAAAATAATGTCATAGTTGCTTCCAAATTGAAAATTTTGACGGACTTAATTATAATTTTAACTTGATTTGATTTTTTTAATTTACATTGAGTTGTATGACTTTAAATATATAATAATATTTTTCAATAAAAATGATTATCATTTTTAAGGTAAAATGTATGACTTTATCTAAAAATATGTAAGATTATCTAAATTTTGAAAAATTAATTCTTTTCTATCGAAAATTGCACGATGAAATGATCTCACATAGATTTTAATTTTTATCCATTAGTTTTTGTACCCTATATTTCATTTTTAGCATCCGCCACATCAACCTCAAAAGCTCGCTAATTGCGCCCTATTCACCGTAACAAAAATATTTTTAAAGCTCACCCAAGGATAGTTCGCTTAAGATCGACTAACGACCTTTAGCTCAACAAACGCGAGCTCCCGAGAAGCGAAAACAAGCTTGGACTTTGATTGCATCGCCAACCTCATCTCCTCGGTTGGTCGATGCACAAACGATAGGACGCCGGCTATGCTCTCTTTCTCTCATTTGTGTGAGTGTCCAGGAATAACCTAATGTCATTATCAAGGGAATTTGAAAGTACCAAAATATTAAAGGCAATGGTATAATTATATTTAGTGACACCTAGGTTTCGAACCAATGGGAGAAGGAACATGCTTCTTGAAAGTGTGTGTTTTCGAAATCGAGATTGTTACTATCAATGTTGTAACAATGAAATTAACAACCGATTATAACAAATGGAAGACTTAGTTAAAATCTTTGCAAACCAATATAAATTTTTTCATAGATTATTTTAAATAATAATCTATGAGGAAACGATTCACTATGTTAACAATGAATACAAATCAAGTACGTAATGATTCACAATTCGAATCTTCTCAATTAACCACTACAAGACCTAAATAAAATGTATATGATCTAAACTGGCTAAGTGTATAAAATACACCGTCAAAGGTGACCTATCTGGATATGTTAAAGAACACCCTATCTACTAACAATCTAAACAGAATCTATGTTACACGAAATGACATAACATTTGATGTAACGTAAATGGGAAATAATGGTCCTATCAATCTGGATGCACTTATCGCACTCAATAGTCGATACTCGATTACTTCTCACGCAAGGCTCTTATAATTTATGATTGATCAGCTCGTATTGCCTTATTCTTCATTCTTGAAGCTTGACCATCTATTTATAGATGTCGAACACAGCCTTCAAGAGCATCATATATCCTTGTGGATGGATCTAGAAATCTCCATTTCATTCCCTAATATTCAATTGTAATCTCGGTGGAAAACCGCCAAGAAACTGCCTTTTGTAATCGCTATTGACTTGTAACCGCTTGATCTAGAAAACTCCCCTTTATTCTTGATCCTTGTAGATCCTTCCTGAGTATTGAGTCGATTCCGGATCATCAATCTACAATCAACAACATCAAAGACAACACTAAAACACGAAAAGTTAGTTGTTAGAAGAAAGGACGAATTCGATGTCGCACCCGATGTTACAACATTGGTGGTAACAAAAATATTTAACTTCGTGACATCAACACCTACAACCTATGAAAATGGAATATCGTAATTATAATCGATTGACCAAGGGAAGTCGAGTGTCGGTCGATCGACATTCGAAAACAAACCTTAGTAAAGATGACTATGATTAAACCTTGGGGGTCAAGTTTGTAACAATACAAATAAGGGTAATAACATTCAATAAAACAGCTTGATACTTTATCAAAATAATTTAGACAAATTAGGAAGAGTTAGTGATATGGGAGTTTGGGAGGGGATAATTGGAGGTGGTCTTGGAGATGGAGGAGACCATTATTTGATCGTGAACTAAATGCTTTTGATGAATTTTGCTCTTTAATTAACAAGTTTACGATCAAGATGGATGTCAAAGACTCTTGGAGGTGGAAGCTCTCGGTGGATGGTAATTTCTCTACCAAGAAAACCTACAACACATTGATGACCCTGAGAAGAGTGGAAGATCTGGGCGGACGGCTTTGGTAAAGGGTGAAAGCGATTTGGAAGAACTATGCGCCCCATAAAGTGATGGCTCATGCGTGGAGACTTCTTTGGGACCGGTTGCCGACAAGATCAAATCTAAGGCATTTGAGGTATTCTCGACCCTAATGGTGACTTGAGCCGCATCTTTTGTGGAAATGAGGTGGAGACGAGTAGGCATGTGTTCCTTGAATGTCCAACCGCTTACTCAATTTGGATGAGTTGTTTGAGATGGTTGAGATCTCCAATGACGATTCATAGAGGTACTTCCTTAAATTTATTGGCTTTTAGGAGTATTATGAAAGGGAAAAAAGGAAGAAAATTGTTGTTAGTATTTGGCTTGGAGTTGTTTGGCTAATATGGAAATGGAGAAATGCAAGTATTTTTAGAGGTGAGCAATTCTTAAAATCGAAGCTAATGGAAGAACTCAAGAGGAGAGTATGGAGTTGGATTGTTATTAAAGAAAGCTACTGCAAAGCATTTCTTATTTGGTAGGAAGCCGATCCTAGATCACTAATTGAAGTATGATTTTGAGTATACGATATTTCTACCGTTAACTTTTGAGATGTAACTTCTCTCTATTTGGGCATTCCTTGTGCCTAAGTTACATTCCTTTTAATAAAATTTCATTTTCTCCGATCAAAAAAAAAAAAAAAAAAAAAGAGTTAGAGACTTTATTTATTACAATCAATATATATGAATAAGAGCTTTTGAGTCATAATTCACATATAAGAACTCGTAAGTTCTTGCTAAGTCACTTGCACATGTATTGTTTCATCATTACTATATGATAGTTGTATGTTAAATTCATAATCGGCCACATTCAATACTTTTAACCGAATTTAATATTCGAGCTATCAACAATTAACACTAGAAGAAGTGTGATATTTTTGGCTTGTTGAACTTTATTTCCATTTTTGTTATACAAATCATGTCCGAAAACCTATCAACCCCTAGCCAAGGGAATGCTCGTTAGAAAGCAAACCACGACCCAACAATCAATCTAGGGACAATCCCCAAGCGATGCAAAGAAGTATACGCGAGACGATAAAACACACCCTAGACCAGTTGTCTTTGTGGCTAGCTATCGCCTAGAGTTTTAATTTTTTTCAAAAATAGTACATACCGCATGTGCAATATTATACAAGAGACCAATTCTTTTTTAAATTTACAATTACAATTATTTCTCTACTAATTTTATATTTAAGAAACTATGTTTATGCTTTCTAAGTTATCATTCATTTCATGTTAGTTTTTTCCTCAAAATTTTGAACTGCCATAATATTGGAGCTAAGTTATATATTTTACTTTTAAAATAAAAAATTAGAACAAAAGCACTTTTTTAAAATGAAAACATAATCTTTTCAAAAAAGAAATGAAAAATATCATTTTTTTGGACATAAATATAACATATTTTTAGTAATACTTTTAACTTCTTATGCTGATTCAAGGAATTTACTCGAGGTAAACAGCATTTAAAGAAGCGTATATGCAGATTACAGTAATTAAGCCCTTTGTTAATCAAATCACTGAAAGAAAGACGCAAGGTTTTAATGGAGTAATTTGTTGATTTGGTCACAAAGAAAGAAGGTGCCATTATCAATTACATATACATAGCGTGAAATCTGGAAAGAGAACAAATCTCTGGAGTTAACCCAAACCCCTGGTGGTTCCGGCGGTATACGGATATGCTTGTTCATTAGGGTATGGTTGTGGAACGCCGGAGCTATGTCGTCGTCGGCGGGTGGCGAATACAGTGATCGCGCCGTGTTATTGCGCTCCAATTCCTCAAACTCAGACCCCGATCTCGAACGAGGAAGCGTTCAATCCTCAAATAGGAACAGCAACACCAGCAATAAAGGGAATTATGCCTCGGATCTCTTGAAGCGCTTGGATCGAGGCTTAACAGGTTCTGGTCGCCGATTAAGCGTCAAGCTCCGACCAGATCACCGCCTCTCTTCTTCTATCCCTTCCCCTTCAGATCACGTCGGTAGTGCTGGTTCCGCAGGTGCCGATGATTTTCTCGGCGATGGCGCCCCACCGGAGTGGGCTTTGCTGCTCATTGGGTGTCTCCTCGGTGTTGCTTCCGGCCTCTGTGTAGCTGCTTTTAACCGCGGGGTTAGTTTATAAGTACTACGTTTTGTATGTTCTGGCATTTGGTTTTGATTGGTTGATCCACGTCAGTTGCTTTATCTGTATAATGTTAAATTGGATTAATCTTACCTTCTATTCTGTTTCATTAACTTAATGAATGAGGATTTAATAAAGTTGGCGCTGTTTTAGATTAGCATGGACATTGCTAATGAACTAAGAAAGAGTTTCCTATTCTTAAATTTTGTGAATATGAAATGCCCTGTATAAATACACTGGGACTTTAATTAGAAATTTATAAGCTTTATGAGTTTAAGGTAGTTAGATGACAATATATTGAATGAATATGCTTTCACTAGATAAGTTTAAGGTTTTCTGTTGTTTTTATAGGATGTAAATTTGTACAAAATTGAGAATCCTTTAGTTTAATACAAATGTGGTTAAATAACTGAAAGTTCGGAGATTTTTTATTATAGAATCTTAGTGCCTCTTGGTTGCTGGTATATGCAGAGCTTATAGGCTAGGCTAATTAAAGTTTTATCATTTTCGTATCTTCCCAATTCTTAGCAGTAATTAAAATGAATTATAGTTTCCTTATCCTTTGAACATTTGCTCTGTAATGAGTCCCATTTATAAATATTCAAACATATGAAACACCTCATTAAATTTTACTTTTTTGCTTTTAGTTTTTTTATTTAAATTAGTGAGTTGTATCAAATGCTGTGCTGAAACGACATGCTAACTTATTAGAATATCATTTAATGTTTTCACGATGATGCAGTGCAACAGACTTCCTAAGCATGCATCTTATATTAATCACAATATGCTTAATGTATTTCTCAGTATGATGCGTCTCATTGGATTATTTGATTTGATTAGAACCTACCTAAAATCATCACAAATATCATGGGTTTCTGAATTTGTTTCATTCAGGTACATGTAATACATGAATGGGCATGGGCTGGTACCCCAAATGAAGGTGCTTCTTGGCTTCGCTACAAAGGCTAGCCGATACTTGGCACCGTATTCTTTTGATACCAGTCCTGGGTGGTGTTGTTGTGGGTGTACTGCACGGTCTTCTTGAAATACTGAGTCAAATAAACCAGTCCACTTCTTCTCAAGGACAAGGCTTAGACGTGCTTTCTGCAGTCTTTCCCATTGTGAAGGCAATCCAGGCTGCTGTTTCTCTAGGGACTGGTTGCTCTTTAGGTCCTGAAGGCCCTAGTGTTGATATTGGAAAATCATGTGCCAATGGAATCTCAGTGATGATGGAGAACAATAGGGAAAGAAAAATTGCTCTTATTGCTGCTGGAGCAGCTGCTGGAATTGCTTCAGGTATCCTCTTGTCTATATTGCTCTTACAACATTCGTTTGGATTCCAGTTTTTGAAGTATTCGTGACTTTTCAACCCATCTTTTGAATTTTTAAACAGCCATTTATCTGCTGTTTATCTTTTGATATTGTTTCTATATTTCTTGGTGTTGAAAAGGGTTCTTTCTGGGACTTCCGAGTTCTGTGAGTTTTTGTCTTTGCTACAGGTCAGGTGATTTCACCTGTGCCATTGTTACTCCTTGCTTCGTTAAGAGGATTAAATGTGTAGATGAAGATAATAATACTTGCATTCCTTAATTTTGATCAATCCTTTATAGACTAATCACATTAATTCTCCACATGCACCACAGGTTTCAATGCAGCTGTAGCTGGATGTTTTTTTGCTATTGAAACAGTTTTGAGGCCTCTCCGTGCTGAAAACTCTCCTCCATTTACAACAGCAATGATAATATTGGCCTCAGTTGTTTCATCTACTGTGTCAAATGCTGTTCTGGGGAGTTGCAAGCTTTCACAGTGCCCACGTATGATTTGAAATCTGCTGCTGGTATTTTATCTGATTCTAGATTTTGTAAAACATATTTGGGGCTGCTTTCTGATTTTCATATTACATGGATTTCTGTGCTTTGGATTTTAGAAAGAATGGGTTTATCCAAGCACAGTCATTTTTATTCTTGTTAAATTTGAGAAATATTGTATCTATGTTCAGAGCCTAATGTTGTATAATTGAAAATGTAAATATTTGCCACATATGTGTTGAATCATAATTTATGGTAGATTTTATTGAATTGATGATAAACTATTGAGCAGAAGTTAGTGCATTGTAAGTGAAACAAGTTAAATACTTAATGTGGTTCTCTATTTCCCGCACTAAGAGCATATTGTCCCCTACTGAGAATCTCAGTTAAGCAGTGGATTGTTGCATGATAGATGTGTTGATGAAAACCAAAA
Organism: Paraleonurus japonicus; assembly: GCA_030762865.1. Taxonomy (NCBI): domain Eukaryota; kingdom Viridiplantae; phylum Streptophyta; class Magnoliopsida; order Lamiales; family Lamiaceae; genus Paraleonurus; species Paraleonurus japonicus. The sequence goes on from CM061058.1 coordinate 7,419,564, forward strand.
ACTTCGCTATAAACTTATGATCCGTTTGTGTGTTGCAATTAATTGTTGGGTTTTGCTGAAAATGAATGTTTATCTGACCATTGAGTTCTTTTCAAAAAAATAAAAATCTGACCATTGAGTTCTCAAAACCTTTGCTCAGAGCTACCATTGTACCTCATACTGGGGATGCTTTGTGGAGCAGTAAGTGTAGCTTTCACTCGCTTGCTGGCTTGGTTTGAGAGCTTTTTTGAGTATATCAAAGAAAAATTTGGTGTCCCAGATGTAGTCTGTCCTGCTATAGGAGGCTTAGGAGCTGGGCTAATAGCTCTCAGATATCCCGGAATATTGTATTGGGGTTTCACTAATGTTGATGAAATATTACATACTGGGAAGACCGCATCAGCTCCTGGAATCTGGCTTCTAGCCCAGTTATCAGCAGCAAAAGTTGTTGCCACTACTCTATGTAAGGGATCTGGCCTAGTTGGTGGCTTATATGCTCCAAGTTTAATGATTGGTGCTTCTGTCGGTGCTGTATTTGGGGCTGTGCTGGCCAGCTTATCAACAGCGCTATTCCAGGAAATGCTGCTGTTGCTGAGCCACAGGCCTATGCACTGGTAATATTTTATATGCTTAATTATATTATTTTTGCAATTATTTGTTCTATCCCATTTTAATTGCTGACATTAGCTGTCCCATGTTCTGTGCCATAGGTGGGAATGGCAGCAACACTAGCTTCTGTCTGTTCAGTACCTTTAACTTCCGTTCTTCTTCTGTTTGAGCTGACTAAAGATTACAGAATATTGCTTCCCTCATGGTAAATCTCACCCTTTGGTATTAATGCTGTTTTAGCTTCAACTGATACACATTGAAGGTTTACTCCATACTGATACATCTTTGATCACCCTTTGGACGAAGATAGTTGTAAATTTAAATTAATTCTGGTTTAAGTATAGCATAATCGATGCTGACGACTCTTGAAATATATATCATGTTTTGTTGCTCTATGTTTGGGTCTTGCGTCTTTGCTAACTGCTGTTAACATGTGAGCTGATAAATGATTAAAAGCCCTATTTATATTGACTATCCATCGAGTGGTCTTGAAATCATCTACTCTAGATTTAGTCAATTTCTAAAGCTTATTCCACTGATATCCTTTTGATTATTACTTATTGCAACAGGGGGCAGTTGGATTAGCAATATGGGTGCCCTCAGTAACAACTCAACCAAAAGAGACAGATACATCAGCTACAAAGACTGCACGAGGTTATTCTGCTGTGTCACCTGTTGAGGACAAAAATGATGAAATTGGGAGACTAAATGGTGAAAGAGATGACATTGAACTTTCAGTCATTGGAAACTCCAGTAACTTTAGTCAAAGAGATCTTGAAATTTTACTGGAAAATATGAAGGTCCTTTTTCCTTTAATATTTTTTTCCTTGAAAGTGAAGCCAAATTTGTGGATTTGGTTTTATGGCAGTTTCATACGAGACATTTTCTTTAAAAATCATAAGTGTGTACATATATATTTATATGTTGGTTTCTTTTTATCAGGTTTCCCAGGCTTTGTCAAACACTTTTTGAAGATCTCCTGACCCAAACACTGAGGGAGGCCTTAAGCTGTATGCGTGATGGTCAGCAGAACTGTGTTCTTGTGGTTGATGCCGAAGATTCATTGGAAGGAATATTGACAGATGGGGACATCAAGCGGTGGTTATCCAACAGAGCTGGTGATGCTTCCAGCAGTGATCCAGGAGATGTATGCTTTTATCTTTTCTCAGTGATCTTACATACATGAAACTTGATATTGGTGTCTCGATGGAGTATCAAATACCAGTTTGCTGTTTCTCTTTAATGTGCAATCCCTGCTGTACATAAATATATAAATGGGTTATCAATTTGCAACCTATACTATGATACTTCTATCCATTTGCAACCATACAATTTTTTTATCCGATTGCAACCTTAACTATACAATACTATATTTTAGGTTGCAATCGGTTAATTTCGTATAGTATAGCTTGCAGTCGGATAATAAAAATGTACAGGTTGCAAATTGATAAAAAGATCATAGTACAAGTTGCAAATTCATAAACACAACATAACATAAACATACATAGGGTTAATATCAATTTGTAACCTGTAATGTTTGACCTTTTATCAATTTGCAACTTATATAATATTTTTTATCCCATTGCAACATATAATATAAGAAATTGACAGATTACAACCTAAAATATAGTATAGGTTGCAATCGGATAATTTTGTATAATATGAGTTGCAATCGAATAATTTTGTATAGTATAGGTTGCAATCAGATAAAAAAATTGTACAGGTTACAAATTGATAAAAGGACCATAGTACAGATTGCACATTATTATTAAGTTATTAACCCTAATAATAATAATTATTATAATCTTTCTAGAATCATTTGAGTGATTGTGACGGCTGGTGCAGGTAACTACTTGCACTATTTCCTCTATTTTCACTCGTGGGATAAGATATCGTGGGCGAGAACGTGGACTTTTGATTTGTTATCCAGACACTGATTTGGCAATGGCTAAGCAGCTAATGGAGGCAAAGGGAATCAAACAATTGCCTGTGATTAAGCGTTGTGAAGATGCTCAAAGAGAACGGAGAAGACGCAGAATTGTGGCTATTCTTTATTATGAATCAATCTGGAGTTGTCTCAGGTATCTACTTGTTTGCAGTAAATCGTGTACTCCACCCTTTTCATATTAATTGTCGTTTTGGAGAATTAATAAATTTTTGACATTAATACCCTCAATCATCAATCTTTATCTCTTCAATTAAGGAGATAGTGGAAGAATTAAAGATGTGAGGGAAAATGATATTTTTCATTAAATAAGAGATATTTTAGGGATACATATGTAGGTAAAATAGGAAGAAATGTGGAAAAATAGTTGAAATGACAATTAATTTGAAACAAAATTTAATCTCTAAAATGACAATTAATATGAATCGAAGAGAGTACCATTTTCTTTATAGTTGACCTAATGGGAAATGTCTATCCTTTTCTTTAAGGAACTAAAAGCAAATAAAGGTAGTGAAAGTGCTCCTTTAAATTTTTAAACCGTTCGACATGTTAAGACCCGTATAATTCCTCCAAGAAGCCCAAATGTGGAACTATTTTTATATTATCTTACATATTTTGTGCATTTTGAGCTTTTAATTTGGAGTTATGGATGGCAGTTAAAAGGCAACATCACATTTAGTGGTTGCACTTATTTAGAGACTTACTACGACCTCTCTCTAATAGCAGCAGCCTTATAGTACTAGGGCATTTGCATTTCAAAAAACAATTCATTACTGTGCTTAATGCCTTTAGTTCTTCCCTTAATGGTTTTTCTTGTTACTTATTTGGTTCTGAGTAACACTTGGGTGCACTAGTTGCACCGTACAATTGGTGCACAAGTGTAAACCATTGATACCGACCAACGAATATGTTTTAGTAAAACAACTAATATTATTTAAAAATGCACTGAATTGCACAGCGATATTGGTTCATTGAAATAGTTGTCTTTGGGTTATTCCTAGCCTCTAGAGCATAAGCTTTAGCTTGCTTTGGATATATATTATTCTTGTTATTTTCTTTTAATAAACTGTGGAAGGTATCAAGTATTTTCCTACTTGTGTTTCCTTTTGAATTCTATCAATGGCCTGTGCAGAGAGGAACTCAGTCGCCGGAAGTCGATCAACGCGCTCGAAGAAGACGATTCTGGAAAGACGATAACAAACAGCCATCAATGACAAGCAATATTTCCATAGTGCCTGAGGTAAAGTAAATCCAGTTTTTATGCCAAAAGAACCAGTTTTGCCCTGTAATTTTTTTATATTTTTATCAGAAAGTTTAGTGAAAAATCTTTGAGGTAAATGATTGATACTCTTAAATGTAATCTAGCACGTGCTTCTTATACAATACATACGTCCTACAGCAATAACTCATTATGAGAAATTGAATTCAAGAAAGATGACAACTTAGGAGGCCTTTGGTTGAAAATTCTTCAATGGAAATTGGAATGAAGTATCTTTTTCTTCTATGCCCTTGAAATGTTGGAGGAAGAATTATTTTCATGGTGGTTACATCACTAGTGTTGTCTCTAATTTTGAAAAAAATGAGACAAAAGAGGGTTGCTAGTGGTGGTGGCGGCGGAAAACGATTGAGGAGAAACTATTGTAGGAGAAGAAAAGGGTAATAAAAATGAGTGATGATTAGTTGATTATCTTACGTAGAAGGAAAACTAGTGTCATTGATCATTTTTGTTCTTATTAACCATTATAATTGTCTTATGCTCATTCTCATTCCAATTTTCATTGAAGAATTTAAACCAAGCGCCCCTTAAATAATACTGGATATAGAGATGGACAAATTCTTGTGCAACATAATACGGATTATGAGATAAATTTTATGAACTCATTCTTATATGCATTGCACTATATGTAAATTTTTAATTACAATTTCAATACCTCATCACTTATCTAGCAATATTTTGGTATTCTTATGCCTATAAAGCAGTACCCTAATATTTTCTTCGACATTTTTGATATGTTAGGTATTATTTTTATAAGCGTAAAAATACCAGTAATATTGCTAGATAAGTGATGAGATATTGAAATTGTAATTTTAAAAATTGCATATATAGTCCAATGCATACAAGAATCGAGTGCACGTAATATTTATTTTTAAAATAAAAATGGGTGGTAAAGAAAAAAATTGAATGAGATGAGTTTGAGTTTAAAGTAGAAAAAGGAAAAAAGAAAAAGAAAGGCAAAAAGAAGAATAATTTCTACTCAACTGAGACCTAGCCAAAATGACAATTAGAGATCAAAGGTTAAAACTTGCAAGTTTGCTCAATTGAACAGACTCTAGCCAAAATGACAATTAGAGATCAAAGGTTAAAACTTGCAAGTTTGCTCAATTGAACAGACTCTGAAGAGATCGAAAGGTGTTGGGTCCCTTTTAGAAAGAGTTAATCAAGTAATCAAGATGCCTCCTAGTGATAATCTAGAAGGGGATGAATAGATTATCAAAAACTTTTTCAAGCTTAGATGATCTATCAACTCCAAAAACAGCTTTTACAAATGAAACAACTCTTGATTAACCCCAATTTAATTAGGATCTAAAGCTTATAAGATATTGAATTTTGTGATCAAGAAATAATCAATGTAAACAAGTAAAAAACAATAAGAAGAAACAACACAGATTTATAGTGGTTCGGATCAAATGATCCTACGTCCACTCTCCTTCTTCAACTTGAAGAAGGGACTCTACTTATCGCCTTTCTTCTTTCTTACTTTCTTCACTTACAACGTGTATCTTCACTTACAATTATGATGCTATCTCTATTTGGCTTTTGAAGATTCAAATGAAATGGTGTTCTCTAAACACCAGAAACCGAATGAACACTAAGTGTGTTCGTGAGTGATGTGTATACAAACGATTTGTAGAGAGAACTTCGATAAAGCGTTAAAATGCTAGAATGCTAAGTCTTTTCTATATGTCCCTAAATATCTCAATTTCTGAATCTATTTATAGATCTTCAGTTGATGACGGTTATAACCTCCTTGTTTCGTTGAAGATGGTTATAATCGATTAACTAATTCTTGAAATCGCTTCTTGTTCGGTTGTAATCGACTCTTGATTTTAACTAACTCTTTATCTTGTCTCGACTTCTTACCCCTGTCGATTATTCACCCTATCTCGATTCTTCACCTTGTCATTACTTCATCTTGGTGAGCATCTTGATCTTCCTCTTCATCCGTCTTTGACGCTGCCTCGATTTTTATTCCTGTCTTCATCTCGACTTCCTTTGGTCAACCTCATCTTACTATTCTATACTTAGTCTATTTTACAAAGATTACATTACATCACCGCTATACATTATCTTTCAAATTTGAGGTCATCTTAGTTTTACACTTTTAACTCATCAAAACTAAGTACATCTTTTCGTCCTAACAATTTCCCTTTTTGATGATGTTAAAACACACCAAGAAAAGAAATGTTAGTACTCTTTAGAAAGTAAAGATAAACAATTAAGTCATGTAGAACAATCAGTTTTATCAACAGATGACTAGGCAATCATGAATTAGACAATCGTAGCAATTTTCCGTTTACAAACAGATGAGTAAGTATCGGATAATTAGAATAATATAGTTAGAATTCTTAATGAGTTTTGAATCAAATTATGTTATAAGCACCGAATAGTTAAACAGATTAGTTTTAAGGAAGTTTAAAGTTAATCAACAGATTAAAGTAGGTCAAAAGGTCTTATTCACACAGGTTCATAGCTTCAACATTCATGCAAGTCGGTATAGATATCGATAAGATGAGAGAAAAGAAATCTAGTCATACCACCTATTTTCCTCTGGAATCTTAAGCCGATCAAAAACTCGCTTTTTCAACGATATGGTTTCTCCACCCTCTGCAAGATCAGCTAAGGATTCGGCTTTGATGATGAGTTGCTTGATCTTCTCAGTCCAGACGACCGTCGTTTGTCGAGGGGGATCCATCTCGGGAGTAGGTGGTGCGACTACATCTGCGTGAAATTAAATGCATTTGCAATGTTGACAAGATATCGATACATTTGAGGTCCTTCTGCTCCCGGAGTTATGAAAAGCTTCATTTTCATCTAGTCCCCATCCGATGATTTTGCAGATGTGAAACCGGAAGACCTACCCACTTCAAAAGGCCTCCACCTCGCCTCGATCTCGCCATTAACAAGACTTCCTTGGGGACTACCTCACTTCGATGATAAGGCTTAAGAACTTCTTCCCCGCTCGTCTCTCACTTTCGAACTCCATCTCCTTAGTGAACGGTCATAGAATTTTCTGCCGCTTTCTCACTGTTCTCTCCTTTACTTTGCATCCCTTCGTTTGTACTTCTCCTTCTCCTCTCTCTTCCTTTTCTTGATCTTCTCTTCCTCATCTATCTCACTTGGGTTTTCCTTGGAATTTGAGCTGTTTGGGCTGTTCTAGATGATCCGAGAAGGAGATGTGATTGGAGCGAGGATCTTGCACAGAGCTTCTTTAATACCGGGTTCGGATTCTTTGTCTTATCTTTTCCGACTTGTCCTTAACTTTCCTCTTCTCCTCCTCACTCCTCTCAGCAGCTCTTCGACAGCTCTTCTATTTTCATATTCAAGGCAATGATCTTATCATCATGCTCGTCTACTCTTTTCTTGAGCACACTACCTTCCCCTTTTTAGCATCAAAGAAACGGGTATTGCAAATAGTGGTTGGTCAATTTGTCCCATCACCTCATGTCGAACAAGCCCGGTCTTCCGATCTAGCCGATCATATCTCTTCTTTTGAGCTACCTCACCCTTCCGAAACTCTCCATCGATGAATTGCTTAATGCTCGCTGTATGCCTATCCTTCTCAATTGCACCGCATTTTCGATTTGATGAAATGAGGCCTCCTTAGCTTTCCAGGCTTCTCTTACTTGATCTTCAACCGAATCCCCGATTTCGGTGTAGGCAGAGCGAACGATCGCTTGACCCATTCATCCCGAGAGTTCATCTCCTTGGCTACTTGTCATCTTTATGCAGCCTATCTGCTCCTCATGTCCGATCTTAGAAAAATAGAGGTCGATTTTTGTCTTTTCTTGGATAGCACTCTATGTTTTCTTTGATAGATGATGTAATGACTTCAGAACCAGTGTAGAGCATTCAGACTAGCTCTTTTGAGATTCAACACCTCCTCCTTCAAATGTTGAATTCGGATACGTTTACGATCATTGAAGGTCCTACTAAATCTTGGATGGAGAGGATTGAGTTAGGTCAATCGTCTCCACCGGAATTTCTTCTTCTACGACCACTAGTTGGAGGAGAATCAGCCCAGTGTGCGAGTTGTAGTTGGCTCCTCCATCCGTACCTTCGTTGATCGCTCTGTTGGTGCCTCCCACCGTATCCATCTAAGCCGGCTCATCGGCACTCCACCCATAGCCATCTCCGCTTCTTCCTCCACCATTCTTTCCTCTTCTCGACTTCTTCTCGGGTTTCCTCGGTTTGTTGCATGTCTACGAAATATACCCCGTGAAGGATATAATCGAAGAACATGCTCTCGGATAGGATATCCATGAAGGATTTGAGCTTGGCCTTCTTCAAAGACCTCCTTCTCCCATAAGGACAAAGTTGTTTCCTCCAACCTCGGCTATGAGGATAGGCTGTCTCCTCAAAGCTCCTCGTCCTTATCCTCCACAACAGCCCACACATCTACCAATTCCTCCAACAGCCTCCGGTTCATTAATCAAATTGTGCTCTTTTCTCAAGAGAAATTTCTTCCCAACCACCCGAAGAGATTCCTCCGTCGGTCCCATGACTCCGGTGGGGTTAGGAAGAAGGGAGTATAGATGAGGTTACTGTTTGTGATGTGGATAGGAAAGAAAATGGGTCGGATGAGGGTTGTGTTTGTTCTCGACTTTTGGGAGTACACCGCTTTAGAGGCTCGAGGCAGCCGCCTTGTCTCGCCCTTCATCGCCCGGGGTGAGAAGATAAGGGTTGGGTGTCTTCACCTCGGATGAGGAAGAAGATGATGTGGAGGGTTGGGTTTGCTCGGCCTTCCTCGGCCTCGTCTCCGGATGAGACTTCCACAGCCTCCTCCCGCCTGCACTTTCCAGTGCGACACTTCCCCCTTGGGAAGGCTGTCTTCTCCTCCTCCTCTTCCTCCTCGTCCTCAACCTCGGTTTCCTCCTCCTCGGATGAGGGTTCATCTGCCTAACACCGTCTCCACTTTCTTACCCTTGGCCTTAGAAACCTTTTTCTTAGGCGATGGAGGTGGGGTGTCTCCTTCGAGTCTGTTAGCTCGAAGGGTTTCTCATCCTTGATGAGCAGACTTTCCGCTTTGTGAACTTTTTCACCCCGTCTCCCAATCAAGCTTATCTGCTCCAAGTTTGTGTTCAAGTATGATGGTGATCCTTACCATCATACTTGTTATCTTGGTCGCTGACCATCTGATTAGCTCCTTCGACACCTCTGTCTTCACAAACTTTTTCTTTTCTTCCATTATTCTCGAGTACACCATCTCGAGCCCAATTTATCTCTCGCCCGCCTATAATTGCTCTCGACAGAAATCCTTGGCTTTGTCGGCCCGTCGTGGCTTTGTTGCTCTCCAAGTATACACTTGGTCGGTAATGAGCATAAGGAGACGATATTTCCTTCTCAACATCCCCTTCTTTAGGTTCGCAGATTTATGTTTCTGCGACTTCCTTGCCATCAATTTGTAACTATCCAAATAATCCTCTCGCATTGTATATGAATGGGTTGCCGCGGTGGTGCTCGGGCAAAATTTCTCCGATGTCACCGATGGATGCATGAATTTTCCTGCTCTTCCCCAAAGTCCGAATACTAATTTCTAACCCAGATCGGTTGCTTTAGCACGAGTCATGAACTCAGCGAGATCATCCAAGGTTTTTGATTTCGAGGGCTTCATAGAACGATCGCTTCAATCCTCCTGACTCCAACAATTCTAAAATTTCCCTTGTTTCAGGATCGGTGGAAATATCCCATTCTACGTACATCTCGGATTTGGTACGATCTCTCGGTGGATTTGAGATTGTATTCATACTTGATTCTGGTTTTTCCAAGATCCGCCATTGAAACAGCTTTTGGAAGGTTTTGAGAGGGAAAATGATTGTTTTAGAGAATACGAATAGGTAATTATGTGCGTAAGTTATTATGCACACGTTTTCCTATTTATATGGAAAAATTTAATAATAAACTAATCAAAAACTAATAATGACTGCAAAAGTATAGATTTTGGCTTTCGTACAGACATTAAATGCAATTATGCGATTTATTTTGAAAAGTGCACGAATAATATTAAATATGTCGCGCGTGAATCGTATTGACGATTCATATTTCGAAACCGCCTCCAATTTATGCGCGTGAATGTCACTCGGCGTGTTTCAAAATTTTATTTGATAAAATTTGAGTCCGATAGTAACTTCTCTCGACAAGAAGTAACTTGATTTGTAAAATCTTTTCAGCTTAATTTGAGAGATAAATCGAAATATTATCTCTTTTATTTTCAAAAGTATATCTTTTAAAAACAAATCCTTTATAAAATTTTAAAACAAATTTCAAGAAGAACTACTGAGTGAATTCAATTTTTGAATAATTAACTAATTATGAAATTAAATTCACATATTAATTATGTGATTTAATAAACATAATTTTTAAATACAAAAAGTTAGAAAAACTCCCTGTGATTTTAACCGTGTCTGGATTGAACATTGTCCGCTTTTTCTCGTATCCGATCGGATGGGATGTGCCTTATTTACTTTAACTAAAGATTTTAGAATCGACTTTAAGTTTTCTGAAATCAAAAACACTTGAGCAAACTTATTAGTATATTTTGTGAGTAATTTAGACAAGGTACATATAATCATCTGCTTTTGATCAATCACCGATTATTATGTATTTGTCAGACATTACTGTGTCTAGACAAGTAAATATCAAGTTAGTTTTAAAATCAATAGATGAATCCTTGATTCTTGATTCCTTATAGGAGATCAATGATATCACTCTATGATTATCCATGTGATTTTTTAACAAGTCCGATATTACTTTCTAAACATAATGTTATAAATGTGAGACAAAGAGACAATCAATAATGGAAAGATTATAGATCACTAAGGTAGCATCTAATAATCCTAATTCTAATGAAAGATCTTTGAACCTTGTCTCCGCTAGTTGTTTTGTTAGAATGTCTCGCTCTTTGATAATCGGTCGGGATCTTCTCTAGTCCGATATTACCTTTTTCTACATGATCTCGAATGAAGTGATGACGAATATCAACATGTTTGCACTGGTATGTAAGACTGGGTTCTGTAATAGCTATATCACTATTACTATCACAAAAGATTGGTACATCTTTGGTGATAATGTTATAGTCCCTTAGGCTGTTGGTCGATCCAGATTAGCCGTGAGCAACAACTCCCACCGCCATGTACTCGGCTTCGTAGTAGAAGTAGCTACAGAGGTTTGTTTCTTAGACAACCATGAAATCACTTACTTCCCGTAAATTGGCAAGTTCCAGATGTAGATTTCCTATCTATCTTACACCCACCAAAATCAATCGAGTATCCCGACAACTCAAAGTTATCGTCACCGGATACCACAAATTTCTACATAGATTGTACTTTTCAAATACTTTAGTATCTTCTTTGCAGCCTTCAAGATGACTCTTTTTAGGTTTAGCTTGAAAACGTGCACATACACCCACCGCAAAAGAAATGTCGTGTCTACTAGCGCTTAAGTATAAAAGAGAACCAATTAAACCTCTATACCGTGTCTCGATCGGTGTCTTCCCTTTCTCATCTGGATCCATTGAAAAATTTGTCATCATAGGTATTTTGGCTTCTCGGGTACCTATTCCAAATTTTTCAATAAGATCTTTGGTGTATTTAGCTTGACTTATAAAAATTCCTTTCTTTGTGCTGCTTAACTTGAAGTCCGAGAAAGTATGTCATATCTCCCATCATGGACATCTCAAATCTGTTCTCATAAGATGACTAAATTCTTCACACAAGATTAGATTAGTTGATCCAAAAATAATATCATCAACATAGATTTGAACTAATAAGAGACCTTTATCGATTCTTTTCTAAAAAGAGTTCTATCTATCTTACCTTTTACAAACCCATTTTGAGTTAAATATTCGGATAAGGTATCATACCAAGCTCTAGGTGCTTGTTTAAGTCCATATAGAGCTTTCCTTAGTTTATAAACCTTGTCTCCATTGACAAAGCCAGGGGTTGCTCTACATAAACTTCCTCAAAGCAATGACTCCATTTAGAAAAGCAGATTTCACATCCATTTGGAACACCGTAAATCTTTTATAAGCGGCATAAGCTAAGAACAATCTTATGGCTTCAAGACGAGCAACCGGTGCAAAGGTTTCATCATAATCAATTCCCTCGATTGTGAATAACCTTGTGCGACCAATCTAGCCTTATTTCTTACCACAATGTTGTTCTCATCTCTTTTGTTCTTAAAAACCCATTTTGTTCCAATAACTTTTTGATGATGAGGTCTTTCAACAGCTCCCATACATCTTGTCTTTGAAATTGATTTAATTCTTCTTGCATTGCATTTATCCAATTGGAGTCGGTTAGTGCTTCGATAATAGATTTAGGTTCAAGCAATGATACATAACAACTAAATGAGCAGTCTTGGTTTATCTGTGTCCTTGTCTGGACTCCAGAATCTAGACTTCCAATTATCTGTTCACTGGATGGTAAGTCAATACTCATTTACCTTTATCTTTTCCGAGTATGAAGTCTTATCGAAATATTTTCATCAATTGGTTACGTATTACCTTCAAGAATATCTTCTTGTTCATTTGGTAGAATAGGCGTACGATCGAGATGACATGGAAGAACTCTCGGCCTCCTTCTCTTTATTTGAGTCGATGTGTCCTCCTCATTTGATTGACTGCAGTAAGTAGAACTTGACTGATTTTTTTATATTTATTCTGTTGAGATCTTGACTATCTTGGTGACATCATCGTGCTTTCGGACTTGAAAGAAGTTTAAATCAAAAACAACATGTGGTGTTTCTTCCACACATAATGTAATCTTATTAAAAACTCTATATGCTTTGGATACGAGATGAATATCCTAAGAATATTCCTTCGCAATCTTAGCATCAAAAGTTCTTAATTTAGATTTTCCATTATTATGGATGAAACACTTACAACTAAATATATGAAAATATGAAATTTTTGGTATTCTACCCTTCCATATTTCATAAGGAGTTTTACATTTATCTTTCACAATTAAACACCTATTTTGAACAAAACACGCAGATTAATGGCTTCGCCCAAAACGTGTGGAGTGTCATACTCGAGATAACATCGTCCTTGCAGCCTTCCTTCAAGGTTATGTTTCTCCTTTCTACAACTCCATTTTGCTGGGGTGTTCTTGCAGATGATGTTTCATGTGCTATACCATTCTCAAGACAATAGTTAGTAACAAACGAATTTAGAAACTCAAGATACCTTTATCACTTCTAATCTTGACAATATTTAGTCCTTTTTCATTTTGAATTCTTTTGAGGAATTCTCGAATTTTTGTTACAGCCTCATTCTTTTTGTACAAGAAAATAACCCAAGTGAATCTAGAAAAATCATCTACAATCACTAAAGTATACTTTCTTCCACTAAAACTCGGAGGTGTAAGCTGGACCAAAAAGATCCATGTGTAAAAGTTCCAAAATCCTTTCTCAAGCAAGACCATTTATTGTTTTGAAAGAAGTTTTGGTCTGTTTCCCTTTTTGACAAGCATCACAAATATGATTTTTCGAAAATTATTTTATCTGGAAGTCCTTTGACTAAAGATTTTCTTGCTATTTTGTTAAGAGTTTTGAAATTTAAATGACTAAGACGTTTATGCCATAGCCAACTTAAATCTTCTCGAACTCTTAGCAATAAGACAAGTATCCTTAGGGCAACTTTTAAAATTTGCAACGTAGATATTACCTTGTCGACTCGGAAGTAAAATATTTTCGCTCAAACCATCCAAAATATAACATGCATCATGAGTGAATTTTACACAATATCCTTTGTCACAAAAGCGTGAGATGATAATAGATTATGTTTCAATCCTTCCACAAAATAAACTTCATTAACCTGGACATCTCCAATCATTAGAGTTCCAACTCCTTTGGTTAGACCAAAATTGTTGTCACCGAACATTACTCGAGGTCCATCTATCGTCTGATAGTTAGAAAGAAGTCTTTTCTCATAAGTCATATGCTTAGAACATCCACCGTCTATATACCGGATGACTTCAAGAACACCTTCTCGCTCAACTATCTCCTTATTTCCCTGCAATCACAAATTAATTCTTAGGTACCCTTTGTGTATTGGGTCCTTTTTCGCCAAGTTGATACTTAGGTATCCAGGATAAACACATCCAAGTTTTTCAAAACCAATGATTGAATTTTGCAACCATATCTATCTACTAATATTAGATCGCCTAGATCAATTTTATTTAATTGATCTCTAGTAATTGTCTTATATTTTGGAAAGAATGGACATGACTTGCTTCTTCCATCAAAACCATTATACTTTGGAAAAGGCTTTGATTTAGTCTTTAGATTTCTTTTGGGAACATTTCTCCTCGTCTCGTGTTTTCTCTTTAGAAATATCGGATGAGGTGATTTGCTCCTTAGATTTCTTTGGACTAAGTTACTGTCTTTTCCATAGTCTTGGTGGCTTTGACAAAAACTCTTGGTTTGATAAGATCATTTTTCTTGTTCCTATCAAAACTCAATCCAGCTTTTATCACTAGGCTTCGAGAAGTATCAAGATGTTATCAATTGTAGATCGGGAATTATTAAGATGTCCTAACTTGAGATTCAATTCTCTGTTAGTCTTTTTAAAATTCTCATTCTCCATATTGATATCTGAAAATTTAATTTTTAAAGCACTCAATTCTTTTTCAACTTATTGGTTTTCTCGGATGAGGAACTAGTAGTAGTCTTAGATTGACATTCCCCTTGAATGTACAATCCAGGTTTTTCCTTGTCCCTCGTCTCGATGTTCCTTTGTTAGACTAAGAATTTGATTCTTTAAACTTAAATTTTCAATCTCTATCTGTTTATAAGCGTATAAAGCCGTCTTCGATCTTTTAAAAGCTTGTTAATAAGACATGGATCGATCTGCAAGTTATCATTATCATTGTCGAGGATGAGTAATAGTTTACCTCCTTAGCCATTAGGCAAATGTCATTGTCTCGACCAAACTAGATGAGGATGAGGATGATGATGTCTCATGTGTTTCCTCATTTTCTCGCTAAAAGAGCTCGTTGATCTCGCATACCTCCTATCCCTTTTCTTCCTCTTTTCTTCTCTCTCTCTAGGAGTGAGTTGAGGACAATCATAGCTAAAGTGACCGGGTTTATTGCGGGTATAGCGAGATATCTCCTCTATCTGATTTTGGACTATTTTCACCTCGTCGATTGGTGATTTATACCTTTTCATTGGATCCTTCTTTTGTCATTATCTCAATACTTCTCTTCCTTGTCTCGATTTATAATTTCGACGATTAAACTGTCTCTCTTGTTCCTTTTATACTTCATCTTGAGTCTCTCATATCGTCTGATTAATAGTGTCATTTCCTCCTTAATCGACAAATCGATGCCTTAGAAATCTTGTCAATCTTCTTGATGAAGAAATGCCACAGTCTTTCCAGATGTAGACGACTCTGCCTCATCTTCTTCATCTTTAATGTGTATATCATATTCCAGTGCTTTAAGATGAGAAAAGAGAGTGTGATGTGATATTGATGACAAATTGTGTCAGCCTTGAGAATATTTGCTTTCTCCTCCATCTTTTGCTCAATGATCTCGAGTACCTTGTTGTTAATTTCTTTCTCGGTGTAGGTCTTACCCAAATCGGCGGCTTTGTTCACCGAGATTAGTCGGCCTCACGTCCAATTGATCCACGTTTCTCCATCCTTCATTTTGAACGTGTCAAATGCATGTAAGATGGATCGCAGCTTATTTTCTTTAACTCGATCTCGACCTTCACAAACACTTGCAAGAGTCTCCCACATATCCTTAGCAGCTTTACATCTTTTAACCTTTTCTATTCAATCCTTGCTTAAAGTTTCAATGATTTCAGTTCTTGCAACTTGATCCAAATTGTGAATCTTCCTTTCATCATTTGTCAATTCAGACTCTTCTTTTCTTGTTAACTTCTTGTAATAAGATTCAGCTCAAAGCTAATAACTCCATGATAGAATTTTATTGGACCTTCCTCAAGAACCTCTTCCATGCGGTCATGAATGACCTTCAAATGATTCTCCATTCTGAACTTCCAATAATCATATTCTTCGATAGAGAACTCGACAAACTCCCGGTTTTCTTACTTTTAACGAAGACATCGTAATTCAAGATACTAAAAGACAACTTATCGAAATGTTAGTGAATCAATAATAAGAAATCGATTTCAACAAGAACTCGTAAATTTCAAGCCCACAAATCTTATATCGTAATGCCTTAACACCGCTCCGATACCACTTGTTGGGTCCCTTTTAGAAAGAGTTAATCAAGTAATCAAGATGCCTCCTAGTGATAATCTAGAAGGGGGATGAATAGATTATCAAAAACTTTTTCAAGCTTAGATGATCTATCAACTCCAAAAACAGCTTTTACAAATGAAACAACTCTTGATTAACCCCAATTTAATTAGGATCTAAAGCTTATAAGATATTGAATTTTGTGATCAAGAAATAATCAATGTAAACAAGTAAAAAACAATAAGAAGAAACAACACAGATTTATAGTGGTTCGGATCAAATGATCCTACGTCCACTCTCCTTCTTCAACTTGAAGAAGGGACTCTACTTATCGTCTTTCTTCTTTCTTACTTTCTTCACTTACAACGTGTATCTTCACCTTACAATTATGATGCTATCTCTATTTGGCTTTTGAAGATTCAAATGAAATGGTGTTCTCTAAACACTGTAGAATCCGAATGAACACTAAGTGTGTTCGTGAGTGATGTGTATACAAACGATTTGTAGAGAGAACTTCGATAAAGCGTTAAAATGCTAGAATGCTAAGTCTTTTCTATATGTCCCTAAATATCCGAATTTCTCGAACCTATTTATAGATCTTCATTGATGACGGTTATAACCTCCTTGTTTCGTTGAAGATGGTTATAACCGATTAACCAATTCTTGAAATCGCTTCTTGTTCGGTTGTAATCGACTCTTGATTTTAACTAACTCTTTATCTTGTCTCGACTTCTTACCCCGTCTCGATTATTCACCCTATCTCGATTCTTCACCTTGTCTCTGTTACTTCATCTTGGTGAGCATCTTGATCTTCCTCTTCATCTGCTTTGACGCTGCCCCGATTTTTATTCCCGTCTTCATCTCGACTTCCTTTGGTCAACCTCATCTTACTATTCTATACTTAGTCTATTTTACAAAGATTACATTATATCACCTGGCTATACATTATCTTTCACCGGTCATCTTAGTTTTACACTTTTAACTCATCAAAACTAAGTACATCTTTTTCGTCCCTAACAAAAGGTTATAAAATGAATTTTTTTAGTGTTGTATTGAAGTTTATTTTGTTAACGGTAGGAATAACAGCTAGTAATTTTTTTATTCTGTAAATTGAGGTAATTGATCATAAATATTTTTCTACCTTATTCAATAAATCCCTCAAAATGGATCACAAAGTTGGGTGAATTGGTATAATTCTCATAGTTTTGGAGGAAATGCTTCTACCCAAAACTCCAATATTCGTTAACACAAAATTTCCACGCTCGTCCTAAAAGTTCTGATATTCGTCTGAAAATTTCAACTTCTCAAAGTTTCTCAATTTTTCAAATTCTCTCGGGGGCCGCTTGGTTAGAGGTATAGAAGTAGATAATGAGAATGACCGAGAAAGTTGAGGGAGAAGAAAGTTGAATAATTGGTGAGTGATTTGATCATCATAGATTAGAGATTAGGTAATCAAAATAAATTAGTGATTATCTTATTTTTAATTTCATTTCAAAGTGTAAATATTATCAAACATTATCAATAAGAATGAATCATTAGCAAGGTAGTTAAAAACGCTCATTTCATCGCTTAAGCGCAAGAAGCAATGCGCATATACCTCACCACTTTCACCTTCCCGGGTGAAGCACAATTATTCTGGACCTTGTGTCCGCCTAGCTTTTATTTTTTAAATTAGGGTTATTAGGTTATAAGCCCATTAACATAAAGCCCATGTCAATTAAATAAGATATTTATTAACTAGGCATAGAAGTAGCAACACCAAACTTTATTTCTTCAGAACAAAATGGCACGCACAGTAGCACTAATAGCGTAAACTTCTCTCTCTTCTCTCGTGGCCATGATCGCCCACCAAGGCACAAACACCGATCGTGATCGCCACCAACAACAGAAAAGTTAAAGTAACTTAATATTATGGTCACATTTTGAATTATGAAATATCTAATTTTAATTTTACACGTTTCTCACTTTGCCATGTGTTTTACACTTTTACTATATAGGGTGTTTTTCAAATTATCTTATTTAATATGTGTAATGTTTTTGTAATGGTAGTTTAGTGAAGCGCGCTTTATTTATTTTTTATTATTATTATTTTTTTTTGCGCTTTAAAGCATTAGAGGGTCTATGCGCTTTAAGTGCACTTTTCGCTTTAACTACCTTGATCATTAGTAATTCTCATTATCTACTTCTAATACCCCAACCAATCGTACTCACAATTTTTCAAGTGTTCCAAATTTTACAATGAATAGTTAGGTTATATATTGGGAGAGACAATTTCTTTTTTTTTTAAGTAGAAGTATAAAATTTTTGAGGTGGCACAGGGGTGTCAAATTCTTCTCTCACATTGGAGGTGCTCTCAACATACTGATGAGAACTCTGTCTGAAAATCTAACATCCAAGAAGAGTTTTACATACATGTTCCCAATACAAGACATGTATATCTAAATCAGAAGATCAGCTGTCAAGTCATCCAAAAGAAGACAAAAAGGCTATTTAGGAGACAATCGGTTAACTATCAAAGAGTATCTCACAGTAGCCTTAAGTTGATATCCAAAGTTATTCAAGATTAATTCCAGATTAAAAAAATTTAAGCATAAAATAAATTTTTATCTCGAGTTATTTTTAAATAACCTCAAAGTAAATGGTTAGTTTAAGTAGATAAATATTTTTCCAAGCAATGATCCATTTGCGACATAATTAAATAAACTAAAATTTTAATTTATCTCTCCAGCTAATAGATTAATGTCTTAGCCAATACATAAAAAAATGGATCATACCTTCAACTGATGAGTGATATTTTTGCTAATCATTCAACCATTCAAAGCAAGAGCAGTAAAGCACGTAACCAAGTGGTATTCAAGGTTACTCAAGAAAAATTTGAAGATCTCAACAAAACACATAGATGCTGCTTGATTTGTTAAAACGGGATGAGAAAATGATAATAATGATAATAGTGAGAAATAGAATGTATATTTTTCATATAATTGTTATTTTTTCGTCTCATGATCACTATTACATGAAGGTGGACATACATATTAAGAAAATAGAGTAATGAGTATTGAGTATGGATTTTAGGTTAATTTTATAAATATTTATGGATAAAGTAATGAGAGAAGTTGGATTGTGTGTAAGTGCGTGCTAAATAATAATGATATTTTGTATAAAATTAAGGATATTGTGATGATGAAATTTGTAAAAGGTTTTCATTTTTAATAGTAGTAGTGGGATTGACGAAAAAAAGTTTAAAAAAATAGAGTGAGTATTATTTAATTGCTAATGATTTGCTTATTTTTTCAAAATTAATGTTAGCAAAACATTGCATAGATTTTGATGAGGCCAACGAAGTATAGTATGGGAAAGTAGATCCCATTCTTTTGGTAGTTTTGGTAACGGTTAAGAGTTGTATTGGGAAAATTAGTTTTAATTGGTTTTAAATCAATTAAATGTATATTTAATTAGTGATTTAATGAAGAGTGCAACACACGTTTCTGATTAATTAAATGAGAGCTTGAAGTTTAATTAATAATTAAATCGAATTTCTCGTGAACTTAATTAATATACGAAATTGAAACGCTAAAATAACACACTATGAATTAAAGTGTTGGAAATAGTGATGTGAGAGAAAAATCACTCGTTAAATATAAGAGTTGGTTATAATAATTCAAATTAGGTAAAAATTCGTGTGAACTAGGTGAATATCATGAACTCTTTTTTACTATCATTGTTATGAACATTCACTATCATTATTATGTGTTGTGACAAGGGATATAAGCAACGTGTCATGCTCGCCGCACACCGGAACGAGCGAGCACTCCTAGGAGCTATGCGAGCATCACGACCGACCTACCGAAGCAGATTCCGAGGACCTCGCAGTGAGTCATCAAGCTAGTGGTGCGAGCTAGGTCGAGGAACGAAGACCGAAGAGCGACTATCGTGAGGCTAGATCTTCTCAAAGAAGGAAAATATCTCACGTAGGGCGCGGTCAGAGGTGCCATGCCTTAAAAGGGAAAAGCTCTCGCCGCCGTAGGAGATCCCATCAACTTTGCCACGTGGGGACGCCGAGAGGGCCAACAGCCTCGCTCGTCAGACAAAGCACTGCATTCATGGCATTAAATTCTGTATTGTTACATTAAATGCACCCGATTTATTGGGATTTATTAGCCGTCAAATGACATGTATAAATAAGACCTATAAGGCACAATAACAAGGATCAAAAACATCCACCCTTAAGATCGAGACTCATCCTCCCGAATTCCTCTTGCATTTATCAGTTTTCAGCATTTATACTTCACCATTGCTCTCATTTATTTCTATTCATCGGCATTCAATATCCATCATATCATCCGACTAAACAACCCTCTAAATCATCATTTTTTTGGTATAACCCTCTAAATCATCATTAACAAGACGCATAATCGGTGTTACAACATTTAGCACCGTCTATGGAAAATGACACAAAAGCAACTTCCAACCGGCTTCATCTTCTCCACTCCAAGTCATCAACATGACAAACAGCAGAGCTACTAGCAAACGTGCTAGCCATGATGAAGAGCAGCAGGGCAAAATAGCCCAATCCGCCACGCCGAGGACCAAATCCCTCTCCTCCTCCAGAATACCAAACTCCGGAGCAGTGAGCAGTGGCTATACTCCAACTCCGTGCCCGAGCTCGAGCCGGAGTCTCGTGCCGAACCGTGGTCATTCCCCGGGCCAAGGCCCTTCTAGACCCCGAAGGGGAAAAGAAAGGCCTCATACCAAGAAGCCGAGAGCTAAGACCGATCAGAGACCACCACTGAGCGTTCGGTATTCAATCGCCTAGGCTTTCAAGCCCGAAGGCTCGATTTTGGCGAACAGCCTCCCGCTTCTCCCCAAGAGAAACCGCCCACCGCAGCCTCTCGGCGCGCAGCGCCGTAGTGGCAAGGTCCAAGGTCCTGGCCTTGATCGCATTGGGCCAAATACGGTCCACCGAGCCCTCACTCAACCTCGACCCGGCCATTATCGCTCTACAGAGAAAGCTCGACCTCATTGAAGGCCGAGTGGACGCCCGCGAAGGGATCCCAAAGGGCCGCCGTGAACCAACCCCTCTCCGTGGCCATTGAGATGACGGAGGTCCAGACCAAAATCCCGCCTCCACAAACGGCTTTCTACGGGGGAAAACCGACCCCGAGGTGCACCTCAAAGCAAATACCTCACGTACATGACGGGAGAATGGCATCCGATGCGACCAAATGCCGTCTATTCCCGCCGACCTTGGGCGAACTGGCCCATAAGTTGTATACCTCTATCCCCTCTCGCACGATCGACGATTTCTCCAGCCTTGGTGAGCACTTTGTCTCCTACTTCGCCTCTAAGATTGCTCGCCGTGCAGCCAAGAAAGGCTCATGGGCATCAGCAAAGGCGGAGAAGGAGATGGACGAAGAGTATCTTGACCGCCTCGACGAGGTGCTCCTCACGGGGAACTCGTCGGAGACAAGCTGCTGACTCCACACCGCTATGAGCGGCCTCGGGGGCGAGACTCCCACATGTTCCGCCATATGACCAAGCGGTACCCCTCCTCTACGCCGAGTTTAGGCGGTGAGCAGGAGACTCCGATCACAAGACGAAACTCCTTGCCCGAGCGCTTGGGCGAAGTAAAGCCCGGCCCGCACTGCTACTGAACGGCGGTCGCCGCCCCTCACTGTGAAGAAATCTCACTGGGCCGAGGAGGCGCGAATGCACCAAGACGCCGGTGGACCTTCAAGAGCTTTGAGGGAGTTGAGGTCGTTGAGAAGCCGAAATGTTCGCCGCTTACGTGTTCAATGCAATGAAGGGGAAGGGGGTCTTCACCCAACCAAAGCCCCTTAAGAGCAATGCCGCTAAGTTGTCCTCGAACAAATTCTCATGCCTTCCATAACGGACCCGGACACAACACGAGCGAATGCAGGATCTCCTTCGCCAACTTTGGAGGTCAGATGAAGAGGGAAAGCTCAGCCGAGTACGCCAAGAAGCCCACCCACGGCCGCGACATGACGGTGAAGAGCGAGGACCTCCTCGCAGAATGAGGACGAAGGTGCCTGTAGGCTGCGGTGGTCGCGGCAGACATTGATGCGAGGATACAAGAATGACGAGGTTCCCCGCTAACCTGGGATGGGTACAGATGATCCAGCCAGTGGAAGCAAATTAGGCGGGCTAACTCTCGTCTGCACCATGTCCAACAGAAAGCGGAAGGCCGAACTCCGCGCCATCGACAACATCCACGTCGTCATTCCTCCCCCAGCCGACAATTTCAAATCTGTTGCAATCGGCTTCTCTAACGCTGATCGCGAGGGCCTTCTATTCCCAAAGAACGAGACCTTGGTCATCTCGCCAAAATCCTCGGGGATGACGGTGGAAAGGATTCTCGATCGACAATGGATGCTACCGCAACATCATCTTCAAGTCCGCCCTCGATCGACGGGAACTCCGCAAAGTTTATCAAGCCTTACGATTTGCGGTGAAGGGGTTCGGGGATATGACGGTGAACCCCTATGGAAAGATCAAACCGCTCGTGGAGCTCATGGATTTTCAAAATGAAAAAATTAGGATTACTAGGCCTTTGAAATTTGTAATCGTCGACCACCCAAACATCTATAATGGCTTCCTCGGTCAACCTTTTCTTGAAACTTTTGAGGTTGTTGCCTCTTCTTACTTTTATTGTATCAAGTTCCCCACTCCCGGGCGGGAAGTTGCACCGTAAAAGGGAATCAAAAAATGGCAAATTTTTGAACTACTCTCGACTTAAGATGTACATTGTAATACATTAGCGTAAGAAAACTCAAACATAATTCCATAGCCAGCCAAAAATGAGCCGGAAGGAGGCGATTGCATGCTCGCCGGTTATTCTTCGGTCAATCCGTCTTGGTAAGTGAGGATTTGGAACCAATACTAGGTTTCGAGCCTGCAACCATAGACACTGGATCCAAGGGGCAATGCTCGCGATCCTCAAGATCTCAAAGTGACCGCCCGATTGAAGAGCTCAAACGTGTCCCCGTAAACCCATCTCGCCCGAGCTCGAGGTTACCATAGGGAAGGTCCCTCGGAAATAAGGGGCGACCTCATCGAATTCCTAAAAACAATGTAAGTGTGTTCGCATGGTCACACCAAGACATGGTAGGAATCGACCCAAAGCACGCCCGCTATCACCTCAAGATTGATCCATCGCGACGCCCCGCCTCATAGAAGAGGAGAAAGTTTGGCCTGCAAAAGTATATCGCTCTCGCCGAGGAGGTCAAAAAGCTCCTTGACAATAAACCGATCGAGCTCATAGAAGACGAGCCCTAATGGGTAGCAAATGCCATCGTAAAAAGGCGAACCACTCATGGAGGTTGTTCATTGACTTTACCGACCTCAACGCGGCCTGCCCAAAAGATCACTTCCCAATGCCGCACATCGACCACCTCGCCGACAGCACCGAGGGACATGAGATGATGTTGTTCATGGATGCGTTCGCTGGATACCACCAAATCCCCATGGCAGTGGAAGACATCAAGCACACTTCTTTCCTCACAGAGAAGAACATCTATTCTTGGACGAGGATGCCATTCGCCTCAAGAATGTTGGTGCAACTTATCAAAGGTTAGTAAACACTATGTTCACTAACCAAATTGGAAAAAAATGGAAGTGTCGCCAAAAGTCCGAGGAAAGAAGACCATCCGAGAGACCTCAAGGAAACTTTTTCTATCCTTGAGAAATATAATATGAAGCTTAACCTAAAGAAGTGCAGCTTCGGGGTGGGGTCGGGGAAATTTCTCGGCCACATCGTCACCAGAGAGGCATTGAAGCCAACCCAGCGCAGATCAAAGCCATCCTCGATATGGAGGAGCCAAAGTCAAGAAGCAAGTCCAAAGATTTACTGGGTGCCTTGCGGCTCGAGCCGATTCATCTCGCGATCAGCGACAAAAGCAAGCCTTTCTTCACATCGATCAAAAAGCGTAAATTCTCCTCGAACAAAGAAAGCCAGCTCACGCTCGCACACCGTGAGGTATAGGAAGAGGGTTTTCCTAGAACCGCTTAGCGAGAAGCTCGCATACGCATTAGTCATGGCTACAAGAAAGCTTCAAGCATATTTCTTCGACCACCGCATTCAGTGCTCACAACCATGCCTCGTACGACAAGTACTCCACCGCCTGAGACACTAGTGGGTGCCTTTTGAAGTGGGCACTAGAGCTCGCTCAATACAACATCTCATATGCTTCTCGCACGGCGATTAAGGGACAGATGTTGGCTGACTTTATCGCAGAACTTACTTTTCCAATCAGCCCGACGAAACTCAAGATTCTCCCATGAAAACTCTATGTCGGCGGATCATCCACAACGACTGCTACTGGTGCGGGGTGGTCCTCATCGGACCGGAGGGCTAATGCTTCACGAATGCGATCGCTTCGACTTCCCAGCCACAAATAATGAAGCCGAATACGAAGCCCTTTGTCTGCGGCCTCGAGCTCATAAAGGCCGTAGGGTACGCCACCTCCATGTCTTCATGGACTCCCTCCCGGTCGTAAACCAAATGAAGGGTGAATACGAGGCTACGGGCGAGCAGATGATAAAGTACCACGAGCTCGCCGCCAACCTCTACGAGCAATTACACCAAGCGTTCATCAAGCGGATCTCCCGCGAGCATAACTCGCAGCAGATGCCTTATCCAAGCTATCAACATCCGAGGGCGCCGCAGACATGTCCAACATAGTCCTAACTAAGCTTGCCCACCCCTCAATCAACGAGCAACTTGTGGACACCATCGACGAAGAAAAAGAAAGTTGGATGACCCCAATCCTCAAGTATCTCAACTCGGGAACCGCCGGAGGATAGGGTGGAATCTCTCCGCCTTCAACTCCGAGCATCGAGATTCTTGATTTTAGATGGCCAACTATACAAACGCAGCTTCTCCCTACCCCTCTTGAAATGTATCACCCCGGAGGAGTAATGGCTCATCCTCGCGGAGATCCATAGCGGGTATGCAGCAACCACGCCAGCCGCCAATCTCTCGTATACAAAACGATGCGCCAGTGGATACTTGGCCCACTCGAGGAAGGACGCGATAGCCTTCGCCAGAGATGCCACCAATGCCAAATAATGGCACCAAACATCAAACTCTCACCCGAGAATCTAAGATCTATATTCAGCCCGCATGGGGATCGACTTAATTGGTCCCTTCACAACTACCGGGCGGAGTGCAAGTTCGTAGTCGTTGCCGCCGACTATTTCACCAAGTGGGCGGAGGCGGAGCCCTCAACAAGATCGACCAGGCGGCCATCATCGTGTTCATTTGGAAGAACATAATATGCAGATTCGGGCTCCCAAAACAATCGTCTCAATGGAAAACAGTTCGACGGCCTTGAAATCGTGGAGTTTTGCGGGCATTGGAAGATAAAAAGGCTGTTCGCAATGCCCTATCACCCCGCACCAATGGTCAGTCGAAGCGGTCAACAAAATCCTCAAGCACACTTTGAAGACCAAGCTTGAGGATAGAAAAGGAAAGTGGGCCTCAGAACTTCGACATCCTCTCGGGCGTACAACAACGATGGGGAACTCCACCTGGGAGACCTTTTTGCCCTTACTTATGGCACGGAGGCGGTCATCCCGTCCGAGGTCTCAATCCCGACTTACAAAACCTATCAAGTACTCGGCGAGGAGAACGAGACTGCCGGGAGGCTCGACCTCGACATATTGGAAGAGCGTCGCTTAGCCCGTCCACGTAAATGTAGCCTACAAGCGAGGCTCGGAAAAATACTACAACTCCAGAGTCAAAGTTCAACGATTCGCAAAAGGCGAGCTCGTCCTAAAAAGACCCATGGCCCAAGCACCGGGGTATTTGGCCCGCACCGGGAGGGCCCATTTAGGTATCCGAATGGCTACCCGGGGCATATGAGCTGGAAAACCCCAACGACACTCGGACCAATACCCCGGAATGCGAGCCACCTCAAGAAATACTACCAAGAAGCATAGCCCGCATGTAAGCTATGTCTAAATCTCTTTGCATGTAATAGAATGTGGTAGGATTTCTTAATTCAATAAAATTACTCATTTCTACGAAATTGTGTACTCTACGAATGCGGTTTAATAAAATGCATAAAGACTCGCGATGACTCACATTCTCGCCGAGCACCACAAGTCTCGCGATGCGGCCAAGGCCCACGCGAGCACCAAAAAGTCTCCCAACGAGGCCTAAGCCCGCGGTGAGCATACAAGTCTACAAGGGATTGCACCCACGTGAGCATAAAGACTCGCGCGAGAAGAATGGCCTCGCCCGCGAGCACCAAAGTCTCACGCTAAGGTCAAAGCCCACACGAGCAAAGTCTTATGGTCGCACGAAAAATGTCCTTGCTCGATGCAAAAACTCTCGGTCAAACTCAAGCTTCCCGGAGAGCACAAAGACTTCGCGGGCTGTTGGCTCCCGACGAGCGATTCCTTATTTCAAAGTGTTTAACATTTTGAATGATTATTTCACAGTCACGGGACGATGAGCGAGGACATGTACTTGGATATCGAAGACAAGTTTATCGTTGTGCGAGTATTGAGTTGCAGAAATAAAAATGAAGAAATGTAAATTGCGAGAAGGTTGACGAGAATGGAAATTTCATTAAAAATCGGCTGCGGCAGGGCAAGTACAAAAGCCCTAAACCCTAAACCACTAAACAAACTACAAAAGAAGGTTTACAACCGCAATCGGTAGATCTGCATCATTTGTCAATCCTTAAAGGGTAGACAACATGAATTCCAAGGACCGACAAACAAGCGAGATCTCCATCATCTACCGAGCCTCTACTCGCCGATGCTACTCGGGCTGACTCTTGCTCGGGAGGTACCTCCTTGGTCCCCACCGACCACTCCAGCCACCTCGGCGTCCGTCGCCACCTCGGCCTCTCCACCTTCGCCTCCTCCTCGTCCTGCGTCCTCCGGGGTCGCAGAGCTTGGCCCGATGGGGGAACCAACTCAGAATCCACCCCGTGGACCGTCTCCGTGTCCTTGAAGGGGAAGTCCATGCTCTCCGGGACGGCGTGCTCGGGATTAAGGATGTACTCCTTGAAAGATTTTTCCAGGGGGCAAGGCGCAGTTTGGCTCTCTTCGAGATCGCGGATGGCATCCGCGAAGGCAAGATAATAGGCGAGCTCGCCCATGATATCTGCATCCTTGAGAGGGTTGGTATGGAAGTCACGGAGCTCGGCCTCCGTGGATTCAGCCCTCCTCGCCTCGCCTCGGCTCGACGGTCGCATCCTCGCAATCTCTCCTAGCGGCGGCGAGGCTGTTTCAGCCACTGGCCCGGCCCGATCAGCGGCATGCCATGAGGACTCGGTAGCCTCGTCTTCTCGCGCTTGGCAGCAAGCGCGCTCTAATAAGCAGCCCGGGCTTAGCGGAGAGCGACGGCCGCCTCGTCTCGAGCGGCGGTCAACTTCGCCCACATGTCTCTCCAAAGATGGCGACCTTCCTCCAGTGGCCTCTTTCTCCTCCCTGGCAGCGCATGTATCCCATCATCTCTCGCCGCGGAACGGAGGGCCCGCCGGGTGGCGATGACGGCCCGGCAGCTTCATGATGTGGCCCACCAGAGCGCACTCTCGCTATTGAAGGAGACCGCAACCTCCGGTTCATCGGTCCAACCCCTACGAGATTTCGCATTGCCGAGCTAATGTGGGGAGGGAGGTCGGAGGCCGAGGCGGAGGTCCTCGCTGGTGAGGAGAGGCTGCCGATCACTGGGGCGAGCAACCCCATCGGCCACAAGCATGCGCAAGGAGCAAACCTTGAGAGAAGTGAAAATAAGAACCATACTAGAACTTGAGTTCGTAACCTTATCGGCCCTCCACCGACGGGTCACGCCCAAGGTAGGTGGGGTCCTTCTAAATCGGCCTCGGTGGGGCAGGTTGCGCCCGTGGATTGACCCCGCTGGCTGGAGCCGACATCATGCCGCAGCTTCTTGCGGACTTGGGAAGCGGGTACAACTCGGACCTCGTCGTCCTCAACATCCCGCAGCGTACTCGGCCCTCCCTCTCTAGGGACGACCCAAGAGCCCAAGAAAACTCCTGGGAAGTAGACCGGCAGAGCCGCGGGGCAACCTTCGACCGGGCGGCTCTGCTGGCCCCTACGTCCGCTCGGAGGCCACGACTCTTTCCTCGCTGCAGAGCACCCTTCCACCGACTCCGCTGCGGCGGCTTCGGCTTCTCCATGATCTCGCAGGGCGGAGTGCTGAATACGGGATTGTAGGAGCTGCGAGAAATCAATCTTGATTAGTTTCTTAAAGCCTCGGACAAGTGAAGCATACACGAGAGGTTGCGAAGGAATACCTGGATTGACGCCGACTTCGCGAGGAAGGTTGATAAGGCGAGCACCTTTCAACCGTTCAACGGTTAGGATACTCCGCGATGACGCTCACGCTCGGGAGCTTCCCCGATTTTCTCCAAGCAAAGGTTAAAGTCCCTGGTTCACCAAATACAGCAGATTCGAGTCCTGCAAGACAAAAGAAAAATTAGATCAAGAATCTTCGGATAGTGGAAAGCAAAAATGTCTTACTCCTTCTCTTCCGATCAAGGCGGTCGGAATGACGAGGGTCGAACCACGAGCGAGGCCACCGCTGTGCCACGCCAAAGCCCAGTGCTCCGTCAACCCAAAACCACCGGTGCTACCATTCATACACCTTGTTTGGGATTTTGGTGACTGTGGCCCCTTGCTTGGGTTTATGATACAACCCATCCTTCCCGTCCGCGAGGCTATGGATGTAGTTGATCTCACCGGGCGCTCGGCATATGGTACAAGCGATGCTCTCCGAAAAGAACCAGCGAGAGCCATCAACCACCTCCACCCGTTGGGGTGTAGCCGGATCGGTGCTACCTCCTAGGCGTTGAAATAATACTAGATGCAGAGGGTGGAGGGGGAACCGAACTCCTACCTCCATCATGGCGACGTTGATGGCTATCATCTCGGGCGGGGCTGGTCGGGCCTCTCGTGCGGTTTGGGTAGATACATTTGCACCAAAGAGGACTTCCCACCGCCACCGAAGGTGAAACAGCCTCCTTGGCAACCACCGAGCTCACCCGGGCATCCGAGTTGTAGGGCCACCCTAAAGGCTCACTCGCCGAAACATGTTATCCACCCTTGGAATTTACTCAGACGGAACGCGCAGTACGCAAAAATCAAATTCGGGAGCCGGGCCGACAAGCCAATCCATGAAAGGGACCCACTCCTCGTACGCGAGGTCGAGCTCCCTCTCTAACCGCCGCTTCACCTCTTCTCGCGGCCTCCTCCTCTAGCCCGTGGGAAGCCTCCCCAAGGGCTTCATCAACCTCGTCCTCGTTCGAGGAATCCGACCCCAACGAGGAATTGGTCTCCAACTCCGAGTCGGTCCCCTCCTCATCGTCGTGGCGGCCGCCGCTAGCGTCACCCTCTCCGGGAGATGCAAATCTATCCCGAGATCGCCCAAGCCGGTGAAATCGGGAGCTCCCGCAAGATCCGGCATCGCCTCCACGGGAGGACCCCGCTAGAATGAAAATAGGCAACAGCCTCCCAAAACCCTGGTCGAGCTCCTCCAAATCGGCATCCGACTGTGTGCCCATCGTCTTCCGAGACCTAGGGCCACTGGAACCGCTGCTACGTAACCGCCACCACCGGAATCCCTCACCATGTCAACAACCAGTAAAGAAAATGGGAAGAAAGTCGGAATAGGGGTTTACCTAGGTATACCGGAGGTTAACCGCATGCCAAAGCCAAGGAAGTTCTCTAAAGGTTTGAAGTAGCTCTCGAATTTTCTTAAAATGCAAAATATCAAATGTCCGTGAACGGCCCTATTTATAAATATGGGAGAAGGACCCTCTCGCAAATATTAAAACCCGAAAAATGGGGGCCAGGGAGTTTTCCCATAATTGGCCCCCTAGAGGGCAACCTCCGCCTCGGAATGGCGCGCGCGTGGGCCCCAACACAATGATTGGGATGGCTCACGCGCCTCGGCAACGAAGCCCACTCACACGCCCTTTAAGATGAAGGGATGCATCGGTTCCCCAAAAAGCTATCGTGCGACATCATCATGTGCAGTTGAAAGGACGCTACAGAGCGTCCGAGCCGACCGAAGTTCGCACCTCATCACCCGAATCACACCTCGCCCTGTGCCGAGATCGACCAGACCGAGCTAGGGGCAAATGTTGGGACAAGGGATATAAGCAATGTGTCATGCTCGCAGCACACCGGAACGAGCGAGCACTCCTGTGAGATATGCGAGCATCACGACCAACCTACCGAGCAGATTCTCGAGGACCTCACGGGTGAGTCATCAAGCTAGTGGTGCGAGTTGGAGTCCGAGGAACGAAGACCGAAGAACGACCATCGGGAGGCCAGAATCTTCCCAAAGAAGGAAAATATCTCACTACAGGCGCGGTCAAGAGGTGTCATGCCTTAAAAGGAAAAAAAGATCTCGCCATCGCAGAGATCCCAATAACTTTGCCACGTGGGACGCCGAGAGGGCCGACACCGCTCGTCCGCACAAAGACCGTACAATGACATTAAATTCGTATTGTTACATTAAATGCACTGATTTCTTGGAATTTATTAGCCGCCAAATGGCATGTATAAATAAGACCTATAAGACACAATATCAAGGATCGAAAAACATCCACCCTTAAGACGGGACTCATCCTCCCAAAGAATTCCTCTTGCATTTATCGCTTTCAAAGATTTATACTTCACCATTGCTCTCATTTATTTCTAATCATCGGCATTCAATATCTATCATATCATCCGACTAAACAGGCCGATTATTCTCTCTAAATCATCATTAACAAGACTCATAATCGGTGTTACAACATTATGCACATGCAATGTTATAGTTAAATGTGACAGTTGATAGTGTATGTGCATCATAGTGATAGTAAATATGCATAACAATGATAGTGAATATTGATTAGTGTGAAAATTGCTTAAAATTCATGGTTTTAATCCCCAACTTTATAAGATTTCATGTATTATTTACACTAAATTGACTAATTGAACTTGAAATGAGAAAGATGTTGTTTTGTTATTTTTGTAGATAAAATGAGCATTTTTGACATAAAATACGAGCCTATTATTTTCTGAGATCAATTGAAAAACTAACGAATCGAACAAAATACGAAAAAATTACAATTGGGCTCGAGTAAAAAAAGGTCCATTAAATTGGACGCCCAAGGGAATAGTGCAAGCATTTGGAGCATTTAAATCACTTAAGCAAAGTAGCTCCATTTTTTATTCACCTGGGACCCACGCCTTTTGCTAGCCACCAACATCAGCCGCCCATTTGAAAAGAAAGAGAGTACACGGCTCTGATTTAATTCATCACTTGACCCCATTAACTTGAGAAAATATATATATATATATATATATATATTTAAATAAAAAATACTTCCTCCATCCCAATATTACTTTCACACTTATCTTATTTGAATGTCCCAACATTACTTTCATACACTAAAAAATATCTTTCATAAACTTAGGGTGGAAAAAAATATCGAAATATCAAAATACCATCATACTCGAACCGAAAAATACCAAAAATTTTGGTACGGTATGATACCGTATCGATAATTTTCGGTACGGTAACAATATCAAAATTTTAAATTTTTGGTATTTCGGTATATACCGAAATACCAAAATATTACCAGTATACCGAAATTCGAATAAATACCGATATACCGAATACCAATATATATACCGAAATACCATATATAAATAAAATACTACTTTTTTAAAATTAAATATTAATTTTAATTATCCTTCATAAAATAAAGTAAAGAATAAATATCGATCAGATTTTAGTCTTCTCTTCAAAAACCCTAGTCGTTCTCTAGCGATTCTCGCGTAATCGCCGCCTCACCGCCACTCGTCGCAACCGCCGGCCCTCACCGCCCCGTTGGCCCTCCCTCGCCGTCTCCATCGTTCACCCCCTCATCTCCTATCAAAAATCAAAATAACTCTCTCTCAGTCTCCCTCATCTCCGTCGCTGCCGCCGACCTCGCCGCCCCACCCTCAATGATTGTTGACTCTCGCCTCACAGTATGCAGCTTTTTTCCCTAACCCCCACCCCATATATATATGTATATATGCATATATATGAGATCTTAATATGATTTTTCTTGTGCGGAGATATGCTAGAAATTTGAGATCTCGTAGAATGTTGATGCAAGTTATTTTCTCCTTATGCTCCATTTATTCCTTTACTTGTGTTGTTAAAAGTGAAGAAAGAACGATTGGACAACAAAGAAGACAAATGCACAATTTTTGTAACCCCATCTCTCCCTCCTCTCTTTCTCTCTCTTGCTACAGATATGAAGCTTTCTCGACTAAATTCAAGCAAACAGACACGCAACCAACAAACTCCACAAATGACAAGAAATTATTTCTTTGTACCGCTATTTCTATCGTTTATTTAAAAAAATGAAGACGAAAATAGAATTAGGTACTCTAGAGAAATGAGAGATTATTCAACCGATAATTATGTTGTTTAGATTTGTAATGCATCTTGAATTGTTTATTGTCATTTATTAGATTGTAAGACATGGTTTTGTTGTTTTGAATTGAAGTCTTGTATTGAATTGTTAATTTATTTGATTAAAAGTTCAAACTAAAAATTTCGGTATGGTTCGGCATAAATCGGTATATACCAAAATTATTTGAATTTCGGTATATCGATATTTTGGTATGAAATGGTATATACCGATACCATTTTGAAATTCGTATATCGATAATTTGGTATGGTATAGTATAGGTTGTTTCGCACACCAAAAATTCGGTATACCAAATATTTCGCACGTTATCGGTATGGTATTTTACCATACCGAAAATTCGCACATATACGGTATGGTGTTAAAATTTCGGTATAGCGTACCGACCCACCCCTACATAAACTATACCCTCACAATATCATTTAAATTTCAATAATGTCACTCTTGTTTTGTTCCACTTTATTCTCTCTCCTACATTTTATTTCATTCAACTATTCAAAATACCCTTACACTTTATTCTCTTTCCTACACTTTTTCTTCCATTTTCTTAATAATTGTGACTCCCACGCTATGAAAGAAATATTGTAACGAAGGGAGTAGCTTATATAAAAGAACAAGTACAAACATAATTAAGCTATTTCCCGGGCTCAAACAATCGCCTCCAAACCAATCTAGAAGAGTGGAGGAACTAGCGCAATCTCTGCCTAGCGAGAAAACCGATCTCCGATCACAGAGAAAAATCTAGATACCTCGACAATCTCATTTCAAGAAGTCAAAGACAAAAGATAAAGTTCTACCAAGAGCCGAACGGGTCAAGGACCCACAAACAACCTCCATAAGGGAGAGAAGAGCACACGAGGTGAGATAAACCGCACACGGTGTCGAGACTTCACCAATGGAATCGAAATAATGAAAAACCGCCGAGCAGAAAAAAATAAATAAATAAAAACTAGAATACTACAAAAACGGCACCAAGAAAGAAACAAAGAAATAAATAAAACTATAAAACTAAAAAAACAACACCAAAGTAAAAAAAAGGGTCAACGAGACGATCCATCAACTAATCGTTGCAAACACAACATCGTTGGAAGAGTCATCCCGCTAGCCCATGAACAACGACGGTGTCCGACCTAGCAGCGGCGAAAGATGGGTAAAACCAGGCGGAGGCGGCGACAACCGCGCCGGAGGGTGGGCGGGGCAGCCTTGTTCTTCCTTCCTCTTCTTTCTCTTCTCGTGACGGTAGAGGCAAGAAGGCGCGCTACTGGGTGGAGTAGGGCAGCAAGGAGTGGGGATGGAGAAGAAAGGAGAAGGAAAAAGAAGGGCCAATGATGGAAATGGGGAGGTGGGGAGGGGAAGAAAGGAAAAGAAAATGAGAGAAAAGAGAAGAAAAAAATCTTGATGATGAAAGTATTGTTTGCTATTCCCTCCGTCCGGAAAAAGTTTTCACATGTAGGGGACACACACTTTAAAAAAGACGAGTAATGATTGAGGTTTTGAGGGGTAGTTTTGTAAACTTTTATGAATAAAGTAAAAAAAAAAATTTATTGGATTATGTGTATGTGTGAGTAAAAAGTAATGGCATTTTGTGTAAATTAATAAAAATTGTGAGGGTGAAGTTTATAAAGGGTTTTTCATTTTAACGATGTGAAACTTATAGTGGGATGGACAAAATAAGAAAGTGTGAAAGATTTTATAGGACGGAGGGAGTATTTATTTTAGCGACTACGAGCGTGGAAAACAACAATAAAAACCAACGACAGTAGTTTTTATCACGAATATTTGGGCCAAGTGTAAGATAGGCCTCGATAGAGAGATCGTGGGCTCGGCCCACTCAAGCAGAGTGAAACCGATGGACAAGCGGGATACCCAAGGGCTTAGCCCTCCCGAGAAATATGGCCTGTCCGCAAGGGTCCGGCTCGCTTGCAAGCATTTAGTTCGTTCGAAGGATGGCTTGCCGGCCAGGACCTAGCGCGCCGAAGGACGATCAGCTGGTCCGCCACCGTACAAGGAGTTCGGAGATCGACAAGATCAAGCTATAGATAGAAAAGATAGAAATGTAGAGAATTTAATGTCAAACATACCTTGTAATAGAAATAAATCAAAGGAATGTCAAGAAATTTCCCACTGCCAGACACGTGGACGAGAGTAAGGCCGCGGCCTTTGGCCGAGTACGGCTGCACCAACTCACATGAAATGAGGATCTATACATTTAATGCATTCCCAAATCGTGGGATACTAGGGCAGCATACTTGCCCTAATAGAGCATTTAAGGCACGATAAATGGATCCTAGAAACCACCCTTAAGATCGAGCTTCTTGTTTTATTGCATACATTCAAGCATTCATTGCTAATCATCATCATTCATTGCTCTTAGGTATTTATTGTCCAAGTTCATTAAATTCTTACTTGTTTTATCGGTTAAACCACGCCACATTAATCACAAATCTCTTAGATTTAGAAAGAATAACAACAAGTGGCGCTAGAAAGAGGGTGCTAAACCTCACATTTTCTCGAAACAACGAAGAACAATCACTATTCATCGAGAAACCTTGAAGAACACCCATTCTTCAACCTCACCTTCAAATCTTCAAACCAACTCTCCTCACTCACCACTAACCAAGATTGTAGAAGTCGGAAATCGCTAGTTGGGTGGTTTTGTGTCATCTAGTGCCTAGACCGTCTAGGCGCCGTCTAGTCATTACCTAGGCGGTCCATTTTCTTATTTTTTATTTTAAAAAATTGGTTTAAACTACAAAAGAATATGATAAGTTAAGAACATAATTTCAACGCAATTGGTCAAATAGTTAACATTCTAACTACTATAGTACTACTACACTACAAAACACATATTTCACATACCAAGTTCACATCAAAATAATTTAAAGGTTTGTTGGCCCATGGATTGAGTGAATATCAAAGAACTTAGATCACCTTCTAGTGAATATCTAGAAAGGGGGTTGAATAAATTTTCAAATCCTTTTTAAAGAACAGATTATCTATTCGTAGTATCAAAGCTAAGCGGTGGGAACACGTTTTAACTCAATCTTTAAAGGATCAAAAGCAATCTAAATACGAATCTGAAATTGAATTTGTTTTTAATGTTTGATGAATAACAAGATAAGCAAAACAAGAAGTAAAGGAACACCGGGAATTATAGTGGTTCGGATCAAACAGATCCTACATCCACTCTCCTTCTTCAACTTAAAGAAGGGCCTCGACTACTTACTACCTTTCTTACTTACAAAGTTACAAATACAAAGATATGAAGATTCTCTTCTTCGATCCTATCTTCAATATGCCTAACTTTCTGGAAACCCTAAGATTATAGTGCGAAGTGTTGAGATAAATGTATAAGTGTTCTACAAACACTTAGAAACTTATGAATAATACTTTGAAAACTTTTGAGTGTCTTTTGAAGATTGCGTGAGTATTGTGAATGAGAGTGCTGAATAATTGTGTTTAGAAACTGTGCCTAAACTTATTTATAAGCCCGAGAAACGGTTAATTTGTTGTAACAAACTAAAACCATTCAACAAACTTATTCTTGAAAACCGCCTTGTCTTGGTGATCTTGGTCTAGTCGTCAAATTGACTTGGTGAAGACTTGCCTTTCTTATTCTACTCATTGGTCTCGACCTCGTCTTGAGCTCTTCATTATTGTCTCCAACAGATGACTATCTCAAGCTCGTCTTCGATGACCTTCTTCTTTCATGACCCCACCGACTATTCTAGCTCTTACCTAGTCCGGTCAACCTAGTACTAGAATTCTTTACATCGGCTTGTTCTATACAATCAGCTGGTCATCTTACTTTACATGAGCCGACTCTAATCTATCTACTTTTAACTCATCAAAACTTCTTCCGATCTAACAATTTCCCCTTTGATGAAGTTATAATCGCAAGAAAGAGAAAAACTCACAAATGATGTTAGTCAAGATTATTCAAGACAATCGATGAGCATATTAAAGCACATAAGCATTTAGTTCAGATTCGTTCACATAAGAGCACTTAATTCATACTTAGCAAAGTTTTAGAGTTTCTAGAAAAGATTTAAGTCTTAAAGACTTTATCGGATGATTAGTACTTAAAAAAGTTTTAAGTCTTAGGACTTAGAAAATTTTTGGAAAATTTTAATCGAGATGGAAGTTTCCTCGAGATGATTAACACTTAGAAAAAATTTTAAGTTTTCTTAGAAAGCAGAATACGAAAGCTTAAAAACATAAGATAAGATGAATCGAATAAGATCACGTGTATTCACAGATGATTTACAAATTTTACATATTGGTGCGGATAAGAGAAAAAAATAGGGAAAAGAAATCCTGTCTTATCAAACACCCCATCGACCGCTTTGGGACCTCCAGCCAAGAAAAACTCTTCTTCCGATCTCGTCAGCCTCCTCTTCATCTGTGAGTCCAGACTCGACCTCGGCTTTGGTGATGACTATCTTCACCCAGCTTCAAATCAATGGTCCCATCAAAGATTCACTTAGGCTTGGCATGCTCGTAGGGTCAGGGCAATCAGTGCCATTGAATACATCACTGCCTTATCGAGCAGCCTTCCATAGAGGCTCGGGTCTTCTTTTTCCATCCATTTGTGCCATCGGAGATCTTTGTCTTCAGCTCAGCTATGCGGATGCCTTCAAGATGTACCAGTAGTACATCAAACCGCATCCATATTTTTATCCCGATACTCCTTCGTATATTGACCCAAAACCATCTTTGGAGGGGCAGATGAGCGGTGGTAGGGGCGTAAGTCCGCTTCATCACCGCCTTGGACACCCACTTCCCGATTCCCCTGTCCCACTTCATCTCACTCCCTTTGCCAAGCTTCTTTTGCCTCTTCTTCTCTCTTTCCCCGAACCACTCCTGCTCCGCTTTAATTCTTCCGATCTGCTACTCGCATGATTGGAGTAGTCCGGCTCTCTCTTCTTCTTCTTAGCCTTGGATGATTTGGAGATGATAACCTTGGCTGGCTCTTTCTCGATGCTTTCCTTTTCCTTTGCCTTTAGCCTCGGATATCTTCTCTAATTCCTTGAGTTTGGCCATCGCCTTCTCCGATCTCTCTTCCTCCTCTCTTCATCTTCTCGGATGGCATCTTCAATCTGAGTTACCCTCACCTGAAGGGCGGTAAGCTCGTCTGCTTTTTCCTTCATTTCTGCCTTCGCCGCCTCCACCAACTGTGTCCGCCTTTAATTTGTAGCTTGTCGGTGTTGGCTTTAACATCACCGTAAGGGCCTCCAGTTTTCCTTTCCAACTACTTCCCCTTTTTAACTTTGTTAGATCAAGAATGTTTTGATGAGTTAAAAGAAGGTTCGGTATGATCGTGACGACTATGAAGAACAGTGAGACCGAGTCCGAGTACTAAGCCGATCAAACTAGGTCATCAATCGAGCAAGTCACCAAGACTGAAAATTGCAAGTCATCTGGAGACAAGCTCAAATCTAGTCATCTGCAGGAGACGATTATGAAGAGCTCGACGAGGTCAAGACAAGCCGAGTAGAATAAGAAAGGCGAGTCTTCACCAAGTCACTGCAGATGAGTAGGTTAAAATCACCGAGGAGCAAGCGGTTTTCAAGATTAAGTTTGTTGAGCGGCTTTTACTTGTTAGAACCGAGTAACAAACTAACTGTCTTTTCAGACTTATAAATAGGTCTAGATTTTCATTTTCAAAATAATTTTTTCAACGTTGCACATATCACGATTTTGCGCATTACTCTCTATTTTGATTTCACAACAAATTCACAAGTTTTCAAAAGAGTTTTTCAAATCAATTCTAAGTGTTTGTAGAACACTTTCCTTGTAATCTTCAAATTCCACTACTCACCGTAATAGTTAGATTCCAGAGAAGAAGTTAGGAGTTTTGAAGATCTCAAGGATTTTTGTAAGTCGTAAGTTGTAAGTCGATTGTAAGTAAGTAAGTAGTAAGTTGGTCCCTTCTTCAAGTTGGAGAATGAGAGTGGATGTAGGATTATTCATAATCCGAACCACTATAAAATCAGTGTTCTTTATTGCTTTACTTTACTTTTCACAATTTCAATTTCTAGTTTATTAACCAAAGATTAAATTCAGAATCAAAGTTAAAACCAAAATATCGGTTGCTTTTGATCTTGATCAAGTTGAGTTTAAAATTGAATTCATTTGTGCTACTTGAGTGTTTTGAATAATTTTAAAAGATTTGCAAAAGTCTAAAAATCTATTCAACCCCCTTCTAGATTTTTCCTAGAAGGTTAGTTCAAGTTTTCTCTAAGATACTCAACCAAGTGGGACCAACAAACTTCATCCGATAGGGCTCGTAATGAGATTCCAGGAGGAACAATGCACCCGTAAGTCCGATTTGTCGCTGGTCATTGCATCTACCACGATTGCGTTGTCCTCA
The DNA here is from genome assembly GCA_030762865.1 of Paraleonurus japonicus. Lineage (NCBI taxonomy): Eukaryota > Viridiplantae > Streptophyta > Magnoliopsida > Lamiales > Lamiaceae > Paraleonurus > Paraleonurus japonicus. The sequence continues at coordinate 7,458,423 of CM061058.1, forward strand.
CCACCTTTGCTTTCAACAACTTGACCTCCTCCTCCAAGCTGTTCAGACAGGTTGACCAACACAAAGCCGGTTTTATCGATAAATTCCTTGAAATGTTGACCTCGGCTATCCTCATGTTGGTCAACATTGTCTCCGCCACCGCCCGACTATGTGTTTCGTCTCTCTACCTTCCGAGTAATTTTCTGTTGTAGATTCTCGGGAAGACAGATGAGATGGCGAGACAGGGGTGTCGAGTCTTCCTCCTTAGAGGAGTGGGATGAAGAGGGAGATGAGGGGGTTTTAAGAGAAAGGGAGCTCATCCGAATATCTCCAAAATATTGTGGGAGATATCCGGGATTTAGACTTGGGGAGTGGGTTGGGGTGGTGGTGGTTGGATATTAGATGGTGATGGTGGTGGTGGTATTTCGGAGGGTGGTGGTGGAGAAGATGTTGGGCTGGGATGAGGAGGGTGCGATCTCGGCTATTTATGGGGGAGGAGATAAGGTGGTAGGTAAGATGGTGGAAGGAGAGAATGTGGTTATATGTGTAGGTGTGTAGATGGGGACAATGGGTAAGGGTAAAGATACACTGGGGTTGGGGGTGGTGTAGTTTGAGTTTGGGGTAAGGAGGTAGATGGGGTTTCAGTTTGACCGAGGGGGAGGTAGGCTGTTGCAGAGGCTCCGAGGTGCCACTGGGACACCTCTTCATCGCCGGGGTGGGCGGATGAGGGGAAGGAGAAGACTTAGAAGAAGACATGCTAGAAGAGGTTCCGAAAGATATTACCTTTTCAGCCTTTTCCTTCTTCTCGAGAGAGGGAGTCCTCTCGCAGCTTTTCTCCCGGATTTCCTGGGCTTGCTCTACGGCTGCTGCAGCCCACCTCCGTGGTTTGTACTTCCTCGATCAGCCAGACCGGGCGGTGCGGCAGACGATGCTCCCTCCTTCTTTGAGGCTTCACTAGCCTCCTCCCACTTTTGTGCCTTCTCCTTCAGCTTCATTGGCCGTGAGGCCTCTCGCCGAGCTCACTGTGCCGTTCCTCCTCAGTGAGGGCTCACTACCCTCTCCTCAAGCTTCTTCATCGTAATCTGCTGCCCTCCTATCGCCTCATTCTTGGTGAGGAGCCCTTTGCTTAGTGTAACTCCTCACCCCATCTGTCCAATTGAGGTCATCTGCCACAGATCCTCTAATAAGACGGTGGTCTTGTTGAATAGGCTTGTGATAGATTTGGCAGTCCACTCGCCATCAACACAGATCACCTGTCTTTCTCCATTTTCAGCCTTCCCAACAAGAGCTCTGCCCAGCTTAACTTGTACCCCATCTAGATACGCCCTTATGCGGTTTAACTCGGGTCTCGTCAAACCATCATGGGAGTTTTGCTCTCCTAAAATACACTTAGTCAAGTATCGTCATCAAAGCAAACGATACTTCCTCCTAAGCATATTTTTCTTTAATTCCTTTCTTCGATCTTTGAACGAAGATCGGGCAATCATCTCAAATGATTCCACCCAATCTTCGTCTTTATAAGTCGTGGAGTTCACTCCTTTGGCATTTGTATCGAAGATTCTCGCAACTTCCTCCCCTGGTAACAACTACATCCTCATCGTCAACCTTCGACTTGAACACTCCATTCTCATAAACTCCATTAATATAAAACTCAATCCCTCTCATATCGAGGGTCTTGTTTTTCTCGACTTCTTTGAACAGAAGGTTCTTAGCCTCAATCTTTCCAAAAGCCCCTAATTTCAAGAGATTCTCGCATCGTAGGTTGTGTCGAAATCGACGTACATCTCTAATTTAATCTCCTTATTGAAAGCTTCTTTATTGAAGTCCACCATTCTTGAAGTAATTCCAATATATTTATGACTCATAAAAGAATTTATCAGGATTTTGTAAGTTGGGAATTTTTACAGAGTGTAAATCGATTTTTCCGAAAGTGAAAAGGGGTAAATGAAGAAGAAGATGGTTTTATAGGAGGGAAAATTGGAGAGAGAGTCCACGTGTAAAGTGGATTTTAATCGATCGTTAATTTAAAATGATTTACTATTCCAGCATCAACGGTTAAAAAGAAGATAAATGTTTGGGATCCGGCGCGTGGGAATAACTCAACTTTGAAATGCGTAAAAGTAATCAGTATAGATCATGGATTTGACGGCTAGTAAGGTTACTTTATGCGAGAAGTAAGTATACCCGACGTAAACCTAGGTTTACCTTTCTTTGCACAAAGGTTTTCTAAAACAGACAAGGGTTTTATTGGCTTAGTCTAAGAAAAGACCTTGTCTGGGTTTTTCAAGAATACAACCTAGCCTCGATCCCTTTTTAAAATAAAATTTAAGACGAGTTAACCAGTGCCTTTTAGTTTAAATACACTAAGCTTTATATTCACATATAACTAGTATATAAGAATATCAGACCCACTGGTTTTTCAAAAACACAACTCATCCGAAAAGTTTTGAGAAAGATGAGTTGAGAGAGTAATTTTGAAAACAAGTTTTGAAGAAATCAAGGAAGGATGTGAGCAGATGAGGAGGTTTATTAATTTAGAAGATTCAAGCTGATCTAACAATGTTGATCTATTACCTGTTCCTCGCAGATACATAAACTCAAGAACCATTAGTAGCCAAAGTAAGTCGATAGGATCCAATTAGTCATCTGCTTTAAAGAAATCAGCCGACTATTGTGTCCTTATCCGATTTACTCTATGTCTATTAAGCAATTGTCAAGTCCGATAAGGTCAATATGACTAATCCTTGATTCTTGATTCCTAAAAAGGAGATCAATAATATCAGCTATGTCTAATTAATTGTTTTATTAAAGAAGAACCTAAAAAGCCATAAGACAACAAGACGATCCAGAGGCCGGGCCCCCACTAAAAACCTTGTTAGGGTAAAACCCTCCTTAGGGAAACCCCTAACAAAGGAAAAGGGAAAACCCCTCTAAGAGAAATCAACATAAACGGAAATACTCCATATATCTGTCTTTAGTTGCCAACTCTAAAATAAAATCAGAATGACATCCCACCAAATATAATTTGCATTGGCCGTGTAGGTAGAAATTGCGTCCGCCACCGTGTTCCCTTCTCTATAAATATGCACCGCCTTAAACTCAATAGAGCGTAAGCTTTCCATCATCCAATTCCACGAGGCTTTATACTTCAGTGGAACTATCATGTCCGAATTTTGGAAAAGGGACACAACATAGGTAGAATCGACTCCAAAATAATCTTTGACCAGCCCTTTATAATAGCCGAAGTGACCCCCTCTATAGCCGCCATAATTTCTGCTTCAAAAGCTTGACCTCTTCCCATTTTCCGAACAAAAGCAGCTAACACAAAACCCATGGAGTTCCCGTATACAGCCTCCCGAATGCAACCATTAACTTCACTACCATCGGTGTTAACTTTGATAAACCCTCCGGAGGTGGAAACCATCTCGACCGAAATCGCACTAGTCTGTTGGCTTTGCAATTACCGACAAACCCCAACTTCTCATGCAACTAAGTTCCGAATAAGTGTTATAATTATAGCCTAAATCCACCAAATTAACCTCCTGGACAAACACCATAAGTTGGACAAGAAATCTCCCCGTGCGGCACCTCATTCCCATGCACCTTATTCCGCGCGCCCCATAGCATCCAAAAACAAGTGATCCAAGTAACACACCAAACTTTGGAGGTTCTCGGACTGAACTCCTTACGCATTATTTGCGTAAGAACATCAAGAATACCGAAGGAAACATCAATCTTCTCACCAAAAAGGACGCAACCTTGTCAATAATCTCCCTAGGAAAATCACATGCACCGAAAATGTGGTCCATCGTCTCCACGTCCATCTTGCAAAAGGAGCAGATCGACGGACCGGCAACTCCCCAACCGGCGAGCACCTCCGCCGGCAGCCTTTCCCCGAGACTAGCCGCCAAATCGTAGTCGATCGGGACGGCGGAATGAAGGAACTCCAAAGCCACTTACCCCAGCCATCACGTAGGATACCGCTTCTACAAATATTATAAGCCGCTTTTGACGTAACGTTTCGACTTGTGACGCGTCCAAATCCATTCGTCGTGGGCTTCCCTAGGAATTTTAATAGCCAAAATATCGGTACATATATCAGAAACTTCGTCCGCGAACTGCTCCCCTAACACCCATCTTTGGTTAGAACGAAAATCAGCCACGGTGTGAGAAAGAGCCACACGATTGCCGGTGGGAATTCCGATCTTCTCCGCAATGCAATACCCCAACCAATTGTCCTTCCAAAATTTCACCGACGAATTTTGCCCAGAATCCAACGAGAATCCTCACGCAAAGCTGCCCGAATGCGATCAAGGCCATTCCAAATAGAGGACGAAATGAAATAACGAACATCCGTCCCTTCTACCGTGGTGTGCCTTTGCAAGATAAAGCTTAGCCCCTTATCTTTTCCTTAATGATATCCCACGCAAGCTTATAGAGAAAAGCTTCATTCGCCGCCCTAATGTCTCGAATACCTGCACCTCCTTCAGTAATAAGGGGCACAAACCCTCGACCAAGCCACATTCCCCGATTGGTCTTTAAAATGTTGCCATGCCACACAAAATTACGCATTGCCTTATCAACCCGCTCAAAGTCCTTGGCCAACGATATATCATCATGCTATGTGTAAGAGAAGAAACCACCACGCTATTTACGAGACAAATACAACTAGCCAGCGATAATAATTTCCCACTTCATTTGTCAAATTTTAATAAAATTTTGTCCGCAAGGTTATTAAGAAATCTCGACTTCGGCTTCCCATAAAAGATGGGAACACCAAGGTATACAAAAGGTACCGAGCCCTCCACATATCCGAGAGAGTTGGTAAAATAATGCTTAAAGGCTGTAGAAACATGCTTGCCGAAGAAAACTCTTGATTTTGACGGACTCACGACTTGCCTCGAAGACCGCCTATAAAGCTAAAAAAATCTCTCTCAGAACAAAGTATTTTCCTTAGTAGCCACACAAAAGATCATGATATCCTCCGCATAAAGCAAGATTTTAGGAACAAAACCCCAAGCTTTGCCTCAAGCAGCCGAATGCAACGCCCACCAACCCTATATTCCATCATCTTGGCAAGAACCTTCTCTCCAATAGAAAACAAGAGGGCGAAAGAGGATCTCCCTGTCTAACCCCCTTGAGCATTGGAAAAATCCCTCCACCTACCATTGATAGCGATTGACTAGCGAGCCGAGCAAAGGATCGCACTTATAAGCTCTCAAACGAACCTCAAAACCCAAACATTCCATAACATGCAGCAAGAAATTCCAGCTCATAGTGTCAAAAGCCTTCCGAATGTCAATCTTAAGAGCCATATTTCGGGTTTTTTATTGATACATTGAACACTCTCCGAGCACGTAGCGATGCAATGCCTTGGATTTTCTTTCTCGAGATGAAACCATAATGTGATGGCGAAAGAATAGTGTGAAGCATAGGGCCAATGCGATTGGATATAATTTTCGTGAAAATTTTAAAAAGAAAATTACCCAAAACTATTGATCGAAAATCCTCAATTCGATGACTCCCGAAACTCTAGGAATTAAAGTGACCACATTAGAGTTAAGACTGCCAGATCAAGGAAGAAGAGAAGAAAAACCCACTGCGTTAATAACATCGCGACCGATAATATCCCGTGCCGCATGATAAAAAGCCTCCAAAACCGTCCTGACTGGGCGCTCACCGCAGACATATCAAACACGGCCTTTTTAACTTCGCCTCCGAAGGCACATGTACCAAAACACTATTTTGCTCCCCTATAACCGTTGCCGTAAGGATTTCCACGATGTAAAGGAGAGAATCAACATTTTCCCCACCATCCGTGAAAAGCCCCTTGTAGAACTCAAGAATGTGTTCGAGAGATTATATTGGCGTCTTCACATAACTCCCCATTAATCATCATGGAACTTATCGAAACTTTTGCCCGAGAAACCCGTAGCACTCTATTGAAAATGCAGTATTTCTATCACCATCAGCTAACCAATGCACTCGACTTTTTGCCTTAACAAAGAATCATGTTGCCTCCAAAACAACCTGGATTTCCTTCATTAATTCTTTGTTAGGAAAAGAAATTTGTATTTAGTTTTGATGTGTTAAAAGTGTAAAGTAAGATGACCACCAAGACAATGTATAGTCACCGATGTAATAAATACTTTATAGACTAAGTATAGAAATAAGATAGGGTTGTTTTTGAAAGAAGTCGGATAAAGACAAGAACGAGAAATGCATTTATGATGGAACCAGACGAGGTAGAAGATCGATAGAGAATCGACAGAGTAGAAAATCGCATAAGGTGGAGATTCAAGACAGAGTAGAAAATCGAGACAAGGTGGAGATTCAAGACAGGCAAAGAATCGGACAAGCTAGAAGAGTTAGTTAAATTCAAGAATCAGTTACAACCAATTAAGAAGCAGTTTCAAGAATTAGTTAATCGATTACAACTTTCAACAAACCGAATTCAAGGAAGTTACAAGCCAAGAGAAGTTCTCTATAAATAGGAATAGAAATCTATTTAGAATTAACTTTGACACTTAGCACTCTTCATCATACTTTGTATACACAAGCAACAAAGAATTACACACATTCAAGAACGCGTTTTATACGTTTTCGGTTCTTAGTGTTTACGTAACATTTTTTCATTAGATCTTCAAGCCATAGATATTCGAAGTTAGGGAGATTCATTGTAAGGTGAAGATTCATCATTGTAAGTAAGGTAGCAAGAAAGAAGAAAGTAAGTAAGTGAAGGCCCTTCTTCAAGATTTGAAGAAGGAGAGTGGACGTAGGATCGCTTGATCCGAACCACTATAAATCTGGTGTTATTTCTTCTTACCGCTTATGTACTTGTTTTCATTGATTATTTCTTGACAACAAATTTGATATCCGAAAAGGCTTTAGATCCTAATTGAATTGAGTATAAACAAAATTTATTTCATGTAAACTGAGTTAGGAGTTAATAGATCATCTAAACTTGCAAAAGTTTTGATAATCTATTCATCCCCCTTCTAGATTATCACTAGAGGGTATCTTGTTTTTGTGTTTAAACTCATTCTAAAGGGACCTAACAAGTGGTATCGGAGCAGTGTTAAGTCAGTTTCCGATAAAGATTTGTGGTCTTGAAATATCTCGAGTTTTTGAAATATCCGAGTTTTCATTAAGATCTGATTCTTTATTGCTTTGTGTCACTAACATTTCGATAAGTTGTCTTTTAGCATCTTGAATTACGATGTCTTCTGTTAAAAGTAAGAAATCCAGGAGTTTACCCATTTTTCTATAGAGGAATATGATTATCGGAAGTTCGTAATGGAGAATCATTTAAAGGCCATTCATGACCGTATGGAAGAGGTTCTTGAGGAAGGCCCGATAAAATTCTACCATGGAGTTGTTAGTACTGGAGCTGAATCTTCTACTACAAGAAGTCAACAAGAAAAGAAAAGTGCTGATTTGACAAATGATGAAAGGAAGATTCACAATTTGGATCTGTAGCAAGGACAGAAATTATAGAGACGTTGAGCAAAGACTGGATAGAAAAGGTAAAGAGATGTAAAAGCGCTAAGGATATGTGGAAGACTCTTGCAAATGTTTGTGAAGGGTCGAGCAGGTTAAGGAGAACAAGTTACAATCAGTTTTACATGCATTTGATACATTCAAGATGAAAGATGGAGAAACTGTGGATCACTTGGATGTAAGATTGACCAATTTGGTGAACAAAGTCTGATTTGGGAAAAATCTATTCCTGAGAAAGAAATTAATAATAAGGTGCTCAGATCATTAAGCAAAAGATGGAGAGAAAAAGCAAATATCCTCAAAGCTACACAGAATCTGTCATCTATTTCACATCATACTCTATTTTCTCATCCTAAAGCCTTGGAATATGATATACAAATTGAAGATGAAGAAGACGAAGCAGTAGTCATCTACTTCTGTAAAGACTGTGGCATTTCTTCATCAAGAAGATTCTGACAAGATTTCTAAAGCATCGATTTGTCAAGAAAAGAGGAAATGGCTTTATTGATCGAGACGATATGAGAGACTCAAGATGAAGTATAAAAGGAATAAGAGAGATAGGTTTAATCGTCAAAATTATAAATCGAGACAAGGAAGAGAAGTATTCAGACAATGACAAAAAGGATCCAAAGTGAAAAGATTCAAATCACCAATCGACGAGGTGAGAGTAGTCCAAAGTCGAAAGAGGAGATATCTGTTATACCCGCAATAAACCTGGTCATTTTAGCTATGATTGTCCTCAACTCACTCCTAGAGAAAGAGAAGAAAAGAGGAAGAAACGGGATAGGAGGTATGCGAGATCAACGAGCTCTTTTGGCCGAAAAGGAGGTAACACAAGAGACATCATCATCCTCATCCTCATCCAGCTTTCGGATCGCACAATGACATTTGTCTAATGGCTAAGGAGGTAAACTACTACTCATCCTCGTACAATGATAATGATAACTTGTCTGAATCGATTCATGTCTTATTAACAAACTTCTAAAAGATCGAAGACAGCTTTATCTCGCTTATAAACAGATAGAGACTGAAAATTTAAGTTTAAAGGATCAAATTCTTAGTCTAACAAATGAATATCAGACAGTGGACAAGGAAGAATCTAGATTGTACATTCAAGGGGGAATGTCAATCAAAGACTTCTACTAGTTCCTCATCCGAGAAAATCAATGAGTTGGAAAAAGAATTGAGTTCTTTAAAAGCTAAATTTTCAAATATCAATATGGAGAATGAGAATTTTAAAAGAACTAACGAGAGATTTAAATCTCAAGTTAGGATATCTTAATAATTCTCGCCTACAATTGATAATATCTTCGATTTCTCGAAGCCTAGTGATAAGACAGATTGGGTTTTGATAGGAACACGAAAAATGATCCTATCAAACCTAGAGTTTTTGTCAAAGCCACAAAGACTATGGAAAAGACAGAAATTAGTCCAAAGAAATCAAAGGAGCAAGTCACCCCATCTCGATATATCAAAGGAGAAAATACAGATGAGGAGAAATGTATCCAAGAGAAATCTAAAGACTAAATCAAAGTTGTTTCCAAAGTATAATGGTTTTGATGGAAGAAGCAAGTGTTATCCATTCTTTCCAAGATATAAGACAATCACTAGAGATCAATTAAACAAAATTGATCTAGATAGTCTAATATTAGTGGATAGATATGGTTGCAAAATCCAATCATTGGTTCTGAAAAATTTGGATGTTTTTATTTGGATACCTAAGTATCAACTTGACGAAAAAGGACCCAATACACAAAGGGTACCTAAGAATTAATTTGTGATTGCGAGAAAGATAAGGAGATAGTTGAGCAAGATGTTCTTGAAGTCATCCGGTATATAGACAGTGGATGTTCTAAGCATATGACTTATGAGAAAAGACTTCTTTCTAACTATCGACAATAGATGGACCTCGAGTAATGTTCGGTGACAACAATTTTGGTCTAACCAAAGGAGTTGGAACTTTGATGATTGGAGATATTCAGGTTAATGAAGTATATTTTGTGGAAGGTTTGAAACATAATTTACTGTCGTATCTCAATTTTGTGACAAAGGATATTGTGTTAAATTCACTCATGATGCATGTTTTATTTTGGATGGTTTAAATGAGAATATTTTACTTACTGGAGTCGACGAGGTAATATCTATATTGCAAATTTCAAAAGTTGCTCTAATGATACTTGTCTTATTGCTAAGAGTTCGGAAGATTTAAGTTGGCTATGGCATAAACGTCTTAGTCATTTAAATTTCAAAACTCTTAACAAAATAGCAAGAAAATCTTTAGTCAAAGGACTTCCAGATAAAATATTTTCTAAAAATCATGTTTGTGATGCTTGTCAAAAAGGAAAACAGACCAAAACTTCTTTCAAAACAATAAATGGTCCTGCTTTCGAAAGGATTCTCGAACTTTTACACATGGATCTTTTGGTCCAGTTACACCTCTAAGTTTTAGTGGAAGAAAGTATACTTTAGTGATTATAGATGATTTTTCTAGATTCACTTGGGTTATTTTCTTGTACAAAAAGAATGAGATCAGAATAAAAATTCCGAATTCCTCAAAAGAATTCAAAATGAAAAAGGACTAAATATTGTCAAGATTAGAAGTGATAAAGGTACTGAGTTCCTAAACTCGTTTGTTACTAACTATTGTAATGCGAGAATGGTATAGCACATGAAACATCATCTGCAAGAACACCCCAAAGCAAAATGGAGTGGTAGAAAGGAGAAACAGAACCTTGAAAGAAGCCGCAAGGACTATGTTATCTCGAATATGACACGCCACACATGTTTTGGGCGTAAGCCATTAATACCGCATGTTTTGTTCAAAATAGGTGTTTAATTGTGAAAGATAAATGCAAAACTCCTTATGAAATATGGAAAGGCAGAATACCAAAAATTTCATATTTTCATATATTTGGTTGTAAGTGTTTTATTCATAATAATGGAAAATCAAAGTTAAGAACTTTTGATGCTAAGATTGCGAAGGGATATTCTTAGGATACTCATCCGTATCTAAAGCATATAGAGTTTTTAACAAGATTACATTGTGTGTGGAAGAAACACCACATGTTGTTTTTGATGAAATTTCCAAGTCTCGAAAGTACAGATGATGTCACCAAGATAGTGAAGATCTTAACAGATTAAACATTAAGAAATCAGTCAAGTTCTACCTACCAGAGTCGAATCGGATGAGGAAGACACACCGCATAAGGATATAGATAAGGAAGTCTGAGAGTTCTTCCATGTCATCCGATCGCACAACTACACTATCGGATGGACAAGGAGATATTCCCGAAGGTAATACGTAACTAATTGATGAAAATATTCCGAGATAAGACTTCATATCCAGAAAAAGATAAAGGTAAACGAGTATCGACTTATCATCCAAATGAACAGATAATTGGAAGTTTAGACTCAAGTCCGCATAAGGACACGAGATAAACCAAGACTGTCTGCTTAGTTGTTATGTATCGTTACTTGAACCTAAAACTATTATCAAGCTCTAACTCGACTCCAATTGGATAAATGCAATGCAAGATGAATTAAATCAATTTCAAAGACAAGATGTATGGGAGCTTGTTGAAAGACCTCATCATCAAAAAGTTATTGGAACAAAATGGGTTTTCAAAAATAAGAAAGATGAGAACAATATTGTGGTAAGAAATAAGGCTAGATTGGTTGCACAAGGTTATTCACAATCTGAGGGAATTGATTATGATGAAACCTTTGCACCAGTTGCTCGTCTTGAAGCCATAAGATTGTTCTTAGCTTATGCCGCTTATAAAAGATTTACTGTTCCAAATGGATGTGAAATCTGCATTTCTAAATGGAGTCATAGTCAAGAAGTCTATGTAGAACAACCTCCGTGTTTTGTCAAAGGAGACAAGGTCTATAGGCTAAGGAAAGCTCTATATGGACTTAAACAGGCTCCTAGAGCATGGTATGATACATTATCTGAGTATTTAATTCAAAATGGTTTTGTAAAAGGTAAAATAGATAGAACTTTATTTAGGAAAGAATCTGATAAAGGTCTTTTGTTAGTTCAAATTTATGTTGATGATATTATTTTTGGATCAACTAACCTATTCTTGTGTGAAGAATCTAGTCATCTTATGAAGAACATGATTCGAAATGTCCATGATGGGAGAGATGACATACTTTCTTGGACTTCAAATTAAGCTGCATAAAGAAAGGAATTTTCATAAATCAAGCAAAATATACCAAAGATCTTATTGAAAGATTTGGAATAGGTACCTGAGAAGCCAAAATACCTATGATGACAAATTTTTCAATGGATCCAGATGAGAAAGGAGAAGACACCGATCAAACGCAGTATAGAGGTTTAATTGGATCTCTTTTATACTTAATCGCTAGTAGACTGACATTTCTTTTGCGGTGGGTGTATGTGCACGTTTTCAAGCTAAACCTAAGAAGAGTCATCTTGAAGCCGCAAAGAAGATTCTAAAATATTTGAAAGGTACAATCTATGTAGGACCGTGGTATCCAAATGATGATAACTTTGAGTTGTCTGGATACTCGATTCAGATTTTGGTGGGTGTAAGATAGATAGGAAATCTACATCCTGGAACTTGCCAATTTCTCGGGAAGTAAGCCGATTTCATGGTTGTCTAAGAAACAAACCTCTGTAGCTACTTCTACTACCAAGCCGAGTACATGGCACTGGAAGTTGTTGTTCACACTTATTCCGATCACCAACAGCTAAGGGACTATAACATTATCACCAAAGATGTACCAATCTTTTGTGATAATAATAGTGCCATAGCTATTACCCGTAACCCGCCTTACATACTGTATGCAAACATGTTGACATTCGTCATCATTTTATTCGAGATCATGTGGAGAAAGGCAATATCGTGCTAGAAAAATTCTTACCGATTTTCAAAAAGCGTACATTTTGACAAAGCCTCTTGCGTAAACAAGGTTTAAGGAACTTTCAGTCGAATTAGGATTATTAGATGGTTCCTTAATCATCTCGTTGATCAAATCTTCTTGAATTAACCTTGTTTTCCTTATCTTAGTATAGTATGTCTAGAAAGAATTATCGCACAAGATTGTGTCAAAGGACAATCGGGTAGCTGATATCATTGATCTCCTTTTATAGGAATCAAGAATCAAGGATTAGTCATATTGACCATATCGACTTGATAATTACTTATTCGACATAAGTAAATCGATAAGGATGTAATAGTCAATCGATGACTATTGAACCTTATCCGACTTACTGGTTACTAACAATTTTTCTAAGTGTCTGATTTCAAAGCAAGAACAAAGGTGACAAGATTCGAAATACAAGTCAATGTCAATTTATTCAAAAGATACAAGGAATGCATAAAGTGATGCTATCAAACCGCATAAGGAGAAAAATCAGAAGTTTTCTTACATTCTTTTAATTATGAATATTGGGTTCATATAATTAATATATGAATTTAATATCATAATTCACTCTATCACTCATTAAAAATGAAGTTATTCAAGAAAATAAAATATTTTGTTTTACAAAATTAAAGAATAAGGGTTCAAATTTTATTTTCTAAAAACTAATAATATTTTATTTTATCTCTCCAATTAATCGAAAAGTAATTTCTCAAATTAGTAATCGTGTCGAGAGAAGTTACTATGGACCCGAAATTTTATCAAATTCAATTTTGAAACACACCGAGTATACTTCACGCGCTAAGTGGAGGCGGTTTCGAATATGAATCGTCTCAACCTCACGCGCGACATATTAAATATTATTCTGTACACTTTTCAAAATAAATGCCATAATTGCATTAATGGCGATTCGAAAGGCTATATTTACACTTTTTCAGGCAATTATTATTCTAATAATTGTTTATTATTATATTTTCCATATAAATAGACATTCGTGTGCATTATTTGCATTTACGCACACATATATTCCTTCTTCTCTTAAAACTTCTTTTCCTCCTAAAAACCTTCAAACACTCATCAATGGCGGACACAGGAAAGAGCGAGAATCAAATATGAATATGATCTCGCATCCATCGAGAACGTACAAAATCCGAAATGTACGTGGAATGGGACATTTCAACCGATCCAGAAACCAGAGAAATCCTTCAACTGTTACAAGATAGAGGTTTAAAGAAATACCGCTCAATGAAACCGACAAAACCCAAAACTCTTGATGATCTTGCCGCTGAATTCCTAACCGAGCCAAATCAACAGATATCGACTAGAAACTCGAATTCGGACTCTTGAAAAGTCCAGAAAAATTCATGTTTCAATCTCTCGATATTGGTGAAATTTTTGGTTTAAATACCACCGGAGGCAACCCATTTTTGTACAAGGCCGAAGAATATTTGGAGAGCTACAAACCGATGGCAAGAAAATCCCCAAGAATAACACCGCAAATCTAAAAAGGGGATGTTACGAAGAAAGTATAGATCGCTGATGCTCATTTTGACGAAGTGTATATCGGGAGAGCAAAGAGTCATGACGGATTGACTAAGCCACGGATATGTCGTCGAGGGCCATCATAGATGGAGCGGATATTAATTGGGCTCAGACAGGTGTACTCACGTCGATGGAGGAGAGGAAAAAGTTCGTCAAGATGAGGTATCAGTGAGTGATAAGATGGTCGCCGACCAAGATAACAAGTATGATGGCAAGAATCACCATCATACTTGAACACAAGATTGGAGCAGACAAGCTTGATGGCGAGACAGGGGTGAAAAAGTTCACAAAAACGAAGGGTTTGCTTGTCAAGGATGAGAAACCTTTCGGTCCAACAGACTCGAAGGAGACACCCCATCTCCAAAGACAAAGGAAGAAGGCTTCTAAGGCCAAAGGAAAAAGAAAGTGGAGACAGTTTTAGCCGATGAATCCTCATCCGAGGAGGAGAAGAATCTTCAAGAAGAAGAGGAGGAAAGGGACAGCCTTCCCAAGGGGGAAGTGTTCCAAAGTGAGGAGGTTGGTATATCGGGCCGAGACGGAGATGAGAAGTCTCGTCTGGAGATGACTCAAAAAGGAAGAAGAAATCAAGTCACCCTCATCATCTTCATCCTCATCCGAGGATGAAGTTCCTAAATTCATTTCTTCCCAACTTTGGCAATGAAGAAGCGGCATAAGGCCGCCGCTTCCGAGCCTCTAAAACGGCCCACTCCAATAAGTCCAACACCCACCCAAACTTCATATGATCCATTTTCTTTCCTACCCACAACCTCATCTCGAACCAAATCTTTTTCTAAACCTACCAAATCCATCTGGAGAATTGGGACCAACCGAGACTTCACTCCGAATTCTTGGGAAAAGTTCCTTCTCGGACAAGAGTCCACTCTCAAAGATGAGCCCGAGCCGTTGAAAGAGCTTATTGATGTCTATCTCTGTTGAGAAGACTCAGGCTTGGATCTTTTGAGGAGACAGCTATTCTCATAGCTGAGGCCGGAGGAAACAATTTAGCCATCCTGGGAAAAGGAGGTTCTCAAGAAAGCGAAGTGAAATCATTCCAAGATATACTCACTGAAAATGCCTTTGTTGATTACATTCTACAACGAGTATATCTTGGAGATGAGACTCAGAGGAGATGAAATCAGCTGAGAAGGAGGAAGAGCAAAGGAAAGAAGATGTTGGTATGGAGGAGGAAAAGGTGGAGGAAGTGATAGGTGGAGTCGCCGATGAGCCACTGGGATGGATACGGTGAGGAGGCACAAACAGAGCGGCAGTTGAGGTGCAACCCGAACCTGAATTTGAAGAAATAAATATTTACGGTGAACAAACCATGCCCTCCACATCTGTGTCCGTATCCGAGATAGATGCATTAAAAGTGAAGTTCAAAATTTGAAGTGCCACTGTCTGAATGCTTTTCAACTAGTTCCAAATGTCATCTCATCATCAATCAAGGAGAATGTAGAAGCCGCAATTCACGAGAAAACCAAGATTGATCTACACTACTCTGGAATAAGACATGAGGAAGAGATGGCTGCATTAAGACGACAATTGCTAAGGAGATGAACTCACAAGATGAATGGGTAAAACAAGATGTCTGCTCGCCTTTGTTGAGATCAAAGATTCAGTTGAGGAGCAAGTAAAAGAAGCATGGAAAGCCAAAGAGGCATCATTTCATCAAGTCCTAAAGATGCAGCTTGCTCTAGAAAAGGATAGGCATTTACGAGCATTAAGCAATTCATGGATGATGAGTTTAGAAAAGCCGAGGTCGGAGAAGAAGAGATATGACCAGCTTGATCATAAGACGGGGCATGTACGAGAAGAGCTTGTAAGCCAAATTGAGCAAGTAGCCACTATCTCGCAATACTAGATTTGCCGATGCTAAAAAGGGGGAAGATAGTGCGCTCAAGAAAAGAGTAGACGAGCAAGAAGATAAGATCATGGCTTTGAGCATGAAAATTGAAGAGTTGTCTCAAGAAATGTTAAAAGTGAAGAGAAGAAATCTGAGGAGAGGAGAGAAAAGGTTGTAAGGAAGACAAGAATTGAACCCACAAGAGAAGCTCCTGCAAGAACCTCGCTCAAGCTCAAGCTCAAATTACATCTCCTTCTCGGATCATCTAGAACAGCTCAAGTTCCAAAGAAATCACAAGCCGAGATAGATGCGTAAGAAAAGATCAAAAAAGAAAAAGAGATGAGAAGGAGAAGTATAAGAGAAGGGAGGCTAAGAGAAGAAGAGAGCAGAGAAGGCAAAGCAGGAAAATACTATGATCGATCTCTTAGACGATGGGTTCGTAAGATAATGAGATGAGCAAGGGGAAGAAGTCCTTAAGCCATATCATCGGCGAGGTAGTTCCCAAAGAAGTATTATTGATGGCAGATCGTGCAAGGTGGAGGCCATTCGAAGTGGACTGGATTTTCCAGTTTCATGTCTGCAAAGTGATCAAGTGGGGACTCGATGAAGACGAAGCTTTTCATAATTGGCTGGAAGAAAAGGACCCCCGATGTATCAATATCTTATCAACTCGCAAATGATGAATTCAACGCAGATGTCATTGCACCACCTATTCTCGAATGGAACCCCTCTAACGGTGATGGTCATCCTGACCTTGAGAAAATTAAGCACTGATAATCAAAGCGGAAGCCACACTGATCTCGGGCAGAGGGAGGTGAAACTATTTCACTAAAGAAGCGGGTTTTTGATCGGCTTAAGGTTCCAGAGGAGAATAGATGGTATGACTAGTCTTCTACTTATTTCATCTTATCTGTTTTCATGATAACCGATATGGACTGTGAATAAACTTTTGATCTACTCTCAATCTTTGTTGTTTTTCTAAAAACTAATCTGATTGACCTCTTGATTTCTCAAGTATATTGATTCATTTTCTAACTCTTAAATATCTGATTATGTAATCAAATTGTTCGATTATCTCGATTCATGATTTTCTCGATCATCTGCTAATAACAATAATTGTTCTAGTTATCGATTATGTGATTTAATTGCTTATTTTACATTTTTAAAAATTACTAACATTTCTTTTCTTGAGCTGAGTTTTAACATCATCAAAAAGGGGGAAATTGTTAGGAAAAGAAATTTGTATTTAGTTTTGATGTGTTAAAAGTGTAAAGTAAGATGACCAACCAAGACAATGTATAGTCACCGATGTAATAAATACTTTATAGACTAAGTATAGAAATAAGATAGGGTTGTTTTTGAAAGAAGTCGGATAAAGACAAGAACGAGAAAATGTACGATGATGGAACCAGACGAGGTAGAAGATCGATAGAGAATCGACAGAGTAGAAAATCGACAAGGTGGAGATTCAAGACAGAGTAGAAAATCGACAAGGTGGAGATTCAAGACAGGGCAAAGAATCGAGACAAGCTAGAAGAGTTAGTTAAATTCAAGAATCGATTACAACCAATTAAGAAGCGCTTCAAGAATTAGTTAATCGCCATTACAACTTTCAACAAACTGAATTCAAGGAAGTTACAACTCGCCAAGAGAAGTTCTCTATAAATAGGAATAGAAATCTATTTAGAATTAACTTTGACACTTAGCACTCTTCATCATACTTTGTATACACAAGCAACAAAGAATTACACACATTCAAGAACGCTTTATACGTTTTTCGGTTCTTAGTGTTTACGTAACATTTTTCATTAGATCTTCAAGCCATAGATATTCGTAAGTTAGGGAGATTCATTGTAAGGTCAAGATTCATCATTGTAAGTAAGGTAGCAAGAAAGAAGAAAGTAAGTAAGTGAAGGCCCTTCTTCAAGATTTGAAGAAGGAGAGTGGACGTAGGATCGCTTTGATCCGAACCACTATAAATCTGGTGTTATTTCTTCTTACCGCTTATGTACTTGTTTTCATTGATTATTTCTTGACAACAAATTTGATATCCGAAAAGGCTTTAGATCCTAATTGAATTGAGTATAAACAAAATTTATTTCCGTCAGAACTGAAGTTAGGAGTTAATAGATCATCTAAACTTGCAAAAGTTTTGATAATCTATTCATCCCCCTTCTAGATTATCACTAGAGGGTATCTTGTTTTTGTGTTTAAACTCATTCTAAAGGGACCCAACATTCTTTTCACGTTGCATGTATTCATCCTCCCGCGAAGATAACACATCCCTCTCACCGTAGCAACGAAAGCTCATGTTGCAGCCCATCTAATTTATCAAAAATGTTGCCAAAAGCACCTCTACTCCAATCTTTGAGCCTTACTTTAAGCCTTTGAGTTTGCGAATACAAACCGTAATTGGATCCCTCGTGATATAAAAGGTCCCCATGATTCCAAACCACCCTTTTAAAATCTTTGTGCGATACCCGTAAAGTTTGAAATCGAAAAGGCTTCATCATTTGAGGTAAATTCTCCTTGCACTTGAGCAAAATTGGATGATGATTCGATAAGGTACGTGGCAGTACCATTGCCGAAACGGAAGCCCAAGAACCAAGAAAATCATCGGAGACGAGCGCTCGATCAAGACCAAGAGTATCCACATCTATTAACCCAGCGTCCAAATACATCGACGAAACTCGCCGCAAGATATACGAGATAAACATCTTTGTCCCACCTACTCCTCCTCTCCAATGATAGCGTTAACATCTCCCATAAAGCAAATGATGCTGCACTCCAAATTGCAAAATTCTATCCCATAAGTTGGTCATCCTTATAGACCACCGAAGGCACACTCGAAATCGTATTACTATACGCCACCCAAATGTTAGGACGCAAACCCCCTTCCCTTACATTTTCATCCAGAACGTTAAACCCAATTTTCTCCAAAATCTCCAACTCAAATCAGTACTTAATATCTTTGGTTCCGCAATAGCAACTAAATCCGGTTTATATGCCTCGCCGAAAATCAGCAAGCATACTCCGAAAGGTGGTCGTTGCCTAACCCTCTTATATTCCGTAAAAACACATTCATCGGACCACCCAGCTTTGCTCCGTGCTTCGGCATTATCATCTTCCTCGCATTGGTCAGCCCAACTTCTAGATGCTACTAGTTTCATAGATGCTAAAGCGTCAAGATCAACATTAGCCGTAATCAAGTAAGATGTATCATGTGGCGGAGAAGAAGCCACCTCAACCCCCCACCGAAGAAGACGGTTTATCCGAGCCTTTCCTTGGTAATCCGAGCCTTTCCCTTATTTCCTTTCTTTCTCGACTTTGCCGGTTGCAAATTTGAGCCGCCGGCGTCCGAAGAGTCCTCTCGCGCATCCCCGACATGCCGCTCTTACACCCTCGAAACTAGAAAAATTATTGTCCTCTTTCCCAACTTTGTGTGCTTCATTAACGCCAAGATCCTTATTCTCCTCCAACAAACCCCTGATCTTGCTGAAAAGGTTCGTTAACTTCCTCCTCCAAATTCGCGAACACGAAAACCATTTCTCGGAGACCACCTCGATCATCTTTCTCACCCTTGCCATCTAAAATATTTACCTCCCTTTGCGCCCAAATTTCCTCTTTTTGTTTATTTTTGATTGTTTACTACTTGGTTTAATCTCTTCGCCTTTACGACCATTGACCACTCTGCAACTCTCCAAAGAATGACCAACAAACCCGCAATGATTGCAGAATGGAGGCATCTGTTCATACTTTATCAAAGCAAACCGTACATTCTCTTGGCCTCAAACATGATGTACTCCTCACAACCTTTCGTCATATCAACCTCAATCAGCACTCACGTAATGACACATAGTACGATGTTTTGTGCGATCATCCATCTTTATTACAGTCCCAACACGAAGCAAGTGCGTGTATTATTTTTGGCTGGAAAAACTCCATTGGTATTTCATAAATTCGAACCCAAACCCGAGCTAACGTAGTATTAGCCTTATAAGGATTAAAA
Source organism: Paraleonurus japonicus (assembly GCA_030762865.1). Taxonomy (NCBI): domain Eukaryota; kingdom Viridiplantae; phylum Streptophyta; class Magnoliopsida; order Lamiales; family Lamiaceae; genus Paraleonurus; species Paraleonurus japonicus. Next base: position 7,478,186 of record CM061058.1, read on the forward strand.
CCTCGAACCCACCGTTGTAAACGTAAGAAACCCGGTTTCAAGTTCCATGTTCTTTTATCAAGAATCCTGTCTCTATCGGCTAGATTAGGGATTTGAATATTATAAAACCCTCTACCCAAAGGGACCAGACGCCACTCCCCACTTAATTCCCAAGCCCGGGAGAGTTTAGAGAACAAAGTATCCAGCGTGTATGGAGCATCACCTCGGAGCCAAAGAAAGCTTACCAATTAAGGAGTGAGTCAACTCCGAGACACCATATTTAACCAGGCTTCATCCACTTTTACGGACAAAAATTCCCCTTTCCTTTGTGCCACCATGTTCAACGTTCCTCGCACATCCGGCTCCGTCGAGGAAGGAGCCACGATTTGACGATAAGAAAGTTTTTCACTGTCCCTTCGGAACCTCGCGCAATAGAAGAAGGCGCAATAATCTGCTCATCGACACAAAACCTTGAGGGATAGTGATTGAATTACGGTGGCGCCCGAAAACATGAGGGTCAATGTTTTCGGCGGATATTTTGTGTGAATTGTCGATGATCCTCCGTGGATAAAGGAGTCGCTTGTTGATCGCTTATCGGCATAGGAATTGCTTTCAAGAATTCTTTGGCTAGGGTTTCTGCATGAACCTTCAAAATCAGAAAAAGCGAAGAGATAACACCCGTAGGAGGCAGGCCCGCACCAGCCGTCAAGGCCGATCAGCCATGTTCGCCGGCGTGAGAACGGCGCCGGAGAACAACAAGAATTTGATGAGAAGCGGATTTATCGCGGGATTAAAACAACTTCCAGGTTCCCCGGAGCATTCCTTTCTCGTAATGCTTCGATAATGTCCATGATATCAGCTATGTGATTTTACTTTGACTCATATCAAGTCCGACAATTCTTTCTAGACAAGATTTAAAGAAAGGAAAAGAAAGAAAGGAAATACAAGATACAAACAATAGAAATTATAAATCAGCCTAAGGATGCATTAAGTAATTCTAACTCTAAACATAATTCCTTAAATCTAGATTCAGCTAAGGGTTTTGTAAGTATATCCGATCTCCGAGACTCGCTTGCTATCTTTTCTATTCTAATGTCATTCTTCTCAACATGATCTCTAATGAAATGATGTCTTATATCTATATGCTTACATCTAGAATGCAAGACAGGGTTGTATGTCATAGCTATTGCACTATTACTATCACAAGAAATAGGAACAGATGATGTGAGAATGTTATAATCCCTAAGTCGCCGACTAATCCGTAAGAGCCGAGAGCAACAACTACCAGCCGCCATGTATTTAGCTTCATTGTGGAGGTTGCAATGCATGTCCTGCTTCTTAGATAACCAAGAAATTAGCTTGTTGCCTAAAAATTGACAAGTCCCAGCATGTGGATTTCCTATCAATTTTACAGCCTCCAAAATCGAGTCCAATAACTTGAAAGCTCGAAGTCGTCATCGAGATGGGTACCACAACCCAACCTCGTAAAGTCCCTTTGAGATATTTAAGGATTTTCTTAGTTGTCTCCAGATGAGTTTTCCGGGATTTGATTGGAATCTTACACATACCCCAACCGCAAAGGCTATGTCCGGCCTACTTGCAGTGAGATATAAAAGGGATCCAATCAATCCACAATACTCCGTTGCATCTGTGGGTATCCCCGCTCATCCGAATCCATAGAGAAGTTAGTTTCCTCCACACAAAGATTTGTCTTATTGAAGACTCGAAGCTTTGGAAGTGTTGGAATATCCCAAGAATATTCCATTAGCCGCCTTAGCATCAAAAGTCCTCGGCTTAGACTTCCCATTATTATGGATGAAGCATTTACACCCAAAAGCACGAAAGTATGAGATTCTCGGAACCTTACCTTTCCAAAGCTCATAAGGTGTCTTACCCTTGCTCTTGATCGGTAAGAATCATTGCTCGAGTGTAGCAAGTGTGTTGATAGCCTCATTTCCAAAACCTATGAGGTGTTCCATACTCACTAGCATGCTTCGGCCGCTTCTTTGAGAGTCCTATTTCTTCTCTCCACAACTCCATTCTGCGGGGTATTCTAGTGAAGAAGTCTCATGAACTATACCATTCTCATTCAGATAGTTAGATAAAAAAGAATTCAAGAATTCGGTTCCCTTGTCACTCCTAATTTTAATAATATTAACACCCTTCTCATTTTGAATTTGTCTCAACAGATCGTGATCTTGTTCATAGTCTCATTCTTTTTAAAAGAAATATTACCCAAGTGTATCTAGAAAAATCATTAACAACAACAAGGGTATACTTCCTTCCACTAAAGTTGAGTGGTGAAACAGTCCAAACAAATCAAGATGAAGGAGTTGTAAAACTCTTTCGGATGAGGATGTGTTAATACTTTTAAAAGAGTGACTGGGCTGTTTACCTTTTTTACAAGCATCACATTTCGTATCAGTTGAACAAAGCTTCTCGGGTAGTTCCTTGACAAGATTCTTCTTAGCTATTTTGCTAAGGGTTTTGAAATTCAGATGACTAAGCCTTTTATGCCATAGCCAATCGAGATCATCTCCACCTTTAGCTACAAGACATGTATCTTTGGGACAACTATTAAAATTAGCCACATAGACATTACCATGTCTCGAAGCCAATTAAGAGTACCTTGTCTAAGGAGCTATCTAAGATATCACACTTATCTTTAGAAAATTTAACATGAAAACCTTTATCACGAGTTGAGAAATAGATAACAAATTATGCTTTAAACCTTCTACAAAATAAACCTCGATACCTGGACATCCCTTATAATTAATGTACCAACTCCCTTAGTCCTGTCCACGCTTATTATCTCTAAACAAGACTCTAGGACCATCAATATTCTGAAAATTTGATAAGAGTTTCTTATCACAAGTCATGTCTTGTGAATGTACCACTATTTATGTACCGGATGGAAGCTAAAATCTCTTCTTTTAATGATAGTCCTGGGATTCCTGCAAGACAGATTAAGTATGAGGTATCCTAGTGATCTTGGGTCCTTTTAGGTCAACAATCACTTTAGGTATCCAGACAAACATCTCATTCTTTAATAACAGATCGATTGAAGTTGTCTACCAAATCTGGCCCATAAATACGTCACATTTAAATGAGAATTTATTGAAGTCAAATTTGGTGACTTTCTTAAACTTTAGAAATAAGGGATAACATCTGCTCCTCCCATCAAAAGAGTTATAGTAAGAATTCCTCTTAGTCTTGGTTCTTGGAACCCTCTTTGTCGATTTGGATTCCTCATCTCGAATTTTATTTTTCAGATTAGGAGATGCACCTCATCCGACTCTGTAGTTTCCAAGGTCCAATTTTGATTTCTTTTGATGTTTCAGCAGCTTTCACAAATTTCCTTGGTTTTGAAGCTTCGATTTATTATTCCTATCATAACCAAGTCCTGTTTTATCATGGGATTTTTGAGAAGTTCTAAAGATATGGTCTATGGCTGATTGTGAATTATTAAGTTGGCTCATTTTGAAGACAAGCTTCTCATTGGCCTTCTTAATTGACTCATTTTCATTACGACCACTTCAAATTTAGCTTTCAAAGATTTTAATTCATTCTCTAATCTTTCAGCAGACTAGCTGAAGTACTAGCCTCGGCACTGCAAACATTCCCCCTTGAATGTTACCTCGGACTCGAGAATAGTTTACAATTTGTTTGCCTTTAATTGTAGTCCTAATCGATCTTTTAAAGTTAAATTTTCAATCTCTAATTGTTTATAAGCACTTAGAGACATCTTTAGATCTTTCAATAGTTCCTTGATTATAGTTTGGTCATTGTCTGAGACAGATTTGTAAGATTCATTATCATTGAGGAATAGTAGTCTACCTCTTTGGCCATTAAACAAACTTCATTGTCTGATCCAAAATCGATGAAGAAGAAGATGATGATGATGATGATGATGATGATGATGATGATGATGATTTTCTTGATTCTTTCTCCTCAAAGAAGAAGAGCTCTCGATCTGCAAAACGCCTATCTCTCTTCTTCCTTTTCTCCTCTCTTTCTTTAGGAGTCACCGAGGACAAATATAATGAAGTGCCTCGGCTTGTTACAGGTGTAACAAGTGTCTCCCTGGTCTGATTTAGGACTCGATAGGATTCTTTCTTACGTAAGATTTATACCTTCTTGTCTCGATTTCTTCTTTTGTCATCATCTCTGATTCATCATCTTTTCTTTTGGATCTGGATCTCGATCTGTCCTTCTCTACAAATTTTAAATTGTTACGCTTATATTTCATCCTTAATCGATCATACCTTTTTGTTAGCAAAGCCATCTGCTCCTTCAAGGAAAGATCACCTCCTTTAGGCTCGGCTACGGTCTTGTCTTCTTTGTTGACAAAGGCAATACCTTAGATGAGGTGCTTGACTCCATCTCATCTTCCTCATCTTCTACTCGTATGTCAAACTCATAACCCTTCAAGTGAGAAAACAAAGTGTAATGTGTCATAGTAGAGAGATCTTTTGTAGCTTTAATCAGTTTCCTTTTTCTTTCCAACACTTCGTTAGAGATCTTAGGATTTTATTATTGATTTCCTTTTCGTAAATCTTTCCCAAATCAGCCTTGTTGAGAAGATTTGTCAATCGACATCCAATTGATCAATAGTTTCACCTTCCTTCATCTTGAAAGTATCAAATGCATGCAATAATCGACCGTAGCTTATTTTCCTTTACTTGATCGTATCCTTCGCACACATCACCTAGTGTTTCCCACATTTCTTTTGCTGTTTTGCATTTTTAACTTTTTCGATCCAATCTTTACCGAAAGCGTCTCGATAATCTCGCTTCTTGTCACTTGATCTAAATTGTGAATCTTTCTTTCGTCATTTGTCAACTCAAGACTTTTCTTTTTTGTCTAACCCTTGTTTCTCAAGTTCCTGCTCCATCACTTGTACCTCCATGATAGAATTTTATAGGACCTTCTTCTAGAACTTCCTCCATACGATCATGAATTGCTTTCGTATAATTTTTCATTCTAAATTTTCAATAATCGTACTCTTCAATAGAGAACTCGTAGGCTCCTGGTTTTCTTACTCTTGACAATTGACATAATGAATCACAAAACTCAACAAAGACTTATTAGCACGGTTAGTCAATCGAAAATAGAGAAAATGATCTAAAACACAATTTCGTAAACTTCAAGATCGCAAATATATATCGAAACACTTAACACCGCTCCGATACCACTTGTTGGCCCACGGATTGAGTGAATATCAAAGAACTTAGATCACCTTCTAGTGAAAATCTAGAAGGGGGTTGAATAGATTTTTAATCCTTTTTTAAAGAACAAATTATCTATTCGTAGTATCAAAGCTAAGCAATAAAACACGTTTTAACTTAATCTTTAAAGGATCAAAAAGCAATCAATACGAATCTGAAATTGAATTTGTTTTTAATGTTTGATGAATAACAAGATAAGCAAAACAAGAAGTAAAGAACACCAGGAATTATAGTGGTTCGGATCAAACAGATCCTACATCCACTCTCCTTCTTCAACTTGAAGAAGGGCCTCGACTACTTACTACCTTTCTTACTTACAAAGTTACAAATACAAAGATATGAAGATTCTCTTCTTCGATCCTATCTTCTATCTACCTAACTTTACGAAAACCCTCAAGATTACAAAGAAGTGTTGAAGATAAATGCATAAGTGTTCTACAAACACTTAGAAACTTATGAATAATACTTTGAAAACTTTTTGAGTGTCTTTTGAAGATTTCGTGAGTATTGTGAATGAGAGTGCTGAATAATTGTGTTTAGAATCTGTGCCTAAACTTATTTATAAGCTCCGAGAAACGGTTAATTTGTTGTAACAAACTAAAAACCATTCAACAAACTTATTCTTGAAAACTCGCCTTGTCTTCACCGATCTTGGTCTAGTCGTCACAGTGACTTGGTGAAGACTTGTCTTTCTTATTCTACTCACTGGTCTCGACCTCGTCTTGAGCTCTTCATTATTGTCTCCAACAGATGACTATCTCAAGCTCGTCTTCGATGACCTTCTTCTTTCATGACCTCGGCTTACTATTCTAGCTCTTACCTAGTCCGGTCACCTAGTACTAGAATTCTTTACATCACTGCTCTATACAATCACCGGTCATCTTACTTTACATGAGTTGACTCTAATCTATCTACTTTTAACTCATCAAAACTTTTTCTCGATCTAACAAGGTTTAACACTTTATAAACTTCAACATTTAGTTTATTTTATTAATAAATTTGATTTAACAAAAAAATTAATTATCTCGACTGTAAGATCCGACTCTAAGACTCGTGTAGGCGCCGCCTAGATCCCGCCTAAAAATCAAATTTGTAAAAATTGAATCGGTGACGACACCTAGCGCCTAGTCGAGGCCTAGGCGCCTCCTAGGCGGGATTTTTGCAACAGAGCCACTAACATGTCTAAGGCTCAAAATGTCTATCCAAGGGCGGAAAGCCCCATGGGACCAACCCAAGAAGAGAACCACCCCGCTCACACGACAGAGCGGGGCCGGGGGAACATACCCCGTCCGTCCAGCGAAGGACTTGCTCCCATTTCCATCCAGAGAGTATCAAACTCCCGAGCGAGTGCAAGCCGCTATAAAGCAGCCTACAAGCACGTGCTCGCAAGTTGGGAGGCAAGCCACCCTCGTGTCAAAAAGTGTTAAAATTGTTGAATTCGATCCGAGCTCGAGCAGAGAAGTTGAGCTTGAGTCGAGCTCCCTAAAATTTCTTTGAAAAATAAGTTTTTGATCTAAATTTTAGTGTCCACCTTCCCCAAAGGTATAAATACCCCCATGTTCATTTTTTAGAATGGCAGTCATTTTAGAGAGGAAGAAAGCGATACTTCTAATATTTTTCAAGTTTTCTTCATTATATCTCATTAGTTAGCAATTAGAAACTTAGATTAGCTTTAATTTACAGTTGTAATTCAGTTAAGGGCAAGACTCAGGTATTTTGTGGATCATTTTCATGTTTTCAATTAAGTTTAGCATCAAAGGTATTATCATTTCAATTAAACTTTTATTTGGTAGAAATTATTATGGGTTTTTGTAATTCCATTATTATCTCTTGATATGTTTTTCTTAGCCATGAGCTAAGTCTTTTATGCTTTGGGTGTATGAATTATGAATGAAACTAATGTGATTATGTCTCTATGTGTAACACCCCTAAAATTCTCAACTTAGTTATTTTAGATTTACATTAAAACTTACAGTCATATTTATAACAGATTTCATGTGTTTCTAAAATTTTAAATATTACTATTAATTTCTTTTGGATTTTAAAAATTAATAATATTATAAATAATATATATATATATATATATATATATATATATTGTGTAGATAATTATGAATATTTATTTTATGTATGTCCCACAAAATATTAATCCCTAATTATCTCAAAAGTTGGTTTTGACTGAGATTTTAAATCTTCTAAACACAAAATTCACATCAAATATGCATTTTTGATATTTCATAATTCTCTCAACCAAAATTCTCTTTCTTAATCCTATTATACACGGTCATATCAAATCTTTAACCAAAATAAAATATACTTTCTACTATGTTTTAAATCCTAAATCTTTGAGATAAGGATTTAAAAGTTTTTTTAATATTTAAATTCTAGTACTTATCTCACTAAAGTCTAACCCATGCCTAATATATTTATTCACTAAATGTTCATGTGAATTTAATTGTTTCTTGTCGCATCTTACGTTACGATTTTACTATGATTTTGTTAACACATGTTATGACATTTCTTTTTAGCAAAAATGTAATGATATTTCTAGTCATTCGTTAACGCGTGTGTTATTTGCGGAAACCGTGCATCGTTACTTTAGCCAACACATCGTTGGTATAGCCAAGACATCCTTGGTTTAGTCAAAGAACAAATATTGAGTATGAATGTTATGTAAGTTGATGGTTTTATTTACGTGTAATATTTAATCGTGACAAAGGGGCCTCACCGAGCTATCTCATTAATATTTTTCAGTATTTAAAAAGGAGTATTGTGGAGGGTCATGGAAGAGTCAAACAATTAAATATTTTTCTATGGTTGCACATGATAATTAGCACATGTTCATGATACTTCAAGTTTAAATTAAGAGTTTTAATATTTTAAGTATTTATTTTAAAAAAGTCACATCTCATGTTCCATTGTTTGAAATTATTAATGTTTTTACTAATTATTTCCGCTGCAAGTTTTTACAAAATTAATTGCTTCGACTAAACATATCTTCAAACGTACATATATTTTTATGAAAAAAATTAAGATTTTTGAATAATTGTTAGTTTAAATCTCTTTTCAAAAGCTTCGAAATCGGGATGTTACACTATGATTTTGATTTTGCCATTGATGGGTTTTGATGCTTCTATGTTTGGGCTTTGATTGCTTATTAATTGATTATTATTAGTAGCTCGTTTATTGACTATTGTTTATTGCAACGAGATTTGGGCAGACATTAGGAGGTATTTGAGTTAGGATTTTGATTAATTGATTTGAGTTTAATAGTAATTAGCTACACCGAGAGGGGGTTAGTTGCTTAGATCTCCCATCAATAGACATCAATAGCTTGAATGAAAATTTGGGTGATTAATGAAGAGACGAAGTTAGGAGTTAGTAACCGTGTTGAAACCTCCTATCCTTCACTATCCTAGGAGCCTTTGGAAATCGATTAGGTGTTAATTGACTTAATTGTTCACCCAAGCCTCACGAAGGATCGGTATACATGTTTGTCGTGATAGCTCTTAGCTCTCTTCCTTGATGATGACAAATGATAAGTTATAGTTTCATAAGTAGCATTAGTGGAGTTCATAAGTAGTACACCCGAAGCATTTCTCTCACACTTGCACTTTTCTCGTTGAAGTTACTTGTTTTGTCTATTTTGCTTGTCTTGTCTTGTTTGTTTATTTTCCTTAGATTCTAAAAATTACCTGTTAGTCACTATAATGACTATGCCAACGTTTATTTGGGACTCCATCATTCTTCTAATCTTTAGGGTTTGATAACATTTGGTCTAAATACTTGCATTCTATAAACGATATCATACTCTTGTGGTTAGTATTTGATTGCTAATTTGTGCAAAAATACGTCCAAGTTAGTACTACTCTAGAGGGCAAAGTTATTGCTTAATAGAATGTTTTGCTTGTAAGTTTGTAGATATTTTTATCTTGGTTGTTCTTATTTTTCTTTAAAATTTTCTTATAATTTTGAAGAATTTTGTGTTATAAGAGGAAATTTCTAATACCTTGTGTTCAAAATAGATGTCTCCAACTCCTTTTTTTTCATAAGGAGGAAATATCTCAAGATGCAAATCTTTCCACTGTACTCGAAGCCCCTTGGTCAAGCGGGTTGTAAATCGAGGATGTGCATGAGTGGCATCTAGTCATGCAAGAGAGAGGACTGAATCTAGCAACAACCCCTGTAATATTTCAATAAACAATTGTCACCAAACGGAATTGAGCCCGCAATGTCGGAGTTTTTTCACTCCAATCACCATTTGTCTATGCCCCCGGGGCAAAAATCGGTGACTCGAACCCATGACTTTGGAGGCATAGGTAGTGGAGCTCTAATCATTTGAGTTATACCACTTCGTCCAACCAGTATTTATTCTGTTAGGTTAAGAGTAAGGGGCCGTTTGGTTGGGGGTGTTAGAATTAGGTAATGGGAATGATTAGTTATTCATGAGCGAAGAAAGTTAAACGAGAAAAAAGTTGAGCGATGGAAAAAATAAATGATTGATGAGTGATTGATTATAGGACTAAGATTAGGTAATCAAAATAAATTAGTCATTATTTTATTTTTAATTTCATTTCAAAGTGTAAATATTATCAAGTATCATCAATGGGAATGATTAATGAGTCATTCTCATTACCTACTTCTAATACCCCCAATCAAGCGGGCCCTAAGTGTCTTGAGATACACTCTACTCACAATAGCCACAGGAACAATAAGTACCTATCTTAACATATGAGATTAGGACTTGTGTCGACTTTCTAATTGTCGACTTTGAATCTATAGTGTTAATTGTTGGTTGTCAACTTATTATCTTTACCACTGTTATACTTAGGAAAATTCTAAGTCTTTTAAACTATACAACTAGTTTTTCATGTTGATGATTTAATCAGACATTTTCCTTGCAAGAACAAAAATAATTAAAAGTACTTTGATTTCTAAATATTCCCTAAGAAAAACTAAAACATACCAAAATAAAGTTGAAATCTAATAGTTCCTCCGTTCCATAATATTTTTCACATTTTTATTTTTCATCCATCCAACAATATCTTTCACTCCTTTAAAAAGGAAAAAATCTTCATAAACTTCACCACCACATTATCCTCAATTTTATACAAAATATCATTATTTTTAACCCACATATTACATACAATTCAACTAATTTCTTTCTTTATACATAAAAGTTTACAAAATTATCCCAAAATATTTTACTCATTCTTTTACTATTTTTAATTTGTGTATCAAAGTTTTTATGGGACAATGATTAAGTAAGAATTACAGTTGACTTTCTTGTTTTCTATAATTCATTGATCAACTAAATATATTCAAATTCAATGGACCAAAATTTAACTTAATTTATTTGCTAGAAAATGAAAAAGTAATTCTAAAAAATCAACAGTAACAAATAAATTCAACTAATGACACATAAAATTGATTCAACTTGTTTGTACCCAACACACAAATAATCAACTTATCTATTTCAGTTGGTAAATTTGTTTTTCCAAATAATCAACTTATCTATTTCAGTTGGTAAATTTGTTTTTCCAAAACAACAAAACTACACTCAAAATCCTCCGTCCCAAGATAGCTTTCATATGTAGTGTAATACACACTTTAAAAAAAAGAGTAATTATTGAAGTTTTGAGGATAAATTTGTAAACTTTTTATACATAAAGTAAAAAATTTTTATTGGGTTATGTGTATGTAAGAGTAAAAATAATGACATTTGTGTAAATTAGTGAAAATTGTGAGGGCGGAGTTTATAAAAGATTTTCCATTTTAAGGGTGTGAAACTTATATTGGAACGGATGAAAAAAGAAAGTGTGAAAGCTTTTATGGGACGGAAGGAGTAATAACAATGAATTCGTTTCAAGTGGAAAAAACAACACAAATCATTTTTTTAGAAAACTACATGCAAACGACTACATTTGCCGTTGCTTTCGGCACACTTTTCTTTTCGAATCAAACCAAATTTGTTCAGATGGATGTTATTTTATGCAGTAGAAGCTCTTACCACCTGGGACACACAACTGCAAAGCCGTACAATCCTCATGTATCCACTTCTAACACCCTTCACTGCATTCTTAACCTCATCAAAGATTGAACTTCCTTTATTTTCAGTGGTAGATTTCATATGTAGTGGAAGGACCTCCGAAGGATAGATTCCACTGGATCAAATCATTCAAATCAACCAACTCAAATTTGTAATGTAATGTGGGAAAATGACACTTACATTTAGGAAAAATATTACAAATGGTCCTGTATCTTTATTCGAATCCAATTTTAATCCTTTTTCATTTTACTTTATCAATTTTGATCATTTTCATTAGAAAATTTCAATTTTGGCACATTGCCCTAATTTTTATTCTGACCACGTCGGCGACCATTTCTACTCTCATTTGAATCGCCCACGATTTCACAAATCCTATCACTAATTCTGAGTGATTTACGACGAGAGAAGGGTCGAGGCCTATAATTTCTCTTTCTCTTGTCAAGCCCATCAATTTGGTACACTTTCGTGCCATTATGTATGACAACAAATTTCTGGCCATTTTTCGATAACTTTTTCAGCCAAATTTGAACTATCCAGTGAAAATGACTTGTTTTGATATTAAAAGGACTACAACTGATATATTAAAAAGAAAAAGGACCAAATCTGAATTTAGGCAAAGGTACAGAACCAACTGGGAGCATATCTTATGTTGGGTTGAGAGTTTTCTGTTTAAAAGGACTCTAAGGTTCTGCAATCACACTCTACTCAAGGGAAGACATCATAAAAATAAGGAAATAGAACTAACCGTTTCAAGCAAGACATGTCGAGTGTGAGAATCACCTTCTTCCCAGAATTAAAATTAAAGAAACAAAGCATCAGCTCAAGCCGCTCAGCTGCACAACAAAAAGTTATGGATTGATTTAGTGGCATAACAGCCTGATTATCAGTAACTTCAATTTGAAAATAAAATATGTGATTTATCGATGTCTTTATGTTTCAAAGGACCATGTATGAATATATTTCCTCGCAGGGCAGAATGGTTAAGGACATAAAGGGAATGTAATTTTTTATTTTTTTTTATCGGTAAATATTTCGTTCTCAAAGAGAATCGAACCTCGCCTCTCACTAAAATGGTAAAAGACATAAAGGGAATGTAATTACCTGATGGTGAGCAAAAACTTGACTGGGTCAAATTTAGGAATTCAATTTGAGCAAACTGTACCTCCTCAATTACATCAACTAAGGTGCCTAAAAGTGAATTAGTTACCTGTGAACCATCCACAGTCGTAGATAAATCAATAAAAAAATTCTCATATTGCCATTCATTTCAATTATTCAGCCAAACATGTAACTTCTCCACACACTACTGGATTGCCATTCATTTCAATTATTCAGCCAAACATGTAACTTCTCCACACACTACTGGATATGATAGAAACGGAAAGCGCAGTCAACACATCTCCAAAGAAAAAATGTGTTGATACACAATAATTTCCGCATGAATGAATGACAAAACAATATTTTTGGTCATATTTATTACATGTGATACTATGTTTAACGTATTTGCTCATCTAAATCTTCTGATCCTTTAAAAACGGCAAATATAAGAAGAAAATTACAATAACAAACATGATTCAGAAACAAAGCAAAAAAACTGTTTCTTTTATAGAAAACAAAACCCAAGTTTGGTTTCATTTATGGCATCGCTTCGAAACAAAAAGAAATCTTTAAACAGAGATATTTTCATTGGTCAACTATAAATTTTTCATCAAAAACCACTAAACCAAACATTTTTACAGTATTGACACGAAACCAATACAAAACAAAAATTAGATTTTCAACTCAAAACAAGGTAACTAAATATGAAACCAAGCGAGTCCCTAAAAGAAGCATACACTTATATCTTTCTTCACAATGATGATGCACAATCTTTACTTACTTGAGTTTCCTGTATCAATGTTTTAGGACCAATGTATTTGCGAACAATCTCTCCTTCAAACACAAATTTAAATGACATGCAAGCATCCATATTTGGAAACCTCTGTGAAGCAAAAAGTTTTTAAGTCTAAACATATGATCATAAAAATAACAAGATGCACAAATCAAACTCCGCAAAGGTCACTGCAGAATCACCTTCGCGATGTTTGTCTCTTTCAATTCAAAAGAAGTTCTGGCGCTTGAAGTGGGACTGTTAGAGTCAAAGAGATCGAAACAAGAATCCAAGAACTCAAAATTGAAATACGGGAGATTCCCGTCCCAAGCCTACGGCTGAAATTTCACTATTCAATTCTCCATCCTCCAAATAATAGATCATAGGCTATTTTATAAGCATGACAACCCCTCCCCAACAGAAATGAGGCACTAACTAATCCCACTAATGCTAACTGAAAAACTAACTACTGCTATCTGCTGCTAACTAATTGGTAACTAAACAAGCAACTACTAAGAACAGAAAAATCTTTCTATGATGGTGATTTTTTTATCGTATCAATTCCCTTCTCCTTTAAAACAGCCTTGTCCTCAAGGCGGAGCTCTTGGTTCCTCGGCTGAAGCGTCAAGTCCACCTCATCCATGTCTTCATCCTCGTCCATGAGCATAATCCTAAGTGACCTATTCGTGCAAACATGAGTCGGAGAATACGATTCCTTGCATCTGTAACATAGGCCTCATGCACGTAAATCCCCATATTCTGAATGGGTCATGTAACTCGCTCCACGGGTTCGTGTCGTAGGCTGTTGTCCCGGCTGCGGGCGGCAGAATTGGACTCTGACAATTGGGTGCTGCCTGTTCCATAAGATCGTGTTTGACACGTCGCCGGCACTGGTCTCTCATTCTTTGGGTGAGAGTCATTTCTAACAGCACGAAAACAGCTCCAAGGCTGTGAATTTCAAAATTCGCACATGAGGGGTTCAGTTCCTGCTCAATTTCTCTCGCCAAGTGCATCGTTGTCAAGATATCTTCCGAGTCTTTGGACCGAATCTTTAACCGAATTTCTTCCTTCAACCCATTCAAAAACATGCCTAAAGCGATGGCATCAGAAAGACCCTTAACCGATGAGAGTCTTGAAATGAAGTCATCGACGTGCTTGTCGACGGAAGTAGTCTGTTTTGTGGCCGCTAGTGCTTCATAGGGATTCGTGCGTGGATCATCACCATAGTGCCGTAGCAGTTCTACGGTGAATCGTTGCCACCCTAATTCCGGAAATCGAGTGAGAAGCCATTGCAACCATTGTAGAGTAGTGCCTTCCATTGCTATCAAGGCTAATTGGATTTTCATATCGTTGGGCGTGTTGTCAATCCTAAAATACTGCTCAGCTCTTGAAATCCACGCAGAGGGATTATCTCCGGTGAAATATGGAAGTTCTAATTTGGCTCGTGGTCGGTTTCGGTGGTGACCTCTCGATGTTTGTCATTCGGGAAGTTTCTTGGTGATTTTCCGCAGCGCCCGATGACTCAGCTTGTTCAATTCCCTTATCCTTCACCAGCTGCTTCAAAAGTGCTTCAAGTCTGTCAATTCGACCATTGAATTGAGTAGATAATCCTTCAATTCACCTATTAAACTGTGTTGCTAATCCATCGATTCGTCCATTCAATTCAGTCTTCACACGATCGACCCCTTTCTCTAACGCTTCCAGCCTTGTTTCCAGGGCATCTAGTCGTGAATCACTCCTCGTCATTGATCCGATAGGTCGGACCAAATTGTTAGAGTCAAAGAGATCGAAACAAGAATCCAAGAACTCGAAATTGAAATACGGGAGATTCCTGTCCCAAGCCTATGGCTGAAATTTCACAATTCAATTCTCCATCCTCCAAATAATAGATCATAGGCTATTTTATAAGCATGACAGCCCCCTCCCCAACAGAAATGAGGCACTAACTAATCCCACTAATGCTAACTGAAAAACTAACTACTGCTATCTGCTGCTAACTAATTGCTAACTGAACAAGCAACTACTAAGAACAGAAAAATCTTTCTATGATGGTGATTTTTTTATCGTATCAGGGACCAACAATGATTTTTGTGCTGCAACATCATTGATAAAAATCCATAAGCTGAAAGGGTGGGAAAGCAGAAACTAGTAACTTCATCATCACAACTTGGAGAAGCAAGGAAAAGTTCCATAGAAACCTCTGCATAATGAAGTCTAGGTAATTGAGTAAAATATTGGGATGACCGTTCACAATACCCACGCTTTGGACCACCCACATCTGGAGAAAAAGAAGAAAAGATCCATCAGCACAAGGTAGCAAATTGGCAATATTGGCTTCGCCAACATTCTCTATTCCTATACATTTTTCGTTACCATTTGCTAAGGGAGTTGTCAATAAAATTATTAGCTAGTAGTTATAAACTCCCTCGATCCCAATTTTGACTGCTCAAAGGGATGTGGCACAAATATTAAGAAAATAGTTATTTATTAATATTAAAAGGTATAAAGTGAAGGGTAAATTAGTATTTTCAACTTTATTGAAATGAGTTATTTTAAAGTCAACTTTATTGAAAGGGTTAATTGAGTGGCATTAAGGTGTAAATAAGAGATGTTTGTAAGTGTTTAATTTAAGAGGGTAGTGTTACTTTTTTGCTATTTAGGGTATGGGAAAACAAAAATTAGACGTCCATTTTTGGATTTTGAGCAATAAAAATGGGACGGAGGGAGTATAAGAAAACTACTGGTGCAAAATTTTACTTACTTTTATGATTGCAATCTCCCCAACCCAAAAGAAAAAAACCCCACCAACTCCAACAATGTGACATATATATTGACCACATGACAGCAATATTGACTTTACCATGGTTTTCTATTTCTATACATTTTTCAGGTGTCAATCAATTCTCAGCTAGAGTATATAATTATACACACACACTCTAGACACACTACTGCTATTTAAAGTTGGTGCTGTAAGAGCTTTTACCTGCATATCCATACGAATAGACCTACAAGAAGCCCTCTTCATCAAGGGTTCATTAACTAGAGCAATTGTATCACCAATGCTTGGTTCAGCTTTCATCTTACACCATGTTTGGAAGGTTCTCGTCAAGTTCAAATGTTTTCTATCCAAAGCTTCCAATGTCTGCCTTGTTGCATTCAATTTCTCACGCCAAACCTGGCACACAAAAATGATTAGTGTTATACCCAAGTATAGCTTCTACGATAAACTGACAATATGAAGTTTAGATATGATTAAACTCTAAACATTAAAAAGAACAATAATAATAATTATAATAAACAATAACACATTTGGACCTTGTGGCATTTGCCATCAGCTCCCTATGTATTTTAGCAAATCACTGAAACAGTCATGAGTTATAAAGCATGTCATGCACTATCTGAACAAATGTATATGTACACACATAATGAAGTGTATAAATGATCTTCAACGGTATGGCACATACATTGAATACCCATACATAAATGATCACTGTGTAGCAGTGTAAGGACAGTTGAATGAGTGTAATATCGTGAAAATATACTAGGAAACATGACTTATGCGCATTTAAGTCCAGTTCACTTTACTTCAAGATTTCAAGCCACAACGTAAATCTCAAGGTTTTTATGTGCGAAATTTGGTGGTGGAGTCTCAGTTTTTATGTCAACAAAACATGTGGTTGTATTTAGTAACATAAGGGCTTCTTTGCTTGAAATTGCACAGTTTAAGCGATTAGTTGAACCCAAAAAGTATTTCAAGAGTTCACTTATACCTCGAGGAATAGTTCAAGGTCCAGGATGTACATTTTCACTTTCTTTCTTTCTTTTTATTATTGGAAACAAAATATTTTGCTAAGGTGGTATAAGGGACGAAATCCCTTACACCGATTACAAATAAGAAATCTTACACTAGGTACACCATCAATTATAAAGTGTAGCATCAATCTCTAATTAAATCTGAAATATGAAGACCTTTAAAGATATAGAGGGAGGTTAAGCTGCTCAGTACTAACAAATGGATTTTATAATCAGACTGATCTTATGGAGCACAAGAGATACAGAAAGTTAATGCAAGCATTTAATACAGCAGCTTCAGTATGGAAAAATGGTCAAGGTTCCCTCTCTTCTCATAAAGGAAATAGAGAAGCAATACATTGGCATAAAAGGGGAAGAAAACAAGGGGCCAAATTATGTAAAATTCAGATGTAAATAAAGTCTGACTTAACACCTCATCATCCTTCTTTAAGTTCACAGACAATGCCCGGTCAGCAACAGCTTCAACTTGGACATTAGAATTGCAAGTAACCGCCCGTAGAGACGCAATTTTTGCTCCCAATTTTCGTGACTCCTGCATCCTAGAGGTTAACAGCTCTAACTTTTTCTGCATGCATAATATGACTATATTAGACACACATATTAGATGTATGCACATATGCTAAAACCAAGACAAACAATACCAAAAGTATTTCCTTCTTTGCATGCTTCAGCTGCAATTTTGCCTTCTCAAACACAACCTAATGCAACACTGAATTTGCTTCAGCTGTTCTGCATAAGCAATTATTGAATGTAAAAAAATACATATTAGTTGCATCATACCATTTAATAAGAACCACCATGCAGATATGAAGAACCATTTCGCTTTTGATTGCTTGCAGAGGGCAAGTACTTACTTCTCATGCTGGAGACCTCGCTGAACAATCATATTCTGGGGATAGAAAAAAGAAATGAATATAGATGAACTCAGCAGTGCAGTAAGCAATTAATCAACCATAGCAATTAAAAATGTGGAGTGACAAATTCATAGCTATAAATATCCAACTCTTATTATTCTACTTCTCATATATTTCAGTATAAAGCAGACCTTAAGCATCTCAAATACTTTTGACCTCTGCTGGTGAACCAACGTGTCTTCCAGCACATTGATCTGAAATATGAATGAATACATTACCAACTAGCAAAGCAGAATAAACAAGCAACTGAAGAACAAGTTACTTAATTTCCTACAGAAATTACTCAAAAAGTCCTTTGACAAATAAGACATAACATCACGTCAATATCTCAATGTGCAGAACGCTAGAAATGGGGTTTCACTATATTACAAAAATGAATTAGAGGCAAATGGAGAATGATACAAGGCTTACCATCTTATTATTAAGCCCATCAATGGATCCAAAAATCAAAATTTTCATTTCCTCAGTGAATTTAGAATATGCCTGCAATTTCAGATTCAAAACATAGGTGAGATAAAATGTTGGGCTGCAGGGTAAGCCAGCATTCTAGAAATTATAAAACTTGAATGAGACATACGTCAGTCCACTTCTTCTTTTCATGGTCAGTCGGTTCAGTTCTACCTTCAACGGGATGTACAATTGACTCGGGGTCATAATTGCCACCTTTTTGTAGTTTGGGACTCCTCCCCATTATGGTGGTTTCAGTCTTATGTTGTATGTCATTCAGCAGTAATTCTAGCTTTCTCTTTTTCCCGAGATTTTTTCCAGTCTACCACTCAGCTGAATGCTTTTAGGAGAGGATATTCTGGTGGGCAGTTTATTATCAAGAACTTTCCTTGAGGGACTAGCTGCAGGGAACTCTACCAGACTCTGGCATGTCCATATAGAACACAGAGTGAAAACCAAAATTAGGATACACCTTAGGCTCTAGTTACAATATAAATGGTTGAAAAAGATAAAACGACAGTAGACAATATCTTTGAGGACCCTTGGACATTTCTGTTGAGAAGAATGAAAACTTATAGGCCCTCCATATGATCAGTATTTATGACATTGCCCTTCTGTGTTCTATATGGACATGCCAAAATGTACTCTAACAAAATGTAATGCATTACCCTTCTAAGTTGAATAACATAGAATCCAAGTAACCTTACTTTCAAGTTTCAATAGAGATCAATGATATAGTCCACCTACATTATATCACGGCAACCACTTACAAAATATGACACTAGGCAACATATAGAGATCAAGACAGCTCCTTACAGGCAAGTAACAATAGTTTTTGTTTCTTCTTTTTTTAAAAAAATACAGACAAATTGTGGGGCCAATTCAAGAACCAATCAATCCTAAATTAAGGATAAACTGAAAAATCTAAGTTCAGAGTAACATTTAATATACATGATCATATGATCAAAAACAGCCATGAAAATTTTGTCCAACAGCCAAATATTTAGTGCCCTTATATTCTAAGAAAGGTTCATTGATTAAACAGCTTCACATCAGTTAAAATAATTTTATAGTATTTAATTGGCAGGAGTGGGTCTAGCTAATATTCCAACTACATATGCAGGCCAAGCACAAGAGAATCAATTTGATCAATATGATCATTTTCTTAATTGAATTGAATATGGTAATATATTCGAATAAACAATTAAGCATTGCCATTCATCAATTACAACAATCAGGGAGATAACTATGACAACTCTCTTGAAGTATGCAAATAAAGAACATAATAAAGCACTCGTGTAATAAAGGACATTGACATCTTAAAACTCTAAACATCAAAGAGTGTCTTGCAGCACAATATACAAAACTCATATAGATAAGGATCATGTAACCAAGAAGAAGCATACACCAATGCAAAGCAAGTTTTTCCCTTCTACAAGGATTGCGTTCAGTCCTGGAGAGAGCTTATCGAAGTCATACTTGTATTGGTACTCCCCAACAAGACTCATATCATTCAAGCTGTAACTACCACTTGCTTCTGTAATAATTAAGCATATATAATTAATACTATAGATAAGCATACGTAAGAAATAAACAATACATTCAGAGATAATTACAGACTATATAAAAGAATAATCAATACCCTCAGAGGAATTATAGACTCATATTATGGTATTGAATCAACCATGTCCAGGAAAGAATTAAAAGTCACTATGCAGCATGCAGATTCATTACTATCTGTATAAATAAGGTTAACTAAATTGCAATTTAGCAGCAGTCCAACAAAGCATTATCTTTTTGGTGTACTAGCAGTGATGGTGGTGAAAGTGATTTTTAGTTTCCGAAGACTATATAATGACCTCAGAGGTAATTATAGACTACATGAAGCAGATGTCAAATGGTTGAGTCAGTTAAGTATTATGGTATTGAATCAACCATGCCCAGGGAGCTAGGGATAAGAACTAAAAGTCACCAAAAAGCAATGCACAGCATGTAGATTCATTACTATCTGTATAAATAAGGTTGACTAAATTGCAATTTAGCAGCACTCCAACACAGCATTAGCTTTTGGTGGACTAGCAGTGATGGATGGTGAAAGTGATTTTTTGTTTCCAAAGAGTTACAGGATTTAGGACCGCCCGACTGCTATCCAAAATTTGAAGAGTCATAATGTCATATCGCATTGCCTACCCATAGTTTTTTTGATCGAGCAAAGGGTGGCTCGAACCCATGACCTTTGAGTCATAAATAGTGGAGCTCTAACCACTTGAGCTATACCACTTCGTCGCCTATCCATAGTTATTACTAGCTCCATGAGGCCAAATAGATTCCTAATATGGTAATAATTTGCTGATGGATCGAATAAAGTTTTTATTGTTTAAAAATTGAAGCCAAGTGTTCTAATCAAACAGTAGAATACCATTACAAACTCAGAATCTTATTTCTTGATCAGTATCCAATAGTATTGGAGATATGAAAAAGGTATATCACCCAGATAGGCTTTGCAACTCATCTCCAACACTTCATATTTCCGATTCAACATTAGTATTCACCCCCACAGCCACACAGCAAAACACCACAGAACAATAAATAAACATAACAAAACAAGCAATGAGAAGGAAACTTGCCGTCGTTTGAGGAGGCAGAACCAAACGTGCTTCCTCCCGGTGAAGGAGACTCAATTGGGCGGAAGAACGAACTCCACATCTCCATCTCTTCATTATCTTCATCATTATCATCACCAATGTCAGCACCTTCAAACTCCTTATTACGCTCCGACTTCCCACCAGACCCTGATTCACCATAAGAATCATCACCAATTTTGGCAGTTTCCATCAAAGGAGTCCCGGTAAACCCTTCACCATCACGGTCGAAGAAGCACACCGACGTCGTCTCAGTAAAGTTCACCCTGCGCGCCAGCTTCTTATACAAGGCCATTGTGTCGGAATTTTCGGTCACCCCGTTGTTGCGGTGGTCGTCAGCGTCCAACACCTCCTTCGAATCCATGGAAACTGTGAACAATTTCGTTAGGGGTTTTCTCCTATCGGGATCAGGGTTTTTGTTCAATTCCCCTGCTACTCTTTTGGAGGGAAAAAAAAAAAGCCGTTCCTGAATGATATGAAAAAATTCCAAGAATTTATAACTTTTAGATACAATTTTTTATTTCTTATTACCATGAGATACTACCTTTTTAAAATATATCTATTAGATATAAAAGAAGAGTGAGAAATACCAAAGGTACCCTTACAAACTCTGATTTTTTTTCATTTCCCTCTTCTCTTCTCATCTCTCACTCTCTCTCTAACCTAACATCCCAGACGGCGGACCACGGGTAATTTCCCCCTCCCTTCTCTTCTTCGGTTTTCCATAATTCAACACAAAATCACCGGCACAAGAATCGTGTGTATATTGCGAACATTAATCGCAAACTAAGAATCGTGTGCGGTTTAGCGCCATCGTGTGTGTCCTATTGCCGTCTTTGAAGCGGATCTTGAGCATAACCGCCACCGATGTAGATCTAGTGTCAACGGTCTCCGAAAATGGCGGCGGTGGTGTATCCATGTGTGCCGCTTCGGGGAGTTATTTTTCGGCGTCTCTCTTTTATCGCGGGGTTTGCATGGTGTATCCACCGCACGATCACACCGCAACGCCATCAAGCATCGACGCGACAACCACCACGGCCAAAGCGGTCAATGTGTACGTCGAAAATTTCATGCCCAACCTCAATTTCACCGGCGGTTCTAGATCCGACATTCGGTAAGTGACTTGATGATGGATATGTTTTTTAACACTTATGTCTATTTTGACTCGGTGGTTTTCTACATTTGATTTTTGGGTTTTTTTCCTAATTTTCTTGTGGATTTTGTTTTGTATATATTTGGACAATTCTTGCTCAAATCTCGTAAATTTTGGGGTTTTGCTTAATTAATTCTCGCACATATGCAATATTATTACACATGTGCAATTTAATTGCACATAACGAAATTTGTAATATTTAAATATGGAAAGTAATTGAATCAAATGGCTAATTGCACTAATTTTGGGTTGTTACTTGAAGATTTTGGGTAGGAAGAAGGAACCTGAGCACAACTTTTGAATTTTTTTCGGTGCAATGAACTAAAATTTTGGGAAGGAGGAAATTTTCGCCAAATCAAAGAAAAAATAGGGTTTTAAATTTAGAAACAACAATAATGAAGCAAATATCGTGCAAAATCAAGAAGAGTGTGATATGTAGCAATAAAAAGTAAAGAAAGATGACAACTTTCTTGAAAAGCCAAAAGGACGTCAATTCAACAACAATGTGATCGGTAGCGAATACTAAAAGGAGGGTTATAATTGGAAATTAGAGCTAAAAATTCTATTGATTAGTAATTAGGAAAAAGTTGTACCTACTAGTGTTAGGCCCGGTTTGGTGGCATTCATTTGTAGTCGGCCCATTAACAAATTAACTAATCGGCCCAGATAACTCAACGCCCAATTCATTTCTCTCGGTTTGGTACGCACATAGTATGTTAGATAAGAAAAGTTGTATTTAGTTTTGATGTGTTAAAAGTGTAAAATATGATGACCAATTTGAGTATTTTGTATAGGCAGTGAAAGTACGTATTTGTAAATAAAGCTAAGTACAAATAAGATCGGGACGGGAAGTCGAGACTAGGTTGAGAAATCGGACTAGGACGGTATATCGAATAAGGACGAGAAGGCAGACAAGGACGAGAAATCGAGATGGGAACCGAGATAATGAGATGAGGACCGAGATATCGATAAGGACAACACTTAGAAGACGATTAAGACTCAATACAATAAACAATCACCCGCTTAAATAATAAAGATGAAGTGTTAGAGAAATTTTACACAAGTTTCAAGAAGCGTTTCAACTAACCAAGAGGAAGTTACAAGATTCAATTATCTTGTTATAATCGACCAAAACAGAATTCAAGGAAGTTACAACTACCAAATGAAGATCTCTATAAATAGGGATAGAAATTAGTTTAGAAATAGACTTGATACTTTGCATTCACCATTATACATATTTTGTATTCATGAGCCACAAATATTGTATACATTCACAAACGTTTTATACGTTTTCCAATTTAGTGTTTGTGGAACACTTTTCTTAGAACATCTTCAAGCCATAGATATTCGTAAATTAGGAAGAAACCATTGTAAGGCTGAAGATTCGTGATTGTAAGCAAGTAAGGAAGAAGGAAGAAAGTTAGTAAGTGAAGACCCTTCTTCAAGGTTGAAGAAGGAGAGTGGATGTAGGATTGTTATAATCCGAACCACTATAAATCCTGTGTTCTTTATTGCTTTGATTTACCTATTTGTTTCTTTTCTATTTTCGGTTTGTCAATCACAGATTAATTTCAGGATTTTCGTTAAAACTAAAATTATCGGTTGCTTTTGATCTTGTTGAAGTTGAGGTTAATAATTGTTTTCATTGTGTACATCTGGTACTTTGAATATATTTTGAGAGATTTGAAAAATCTACAAAATCTATTCAACCCCCTTCTAGATTTTGTTCTAGAAGGTTAATTCAAAGTTTTAATCAACTCAACCAATCGGGACCAACAAGTGGTATCGGAAGCGGTGTTAAGTTGTTACGATATTGATTTTAGGTCATAACTAAGATCCCGAAATTTGTTCTTGATTATCTGTATTATCCTTATTTCACTAATGATTCTACTAACAAGATCTTGTAAGTATTGTGGTTTTTCTGTTTCACCATGTCTTCTCGTTAAGAGCAAGAAATCAAGGAGTCTGCCCGATTTTTCAATAGAAGAATATGACTACCGGAAGTTTAGAATGGAGAACCATCTCAAAGCAATTCATGACAAAATGGAGTAGGTTCTTGAGGAAGGACCTATCAAGTTTTATCATGGTGGCACAAGTAATGGTACTACGGCGGTTGAAACAAGAGTGAGGCAAGAAAAGAAAAGCTCGGTAACTCACTAGTGATGAAAGGAAGATTCATAATTTGGATCAAGTTGTAAGAACTGAAATTATTGAAACATTGAGCAAGGATTGGATAGAAAAGGTTAAAAGATGCAAGACCGCCAAGGAAATGTGGGAGACTCTTCTTGGAATCATGAAGGATCCGAACAGTTAAAGAAAACAAATTACGATCCGTTCTTCATGTTTTTGACACTTTCAAGATGAAAGAAGAAGAGTCTATTGATCAACTGGATGTTAGGTGACAAATCTATTGAACAAGGCAAATGGATTTGGGAAAAACATATACAGAGAAAGAAATCAATAATAAAGTGCCGAGGTCATTAAGCAAAAGATGGAGAGAAAAAACTAATATTTTGAAAGCTACTCAAAATCATCCTCAATTTCACATCACGCTTTGTTTTCTCATCTAAAGGCATTAGAATATGACATCCAAATTGAAGATGAAGAAGATGAAGCAGAATCTTCAACATCCGGAAAGGTCAGAGCATTTGTTCATCAAGATGAATCAAAGATCACCAAGGCATCGATTTGTCTATGAAGGAGGAAATGGCTCTTCTATTGAAAAGATATGAAAGATTGAAGATGAAGTACAAAAGAAACAAGAGAGACAGGCCAGGTCGAAGGAACTATAGATCGACGAGAGATGAAAAGAGTTCGCACAATGATAGAAAGAAGGATCACCAAGGAGTCATAAGTCACCTATCGTACGAGGAGATAGTAGTCCAAAAAAGACAGAGGAGATATATGTTATACATGCAACAAGCCTGGTCACTACAGCTTATGATTGTCCTCAACTCACTCCCGAGAGAGAGAAGAAAAGAGGAAGAAAAGAGATAGAAGGTATGCTTTGATCAGAGAGCTCTTCTAGCCGAGAAAGAAGAAGTTCATGAGACATCTTCATCCTCATCCTCATCCGATTTTGGATCGGATGACGACATCCGTCACGATGGCAAAAGAGGTACATTACTATTCATCCTCGAGATAATGATTGTGATACCTTATCGTAAACGATCCCAGTCTTATTGATAAACTTTTGAAAGACTTGAAAACTCTATCTCGCTTATAAACAGATAGAGACTGAAAATTTTAATTTAAAGAATCAAATTACCGATCTAACTAAGGTCAATCAAACTAAGGAAAGTGAGAAACCATTTGTACATTCAAGGGGAATGTCGGCGAGATGATCACTAGTACATTGTCCGATAAGACATATAAGTTAGAACGAGAATTGAGTTCTTTGAAAATAAAATTTTCAAATATCTATTCGAGAATGAGAGTTACAAGAAGACGAACAGAGAATTAAATCTCAAGTTATGACTTCTAAATAACTCCCAAACCACAATAGATAAAATTTTCAATTCTTCACAAAAGTCTAGTGATAAAACTGGATTAGGTTTTGATAGGAGTAAGAAAAATGATCCAATAAAACCTAGAGTCTTTGTCAAAGCAACTAAACCAAAGATAGAAACTAGATTTAGTCTCTGGAAACCTAAGGAATTAATTACCTCATCCGATAATTCGAAAATAAGAAACAAGAGGAAAGAAATTTCAAAGGTTAAACCTAAGACTAAATCAAAGACTTATCCTAGGTATAATGGCTTTGATGGAAGAAGCAAAACATATCCATTCTTACCAAGATTCAAGATCATTTCCAAAGATCGGTTAAATAAGATTGATCTTGAAAGTCTTATCTTAGTGGATAGATATTGGTGTAAACCGCAATCTATGATTTTGAGGAACATTGATATCTTTGTCCGGATTCCTAAAATCAACTTAACATGAAAGGACCCAAAGTACAAAGGGTACCTAAGCAATAAATTTGTGGACTCATGGGAAGATAAGAAGATAGTTGATAGAGGAGACATTCTTGAGGTCATCCGTACATTGGCAATGGCTCCAAGCACATGACCTATGAAAGACGACTTCTCTCTAACTATCACCATAGATGGACCAAGAGTAATGTTTGGAGACAACAATTATGGACTTACCAAAGGTGTAGGAACACTAATGATTGGAGATATTCAAGTACATGAAGTTTACTACGTGGAAGGATTGAAGCACAATCTACTATCCTGCTTCACAATTTTGTGATAAAGGTTTTGTGTCAAGTTTACTCATAATGCATGTTATGTTCTAGATGGTATCAATGAAAATATTCTATTAGCTGAGTCGACAAGGTAACATTTATGTTGCCAATTTCAAAAGTTGTCCTAAAGATACTTGTCTTGTTGCTAAGAGTACAGATGACTTAAGTTGGTTGTGGCACAAACGACTTAGTCACTTAAACTTCAAAACTCTTAACAAAATAGCAAGAAAATCTTTAGTTAAAGGACTCCGATAAAGTATTTTCAAAGAATCATGTGTGTGATGCTTGTCAAAAAGGAAAACAGACCAAAGCTTCTTTTAAAACAATAAGTAGTCCTTCTTCGTAAAGAATTCTGGAACTTCTTCACATGGATCTGTTTGGTCCAATTACTCCTCTCGGCTTTAGTGGAAGAAAATATACCTTGGTAATTGTTGATGATTTTTCAAGATTTACTTGGGTTATTTTCTTGTACAAAAAGAATGAGACTATGATTAAGATTCCAGAATTTCTCAAAAAGATTCAAAATGAAAAGGGACTAACTATTGTTAAAATTAGAAGTGATAAAGGTATTGAATTCCTTAATAAATTTATCACTAACTACCGCATTGAGAATGGCATAGCTCAGAAACATCTGCGGCAAGGACTCCACAAAGAAATGGAGTGGTTGAAAGGAGAAACAGAACCTTGAAAGAGGCGGCTAGATCAATGTTATCTCGAGTATAACACTCCTCACGGAGTTTTGGGCGGAAGTGCATTAATACTGACATGTTATGTTCAAAATAGAATCTTGGTTGTTAAGGATAAGTGTAAAACTCCCTATGAAATTTGGAAGGAACGACCTCCTAAAATTTCATACTTTCATATATTTGGTTGTAAATGTTTCATACATAACAATGGAAAATCTCAATTAAAAACATTTGATGCCAAGATAGCGAGATGGGATATTCTTAGGATACACATCCGTATCAAAGGCATATGGAGTTTTTAATAAGACAACCTTATGTGTAGAAGAAACACCTCATGTGGTATTTGATGAATCCTCTTTTGAGATTGATAAGACAGGGACATCACAAAGATATCGACGATCTCCGGAGAATGTATGACTATCAAAGAATCAACCATAAAATTCTACAATCAAGAATCGACTCGGATGAAGAGGAAGAATTGGACAAAGGAAAAGAACTGAAAGATTTTCCTCACTACCGATCTGTCATCTAACCGACGACTAGTACATATGATGATCGGGATCGAAGGTAACATAGAATCATCTCAAAATAAATAGTTCGGACAAGACACCATCCACCGTAAAAGATAAAGGTAAGAAAGTAATGTCATATCACCCACCTAAGCGAGATAATTGGAGATTTAGATTCGTGTCCAGGCGAGGACTCAACTAAATCAAGATTATATGCTCGGTTGCTATGTGTCATTACTTGAACCTAAATCTATTACGTAAGCTCTAATCGATTCCAATCGGATTAATGCCATGCATGAAGAACTAAATCGAGTTTCAAAGACAAGATGTGTGGGAGCTTGTTGAAAGGCCTCATCATCAAAAAGTCATTGGAACTAAATGGGTCTTTAAAAAAAAAAGGAATGAAAACAATATTGTGGTTAGAAATAAGGCCGGACTAGTTGCTCAAGGTTATTCACAATCGTAGGGTATTGATTATGATGAAACCTTTGCACCAAGCTCGTCTGGAAGCCATAAGATTGTTTTTAGCCTATCTTGCTTTTAAGAGATTCATAGTTTTTCAAATGGATGTTAAGTCAGCATTTTTAAATGAAATCTTAGGCGAGGAAGTTTATGTAGAGCAACCTCCTGGTTTTGTCAAAGGAGACAAGATTTATAAACTAAGGAAAGCTCTATATGGACTTAAACAAGCACCAAGAGCTTGGTATGACACCTTGTCTGATTATTTAATTCAAAATGGTTTTGTTAAAGGTAGAATTGATAGAACTCTTTTTAGAAAAGAGTTTGGTTGTGATTTTTGTTAGTTCAAATTTATATTGATGATATAATATTTGGATCAACTAACATATCTTTGTGTGAAGAATTTAGTTCTCTTATGAAAAGCAGATTTGAAATGTCCATGATGGGTGAGATGACTTATTTTCTTGGACTTCAAGTCAAACA
The DNA here is from genome assembly GCA_030762865.1 of Paraleonurus japonicus. Classification (NCBI taxonomy): domain Eukaryota; kingdom Viridiplantae; phylum Streptophyta; class Magnoliopsida; order Lamiales; family Lamiaceae; genus Paraleonurus; species Paraleonurus japonicus. Next base: position 7,506,664 of record CM061058.1, read on the forward strand.
AACAAAGAAGGGAATATTCATCAATCAAGCCAAATATACAAAAGATCTTATTGACAAATTTGGAATAGGTACCGGCCGATAAGCTAAGATACCTATGATGACAAATTTTTCAATGGATCCAGATGAGAAGGGAGAAGACACAAATCAAACCGAGTATCGAGGTCTAATCGGTTCTTTATTATATTTAATCGCTAGTAGACCTCGATATTTCTTTTGCGGTTGGAGTATGTGCTCGATTTCAAGCTAATCCTAAGAAAAGTCATCTTGAAACAAAGAAAGAAAATTCTCAAGTATCCGAAAGGAACTATAAATGTTGGACTATGGTATCCGGTGATGATAACTTTGAGGTCTGCGGATACTCGATTCGATTTTGGTGGGTGTAAGATAGATAGAAAATCTACATCCGGTACTTGCCAATTTCTTGGTAGTAAGCTGATTTCATGGTTGTCTAAGAAACAAACCTCGGTAGCAACTTCCACAACTGAAGTGAGTATATGGCAGGTGGAAGTTGTTGTTCATGTTGATCTGGATAAGTCAATGACTAAGGGACTATAACATTATCACCAAAGAAGTACCTATCTTTTGTGATAGTAATAGTGTCATAGCTATTACCCGTAATCCAGTCCTACATACAAGATGCAAGCATGTAGATATAAGACACCACTTCATCCGAGACCATGTTGAAAAAGGGGATATCGACTAGAGAAGATTCGTGACTGCTTTTCAAAGAGCAGACATCTTGACAAAGCCACTTGCAGAGACAAGGTTTAAAGAACTATCTCGTAGAATTAGGATTATTAGATGCTTCTTTAGTTAATCTATAATCTTATTCCTTGTTTAATTCTTAGTCTCTCTCAATTGGTTTATTATGTCTAGAAAGAATTATCGTACTAGATATGAGTCAAAGGACAATCAGTAGCCGATATCGGTGATCTCCTATCTTGGGATCAAGAATCGTGGATTAGTCATATTGACCATATCCGACTTGATAGTTACTTGTCGACATAGGTAAATCGAGATAAGGACACAATAGTCAACCGACTTCTACAAGATCGATGACTATTGCACCTTATCCGACTTACTCTTGATACTAACGATTTGTCCAAGTGTCGTGATTTCAAAGAAAATAAAGTTTAGTACACATCTCTAAATACAAGACAAGGTCTATTTATCCAAGTGTTCGAAATGCAGAAGTGATGCTATCAATTCGCATTTAGGTGAAAGTCCAGAAGTTTCTCTTAAATACTCTTAATTATGAATATTGGGTTCATATAATTAATATATGAATTTAATATCATAATTCTCTTTAACATTTATTCAAAAATGAAGTTACTCACTTGTTAAAAATGTTTTGTTTTACAAAATAAAAGGATAAGTGGTTCAAATTTGTTTTCTAAAATCCATAATATTTTATTTTATCTCTCCAATTAATCGAAAAGTATTTTCTTAAATAAGTAACTCTGTCAGAGAGAAGTTACTACGGACCCGAAATATTATCAAATTTACTTTTGAAATACATTGAGTATGCTTCACGCGCGAGAAATGGAGGCGGTTTCGAAATATGAACCGTCTCAATCTCACGCGCGACATATTAAATAATATTCTTTGCACTTTTCAAAATAAATGTCATAATTGCATTAATTGCGATTCGAAAGCCTACATTTACACTTTTGCAGGCAATTATTAATCTTATAATTGTTTATTACTATATTTGCCATATAAATAGGAACTCGTGTGCATAATTCCATTTACGCACACATAAAACCCTTTATATTTTCTCAAACTTTTCTTTTCCCTCTTAAAACCTTCTACATTCATCAATGGCAGATTCTAAGAATACCAAAACCAAGTTCGAGTATGATCTTACTTCCATTCGTGATAGAACCAAATCGAAATGTATGTAGAATGGGATGTATCAACCGACTCGAAACAAGAGAAATTCTAAATTTGCTCGAATCACGAGGATTAAAGAGATACCGCACGATGAAACCATCTAGAAATCACCGTGGATGATCTATGTGCCGAGTTCTTAACCAGTGGCAAAAGCAATGTATACAGGTTTGGAATCTCAAATCGTAACAAAAGAGAAGAAGATAAGGGTGGTGTTATCAATTTCTGAAATTGGAGCGATTTTTGGTCCGAGCACCACCGGCGAGAATCCGTTTACATACAAATCATCGGAATATTTGGAGAGTTTTCGAATGATGGCCGTGAGAACTTACTGTAATACGACGGCGAATCAAGAGGCCGATGTTAAAAAGGAAATACAGGCTTTTAATGTTGATATTGACTAAGTGTATCTTGGGGAGCAATAGAGCCACGATGGGCTAACTAAGCCAAGGATATGCCGTCTCGAGGGCTATCTTAGACGGGCCGAGATAAACCGGGCAAGACCGGTTTACTCAAGGATAATGGAGGAGAGGAAGAAGTTTACCAAGACCCCAATCACAGATGAGCCGATGAGATGGTCTCGACCAAACTTGCAAGTATGATGGCAAGGATTACCATCATACTTGAACACAAGGTGGGGCCGATATCCTCGATCGAAGGTAGGTGTAAAGAAATACACTGACATGAAAGGGCTTCCGATTAAAGACAAAAAGCCCTATGGACCAACCGATTATGGAGGATATGGAGATGCTCCACTCCACCACCAGCTCCCAAGAAAAAGGCTTCAAAGGCCAAGGAAAAGAAAGCCAAGACAGTCTTTGTTTGATGAATCCTCGTCTCACGAGATGGAGGAAGGTGGAGTGGATGCAGAGGAGGAAGAGGAGGAGACAGCCTTCCAAGGGGGAAGTGTCGCACTGAGGCAAGAGGGTCTGGGCAGACGGAGACGGTGGAGGTCTCGTCTCGAGGAACTATCTCAAGAAGGAGAGGATGCCAGATCACCATCATCATCTTCGTCCTCATCCGAGGATGGAATACCTAAACCCTCCACATCCCAACCTGCAATGAAGGGGCAGATGAGACCGCCGCCTCCGAGCCTCTAAAACGGTCCACTTCCAAAAGTCCAATACAAACCCAACCTTCATTCGATCCATTTTCTTTCCTACCCTCAACCTCATCCGAACACGATCTATTCTTAAATCTACCCAACATATCCTGGGGCAATGGGTCCAATCAAACCTTACTACTACGGATTCTTGGAAAGAAATTCATCCTTAGACAAGAATCCACTCTCAAGGACGAGCCCGAGTTCAAAGAGCTGATAGATGTATATCTGTTGAGAAGACTTAGGCTGGGTTCGTTTGAAGAGACGGCTATTCGATAGCAAAAGCAGGGGGCAATAACTTAGCTATCCTGGGAGAAACAAGTCCTAAAGAAGGCAAAGCTCAAATCATTTCAAGATATCCTGTCGTAAACTACATTTGTTGATTATATCCTACAAAGGGTATATCTTGGAGATGAGACCCCGAAGATGTAGAGAAAGCGGTTGAGAAGGGGAAGGGGAAGGAGATTGAGGAAGAAAAGGTGGAGGAAGAAATAACCGGTGGAGTCGCCGATGAGCCGAGATGGATACTGGTGAGGAGGCACAAACAGAGCAGGTGTTGAGCAAGAAACAACCGAGGTAGAATCGACGTGCCAACCACATCGACATACTTGGCAGATTCCCCTCGGCTTCATGCAGCTGAAGCCGACATTGAGGAAATAGATCTAACTCTATTTCCTCCCTCTCGAAGAGCAGATCTTGTCAACCACGTCTGCGTCTCGTATCCGACGTGGAAGCGCTAAGGCTGAAGTTGAAAATCGAGGAATGCTTGTCCGAATGCATTCCAGACGGTTCCAAGTATCATAACCTCTTCAATAAAGGAGAATATAGAAGCCGCGATTCATGAGAAGACCAAGATTGATCTATACTTCTCCGGAATCGGACATGAAGAGAATATGGTCAAATTGAAGCGAAGGTGGTGAAGAAATGAACTCTCAAGATGCCTGGTCAAACAAGATGTCAAAGATGTATTTCGCCAAATCGGTGACAGTGTTGAAGACCAGGTGAGAGAGTCTTGGAGAGCAAAGGAAGCTTTATTTCTTCAAATTCTATCGATGCAAATAGCCATGGAGAAAGACAGATAAACAAATTACCTTGAAACAGCTTCATGGAAGATGAGTTCGCATTTAACCGAGACAAACCCATAAGAAGCGCCTTGAAATTTGATCGTAAAATAGGATTTGTAAGAGAAGAACTCATAGGGCGAGATAAATCAAGTAGCCACTATTCTGCAACACCCGTTTCTTGATGTCAAAAAGGGGAAGATAGTGAGCTCAAGAAAAGGATTGAGTTACAAGATGATCACCTTATGGCAGGAACACGAGAATAGACGAGCCATGCGAGGAGCCGTTGAAAGGTAGAAGAAGAGAAGAAGAAGGCTGAAGAAGAGAAGTCTCGTAGAGCACCGAGGAGACTAAAAAGAAGAACTACGGTGAAGTCTGCGAGTCCGATCCTCGAACCCGAACTTCCACCCACCGATGATCCTGCTCCCGTCCTTATGATCAAATCTCCCTCATCCTCGTCTAAAGCATTTGGGAAAGCTAAGGCTTCAAGCCAAGTTCGAAAACCCGATCGAGATAGAAGAAGAAAGAATCTTAAAGAGGAAAAGGGAAGAAAAAGAGAAGTATAAAAGGAGAGAAGCCAAGAGGAGGAGGGAGCAAGAAAAAGCGGCCGGGAAGACTTATGATAGGAAGACAAGAAAATGGGTTCAAGTCGAGAAACAAAGAAGGAGAAGAAATCTTTCGCCCATTCCATAGAATCGGAGAGGTCGTGCCCAAGGAAATCCTTCCCATGGAGGCCAAATGGAGAGCTTATGAAGGGGAATTGATCTTCCTGTTCCATGTATGCAAGAAAATCTCTTGGGGCACGTACGAGAACATTGCATTTCACGAATGGCCGGAGGCAAAAGATCCAAACTTCTATCAAGACTTGATCGATCTCGGGGACTCGGAGTTCAATGTAGACATAGTCGCACCGCCATATGCAACCATGTCTGCACTCCACTTACGCAAGATGGCCATCTGGATAGAGAAAAGGTGAAGCGAGATCTTGATCCAAGTGAGACGGTGGCGAGATCTAGGCGAGGCGGGGAGACATTGAGCTTGAAAAATCGTGTCTTCGACTGGATGGCTATTCCGAGAAGAAGACAGGTGGTACGATTAAGTCTCTCTTTTACTCTTCTAATCTTCTCGTTATGAAAAATAAAAAATGTGGAAAATGTGCAAGTCATGTTAATATCTGTGAAATATTTTTTTATTTTCACAAAAACTTGGTCGTTTAACTAACTTGTCTTCTTTAGTTTACTAACTATTTTTTGGTTTAAATTAATCGGCTTATGGATTTATAACATCAATCATCTCGAAATGTTATAAACTTTTTCTAAGTGTTTACTCCCGATTATCCGATCTTAATTTTGATTAAAAAGTACCGCTCTGGTCATCCGAATGCGAAGTCTATTGCTCACGATTATCCGACTATGTAATTGAATATCTTGTATTATGCTTATCGTCAAAATGTACTAACATTTTTCTTTTCTTGAGCTGTGTTTTAACATCATCAAAAAGGGGGAAATTGTTAGATAAGAAAAGTTGTATTTAGTTTTGATGTGTTAAAAGTGTAAAATAGGATGACCAGTTTGAGTATTTTGTATAGGCAATTTAAGTACGTATTTGTAAATAAAGCTAAGTACAAATAAGATCGGGACAGAAGTCGAGACTAGGTTGAGAAATCAGACTAGGACGGTATATCGAATAAGGACGAGAAGACAGACAAGGACGAGAAATCGAGATGGGAACCGAGATAACGAGATGAGGACCGAGATATCGAGATAAGGACAACACTTAGAAGACAGCTTAAGACTCAATACAATAAACAATCACCCGGTTAAGTAATGAAGATGAAGACAGGTAAGGCAAGTAGCAGACGATGAAGTGTGAGAGAAATTTTACACAAGTTTCAAGAAGCCTTCAACTAACCAAGAGGAAGTTACAAGATTCAGTTAAAGCTGTTATAACTCGACCAAAACAGAATTCAAGGAAGTTACAACTACCAAATGAAGATCTCTATAAATAGGGATAGAAATTAGTTTAGAAATAGACTTGATACTTTGCATTCAACATTATACACATTTTGTATTCACGAGCCACAAATATTGTATACATTCACAAACGTTTTATACGTTTTCCAATATAGTGTTTGTGGAACACTTTTCTTAGAACATCTTCAAGCCATAGATATTCGTAAATTAGGAAGAAACCATTGTAAGGTCAAGATTCGTGATTGTAAGAAAGTAAGGAAGAAGGAAGAAAGTTAGTAAGTGAAGACCCTTCTTCAAGGTTGAAGAAGGAGAGTGGATGTAGGATTGTTATAATCCGAACCACTATAAATCCTGTGTTCTTTATTGCTTTGATTTACCTATTTGTTTCTTTTCTATTTTCGGTTTGTCAATCACAGATTAATTTCGGATTTTCGTTAAAATTAAAATTATCGGTTGCTTTTGATCTTGTTGAAGTTGAGGTTAATAATTGTTTTCCATTGTGTACATCTGGTACTTTGAATATATTTTGAGAGATTTGATAAATCTACAAAATCTATTCAACCCCCTTCTAGATTTTGTTCTAGAAGGTTAATTCAAAGTTTTAATCAACTCAACCAATCGGGACCAACATAGTAAAGGTGCGATTAGGGCATCTTGCGTGCGGAGACTACGGTGCGGAGGTGGGTAATTTACAATTCAATCCCTTTCAAATTCTGGGTAATGTATGCGCCGTTTCTGGGTAATTCCCACTTGAGTAAATCACAAATTTACAATACCAACATCGGCGAGGAGAATTTGATTCAGAGTTTTTGCTCCTCTCAACGTGTATGCGTCGTCAGAATAATTGCACATTTTAGGTATGTTCAACCAATATTTTGATACAAATTATTTGATTTGGTTGTGATTATAGAATAAATTATATCTCATTTCGTTATAAACATTAGGGAATTGTTCGATTTATGACATTATCGGTCTTTCTATGATTTGTAATAGACCATTTTTACATGTGTTTATGAGTTGGTGTTGGGTAATATATACACATTTTATGTTAACTCGTACACACCGTTTTTAATTTTGTATATTTTGTTGGTATTATATTTTTGAAATACTAATTCATAATTTTCTATTTGGTATTGAATCTTTGTGTATTGATGATTATTTTCTTGTGCAACTCTTAATTATTAGATATGATCATATTCTATTTGAGTTTTTACTACGCAACTCTCAATTATCCTGTTTTTTCTAGGCATATGTCAATTTCTGGATCCATCATCACCACCCGTGTGTGCATGTGGTATTGGTATGATGATAAAGCGTGTCTTTGGTGAGTACTCAAAGAATCCGTAGGTATTACTACAAGTGTCCGGTCAATTCAAAGCATCCCAAGAATTTTATATGGTGTGATGAATATCACACGTGTTTTCGATCTAAGACATATAAACATGAGTGCACATCTTGTCACAAGCTCAACTCATCCATCATGTGTATCTCAAAGTGGGGCGACTAATGAAACACCTCTCCATCATCGACGACATTTTCAAAGTCAAGTAGACGATCCACAAATTAACAACAATCTTTCATTCCCGAGCCCCGGTGAGAAAGTGGAATACAATATACCTCAATTACATTCAATCATGTTACGGATATCAATAGTTACAATTATAGTTTTCCTTGCAATATCTCTTATATTGTTGGGTGTACTTTTGGCAAAACAAGCATGACAAAGATAGATGTAGAGATTAGTATTGCTAAACCAAGTGTATTAATATTATTTGGGATGTTGTCTATTGATGTAAGTGGTATGACCACATAATTATCTTTTTGAACAAATATGTTTCTTTGAATGTAATGATCATGTTGCTAAACCAAGTGCGGAGTAATTTTTGTGACATTTTATTGTATTACGCATTTATCGGCCGGTGTAGAAAGCTGTGCATATTGTCATTATTTTTTTGCTAATTAATTTATTGCAGGAATGACTGGGGTGGTTAGCTAATATTTATTAAATTGCAGTTCATGGTGTCAATATTTATTAAGTTGTAGGAGTGGTTGGGGTAGATGCATTTTAGTTGTCTTTCATGTAAGTGTTATACCGCCACAAGTGCTACCAAATAAAACTAATAGCGATATAACATCCATTCACACATTTATTTCATTTGCGAGAATATCTACCCAGACAATCATTAGATATCTTTTATCATTAGTCAACTATGAAGATCAAATCGACCATTAACTCATAGATGCATTACACAATATTTTCTTTATATAATGTAACCAAGCTGCAACATTGTGGTACCACCATCTTACAAGAAACACAAAATAGTTACTCTTGTGCGAGAAAAAAATGGCGTTCCAAGCTATACCGCCACAAGAGTGTTTTTCTATGAGGGGAAGTGGACCGAAAAGACGGTGAATAAGTTCATCGAGTTCTTTGTTGGATGAAAAGTTAGAAAGCTTCTGGATTGTAAACGGCGACAACAAAGTTGCACTTTTAACGGCTCACCAATTCCTGAATGTGAGTATGAACACAAATTTTAATTGGGATGATGTCTTGGCTCAATGTAATATGCTGAAAAAATGGTACTTGACGTTCAAATCGGTCCTTGAGCTTGATGGAGTTTGTTGGGATCAAAATTTCAACCATGTATACGCACTTGCGTCACTGGATTCAAATACTCAAGGTATTATGATTGCCTAGCAGCTTGTATATTTTTTCTCATTACATAACTCATGTCATGTATTCATTTTTATAAGCAATGTTTGTTTGTGTAGGCGAATCCTTTTACAAAAGCTTTCTACCACAAGGGGGACATCATGTATGAGAAACTTGAAGCATTGTTTGGATGCGAACACATCTCCAATGAAATCATCCAACTAAGCTCAGGATCGGTTGAGAGGACTATACCGAAACCAAATTCCGTCTCGTGCTCCAATCTCTATCCTCGACTCGATAACGAACGGAGGTTGACTCACCGGGTCTTTGTTTACGAAAACCAATCCGCAAAAGGTTATTTGATGCACCAAGGCTCTTCTAATAGGGCTCTTATAAGTGTGGAGTCGAACACCGCTAATGTTGATGAAGAGACGGTGAAAAAGCTTTCGGTTGTCGGTCCGTATCCACCGACAAATGCATTTCCTCGAAAACCACTTAAGTGGAGTATCTCTCTACATCCTCCCAAGAAAGATTCAAGTTCATGTGCGTCCTCTAGCCCCCATAAAAGCTTCTACTCTCCTTCTCGCAAAAATTAATCTCAATTATCTAGAGGCCTATTTATATAGTATTTCCTTCATGTGATGTATGCTTCTACTTTTTTTTCAACGCAATGTGTTGTTCCTAACCGTTTGTGGACATATTAAATGTTATTTAGTGCTTACAAAATTACTTAATATTTAAAACGCTATGTAGCATGAATTTTCTGTTAATAATGTGTCTAAGTTGAAATATCCAAGATTTATTTTTTTTACGTTAATTTGTATACTCTTTCTTTATGCAATAAGTTTTGTTAAATATTAAATATTTTTTTCCATATGGTATAACACTGATAATTGAAAGAGTCAAAGAGGGACAATATTCATGGGTATACCATGAAGGGATAAAATCCATAAGAATTTAGTTGTCTTAGTTCTTAAATCCACATAATTAGTGTATTTAAAATAGATGATGCGATTCTTTGTGAGTGTATATTATATACTTGTGGATGTAAACATGCAAGTTCTAAATGCATCCCTCATACAACTACACATCATTTGATGCATCAAAATTTGGGAAGAAAAATAATTAGAACCAACAAATTTCAGCTACTTGGTTAAGCCAATATTATGCATCTAATCAAATTCCAGTAAAACTAAAATGTGTTTTTTATTTACAATTTAAAGAAATCTGGATCTAATGATTCAAATCAAAATGAAATGCTGATTAATAAATTATGCTAGATTCATAAATTATGCTAGAAATTCCAGTATATATTTTGATAGGACCATTTTCTTAATTAAGAAAATAACAAAAAGTGAAAGAAATCTAAATGAAAGGAATTTGTATTTTTTAGCTAGAATTAAAATAGAAATGAATTAGCAATCCAAGTTTAACATAAATTATCGAAGAGCACCACATAGTAATTAAGTTTGTAAATTAATTAAAACACAAGAAAGAATGCTAATTGTGACCAAAAAAGTTACTAACACCATAAGGGATATTGCAACTTGCAAGACAACTTTGACCACTAATGGAAAGAAAATGTAATTTTCCAAGCGGTAGAGTGTTGTTGTATGTTAATGTAATTTGGCTTTATACTCTTTCTTTGTGCAATTAGTTTTGTTAAATTTTCTCGGTGATGTTCTATTAAATGCTTGCAGATAAAAATAATATATATCATGACTTTATAAATATTCAAAATGCCAACATAACAAGTTTTTAAGTTCTTCCAAAGTACACTACCACAAACTAAAATACAATAATGTCTTCAAAATGACAGTGAGGTGCAAATATTTCACATATAGTGACATCCATTTTCACAAAAATTGTCGTCTGACCTTAGCATATATCGACAACAAAAAATAGTCTTGTATCAATTAGATACCATCTTCCTCCAAGATGTCCATAATATAAATTGCTCGAGCATCATCTAGAAGTCCCATCCACATCTCTAGATCTTCGACCTTACGCCCAATTATTTTAGCAACCTTTAGACGACCACGAATTGTTAGCCGGGAATGTTACCAAGTTCTTCGAATAGGCATTTTCGTGCAATTCCCAAGTCTTTATCGTATCCAATGTGCTTTGAGCTATAGTCTCCAACCGTAAAGCGGTTGCGTTGCAAAAGTCTCCTAGCGGCTTCACAAGAGCGAGGATCAAAGCCTTGTTGTCTTGACTTACGTTTTTACTTTCATTTCGAAGTGGTGGGGCGGACCTTGTTGTTCCACATGTCGTGCTATCCTCCTCACCGTTTTCACCATCACCATATACGAAATTATCTCCATTAAAATCTGCATCAATAGTCGCCGAAGGCACGAGATGTTGGACTCCTAGTTTTATTGGCAGCCACGTTTACGTCCTCGGCATTCTCACCTGTTGCACGATCCTTACCAAAAATCTCAATCCAATCCGGATAGAGAGTCCACTCTTTGTACCGCATACCTCGCATAGTTGGATCTTTCTACTCAAAACAATTGATTTTAATCGGAAGATAGTTGATATCTAAATATGAACATCAATCATTGTGCTCAAAATAACACATAAAGATCAAAAGACACAATAACATGTATTGCTAACAGCCATTATATTATAAAATAGAATTTATTAAACTTTACAAAGAAGCCAAAATAATGTAAGCCAAAAGAAAACAATCCCAATAACTCAAGTGTCACACCTATAAAGACATATTAAACCGAGAAAATAGTGTAAGCCAAAAAGATATATTTGATGAATTAAATATAACATCACCATGTTACCTTTAAGATCGACTCTCATTGCTCGTCTGTGCAATCGAGTTGGTTGGTGACGATATTAAATCCGACACCCGTTGTCCCAAGGGCAGTAACAATTGAACCATAGCTCTTTTTCCACGTTGTCAACTTTGAGGTAATGTTAGGATTCACAATTATATCGATTGTTGGAAATTCCTTTTCATGGCTTCCTCAAGCTTGGTGAGATATTCGATGCGAAATCCGTTATCACTTTTCCGGCTAGATTAACGATTTCCTTGAGACTCGTTATGAGACATTTCTCTTCCCTGGCTAGTCCATACCCACGAGTTGCACGGTTGATTTCCTCGTAGCCCCTCTTCCTCGAATCGAATCCGATGGTGGTGCGAGATGTCATTTTCCAACCTGGAGCTAAAAGATTTTATTAGTCAATATCACAAAAGTATGCTATACAACCCAGACCCTTCATATAGTAATAATACATGTAAAATCATCAAAGGTGATAATTTTCATACAAAGGAAATAATACATTCACAACAATATATTTCATAGCGGTAGAAGGTGATAATTGTCATACAAAGGCAATAATACATTCTGTCTTCATAGCTAATAAGTAACATGATATAAATTTAGTTCAAATCATCATGACATTAACAACAATTGATAAATAACATTTCAATAAAAGTGCAATTGAAGGGTGTGGTTTAGATTCTAGCACTCCACTCGTGAAACATTTGTTGTGCCAATACATCCCTCCATACGGTCCATTCATGTGATGTCTCGGCTTGAGATGACATCTATTTCACCATCATTGGTTTCGGCAGTAGCGATTAGCATTATCATACTCTCTTTTCTGCGGGGTCTACCGACATCTCATTACGTATGAAATTATGTAAAAGGAAGCATGCCATTATAAGTCGGATTTGGGTTTGGATGGGGTAAAAGATGTGCTTCTTAGTATTCCCCAACGCATTTTCGGTATGCCAAAAGCACGCTCGATTATATTACGAGCTCGAGTATGACGCATGTTGAAATGCTCCTTGTAATTATTAGGCCTTGCATTTTGCGGTCCCCATTCTCTTAAATGGTAACGAACGCCTCTGTACGGTGATAGAAACCCGGGGAGTTGGCATAACCATTATCGCACAAGTAATAGTTTCCTGTGAACAAAAAACTAAACAATAAGCATGACATGGACTCGTAAACAAAAAGCTAAACAAAAAACTAAACAATAACATTATATTACCGGTAGGGACCTTCGGACCATGGACTCTATTCACAGAGTCTCTCAATACCCTAGCATCCGGCCGAACCTTCCCAACCGGGAAGAACATACGCAAACTTAAGATCTCGATCACAAACGGCAAGAACATTTGTTGATATCTGACCTTATCTTGTTCGGTATCTACCTTTGTCAACGGCTGGAACTTGCACATTGATATAGGTTCCATCTAACGCACCCAAGCAACCCCGTGTTTACAATCGATTTTAAATTACATCATTGTGACGACCAGTTACACAAGCCATATATATTATATAATCGACAACTTTGATATAAATAAAAATAAATATTTAAATACCTTGAACCATTTCCAACGAGAATCAGTACAATCATCCTGGAACAGTGTGGGTTTTACAAGGAGAGTAGAATATAATTGGAGTAGAGAGCCTAATACAAGATGGATGTAGTGTGATACGATCTTGCCGGACCTCGTAAATCCGCACTTAATAATCTTATTTTTCGTGTGGTGAGACAATACTAGCGTAAACATGGCGACTTGTTCCTCAACACGAACAAACTTACCATCTGTCAATCCCCCTAGGTTCCTTAAAAGAAAACACAGACGTCCAAATGCATTTCGATCCATCCGTAGGTTATCAACACAAACAACATCACTAACACGCACTATTTTATTCATTTGCTTCACTTGATCAGCATTCTCCCTATCATGCGTAACTAACATCCCATTTACGTTTCTTATTCCTATCCATGTTAATTAGCTCAATTATCATAGTGATTACCACAATGGCTTCATGTATTATCTCCTCGACCATTACATATACGCTTTTATTTTTTTTCGTGAAGGATTCATCTATAAAACAGAACAAGTATGTCTCTCGAACTGCAGACAAACAAATATATTAATGTCGAGGGTCAACGCAGACGTATAACACAACAAATAATGACCGCATTTAAGCTAGCAAATCCACCGCTTCCCTTCATCACGAAATTTCGATTTTCACCCTAATCGAATCTAATTATTTTTACATAATTTTATAAAATTGGAAAAGACAACGAGAGGTGCAAACCATTTTAACCAATATCTTAATAGTTATAAATGCAGCATTTGAGTCCAAAAACATCATTTAAAATCACTAGTTAAATTCCCATTATTTTCCCGACACAAGAATTTATTAAGAGATGGTGAATAACTGATTGATCAATTAAAGAGTAACATATAAAATCTACATCCCAAGATTTCTAAAATTAGAAGAGTTTTTCCATCAAACAGAGAGAGCCATAAGTAATGAAATTTCAAAGGCTCTTATTTAAATAAAGTTATATACCCACTTACTCCCATTCTAATGTAATTAGCGTGTTTACTTAAGTATTGTTGTTATTCATTAGTTTGGGAGTAAATGGTTCAAGCTTGAAGGAGGCCTCCGAATTAAGAACAACTATACGCAAGTTACTAATTCAAGAATTTAAAAAGGCAAATGAAGCGAGGTAGATTGGAAGATTTCAATAAATAGTTCACCCATCACTTTGGAACTGCTAATTCACTACCTCTCTAGACACATATACATAATACTCAATAATCGCAAGAATATAATGCAAAAGTAACATCTTACGATCGAGTTGCAGAGATTTTTGTAGATTCTCGTTCCAACTAGACGAATGGCGAAGACACGATCCGGTTACAACCAAATCTATAACGAACAAAAACTAGATTGGAATCGCTTGAAATTAACAATACCGAGAAATTTAACATAATAATTAAACCCATGAAATTAACAATACGAGAAATTGATTACGAATGGAGCGAAATCTTCGAGTTGTAGAGAGCTCTCCATTGATTTGTGTGGTTGAGTTATTGGGTGAGGGTAATAATTGAGCATATATCACCGCTCCTGGTTTGCCACCTAATTTTAGGTCACATATGCTCAATTCTATTTTGTTTCCCTCCTTTTTTCACTTGCACAACACCGGGGCTTTTTAGACAAAAGTCTTGTTTCTTGTTGAGATGAGACTTGAAATCGGACCAATTTGGGTGGACAATTATGTCATAGTTCAACAAGAATTAGACAAGGGCCTGGGCATTCTCTTGGGCCTATGAATTAACAACCAAACATTCAATAACACTAGATAAAGAAACTATCGGTGCCTAATCTTAGCCACCAAACTGACCCTTAAGGTCTTATAAATTGTACTTATCGATTTATCCACCCAAATTTCAAATATGTTCAACAAAAATACAAAATTATAAATAGATTTAAGAAAAATACAAAATTATAAATAAATCATGTTTAAATATTTTTGAATGTTTATTCAAATATTTTTGTAATTCTATTCAAATATTGTCAATATATTGATGCTTTTAGTAATTAATATTCAATAAAATATTGTGATATTCGAGTTGTCATTAATTGATATAAGATTATGGTATTTTATAACATAGTGATTTTTTTTTTTAACAATGGAAGAAATAGCTTCTTCAAAATAAGAAGTAATCCCTCTGTCCTTCAATTTTATGTTTATTGAGCAATGCACAATATTTAAGGAATAATGTTTTTATTCAAAAAGTTCTTTGAAATCATAAAGTAGAAATGGGTAGAATAGAAAAATATTGACTTATTAATCAAAGTCAAAAGGAGATTAAAAGGTTAAACAGTCCCTCCAATTTGAATCGAGGGAACCGAAAATATGACAAAAGTATCGGCATTAAATGTTGATTGACATTTTACAATAAAAAACATTAAAAGCGCATAATTAAAGAAAATGCGATATCGGCTACACCACTCGATTTGATTAAAAATGCTAAATTCCCTCCAACAACAATTTTCAACTTTCCCACCTAAATTCTATATCATAAATATACAACCGATTTCATTAAAGATTACAACCACCATTACAAAAAAAAAAAAAAAAAAAAAACTTCAATAAATGAGAGGTCAAAGCAAAAGTTTGTCCACCTGAATTAAAGACAAGGATAGCATTGTTGTTGATTGAGAATTCCACAAAGGGTCAGCTTACAAAAGGTAAGATCATGGAGATTGTTGCAAAATTTGGAATATGCAGAAGGTCAATAACATCGATATGGGCTGCAACAAAATAAAAATAAGGAATGGTGAAGGTATTATATTCAAACCAACAAAATACAAGAAACATGTTGATGCCTTACAAATAGATATTGAAAAACTCAAGAGTCTACCATTGCAAAGAGAACTACTTATAGAAGGATTGCTACCGAAATGGGAGTGAGCAAAAGTGCGGTGGGGATTTGGGTTAAAGAGGGGCTGATCAAAGCACATTCAAATGCCATCAATCCAGAGTTAACATCTCAAAACAAGCTTCTACGATTGAATTTCTGCTTAAGTTCACTACAACATGATAGAGAACTCAACACAATCAAGTTCAAGTCCATGCATGATGTAATCCACATAGATGAAAAGTGGTTTTACATAACCAAACAAAGTGAGAGGTATTACTTGAGTCCAGATGAAACAAAACCATATAGAGCATGCAAGAGCAAGAGATTTATCACCAAACTTATGTTCATATGTGTTGTGGCTAGGCCACAATATGCATTGAATGGTGATTTGATTTTTGATGGGAAAATAGGGTTGTTTCCATTCACTAAACAAGAGGCGACAGAAGGAATAGCAAGAACGAAATTAAAGGGACAATGGAAACAAAACCTATTGACATAATCAACAAGGAAGTCATCAAGGATTGTTTAATCAATCAGGTACTATCGAATATTTTCATCATTTAGTTTTTCAATCAAAGCAAGTATCCTAAACTGTTTAGAATAAGTTGGTTACATTACTTTAAGCGATTACACCAAAGCAATCAAGGAGAAATGACCAGCTAATGCATTAAAACAAATTTACATTCAACAGACAATGCCAAACCACACATTTCAAATAATGATGTTGATTTTAGAAGCATTGCAAGCTCAAATGGATTCAATATCCAGTTAATTTGTCGATCTGCTAATTCTCCCGATACTAACATCAATGATTTAGGATATTTTAGAGCAATTCGTAGTCTACAAACGGAGACATCATCATATACCGTTGATGATCTAGTTAAGAATGTTATTGCTTCATATGACAAACTCACACACATCACATTAATCAATGTTTTCTTAAGTTTGCGAGAATTGCATGATTGAGATTATGAAGGTTAAAGGCCACAACTCATACAAAGTGCCTCATATGAACAAGGGAAAACTCTCAAGAGAAGGAATACTACCAAAAACACTACAAGTTGATGGAGCACTAGTCAAAGAATGCATTGACTACTTAGGAGAACCTAAAAACCAAGTTGTTTGTTCACATGATATGCAAGATCTCTTGAAAGACTTAATGTGGCTAGTATAAAAAAATATGCATGTTCAATCATTTTGTCAATGTTTACAACATAAACATTCAACATGTGTATGTCCTTGCTTAAAGAGTAAACATTTTTGTAACCTTCTTTTGTCAATGAAAAGTATTTTAAGCCTCCTAAAACTAGCATGCACATACTAGTGGTGGCTATTAACATAAGTTTTCCTTACAACACACAAATACCCTCGAGACATGATTTTTTTTTAAAAAAAAAAAAATTGCATCATTGATTCAAAACACATGGCCTAAGCCTCCTAAAACTAGCATGCACATACTAGTGGTGGCTATTAACATTAGATTTCATCATAACAATCAAATACCCTCGAGATAAGATTTAAAAAAAAAAAAAAAAATTAGCATCATTAGGTTCAAAATATGTTTAAGCCTCCTAAAACTAGCATGCACATAATTAGTGGTGGCTGTAAACTAGAATTACCATAAAGTAAACCAGAAATCTTTATCAAGTATATCAAAAAAATTTATCAAGTAACCGAAATCACCATAAACCATCAAGTAAACCAGAAATATTTATCAAGGAAACCAGAAATATTTATCAAGAAAAACCAATTCATTTATCAAGTAAACCAAAAATCTTTATCGGTACATCAAATCTTTATCAAGTAAACCCGATTCACCATCAAGTAAACCAAAAATCACCATAAACCACATCAAGTAAACCGAGAAATCACCATAAACCATCAAGTAAACCAAATCACCATAAACCACCAAGTAAACCGAGAAATCTTTATAAGTAAACCAGAAATCACCAACCACCATCAAGTAAACCAAAATCACCATAAACCATCAAGTAAACCAACATATCATCATTTCAACCATAATCTCATAAACCAACAGAATCCCCACAAGAACAAATTGTTCATAATCTCATAAACCAACGAGAATCACCACAACAACAAATTGCTCATAATCTCATAAACCAACGAGAGACATCATGCATATAGAAAAGATTCGAGAAAACCTATTTCAAGAGAGCTCTAGCGCACTGAATCCATCTGCGGTAACAATCCATTGCATATTGATGGAGCTCGGTTGAAATTGGTCCACGCCCATGACCAAATAGTGTCGAATAATTATCGTACACTCGAGGTCCCACCTCAAAATTAGAAAACATACAACCGTCAATATTAGCGAGAATACATAACATCCCGAATCATAGAATCGGTAACCGCTTTCATTCCCGAGTGGGAGAAATCGATTTCGGGCACCATAGAGATTGAATCGCTTTGGATACATTACCGTCGGAGAAGGGGTTGCAATATTACGAATCGAAAAGGGCTCCCGATTTCACCCTCGTCGCCGACCTCCATAAAAGTGGAAGCATTCAATTTCACTCTCTCGATTTCACCCTCAACGATGACTTGGCCTCGATATTCACGAGAATCGAGATATAGACGGATCGAGAGACTCGAGAATCGAACACGTAACCATCGGGAAGAGAGCTCTAGCGCCTGGAATCCATCTGCGGTAACAATCCACCGCATATTGACGGAGCTCGGTTGAAATTGGTCCACGCCCATGACCAAATAGTGTCGAATAATCATTGTACACTCGAGGTCCCACCTCAAAATCAGAAAATCATGCAACCGACAACATTAGCGAGAATACATAACATCACGAATCATAGAATCGGTAACCGTTTTATTCCCAGAGTGGGAAAAATCAGTTTCGAGCACCATAGAGATTGAATCGGTTTCGGGTATGTTACCGTCGGAGAAGGGGTCAATATTCTCAGATCGGAAAAGGGGCTTCCGATTTCACACTCGTCGCCGACCTCCATAAAAGTGGAAGCATCGGGAGAGTGAATCGGAAAAGGGCTTCGATTTCACCCTCAACGATGACTTGGCCCTCGATATTCATAAAATCGAGATATAGACAGATCGAGAGACTCGAGAATCGGACACATAACCATCGGGGAAGGGGGTCGCAATATTTAGAGAATCGAGAAAAGGGGCTTCCGATTTCACCCTCGTCGCCGATCTCTATAAAAATGGAAGCATCGGGAGAGAGGGACATGATCGAAAGGGTGGATGAAAGAATCGAGAGAGTGAGATGATTAAGAGAGGCAAAGAATCGAGAGAGTGGAAGAATCGAGAGACAAATCTTATCAGATTAGGGTTTTTGAAGAATCCAATATGGATCGACAAAATATGTGGGTGGGGGTTTTATTTGGGTTGGGTTATTAGAAATTGTATGGATTGAGTGGGTGGGGGTTTTAATTTGGGTGGGGGTTTTAATTTGGGTTGGGTTTTTAAATGAATTAATGGGTTTTGGTTTAGTTTTGTTTAATTAATGGATTAGAGTTAGATTAAGTGTTTATTAACTGTGGCCCATCTAGTGGCATTTTTTGTAAATAAATGTTGATAATAGGGGTAAAAATTATGGATTGTGTAATAGTAATATTTCTATAGAAGGAATGAGCATAAAATTGGTGGACGGACCAAAAAGGAAAGTGAGCACAAATTTGGTGGACGGAGGGAGTACAAAAAAGCCCCCTATTTCCTAGGCTCGAGCAATCGCTTCAATCCAATCGTAAGGATTGGAGGGACTGGTGCAATCTTTGTCTGCCAACAAACCCGGTCACCGTCCTCGAAAAGAGAAAAATTCCTACACTCGTGCAATCTCATTTTGATAGAACAAAGACAAAATAAAAGGCAAAGAGCCACAAAAGCCTAATTTCTAAAAGTCGGGGACCCACAAACGAATTTCATACAAGGAGAGAGAAACCCCACAAGAGGTAAAATAACACACTAAGGTGAAGAAAATCTCCACGAGGGAGAAGAAGACACACAAAGTGAGGAAAACTCCAAAAGAGAGTAAAAAAACCAACCAGAAAAGAAAGAAACTTAAAAAAATAACTACCAAAAAAAAACGAGAACCCCAAACAAGCCAAAAACAAAACAAAAACTAAAAAGCAAAAAAAGAGGAGTCAACGGGACGATCGACAACGATCCATTGCATGCATGACGTCATTGAAAGAGTCGTCCTATTGGTCCAAAGCGACGAGGGTGAAAGGCGGAGGCGGCGGTGCTTTGGGATGGGGTAGAGCAGCAAGGAAGAGCGGCGGAGTTGTGTCCGGGAGAAGCTAATTTAAAGAAAGTTATTTGTTGAGGAGAATCGTGCGGTGCCTTTGCTTTGGAGTTGGGGATTTCTTTTAGTGAGAGAAAGTTACTTTACATAACATAGTGAATTATTGTCACTATATGTGTGCTTTTAGTGACAAACATTAAATAAAAGATTGACAATATACTAATTTATGTTTTTTTATATAATGAATTATTGTCACTATATATGTGTTTTTCATGACAAATATTCAATTAAATATTGACGGTATAGAAAGTTGTTACTAATTATATTATTTTGTCACATAATGAAATATTGTCACTATTTATGTGTTTTTAGCGATAAATATTCAATTAATTATTGACAATAAAAAAATTGTTACTTGTTATAGTCATTTTTATCATGTAAAATGCGGGGTGTTCATATGTGGCTATGAAACGAACTACAAACATAAAAGTATACGAAGAACACGAGAATGGAGAAGGTGGCTTTGGGTGTCCTCTAGGGACCCCTAGCCTTATGTTGTATAAATGTTGAAGACAAGAAATGAATTATTTGTTTACAAGGGTTGGTGTTCTATTTATAGAGCTCCCAAGAATATAAAGCTAAAAAGCTAATAATAAATATAAATTCTTTATTTTAGGATTTATTAACAACCGTTGATCTAAAATTCTCGACAAAATTTATTTTACATTAAATGGTCTTGTCTCATTAAGGTGTTAGTACTTTGTCGCTTGGTGAGCTATCTGGCGTGACGAGCGGACTAGGCTGTCGAGCTTGTTGAGCCACTAGCTTGCCGACCAGCCCGACTAGGAGAGCTAGTTGGTGAGTATCTTTATGCTTTGAGGTCGAGATACTCGTATGGGGCCTTGACTTGCCTAACGAGGTGGAGTATTTTATGAAATATTCGTGTTACAAAAATTGACCCCCATTTCGGCTATCAAGTGTCTTTGAGAGTCGAAATGGGTAGTGAGTAGACTTCTTGAAAGCATTAAGAATGTATTGTCTTGCATTGAGGTTGAAGTATAGGATTTATACTTTTCTAGTTTCTCGTCGGGAGATCAACAACCGTATGTCAAGGTGTGTAGCTTGCCGGGTGAGGTGAGCTCGTCCGAGAGGTGAACTCGTCGGGGAGGTGAGCTCAGCGGAGGTTGAGCTCGTCCGAGAGGTGAACTCGTCCGGAGAGGTGAACCCGTCGAAGTATTGATCTCATCCATCAATTGTATAAATTGTAATCCCATCCGTCTATTTATTTGTATATTAGTCTATAAATTATGAGAGTCATCACAAACCACTAGTTTTTTTATTCTCTCATCTCATCATCTTCGTTCAACAGATTGACTCTAATTCTTTATTCTCTCCTCTCATCATTTTAAATGCAGTGGTTGGACGAGAGATAATTGAGGTTTTTAAGGTCGGTCTCTCTTCTTCTTCTTCTTCTTCTTCTTCTTCTTCTTCCTCGTATCATCTCTGCTTGTTATCTTACCCATTGCTTTGATAAATTTTTTTGCAGATGTAGATTAATATTACAAAGAATGAAAGTATCGTTTGATGATCTTCAACATATGTATTTTTTTAGGATTTTATCGTTTGATTTTCTATGATAATTATACATCATAATTATTTTGTTTGTATGTTACTCTGTTTTTTTTTTTTTTTCGGATCTACAACTTCTTAATTATCGGTGAAGATTTGACGATCAACTATTTAGAAGATTATGAAGAATATTTAATTTACATTGTTAATTTGTATTTATTGATAATTTAGAATATAATTTCGATGGACAAACAGCTTAATTTGTATCTCATTATTAAATATTTCTTTCAAATTAATGTAAAGTGTGATTTTATGTTGCATTTTCTTCTTCAATCATATTCTTTTTGTTTGTCAAGTCTTTTAATATATTTAGTGCATAATAATGGAACCTTAATTTTTATTTTAAATGAAAAAATTATTTAAATTCTTGATTATATGAGAATTTATAATTACATCACAATCAACATAGATGGATAAAATCAAAGTAATTTGATCCATTCTACTAAAATTGTGTTGCACAACTATTTTTTCAATTATTAACAAAAATAACTATTTAATTAACAAAAAAGTATGATTAAAATCAATTAAATGAGTCAATGAATTTAATTATGGTAAACAGTATATATTTTGCTATAATAAATTTAATTTAATTTAATTATTCATTATTTTAATTTCCATAATAAGATTCGTAAAAAATCGGATCTATCATATTAAGATATACAAATTCATTAAGTGAAGATACAAAATCTACATTTAAACATATGTTTATTTTATTTGGTGATATATACTGATTATATAGATAATCTGCAAAAAACGTATATTTAATTATTTGGTAATGTACACGAATTATATAATGTATATTTAATTTATTTGGTAATATTCACGTATTATATAACATATATTTAATTTATTTGGTAATATATATAGATTATGATATTTCTCTCTTTTCACCTCTATTCCTCTCTATAATTGTATTATGTCTATTTAAATTTAATTTTTATTATATATATAACTTTTCTTTCATTATCCTGCGAAATTTGCGGCTTAATATTAGCTTATTATATTATAATTATATAATATTTCTTAATACTTGTGCTAAAAAATATTGAGGGTGCTTGGTTAACACCTTTAGAGATAAGGAATGACAATGAAAGGAGAGTGTGATGTTTGGTTGAGGGGAATCAAATATTTGATATTTTAAAAGTGGGTAATTAAAGTCATAGATTCATTCCTCCCAATTTTGGGAGGAATGAAAGTCATTCCTTTCTAAATTTTCATATATAATTTTTTAAAAATTTATTTTACCTTCTAAATTATTTATTAATATCAATAATAATATTTCAAGTATGATTATTATATAATATATTTTTTAATATTAAAAGAGTTAATAATAATTTTAATTATCAATAGTTTTTATTAAAACCAAACACTTTCTATAAGTAATGATAATACCTACATATAAACCAAACAACTCAACAATAACTAACATACTGCATTACCATTCCTCACTACTTTCAAACCCATTATCATTCCAATTCCTTTCAACAAACCAAGTCTTCGAGCACACTTAGACCATGACGGAAGGAGTACTATTTTTGAAGCAAAGGTTTCGAATTTTTGAAGTAAAGGTTTCCTATATGAGGGGAAAAATCTTGATGTTTATTACTTGACCGTGAGGCAAAGGTTTCCAATTTTTAAGGTCGCTTCTCTTCATGAAGAACTGCAGCAAGAGGTCCTGCGGGGCGGAGATCGCCGCCGTGTTACCCGAGGTCAATGGCGGGGCAGAGACCTCCGCCGTGTTGCCTGAAGTCAGTGGCGGGGCGTCGCTGAGAGAGGCTTTTCCTCTCCCAGACTCCATACTTTTCAGTGAGGTTTTCGCGAGAATGGAGCTGGAGTCTCTTTGCACTCTGGCTTGCGTCTGCCGCTCCCTCCGCTCAATGCTCTCTCAAGCTCTTTCCACTCTCATTTCTTTAGATCTCTCTGTAAGCCTTCACTCTCTCTCTCCCCAATTATATCTACAATTACCGCTTACCTATATTTGGTGTTATTGAGCTTGCCCTATTTGAAATCAGCTGAGAATCGTTTATTGGTGAATCATGGTTGTGATTTGTGATGAAATATTTACAACCCCCTCCCTCTTCTATTATACTCCATTGGCTCCAGAAAAGCTTTCGTAGAAAAGAAGAGCACAAATTAAGAAAGCCAAGAAATGAGCAGGAGTGTGAGACTTAATTTCGTAAATCTTTATACATAAAATAAGGAAATGAGTTGATCGTGTGTTTATGTGGGTCAAAAGAAATGCCGTTTTAAAATTGAGGATATTGTGAAGGTGAAGTTGGAGTTTCTATACACATGAAGTGTTCTATATGTTTAGGCATAATTTATTTGATTGTGACGTTTCTTTTTCCCTTTCTTTCCTGTCTGTGTAAATATGAGTTGGAACTTATGACTGCTGATTAATTGGGAGGTGTATCATGTATGTTGTGATAGGCGTTTTCGCCGAATGGAGAACTTCTTCATCACATTGCTTCGAGCTTGAGAGGGCTTAGGAGTGTAACTGTTGATTGTCTCCTTCTGGATGATTTTTCCATCATCAGCATTCTTGGACCACATATTCAAGAATTGAATTTGCTCAAGTGTGCATCACTCTCTTCTTATGTTCTACCATCAATCGGGGATAAGTGCCCCAATTTAAGGTATAACCTTTGTTCTACCGTAATACCCTTTTCTTTCAATGTTTTGATGATTGAAATGAACGTGAGTTATGATATTTAGCTTGAGCTTTCAATTGCCTTCAGCATTAGTAGCATCCCCCTTAGCATATGATTATAATAGTAGCATCCAGTCCGTCGTTAAAATGTAGTAACTGTAATTGGCTTGTCAACCGTTATGCATATTTTCCCAGATTTTTCTCCACCAAGAATGAACCCATTTTCACATTATGCAAATTCGTCTGTAGAACTTGAATTTTTCATTTTTGAAATCATTGTTGCTTTTACATGTAATTCCTTGTACTGCAAAATACACATGATAATTAAATCTGAGCTATTCAGGACTGTTCATGTACTGTTCGTTATGTTTAGAGTCCTTCATCCTATCTACAAGATATAATATAGAATACTCGGCGTTAGTATGGAATTCATAATGATGAGCAATATATTAGTGCTCCATAACTTTCTTCCCCATTCTTAGAACGGTTTTGTCGTGTCTCTGGTTATTAAAACCTGATGGCATAATTCTTTTGGAGTGATTGGGACATTGAAATTCAGTAAAATGAGAACTGAAATTATTGTTTTTATATCAGGATGCTTGTCCTGGAATTGTCAGGAAAGAGCTCACCTGAAGTTTTTAAGAGAAACCTCATTGAAATGCTGAAAAATCTTCTCTATTTGGAGGTAAAGTATTTATGTTCTGTGTGTGTTATCACTATCATGATATCACAAAACGAGTTTGGCAGCCAACTTTGCAAAACTGTTAATTTTTGCAGCATTTATCCATAAAAATCCGGGGAATGGAATATTATACATATGATTTAGCTGGCGTTGAGCTTTCTCTCCCCAAAACTCTGAAGTTTCTGAAGCTGCAGCTAGTAAATGAACAAGGTGTTGTTCAGTTTATAGAGAAACTCAGAGATGAAAAGGGGATCATAAAACAAATTGTGGATTCTAGTATCACCTCATATCAAGGATTTGGTGGTTTTACGTTGCTGCATCTTTCACTCATGGTGGATGTAATTTCTGATAGACTTATGAACTCAATCACCACCTCATTTCCACATTTGGTTGAGCTGAATCTTGAAGATAGACCATCCACTGAACCAAAACTGTTTCAAGACTTGACTAACAATGGGCTTCAGTTCGTGGGTTCCCTCCAGAAGCTAACTCATCTTTCAATTGTCAGAAGTAGACTGAATTATCCAGCTTCGTTTAAAAGAATAAACGATATGGGTATTTTGCTTCTTGATGAGAGTTGTGAAGTCCTGGAATCAGTAAAACTCGGTGGGTTCTCTAAAGTTACTGATGCTGGATTTTCATCACTTGTACACTCACGCAATCTGAAGAAGTTGGAAATTCGTAATGCTCCATTGTTATCAGACTTGGCATTTCAGGGGGCTGCGCCCCCTTGTTGAGTTAAAATTACTATCTTGTAATCTGATAACTAGTGCAGCTATAGCAGAAATAGCCTCGTCTGCTACCTTGGAACTGCTTGATACATACGGTTGTAGGAGCATTGCAGACTCATGCCTTAACTACATATCACACCTCAGCAAACTAACCACAGTGAACCTAGGAGGAGCTGATATTACAGATAGCGGTCTCAGTGCTTTGAGTAAAGGTGATTTGCCAATTACTAAATTGTCCCTGAGAGGATGTACAAGAGTGACAGATCGAGGGGTCATCTGCTTGGTCGTTGATGGTGTAAGAATCAAGAAGACATTATCATCCCTAGATATTGGCCACATGCCCGGGATATCAGATAGAGGTATCCATGCAATTATTTTGAGTGCTGATGCCCTTAAAGAGCTATCGATGAGACGTTGCTTTTATGTGACAAATGATTCTTTTAGAATACTTGCTGGTGGTCGGCTACAGAAACTCGATTTATTTGAGTGTGTGGGATACTCCGATGGGGTAGTGGCTTTACTAGAAGAAGGCGATTCGTTTCGTGGTTTGAGGTGGCTTGGGGTTGGTGGAACTTATTTGATGAAGAGTGGCGATTGTGGTGGAAGGCGGCCATGGCTTACTGTTTGTTATGAAGGTTGTGAAGTTGGATGTCATGATGGTTGGCATTTCCACGTTTAAGGTGTGTTTGCAAACAAAATTAACAGTTTTCAGAATTACTTTTTTTTTCCCGAAAATTATGAGAGAGCTTTTGAAAAAAGTGTTTCTCACCCCTTTTCTACTGTTTGCAAACACCCCCTTCTGAATCCCTTCTTTAGAGGAGGGTCCAATGCATATTTCTGCCGTCGAATTTGATTACAATCCTACACAGTCGTTGAATATGATTTTCACGGAGTTGGATCTCCTGTACGAGGAGCGTTCATTCCGATCTTTATCCTCGAATCAATGTGTCACATCCTAATTTTACAAATAATTTTAACACTAACTTGAATAAAAATTTCTTTCAAGAGTTCATAAAAAAACTCAAAAGACTTTTTTTTAAGCAAAACAATTTAATAAATACCATCAGTGAAAATATAACCATAATTTTTTTTTAAAAGAAGTCAACTAAAATAATTTGCATAAATTGTCTCAATCTTCTTAAAAATTTAACTCACTCAAAAGATAATCTTAAGAAAAGAAATTTAAAGACATGTCATGCGAGCTAAAAATGCTAAAATAACATCAATCAATCCACCTTGCCTCCGCCGCAATTCGTTATTCTTAATCGGAAAAGCATTATTTTGATTGGGGTGAGCAACCAACCTCAATGGGGTCCTATTTGTCACAATTAAATATCCAACATAATCAAAACAACAACTCACATACCACATAACTATAACATTTGTTAGCAAAGCCAACCATAGTAACATAGCATCATAATCGGTCCTTTCCACCGAAGCATAGTTCTTAAATCATTATGTCATACGGTCCTTTCCACCGGAACATAAATCATAGTCTATTATGTTGCACCGTCCTTTCCACCGAACATAAATCATAGCATAGTATGTACACGGTCCTTTCCACCGGTCATACACATAAATAGTATGTTACACGGTCCTTTCCACCGACCATACCCATATCATAACATATAGCACATGGTAGCAAACAACAAATCTTAATCATGCAAGGTATTTAAAAGTGACAAATAATTACCAATCATATAGAGAAACCCCACCTTAAACCTTGATTATCCTTGGTAAATATGTAGATATTTTAGAACGAGACCTCCTTGGCACCTAGAATAATAATTAATAAACTTGTCTTAGTGTCATAAATTTATTAAATCTTAAATCTCAATCTTAATATTTATATTAAATATTTTAGTATTAGGTTTACTAAGAGTGATTTATCTAAAAACTTGGTTAATATTTTAAAATAAAACTGATATTAAATATATATATATATATATATATATATATATATATATATATATGAATATTAGAAATTTACGTAGGAAGATAAATAAATTTAAAGAATAGAGATTCTTAGCAATTTAATAATTATCGTACAGAATACTCTAAATTAAAACATATAATATAATAATAATAATAATAATAATAATAATAATAATAATATAATATAGAAGTTATTACTTTAGGGTCTCATCTTTAGAGTTTTATTACTCTAAGGTACCATCTCAAAATTCTAATACAATCGTATACAATCAAGATTTTTCATTCCCCATTTTACCCTTGAAAAGTCACGCACACATACGTCTTTTTCTTTCCTCCATTTCACATTTCTCTCTCCTCAAGTGCAGGTTTCTCTCTCCCAAAGGTGCAACCGCTCTTCTCAAAATCATTGCATCTTTCTCTCTCTTTTTCTCAAGAATTTATAGCAGAATTTCTCCCAAATTTCATTCATCCTTTCAAGATTTAGATATATTATTCTTGTGTTTTGTTAATATGTGTGTGTGTTTTGCACATGAGTGTGTGAAGATGGAGGAAAAACAAGTCTTTCCCTTCGGCCACCGCCGCGCCGCGTACGCCGCACCCCACCGCCACGCTGCCTTTCCCTTTCCCTTCGGTCACACCAACTCCGACAGCCACGGCATCATCGACCGCGACACCACCGAAGCGAAGTGAAGAAATCCCACCGCGACCACCGATGCCACAATTCTTGTCCGGTTGTGAGGAAAGAGAGAGAGGGCGGTGAAGTCGAGTTCAGCGGCGAAGTGATTAATTTTGCAAGAAGAAGACGACTTGGGTGTTAATTTTGTAAGGTCTTGATCTTTTTCTTTGAATATATCTTGTCTGTAATTAGACTAACACACAGGATGCTTTATACCCTGTTGTGTTTTTTTTTCTATTAATACAATTGTTTTTTTATAAAAAAGAAATAAAAATTGAATCTACATATACACGAGAGAAGAAGATGAATCCGACAAAGAAGAACACGGTGAGAGAATGTGAATCTGTCAAAATATTTGTGATTTTCTACATTTGATTGATGGGTTTTACGCACATGTGCAATATTTTTTTCTTAATTGAGTTTGATTTTCCGGTTTGTGTAATTTATTGAGTTTGATTTTCTATGTTTGTGTGACTCACCTGATTTTGATTTCTCGATTCTTGTTTTCTTTTAACTTTTTTTCGAAAGTTGTCCTTATACACTTGGGGCAATAGTGTGGAGATTTATTTTATTCTGCACATATACAATGAAGTTTGCACATGTGCAAAGAACTATTTTTTTTAAAACATTTTTACGTAACTTGAAAAAGAAATGGAATTATTTGAACATTATTTAGACCGAACATATGAACTATTTTTGTTGATGCACAACATTGTATTATGAAATTTCTTAATCGATAATCAATTATTGAATCTGCACATTTTTTCAAAAAAATTCAATAGTTATTTCCTACAATATCATATACAAATTATGAATAAAATAAAAAAGTGAATTATTTGAATCAGAACTTTGAAAAAATTAAATCAAATAACAATCGTAACAAGCATGAAAAAGTTCAACACAAAAGGACAATGACAAAAGGACAATGAGGGGAAAAAAATTTATCCGAGACAAACCGCGCGTAATGTGTACTATTTCAAAAAGGTTAAATTAAGGGCAAATTGGGTAGAAGGAATTAAAGTTTTGTAGCTGATAGTAATTTGGTGAAATGTAGTAATTTATAGTGTTAGGGGGTATAATATTGTAGTGGAGAGTTACTCTCCCTATAATATAATAATAATATAAATGGTTAAGGAACGACAAAACCAACTTTTGCCGAAAGAATTGAGTATAGGAAGCATAGCACTGATCTTTTCGAAAATAAGGCTTAACGCCTTTCTCCCTTTTTTTTCTTTCTTTGCATATAAATATTTCGGCAGTTTTTTTTTTTCTTAAAAATATTTACGCCAATTTTTTTTTAATAATTAGATATGAAAATTTTCATCTAAATCTTATCTGGAACAATAAACAAACGAACCATTTTTTCAACAAATTATGAAGTAATAATCAATATAATTCGCTTATCAAACTCAACAAAAGAGATAAGGATAAGGTGTTACCGAACAACAAGGAGATGAGTGACAAAACACCTTCGATGCTCCGTAGAGAAAACTTGAATTTACGTTAATGGAGAGAAATAATTTTTGTGCGTGTGTTTTCTTTTTTTCCAACCGAGTACTTAAATAAATATAAAGGTGGGAGGGATATTATTTTTGTTGAGATAAAAGGGAATTTGGATCTACAAAATCTCACACCTAAAATATAAGATTCTTAATATAAAATTTTGAATTTTTGAAAGAATGAGAACTATATATTTTATTAATATTAATATAATTATTAATCTTATAAGACTTTTCCAAAGATAAAATATAACATAAATAAAAATAAAAATATTAATAATTACTATTATTATAGTAACTTATGAAAAATTTTAATTTACTTATGATGATTGATACTCTTAGGTATTACACAATGTGTGTGTGAGATTCAATGGTTGGAGATTGGATTGGACCCTCCTATTATAAGAGGGGATCCAACTCCGATTGTCGTAGCCCCTTGATCTGTTTCGTATTATGGCAGCAAGTATTTAAGACTAAATTGTGTTATCAAACCCTAGAGACTAGGAAAATAATGAATTCTTGAAACAAAACGTTGGCAAAGCATTATAGAGGCATTCAAGGGTATGCAAATATTAAAATTGAACTCAAAGCAAGTAGTAAAAATGATCAAAACAAGCAAGCACTCAAGCAACGAGATTTCAAATATGAGAAAGAGTGTTCGGGTGTAATTAGCCAATGAATTGTTAATTAAAGGTCACATACAATTGAGGGTTTCAACAAGGGAAGAATATTGGAGATGTCCAACAATTAATTCATACAAAATCGTACTTGGTAAGCATAAGTTATATACGATTAAATTAGCCCGTAGGATTGTTAGAGACGACACTCTAACCGCTCACTAATCATAAGCTAAGTTAACAAGCAATTAATGTATTCAAATGTGGGTTCTAGTGAAAATTCACCAAGTATCCTTGAGTTAATCTAATATTGACTCTAATTACACAATTAAATCGACACCTAAGCCAACAATTCAATTACCCAAATATCTTTATGATAATCAATTCATAATACAAAGGATCAAGACATAATCAAATAATTAAAACATTCGAGCACAAGAGAATAATTAATCATCCCACTAATTGAAACACCAAATCATATGTTCACCAAAATTAACTTATCAAAGATTCATCACACCCAAACACCACAAGATTCATCACTTCTTAAATTCACTCACCTAGTTCAATGAGCTTACATTACAACCTTTAGAAAGCCCTCTTTGATTCATAAATGAAGCACAAATGAAAATGATGGAGATTGAGTCTAGTGGCGGGCATATGATATGCATTTTGTGAATTGATGATTGAGTGCATGCATTCTCTTATACACTTGAGTGATAAGTGAAACACTTCATTGAAGGAGCATTAAATTGGGCATTTGAACTTGCATTTGTCTAAGCATAATATTTTTAAGTGTTAGTTGAGAGTGTCTGTTGAAACTTATTTTTCATTGATTAGTTTGATTGTCCTATTTCGTTCTTGTGCTCATTGAACATAATAATTGATTCACCCTAATGTGCTCATCAGCTTTGTTGTTTGAGGACAAACAACATCTTCAGTTTGAGGGAATTTGATTAGGCTGAAGTTGTATAAAATTATTGAGCTTAATTATCTTATTTTGGTTGTAATTTAAGGTTTAATTAACTCTTAAATTGTCTAACTTTACTTGAGAAGTGTTTTGATGTTTTTGAGTTTTATTGTGTAGATAAGTGACCATTTTGAGAGGAAATTAAGGTCTATAAATTCATCCTAATGAAGTAAAGTCTTGGAGTATAAGGTGTAAATAAGAGATGTTTGTAGGTAAGAATTTAGTTTGAGAAGGTAGAGTTGATAACCAAGGGGCTTAGCCCACTTGGCCACCGGGCTCCTCACTTAAGTGGGAGACTGGGTTAGATTCCCTTTGGGAACGAATTGGAGTGGGAGGTATAAGAAGGCTTGAAGAATTTGGAATTGTAAGGAGACTTGGTGAACTAATTTCTAACCATTAACAACTAACATTTACCGATAAAAAAAAAAAAAAAAGAGAGAGAGAAGGTAGAGTTGATATTTTGCTATTTTAGGTATGAAAAATAAAATTATAATGCCCACTTTTAAATTTTGAGTTTG
Source organism: Paraleonurus japonicus (assembly GCA_030762865.1). Taxonomy (NCBI): domain Eukaryota; kingdom Viridiplantae; phylum Streptophyta; class Magnoliopsida; order Lamiales; family Lamiaceae; genus Paraleonurus; species Paraleonurus japonicus. Next base: position 7,538,679 of record CM061058.1, read on the forward strand.
GAATTGTAAGGAGACTTGATGAACTAATTTCTAACCATTAACAACTAACATTTACCGATAAAAAAAAAAGAGAGAGAAGGTAGAGTTGATATTTTGCTATTTTAGGTATGAAAAACAAAATTATAACGCCCACTTTTAAATTTTGAGCAATCTAAATTGTAACGGAGAGAGTGTTTTATATTGTGAATCAGCTCCCACACCTTCTAATTATCCTATTTTGAAATACTCAAATAATATGTTGATTTATTTATGGTATACAAATGATTTTCAATTTATGATATTTATGGTATAACAAATTAATTTGTTATAAAAACCCTCCTAGAATGTACAATCGATTAACTGATATATTTATTGGAATAATTTCATATTAGGCTTAATTTTTTAATTGAGTCTCAATTTAGATCTTGAAAATGTCTCAAATAAGGATCTAAATTTTTTTTTTTTTCAATTTAAGGTTTAATTTTATTCATTATGTCTCACTTCAAGGCCAAAAATTCATTTTTTTATTTCTAATCCTATATCACTAATTTTTTTATAAATAATTATTTGTATTATATATATAATTTTTCTTATCTACATTTTAGAATACATTTTGTATATTTTTATATTTTGAATTTTTTTATATTGTTCTCACCTCATTTATTATAAATACTCACGTTCATCACCTAAATTAAAAAAATAAAAATTTAAAATTTTATTTTTGAATAAATCAAAAAGTGTCAAATAAATATTATAAATTTTTAATTTAATATATTATATCTAAAAAATTAATTAGAAAGAAAGTTATTATACTTTGAGTATTTAAAAAAATTAACATGAAGACAAATTGACTGGGTTTTGAATTGACACGTAAATAAAAATTAAATCTAAAATTGAGAAAAATAAAATAAAAATTAGACCCTAATTTGAGACACTCAAAATTCATGACCTAAATTGAGACTCAACCTAAAAATTGAGCCTTAAAATAAAATTCTTCCATTTATTTCTATTTCTAATTTATTATTGCACGGATTAATAGTTTGTTCATGTGTATTTTATATAAATAATTTAAATATTGTTAACTGAAATTAATAATTTAAAAATGTAAAAAAGTTAAATTGGAAAAAAAAAAATCAACGTATCAAGTGCAAATTTCAAAATTATTTTAAATATCAATGTTTATAATTTTAAAAATAAATTTTATATCCAATATACTTATATTTTCTCAGTAATATTATTTCATATAATTTATTAATTACAATATATACAATGATTTTAGAAAAGACAATGGAAGAAAATATATGTATTATATCCAAAAAAATTGACAATATAATAGAAAACTTCTTATATATAAATATCTATTTAATCAGTGAAATTAATTGCATCATCATAATTAATGGAATGATTTTTTTTTTTGAAAGGGCATGGAATGAATTATACATCTAATAGTTATTGTGTTGTGTTTTCAAATTGCACCAAAAAATTGTGAAGCATTTTGGATGCTATAAGTGCTTAATTTCTCGTGAATCGGTTCCAAATGTATGTATTATCATTGACGTCATCCTCCACATTATTTTCACATATTACTCCCTCCGTCCCATTTTAGATTGCTCAAAATAAAAAAATTGATATTTTATTTTTGTTTTCTCATACCCAAAAAGGCAAAAAGATTCTTAAACTAAACTCTTCCAAACATCTCTTATTTATACACAATTTTTACTCAATTACCCACTCTACCCTCTCAAACTAAAACAATCTTCCTTCAATAAATTTGAAATGACTCATTTACTCTTAACTTTACATTTTTAATATTAATAAACAATTTTCTCATTAAAACTCGTGTCATTTTGGCTTGAACAATCAAAATGAGACGGAGAGCGTATTATATTATGTTTGATGAATATATGTATGTGCTAGTAGTTCAATAAATTTACTGCATATATTAGTTAAATTCACTTACTTTTATAAAAATAAATTTTTATTCATCATACTGGAAAAATAATCTTTAAGTTTCTTAATTTACAAATAAATTAATATTGCTCTAAAATAATAAATTTTCTCATTCTAATAATATTATTTTATAGAGATTTAGTCGTAATGTACTTTTTGTCCAAACATTGAATGTATTTATTTTCTTATTTATGTTTTTCTCTATCCAAACTTAAAGTGTTACTCATCCTCAAGTAATAGAAAAATCAAAACATAAGAGTGATATGATTACCATGATGTACAATAGACATAAGATGTTAGAAAGATACACCAAATTCTTTCAATGGCAACAAATCTCATGGTGAAACAATTATCAAACAATCAAACATGTTATGCTTTGAAAGATGCAAGTTCAAGCACTAAGTTCAATGTCCCTCTCAAAGAGTGTTTCTCTCTACACACAAAATATATGGGACATGTTTACGCTCAATAATCTATTCACACAAATGCACTACCATATGCTTACCAAATGTCTATATTCTCACTACTTGTCAAGTTTTCAATTAACGAATCAAAAATGACTTATTTGGTTATAATGTTGGCTTTTTGGTGTAGGTGGAGAATTTTGGATAAAGTGACTAACAACTAGTGGAGCAAAAGATAAAAATTATTGATCACACTATTCTCAAACTCCAACAAATCATTTGTTCTCCATTAAGCACATTCTTCACCATCAAACACCAAACACTTTTTTTGAATGTTAAACTCTTCCAAATTCTTGTACACAATGAGAGTTTCTTTCTCATTCTTCTTCAACAAACCAACTCAATATTTTCTTGTACAATTCATCTCATCATTTTCTCTTTCTTTTTACAATCTTTTCACTTTTCAAGCCAAACTAATCCACCAAATTCATATTTAAGCTAAATCCAACCCCACTATCCATATTTAAGCTTCACTAGTTCATAGGAAAAATTAGGCTCATTAAGAAGGATAATTTGACTAAATTTGTAGAGTTGTCAAAATAGGTCAATAAGTTCAAAGTAGCTAACTACGGAAAAATTTCATTTGACATGGAAAATTTGGCTAAGTGACTATTTAAAACAAAGATGGTCTTGAATTATTTTCAAAAGTTTCACACAAGATATAGCCTCAAACAAAGATAATTGACATTTTCTAGCGTACAAAAGTGTGAATGATACATACAAGTCTAAAGACTCTAAAACTCACGGATTTTTCAATGAACATGAACAAAGCACTATCACAAGCATCAAACATCATATAACTAGCTCTTATGCAAGAATCATACTACACCAATCAATTCACCATCACTTCAAAATCCAACATTTCCAAATCAATATACAAGTGTCTAGAGACATTCTCCCACCATAGCACATATGCTCAACAAATATCACCACCACTAAGCATCAACTAGCAAGCACCAAGGCAAAACTTATGTACAAGTATAAAGAAAATAATCCCAAAATTGACATCACCAAGCAACACCAACCAAAATAAAAACAAATACATCATTGCAAATTGAAAATGCAAGAAAAAAGGACACCCTCAAATTTAGATTTTGCTAAACAACACTAAGTTTGGGACATAGTGTTGTACCCAAAATTTCCTTCAAACTCCTCCTTTCATGAGCTCGAACGCCTCACCGAGCCTAGATGCACCACCCCAACACCTAAACAAACAACACAATAGGAATTAAACAAAACACACGAGAACACATAAAAGCAATAAAATAATGAGTTGCCTCTCATTTAGCGCTAAGTTTAATGTCCTAACGGAACTCAACAAGTTCAAACTTTCCTTTTCACATCTTCAAGCCCACATACTACTTCACCTTGATGTGAGAAATAGTAGTGCTTCAACCGGCAGCCATTCATCTTGAAAATTTCTCCCTTTTCATTCTTCACTTCACACCATCCACTTGGAAATACTTGAGCAATTTCAAAGGCTCACTCCACCTTGATTTAAGTTTTTCGAGAAAGAGTTTAAGCCTCAAATTGAAGAGGAGAACACGATCTCCCACCTTGAATTTCTTTCTCCTAAGTCTTGCATCGTGTCATTTCTTTGTCTTTTCTTTAAAAATTTTGGAATTTTCAAAGGCATTCAATCGAAACTCCTCTAAGTCCCTGCAATTGTAGTACTCTCTTCTCCCCTATTAAGCCCTCATCAAAATTCAACTTCTTAATTGTCCAAAAGGCTTTGAGCTCAAGTTTGACGGGGAGGTGGCAAGCTTTCCCAAATATCAATTGGTACGGGGACATGTCAAGAGATGTCTTGTAAGCCGTCCTATATGCCCAGAGTGCATCATCAAGCTTACTTGCCCAATCCTTCCTAGTTATCCTAACCGTCTTCTCCAAGATTCCTTTAATGAGACAATTTGACACCTCGGCCAAACCGTGGATTTGAGGATGGTATTGGGTTGTCACTTTGTGCTTAACATTGTATCTTTCTAAGAGCTTCTCCATGGACTTGTTAATAAAGTGGTCCCCTCCATCACTTATCAATATCTTTCAATGACCACCTTGGAATCACTTGTCTTGGTCGGAATGACTTCAATCTATTTTGAGACATAATCTACCACAATTAGAATGTATTGATATCCCATGGATGGAGGGAAAGGTCCCATGAAATTGATCCCCCACACATCAAATAATTCAACCCAACTATGTTGTTCAAGGGCATCTCGTCTTAGCTAGTTATGTTTCCAACCCATTGACATGTATCATATTCCTTAATGAATTGCACAATCTTTGTACAAGATTGACCAAAAGAACCTCCCAAAAAATATCTTCACTGTTTTTGAAACAATATGATGTCCACGACAAGTGAGGGAATGACAATGTTTCATTATCTCTCTTCCTTCTTTTCTAGACACACTCCTCCTTAGAATGTCATCTACCCTAATGTTGGACAAATACGAATCATCTCATATGTAGTGTTTAACCCGTTTGAAGAATATTTTTCTTTCATATGGATTCAACTTGGGTGGTAGCTCTCCACTTGCAAAAAAGTTTGCATAATCGGTGAACCAAGATGTTTCTCCTTCTGTTCCACAAATAGGTACTTCATCAACTCTATACAACTTTTCATCCGTAAAATATTCTTCCACCTCTTCTATGTCTTTCTTCACTCCTCCTCCTTCTAATCTAGAGGTGATCTACAATAACATTATCACTTTCTTTTTGTCGATTATATCCATGTCAAACTCTTATAAAAGGAGAATCCACCTTATCAAACGAGACCGACATCTTTCTTTGTCATGAGATATCTAATGGATGTATAGTCGATGTACACAATGGTTTTGAACCCACAAGATAGGGCGAAACTTGTCAAAAATATAGACCACCACAAACAACTCCCTCTCGGCTGTGGTGTAATTCAATTGAGTTGGATTGAAGGTCTTTGATGTATAGTAAATGACATGGAATCTTTTCTCCCTCGGTTGCCCTAACACAACCCCATGACGAAGTCGCTCTCATCACACATAAGAACAAAAGGCTTCATCCAATCCGGAGTGACAAAGATAGGAGCACTTACCAAAACTTCCTTCAATTTTCTCAAAGCCAACAAATATTTTTATTAAAATCAAATGACATCTTTTTCCAACAAATGTGATAATGGCTTAGAAATTTGAGATAATTTTTTAATGAAACACCTATATAAACCGGCATTACCGAGGAATATCTTATCCCTTTTACAAGGGTAGGAGATACAAGTTTTTCAATCGCCACTATCTTGGCTTTATCCACCAGCAAACCTTGCTTAGACACATGGTACCCCAATACTATGCCTTCTTTCACCATGAAATGACATTTCTCCCACTGAGGACTAAGTTTGTGTCTTCACATCTATGTAGAACAACATCCAAGTTAGATAAGCAAGCAACAAATGATTCTCTAAACATAGTAAAGTCATCCATAAGGATTTCCATCACTTTTCCAATCAAATCATGGAATATAGTAATCATTCGTCTCTTAAAAGTAGTCGGTGCATTACAAAGGCCAAAAGATATTCGCCTTTATGCAAATGGGTCATATATACAAGTAAAAGTGGTTTTCTTTGGTCCTTCGGAGAAATCATGATTTGATTGTATCCGGAGTACCCATCTAAAAATAATAATACTCAAAACCACTCAACCGGTCTATTTGATCAAGAAAAGGTAGTGGAAAGTGATCTTTGCATATAACCTTGTTAAGCTCTCTATAATCTACACACACTCTTCACCCCTGTGGCTACCGATTGTAGCAATTAGTACATTATTTTTTCCTTTATTCATAGTCATTCCCCTTCTTTGCTATCACATGCAAGGGTGATACCCATGGACTATCGAGATATATATGAAAAATCATGTTTGAATCAAGCAATTTAATGACTTCTTTCCTAATCACTTCTTGAATATTTGGTTTCACTCTTCTTTGATTTTGGACAACCGATTTATGATATTTCTCAAGCTTAATCCTATGCATGCAAAGAGAGGGTTTGATACCTTTCAAGTCCTCAATCGACCAACCAAACCGACTTGTGCTTACATAGCATGTTAAATAATCTGCTTACCTTATTTGAAGCAAGGGAAGATGATACGATTACTGAATTCCTTTCGTTCGCCTCCAAATCTCACTTAAAGCAAAGTGTTGTCTCCCCGGCAACGGCATCAAAAATATGGAATTCGTTGAGAATCAATACTAGTTGCATTTTACTTGTGAATTTGATAGGTGTATGATCACAAGGGGAAGGAGAGGACCAATTGAACCCTTAGGAGCTCAAGGTCAAGAACACCTAGAGATGGAGAAAAACAATCCACTACCTAAGAGCCTATTATCCAAGAAGATGAAGGTGGAAGAGGAGTGAATATAAATGTGTAAAAGCAACTCGAGAGAAGCTCAAGGAGGACATGGGGAGAGACAAGTGCCTCAAGTCGGAGAGAGTTGGGTATCCACCAAACCACCAAAATCCACAAAATCCCTACCCTTACCCACCACATTACCCATATCCACCATCACCTCAAGGCTACTACCCACCCCTTCCACCATACTATAACTACCCCTATCCATGCCAAAATCCATTACCCATATCCCTACCGCTATTCGGTGGATATGGTAGACTTATGCGTTCAAGAAGTTTGAGAAGATTCTTCTTATACCCTCTTAGCTAATGATTATAGTGTTCCTTTATTTCCTCTTATTCCTACTTGTGATAGTGAGCTTAATGAATCTTATGTTTCTTGCTTGGATGATAGGAAAGCTTGGGACATGGAATAAGTAAAGGAAGTAAGCTTTGAAGGAGATCCAAATCAACTATGGAAGAAGGAGGATAAGGAAGAGCCAATTGTGGAAAAGCCAAAAGAAGTTCTAAAGGCATTGTCCGAGCCATCTCATGTACGCCTACTTGGAGGCGCACGAAAGGAATCCGATAATCGTATCATCTTCCCTTGCATTAAATAAGGTAAGAAAATTGTTTGATGTGCTACGTAAGCACAAGTCGGCCAGTGGTTGGTCGATTGAGAACTTGAAAGGTATCAATCCTTCTTTTTGCTTGCATATGATTCCAAAATTAAAGAAGAGTGAACCAAATATTCAAGAAATGATTAGAAAAGAAGTCATTAAATTGCTTGATTCAAACATGATGTTTTCTATATTTGTGAGTCCATGGTATCACCTTTGCATGTGGTAGAAAAGAAGGGAGAATGACTGTGATAAAAGGGGAAAATGATGAATTAATCGGCCGCACGAGTAGCCACGGAGTGGAGAGTATGTGTGATTATAGAGAGCTTAACAAGGTACATGCAAAGATCACTTTCCACCACCTTTTCTTGATCAAATGTTAGATCGCTTGAGTGGTTTTGAATATTATTGCTTTTTAGATGAGTACTCGGATACTATCAAATCATGATTGCTCAGGAGAACCAAGAGAAAACCACTTTTACTTGCACATATGGTCCATTTGCATGGAGGCGAATGTTTTTGGCATTTGTAGTGCACCAACTACTTTTCAGAGATGTAAGATGTTATATTCCATGATTTGATTGATAAAGTGATGAAAATTTTTCTAAATTACTTTTTGTGTTTGGAGAATCATTTGATGCTTGCTTATCTAACTTGGATGTTGTTCTACGGAGATGAGAAAACACAAACTTAATCCTCAACTAGAAGAAATGTCATTTCATGGTGAAGGAGAGCATAGTGTTGGGGCACCACATGTCGAAGCAAGGTTTGCAAGTGGATAAAGCGAAGATAGTGGCGATTAAAAACTTCCTCCTCCTACCACTGAAAAGGGATAAGATATTTTTTTGGCCATGCCGATTTTTATGGGTATTTTATTAAAAATTATCTCAAATTTCTAAGCCTTTATTAAATTTGTTGGAAAAAGACGTGTCCTTTGATTTTAATGAAGAATGTTTGTTGGCTTTCAAAAAATTGAAGGAAACTTTGGTAAGTGCTCCCATCTTGATCACTCCGGATTGGACGAAGCCTTTTATTCTTATATGTGATGCAAGCGACTTTGTCATGGGGTTGTGTTGGGGCAGCTGAAAGAGAAAAGATTTCATGTCATTTACTATGCATAAAAACCTTCAATCCATTTCAATTGAATTACACCACAACCGAGGAGTTTCTTGTGATGGTCCATGCATTTGACAAGTTTTAACCTTATCTTATGGGCTCAAAACCATTGTGTACACTCGACCACGCGGTCATTAGACATCTCATGACAAAGAAAGATGTCAAGCCTCGTTTGATAATCTTGGTATTACAAGAGAGTATTCCAATTACGAAGTTAAAGGAAGACAAATAAATGGTTGGGAGAAAGAAATTCAAAGTGGGAGATCGTGTTCTTCTCTTCAATTTGAGGCTTAAGCTCTTTTCCGAAAAATTTAAATCAAGGTGGAGTGGACCTTTTGAAATTGCCCAGGTCATTCAAAGTGGATGGTGTGAAGTGAAGAATGAAAAGGGAGAAATTTTCAAGGTGAATGACCGCCGGTTGAAGCACTACTACTTCTCACATCAAGGTGAAGTAGTATGTGGGCTTATTCTTGAAGATGTGAAAAGGGAAGTTTGAACTCGTTGAGTTCCATCCAGCATAGGACGTTAAACCTAGCGCTAAATGGGAGACGATATATTATTTTATTGCTTTTATGTGTTCTCGTGTGGTTTTGTTTAATTCATGTTGTGTTGTTTGTTTAATTCATCTTGGGGTGGTGCATCGAGGCTCGATGAGGCATTCGAGCTCGTGAAAGGAGGAACTTGAAGGAAACTTTAGCCAAAAACTTAATTTGGGAAAAAACCTTTTAAATTAATTTTTTCCTACCAACCCACAAGTATACGAGGTCGTAGTAGTAAATGAGGCAAGTTTCAACCAAGTAATAAAAATATCGAACCCAAGGAAAGCTAGCTAATGTAATAAGTTACTAAAACTATATATTTTCATGTCACTATAGATGCTAGTCCGATTTTCAATAATTTTAAAAGATTAAACTAAGCAAGTAATTAAACTAAGGAGATTACGAGCTAAACAAAGTGGTATAACTCAAGTGGTTAGAGCTCAACTACCTATGTCCAAAATCATGGGTTCGAGTCACCATTTAACCGATAAAAAAAAAAAAAAGGAGATTACGAACTAATGAAAGAAATTAACTAATTACTAACTTCGGAGAAGTGCGATAGAGAGTGATTTGTTTTGGGTATTATCAATTAAGTACTTCTTAATTAAATTTATGCTAATTGAGTTTCATTAGGGAAACAAGCAATAATTCACCACATATTCAAACATGTATTTCAAATACATAGTGTCTAATTGTGAGTGTTCTATATACTTAGCACTTGTAAGCATACAAGTTTATAATTAAAAAATCTCATGCTTAATTTAATAGATACAATTGATCAATGCACATAATTTTTTTTTGGAATCAATGCACATAATTAATCATCAATCAAGACCTATGAACCCCAACTCAACATCAATATAGCATAAATCAAAAAGTTTCTTAATATCATAAATCAAAATTTTTTTATAAAAGTTTCTTTTCCCGATCAAAAAAATATAGCATAAATCAAATAAACACAATTAATTACTTAATATCAAACACCCAAAGCACAAGGGGCCCATTGTGTCTAGTAAAGAACAAATGACAAATAAATAATAATAAGATAAACTCATAATATATAATATAGACAAGCAATAAAATGAAGAGAGAAAAGATATCACCTAAAACTCTTGAAAATAGAAATAACACTTGAAGCTCCTTCCAATGCTTGTGATTCTTACTTTGGAATAAAAATACTACGAAGAAATCTTCTAATTTAAGCTAAACTATAGTGAATTTTTTTAAAAAATTGAAGAACAAGCTAAGAGAAAAAGAATATGTAAAAATATCAAGGGTTTCTATTCTCCCCATGATCGCCGCTACGGCTTCCTTTTCCCACGCACCGTTGCCCTTTTTCAAAAACTCACGCCGCTGTCCTTTTCTCAACCGCATAAGTCGCGGAATCCTCTTTTTGTTTCTGCTGAATGCACTTTCAAAAAGTCGCTACTTGTTTTCCTAAACGGCATGAATTAATTGATAAGGTGGGCTCGGTGGCTGAGTTGCTTTTCTAATTAATTAAGGAGAATGGCACTGTGGCATTATGATGAGAACTGCGAATTAGGCTCGATGAATTCGATGCCCCAACTCGAGTTGGCAAGCAACGAACCCCTCAATCCCACGTAATTTCGATGCTCCAACTCAGGTTGGCAAGCAACGAAACCCGATTCGAAGCTCTAGCTCGGGCTAGCAAGCTATCGAATCAATTCACAAAGTAAGAATTTGCTTTAAGAACTAATTTGCTATATTTTTCATATCTCAAATGAGCTTATACAACTAGTTATATAGCCATCAATTATACCTAACCAACTAACTAACTCTTAACAACTCCAACTAACAACTAACAAGAAAATACAACTCTTGCAAAATAGTCCCTAATATGCAATACAAAAGTTAAAGGACTAAATGCAGAATTTATGGCAATTCAATTTCTTGACTTGATTTATAAGTTCTCATCATTAGTACCACTACTTCTAGTGTACCATCATCAATTTCCAAATTGATGGATTAAATGATTAATTGTTTTAAGGAAGACTTGGGCCTCTATTTTTTAATTGGGCCGCTAATTTCTTTGTATTTTTAATTAGGGACCATTACCGGTAGGTACAAAATGGGTGTTAACATTACCACTAGGTACAAAAACTTTTTAGCATTACCACTAGATACAATAATATTGTAATTTCCAACTTTACCCCTCATTTCCCATAGGATATGACTTTAGTTGAAAAGACTTTTTCAATCTAGCTACTATTCATATTTCCATTCCCAATGTACTTTTTTGTGCAGCCAAAAATAATACACCTTCCTTCATATAATTTTCGTTTCAAATCAATTTAAAAATCAAGAACACGTTTGAAATTTCACTTCATCTTCTTCGTGGAATTTTTTTCGAGAATTTCATAATCTGGTGGCATTATCTTTCCTGTTCGTCGAGCTTCGTTGAGCTTCGTCGAATACCGAGAAGTTTGGGTAAGTATCCTGTTCAAGAACCTTCGTCGAGCTTCGTCGACTTTGCGTAAGTTTCCTGTTCGTCTAGGGTTTTCTATTTCCGGCGAGCTTTGCGTAAATTATCCGACCACCGTCGAGTAAAAAAGGGTAAGATTTTGTTTGAAAATCACTCAATGGGTCGCTATTTTTTGAAAATTGCAATGCCCGTTTAAAATTAAAAATCATTATTTCAATAAATTTCAGTAAATTGCAATGCCCCAATAATTTTTAGCTGCGGATACTATTTTAGTGTTGTGATGTTAGTAATGCCCCCATTTTTTCACTAAATTTCTGTTTTTGAAGAAATGGTGAGACCAAAAGGAAAACTAAGGAGTTTGCATATGATTCCGGGAAGAACATGGGGGTTTTCATTATCTTAGACCACGAATCAAAGCATGGGGGTTTTCAAAGACACAGGGCGAATATCATAAACAGAGGGTTGGAAGCAAATTGATTAGAATCTCCCCCAAAGCACCATTGTGCTTGCAAGTATTATTAGAATCAATGTCATTGTAACCATGCTTAGATTTCTTTGAAGCATGCATTACATTATGTGGCCCATTCGCACATTATCACTCAAGCTCGAAACAGAAACATCCACCAATCCCAAATTTAAATGACGACAGAGGAAAATCATATTCAAGAAATCATCTTGACTGTTTAAACATGTGTTGTTATAGCTACCCACAGAGAAGACAAAAGAAAGCGGGATAGATTGAAGTTCAGCCCACGTTTCACGTACTCGAGATTCAAACCACAAAAGCAGCGAATGCAAGGCAAAGAAAGCAACTTGCACTTATCGCGAAATTTCACACTAAGCGGTATTCTCTGCTCCATGAACAAGATACCACGAGCAAGGGATGAATGCCTCGAAAACCGAAACACAAAATACCAATTAGAGTAAAAGCAGTGTTTCGAGTCAAATAGCGAAAAAATAGTTTGATAAACCACTAGAATTTCATCGATCAAGCTGGAGGAAAAGAATTCTCCATTTTCGCAATTTTCAAGGGAATGGAGAAACAATGGACTGTGGTAAGAAATATAAGCTGAAGCCAACAAATTTGAATTTGAACTTGTACTGCTGTTTTCAAACTCCACCGATTTGATGGGACGTACCCGTCGCCGTTCTTGGAGGAACGAGTAGGCGAGAGAAGCTTGATGTCCGAAAGCTCACGTGTATTATGAGAGAGAGAAGTCGGGAGTCCGATATAACTAAAAGTAAGGGTATATTGGGAAACTCACACAATTTTTGTACCTTGTGGTAATAGCAAAAATTTTTTTGTAGTTTTTGGTAATGAAGACTTGGGCCTTGTACCCCCTTGTAATTAATCCTTTTAATTATTCTTGAACTCAATTAATTTTTAATTTACTTTTGAGTTCTTCAATTTACCCCACAAAATAATAGGCTCGTGTTTTGCTCTAAAAATATTAATTTTACCTATAAAAATAACAAAAAAAAATTATATTTCTTATCTCAAATGCAATTAGTTAATTTAGTGCAAATAATGCATGAAATTCTATTAAATTAATCAAATAAAATGCATAAATTTCAAGCAATTACCACACTAATCAAGACGCTTGTTACAAGTTCTTTGAAGAGAATGAAATTATTTTTCCCTATATGCCCCCAAATATATTGGAGTAGGGGGTGAATGGGAATAACCGATAAGAAATGATTATAGGAAGGAAAAAGTTAATCAAAATGAGTAATGATTAATTTATTTAGGAGGAAAAATAATGACATTAACATCTATTATTCTCATTAGTCAACATAATTGTCTTATTCTCATTCTCATTCCTAAATAAAAAAAAACATAATATCCCACAACATTTTATTTTTACTCTCCAAACATCTCTGTTGTTACCGATTTTATCGACGATTAATATAAAATGATAAATACAAGCGATGGGGGAAGAACCCGAGAGTTCTTCCCTTGAAAATGGCGTTGGGAATCCTCTTGGGATTCCCTTGCCTTGTGTATAGCATTTGTGAGCTTTTTGTGAGGAAGCAAAGGTCCTTTTACAAGCTAAGAAAGCGATCCACACCCTTTATATTAGGGTTTCATTTACATCCGTTGATCTAATACCGTACTAAATACTTTACGTCATGCGGACTTCGTAAATGCGCTCGCCTACCGAGCTCGGGTCTTCGTCAAGCCGAGGTGGGTCGACGTCCCATCGTCTGCTCGCCGACTCGTATGCTCGCCGACTCATCTGCTCGTCTCACTTTCCTGTCTGCTCGTCGGACTTTATGGCGAGATCGAGGGGACCCTTAAGGGACCTCGGCACGTATGCCAAGGTGGGGTACTTATATGATTATTTGTGTCACAACAATCTCTTCAATAACTTAAATTATACTCCCTCCGTCCCAGTTAGTTTTCATTTGGACACGCATTTTAAGAAAAAGTGTAATGAGTGGAGTATTGAAGGGTAATTTTGTAAAGTTTTATTATTAAAGTAAGAGAGGTGGTTGGATTTAGTGTAAAAAGTAATGACATTTTGTGTAAATATATGAATATTGTGATGGTGGATTTTGGAATGTGAAAACTAATGTGAGATAAATAAAAAAGAAAAGTGTGAAAACCGATGTGGGACGAGAGGAGTAATTAATTTTGTTTATAAACTAGTATCATTTTATTTATAAATGGACTCCACTTTCCAACAATACCTTTCACTTTTTACTCAATAAATCTATTTTATATAAAAATCAATATTACTTAAAACCCATGGAAAAAAAAAAATCATGAGTCACTCTATTGTGAAATTTATTCATTGTATAAAACTAATATTATCACATTCATTCCTTAATATCATTACTCTTACAAACTAATATCATAATATTTCATTTTATAAGTGCGGTGATATTACCAAATGAATGGTACGATACTTTTGAATGAATGTAATGATATACTCCACTCTTTCCATCAAAAGTATGTTCACAATATTTTTTTCAATAATTTGTTTTGCTTAATCATTCATCATTACTTAATTTTTTCATAGTTATTGGTCTTATAATCATAAATCACCACTAGCTCATAAATAAATCACACAATATTCCAAAATATTCTTCATACTTTATCTACATTTTCTTAAACTCTGTCAAAATCAAATAAGCATACTTTACTTTTAATAAATGGAGGGAATATTTTTATTCGTTAAATAAAAGTTCATATAAGAGTTTGTCCTCGAAGTAATACACATTTTATCCTTTTAATAACACAATTTGAGAGGTTAACTTCCCCAATTTTTGATTGGTAAAAAAATCATATAGGTGTTTGTTTAAAATTATAAATTAGATTTGGTGATTTGCATGGTACAATTTGTGCTCTTAAATCGTACACGTAAGTAAACCCAGCTCTACATCCGATCAATGATGCTTCACAAAAGATGTGTAGATTCAAGGGAGAATTGAGAGAGGTATTGATATCCATGGCATTTGGCGTTCATCATCACTAGCATTTCGCAAGACTACCGCCGCCGCCATGGCAGATGTTGCGTCCAAGGTCGCCGTCATTGGCAGCGGGAGTCAGCACTACCCCTCTTCTAATTTTTCTGCCCAATTTTTAAACCTAATTTACTAGTATTTGTTGGAAATTTTCAGTTTCAGGAGCAGTTTGCGCCTCACTTCTCGCTAAAAATGGAATCGCAGTCACCGTTTTCGAGTCCGCCAGAGGTCCCGGCGGCCGCATGTCACAGCGAAGGTCTGTGTTTATTTGTTAATTTTCATTTACAGTTTGTTAATCTACTGAAGAAATCATCTATTGGTTTTAATTGTTGTAGAGAACGTTCTGAAGATGGGAGTGAGCTAATGTTCGATCACGGTGCGCCGTGCTTCACTGTGAATACTAACAATCAGGAAGTGCAAAATCTGGTTAATGATTGGGAATCAAGAGGTTTTGTGGCTGAGTGGAAAGAAAAATTTGGCTCTTTTGATTTCGTTTCTAGAAAGTTTGTGAGCATTGAAGAGGTTAGTAAAAATTCATTACATTACGCGAGGGAAGAGAGCAATTTATCTACATTTTATTAGATTTTTTTGTACTGCCGGTTCCACTAAATTGTTGATTTGTTGATAGTGGTATAGATCAGCTGATGGGTTGGATATTTAGCAAATTTAGTCTTTAGTTGTTACATTGATCAACATGCTTGCTTTCTATTTGAAATCCAGATAAGATAATTGTGAATTTGTTCTGCTGTTTGGCTATTGAGGATGTAATGTAACACTATATGTTTCTATGGTAACTACGGCTCTTCTTTATGGAGTGTAAACTTTTCTCTGTTGTGCAACTATTAATTGAATAAGAGAGCTGAGCTAAGTTACTACGTATTCCCACTCTAGACAACAATCACAACTCTCATAATCTTAATGGAAAATTTTTCCATTTTTTCAGCTAAATATTATATATAACGGGATTCATTATTTCAAGTTAGTACATGTCATATGTGTATGGAAGTAAGCAAACCCACGCCCATCCGCACCTCCAGTTCTCTTATTTTCCCTTTTAAAAGTCTATCTGTAACATTGTCTAATTGCTGTGTCTAATGTCATTCAAATCATGACACTTTTGTAGTCTTTCAAATGATTCTTCCTGATAATAGATTAATTCAGGAAGGATTGAACAAGAGATATGTCGGTGTCCCTGGAATGAACTCTATCTGCAAAGCATTATGCAATGAGCCTGGTATAGAATTTATGTTCTCTATTTCGGTTCTGGATGAACTTTGCTTAATTATCTTCTCTGTTAGGAGTTGAAAGCAGGTTTGGATGTGGTGTTGGAAGATTAAATTGGTTGGATGATGATTATGCATGGTCCTTGACAAGCGTAGATGGACAAGATGTTGGCCATTATAGAGGAGTCGTGGCATCAGACAAAATCACCTTTTCTTCCAGGTTTACAGATTTGACCGGAAAACCGCCTCCTCTTGGTAATAAGAAGTCTTTGCTTGTATACTTTATTAGATCACACTCTATGTTCTTTGATTTCCTGAAGGATTTGAGATTTTCTGATTGTAGTTGATTTTTTTTTTTTTACTTTCAATTGCTGTCATGTATGCCTTTATTTAAATCCCCACGTTCTCAATTCTCATATGAGAAGTCTACAAGTTGATTCCACACATAAGAGCCTGGGAGAAACTGAAGTCTTTCAGATTTTTTTCTAGAGTTGCAATCTTAGGGAGTTGCAATCTTTTTAACGTCCAATAATATTTTGAATGTATTTGGCAGAAGATAATTGTTTTTTCATGCGGCTAAATACTGTGGCTGTGCTGGGACAATCAGCTAAGAGGCTGAATTCTTAAACATGTTTCGACTATTTAGTTTCTAAAATCATTACCTTAGCTTCAAACCCTTCGACTGTTTCTGGAAAGCTCTCTTGAATTCTAGTATATTTCAAGCTAACAACATGTCCATCTGTCTGTCTCTGTCTCTCTATATCTCTCTCACACACACGGTTGCCAGTAGTCTGAAGAAGAGTTTCCCTCACCTAATAATTAAACTAATAGTTTACATATTTGTTAATAATGGTGTTAATCAATGGCAATTAATCAGAGTCTGTCTCCTAATGCATAATTCTCAATTTGTTTTTGCATGAACCAAAGAACTTACACCTAAAGCGGTGCTGAAATGGAGTTGAGTGAGTGACCGAAACATGATATATTAACTTTTCATTCTACCCCCACAATGTTATAAAGGGTGGATATCAGGGAATGGTCTTATATCAACTGGCATCTGGTTAACACTCCCATATTTGTGTCAACCAGTGTATATGTGTATGTCACTACTATCTGCTGGACTCCACATATTTAATGTCGGCTTATTTTCTCCTATACAAATGACTTTTCTTGTTCTATGTAGATTTGATGGCAATTTCAGACGGTGGTCTTCAAATAAAGGAAATTCCAGCTTTTCCTTGTTTTGCTCTTATGCTGGCATTTGCACAGCCTCTTTCCTCCGTAAGTGTATTCAGGCAAACCTGTGATGTTAAGTTGCATTAACAAACATTTGAAACTACTTGATCTTCCTCTTTTATGCTTCATTGTGGTCACACTATCATGGCTGTGACTATTCTTATCAGTTTGTAAGTTAAAAGAGCTCATCTAGAGCTTGTTCTATACAAACAATTCTTTATCATTCCTTCTCTCATGGTTCAGATACCTTTGAAAGGATTCTCTTTCAAAAACTCGGAAACTCTGAGCTGGGCATATTGTGACAGCAGCAAACCAGGACGTTCGACTTCTAGGTTGGTGTGATATGTATAGGCTTAAAACTTCCTTTAATCTCTCTCTCCCTCTCTCCTGAATGTTCCTGCCTTCTTGTAGTGATCGCTGGGTGCTGCATTCTACTGCAAAGTATGCAGAGCTTGTAATATCTCAAACAGGATTCCAGAAGCCCTCTAGTTCACTGTTGACAAAAGTAGCTGAGGAACTATTTCAAGAATTTCAGAGAACTGGGCTTGATATCTCACAGCCATTCTTCAAGAAAGCACATAGATGGTAGGCATCATTTTTTGCTTAAATAAATTATCTGACAACTTATTAGTTTAAGGAACATGAATAGTTGAGATGCAGCATCCGTCACCCTTTTCCAGTATGGAAAGCAGAGTTTTGCATCTACAGATTTCTAGATGAATTACACATCCGATTCATGAGACAAAGTTGGTTTTTGTCCCAATTATCTACGACCCGATTGTGTTCGACTCCTAAAACTTAAAACAAATATATATCCTTAATCCTAAAGCCAAATACCTAGACACTAAACAATGAACCTTGGATCTAAAGCATCAACAATGAAATATTTTGTCTAAGGGTGAGAACAAGTGGAACACGGAAAAGCAGAACAGAGGAGCTCATTTTGGGGTAAAAAAAACTCGAGATCTTAAGATTGAAACAACGGTTATAGTTTCAAGTGAGTCTAGGAAGTATTTCTTGATTCTTTATGTTGGTGATTGATTATATGTATAGAAAAGAACCCAGAAAAAGATCTGTAATTCTGTCCCCAAGACTAATTATTGGTAATATGCTTCTTGATCCTTCCTATTTTACGGAGTATTTTAGATACTTGAGTTCAGCCACTTTATTGTCAAATAAGTTGAGATCCCTTGGATTAGACCTGCGTCTAAACAATCCATGAAATTATGCCAATGACATATACCTTCTCTATCATTATACTCTTGATAGATGTGTTTTTCCGAGTTATAAAGTAATTAAAATACCCTATTTCTCCTAATAATGTGATGTGAATGTGTTAAGGGGGAGTGCCTTCCCAGGTGTGAGCATTGGTGGAGAGGAGAAATGTGTGTGGGTTGGAAAGAAGCGGTTAGCAATTTGCGGAGACTTTTGTGTGATGCCAAATGTTGAAGGTGCCATTTCTAGTGGAATTGCTGCAGCCACAAATTTCATTGACATTATTGCATCTAAGTACTGAGTAGGCAATTCAATTTGTATGGCTAATCAATTCCTTCCTACCAATTTGTAATGGTATTATATAGTCTAGTAATACCATTGCACTTATAAACTAATATTATGGTATTAGTTTGTAAGAGTAATGATATTACTAACAACTTTCTTAGTAGAGAATTTGTGTTTGTTTTGTGCTTGGCACTGTTTATTTTGTGTATGGTTGGTATACAAATGATAATTTAGTAGTTGAATAAACTTTGTTTGAATACAATCAAAGCTTTATCAGAAATATGCAATGTTTATATTGTAGATTGGAGAAGCTGTTTAGCGGACACTTGTCATAACATAAACGTCTAAATCATCTGAATTTTAAGACTCTGAACAAGATTGCAAGGTTGTCCTTGGTCACCTTGTACTGACATAAATGTCTAAATCATCTGAATTTTAAGACTCTGAACTAGATTCCAAGATTGTCCTTGATGGATGGACTGTCTCCAAGAGCAAGAGCATGTGTAAATCTAATCAAATCAAAAGCATAATTCATGGATCTAAATCCTATTATATGTTACTCTCTCTTACTCAATAATACATTTACTATTTACACGATTATTTAGGTAAGAGTTGCTTATTAATATTAAATGAAATAAGGGTATAATAGTTCATTCTACTTTATTGCAAAAGGTAAATTTTTGTTAGTGTAGATAAGCAATGGTATTGTGTGTAATTTTAGGTGTTTGAAGGGTATATATGAAGATAATTATGTTGTTTTATTTCTTTTAAGAAAATGTATAATTGAGTTTGAGACAAACATCTTTGACAAATGTATCATCTAGTATGAGATTGAGAAAGTACATTTTAGTTGTCATCAAAATTTACACAACAATTATTCTAGGCAAAAACTTGTGTGAGACCGTCTCATGGATCTCATTTCGTGAGACGGTTGTAAAATCATTATTACTCTTTAATAAATTGTTATAACTTTTAAATAAATTATTTTCACTTGTAATGTGAAGTGTATCACTTTTTAATTTTTATCTTATAATTATACTCCTTACATACTTTTTTTTTTTTAAAAGTGACACAATTTGGTATAAAAGTAATAAATTTTAGTATCTCATACAAAACTTACTCATTGTTCTAACATAGCATGTTGATAAAGATACTGAATAAGGAGATGGTAAGATCAATGGGAATTTTTCAAAGTTATATATTTTTATTTATATTATACTCCTCCGTCCCGGAGTTATCTTCACGTATGAAGAAACACGTTTATTAAGAAAATTTAAATTAGTGTAGGAGAGAGAATAAAGTGTAAGGGTATTTTGGGTGATTGCATGTAAAGAATTAATATAAGTGAAATAATTACACCTCTCTATATATAAGTTCAAACTTTTAGATAAGATAAAATTCTTTTGTGGAATTAGAGTTTTAGACCCACGCCTAAATGAGTTCAAATCTCACTAAAAACAACTCCACCCAAATATAATTGTCCACTCAATAGTCCTTCAGTAGGTTAAGAATTTGGCCTACAAATGAAAATTTATAAAAAAATTAATATAAAAAAATAATTTCAATTTTTTTTTACAAGTTCGGACTTTTAAATAAGATGAAAATTTTTAAATAATCAGAACAAGGAGAAAGAGTGTAGCAGAAGCGAACATGAGCTTCCAACAGGAAATGTGTGAGCATGTGCATTGTGCACATGATGTTCTCTGCTTCTTAGTATCGATCAAATTCAATTATTGTACTAATATAAATTAATTTACATATATAATGTAAGCTTCATTTCTGCATTTTAAATTAATTTTACATTATATGTAACGCAGCATAAAACAAAAATACTACCATTTTCAGATCTTGGCCAATAATCGAAAAAAAAACATGTGGCCGTCCACATGGTTTCTGGTTTATGCGAATTTAAAAATATCAAATTATTAGTTGTTCATGCATGAAAACCATGGTGAATTACCAATTAATTTGATTTTTTTATTTTACATTATTGTACAATTTTATTTTATTTTCTACAATTCAGTGCAAGACACATGATCAAAATTAAAATTTACTATTAATTATTCGTTTAGTTAAAAATATTGTAATTAAATTATAAAAATATCGAAAGAAATTGAATTTTTAATTAATTATTTGCAAATTTCCAAAACCTTCACACGGTATATGTTTGAGTAGTATTGGGTAAAAAATTTATAATTTAGTATTGTTGGGATTATTAAAAAAAAATTTGAGAGAATTATTAATATATAATAAAAAAATTAATAATTATTATTTAAATAGTGCTTTTCAAATATAACAAAATCAAAAAAAAAAAAAATATATGAACTTAGGTTTATGTGAACTCTCTCCTTAGCGTGTCACTGTTTAGTATACAAAGTGTCACTATTTAAAATATGAAATGTTATTATTTAGTGATTTTGAGAATAACACCACATAAATCTATTAATTTTTAAATAATAATATGTTATATGCCAAACTGTAACACTTTGTATACTAGCATTGACATTTAAAAAGGAGAGTTCACGTTATATTTAAAAAGGAGTAGCTTTTATGTATCACAATTAATTATTCATGTTCTCTTGAATTATTTAAAAATAGTTAAAAGTAAATTATTCTCATGATCGATAGGTTGAATGAAACTCTGATAATTCAATAGTTAGAAATACAAAAAAAAAAAAAAAAACTCGAATTCAAAGAGTCTATATGAATCATACATACATATATATATATATATATAAATGCATGCATTTTAATTAATATTCGATTTCCTAGTACATTGTAATTGGGATATCTTTATGAAAGAAATCATGTATAGTGATATTTTTATTTTCAATTGAGAAGCTAAGAAATTATTATATTATCTAATTATCAATTTTTAGAATGCAACTAATCTATCAGACCATCACAGTTAAAATTTTCTATATCCATTAACTTGTAATTTATTGTTTTTGTTACACGGTAATTGATTGTTAATTATTAATTAATATATAATCTAAGAATAAATATTAATTATATAAATACCGTTAAATAAAACTAAGAAGGGTAAAGCTGCAATTTGGGTGCTAAATTCATGCAGTGTGGGTTGGGTCGGGTAAGCACAAACCTTAGCCTGGACAGTGGGACGGAAATCCCCAATTCCTTGCCGGGAATGTATTTTTAGTATGTATATAATATGTAAAAATTTTAGAAAGTTTATAAAATGCATTTTTGGTTTATATATACGTAAAAATTTGAATGGAGTAGTAATCAAATAAATATCAAAAACATATTAGAGAAAATTACTCGCAATGAATTTGCTCTCAAAATTAATGTATAGTTATTAATCAATAGGATTCCAATTTTAGCAGTCAAAGTTTATTTAAAAATTGAAAATTCGAAACTTGTCAGAAAAACTATTTTCCTTTTTCACCTTTTCTTTTGCTATAACTTTTTTTTTTTTTGGTTTCATACCCGTTTTCAACCTATATTTTATCATATTTTCAAAAAGTTAATTTTATCGATAAAAAAATAATAATAATAATTACTAACAACTAACAAACTAACATTTACCGATAAAAGAAAAACGAGTGCATTTTAACTTTTAACACAATTTTAATATTTCAATTTAATTTTAAATATATTCTAAATTATTTAGAAAAAAATCAAAATTAAATTGAAATTGCATATAAGTGTCTCCTCTAATTTCCTAAACTTGTGTGAAATGGTCTAACAGTGAGATAATTTATAAATTAATACTCTCTCCGTCCAGGTATAAGTTACCAATTTTTTCATTTTGGTCTGTCTTAATCATTCTATTTTTGGAAACTATCCATTAAATTTATATACCTACATTTTTCCAATTATTTAAACATATGTCACTCATTCACCTTTATTTTTATTTAAATCTCTTAATTTTTTTCCTCTTTTCATCACATCATTTATACTATATTTATATCATATTACTTTATTTTTTTCTTTATGCCCAAAAAAAAAAACGAATAACTTATAACGAGACGAAACTCATATAACCTTTTCCAAAATATTAAGAGTAATATTTTCAAATTATATAAGACCTACTGACGTACCCCTTCTCTCTATCTATATATATCAGCACCTTTTAAAATGGGGCATATTTAGTGGAGGCTTTAGATAGAGAAACCATGCAAACCATATTTGCTTCTCCAATTAGCAATGATCCGGCAACCGATTCCGCCGCCCCATTGCTCGCAAAACCGCCGCATCGCCACCGCATCTCCTCCACCGTCGTCCTCTTCTTGATGGCCGCCACCTTATTTGTGGTGGTGGCGGTGCTCAAACCCGCCCCAAATCCTACCCAAATGGTACCAGGGTCGGATCCGGGTCGTGGTGTGCCCGAAGGAGTATCTCCCAAGTCGAATGGATTAATGATGGGTGCACCTTCCTTTTCATGGACCAACAGATTGTTAGGCTGGCAGAGAACAGCATTCCATTTCCAACCTAAAAAGAATTGGATGAATGGTCAGTTTCTTTTTTTTTTTCCTTTTTACCACTTTTATAAAGTCTATGTATTTCTTACCTTTTATCACACCTCATGGCAAGTAGTCACATATATCATGTGTAGGGATCTTAAATTCCTGCACAGGTAAATTGCATTTTATTCCGGACGAATGAGTGTTCTACAAAAATAATTAATTTTTCAATATCTTTGATTTCGCAGTTCTTTTCAATATTTTGTTTCAAAAGAATTGTAATTTTGGTTCAAGAAAATGGAGTAAAGCTGCAGTTTCCGTCCTGAAAATTAACGGATGAGACCAATTTTTTTAAAAAAAAAAAACTACTTTCACACATAAGTACCAAAAATGTTTTAATTCTCTTGGAACGTTTACCCATTTTAATTAAATTTAATATCACATTTAATTAAAAATTGGTGTCACATTTCACTCATATATCCAGTTATACGGAATAGATACTAATGTTGACTTTGTTTTCTTGTTTTTGGCGATGTTCGGGATTTTATCGATCGGCTGACATCCTTTGATTGGGAAATTGGGCGCCGGTTTCAGATCCAAATGGTATGTACTAAGTTGTATGATCAAAATACTGAAATTCCTCATTTTATTTGTTGCCATAAATTTTTAATGGAAAAAACTTGTATGAGTAACTAATCATTTTTAATAAATTATTATCATTTTTAAAAAAATGATACAAATTAAGTATAAAAGTGATAACAATTTATGAAAAAGTGATAACAATTTATTAGATAGTGGCTCCGTCTTATGTCCGTCTCATCGGTCTCACACAAAAGAGTACCTCATTTTTAATATGAAAAATTGTTACAATTTGATCTGCTTTGGTTTTTTCTCCTTGCTTTTTTTTTTTTCAAAAGTGAAACAATGATTCTCTTTTTCCTAATTCTATGACTTAGATTAAAGAATATTTATAAAATAAATCTGACAAAAATTATACTTCCTTCATTCCGAAAATGCTTGTATATGTAGAAAGACACATATTTTAAAAAATTTATATATAATAATTGAGATTTTGATGAGTAATTTTATAAACTTTTATTTATAAAGTATAAAAAAATTATTAAACTACGTGTATGTGAAGTTTATAAAGAAATTTCAAGAAATTTTTATTTTGGGTACGTTTGTTTTGAGTCTCACACGGATGAGATTAGAACTTTGCGAACCACATTTTATACAATTATAATAGTTAGGGATTTAAAATCGGACTTCCAAATTCAAATCTCAATCCTCACCTAAAAATACCTATAAAACCTATTATTACTCTTCCAAATACAAATTATTTTATTCACTCTCATCCACTAATTATCTCGTATTTTTCTCTCACTCAATATAATATAATAATACAACACAAATTATTTTTAAACATTGATTTGATATAAAGTAAAATCTCAAACCAAACACACATTTTTACTATTCATTCAAAATTTCAAATCTCATGACTCTAAAGCCATGACTCACCCCAACACCTAAATTCCAAAAACAATCATACACTTTGAGAATGAAGTAGTGTATATAAAATTTGTTTTTGAAAGTTTGTTAAATGTCTACAAAACTAGATACATACGAACTTTTCTCCCTCCTTAAAATCAGTGAAACTTGTCTGAGATTGAGACTGCGAAATTGACAGCTGCTGATTGCTGTCTGAGATTTAACTTTTTTAATTGTTGGTTTCTTGATCTGGTTCTGCATGTCTGACACATTAAAAGTAAATAGACCTTTGGTGAAAGTTTTTTTAATTATTTTCTACATACAAATTTAAAAATATATTAAAATAATACTAGTATATTAAAAAAATGTGATTATAAGTGATAAAAAATTAGGACTAAATGTAACTTAATATATTAAATAAATGTATAAATATATATAAAGTATAAGAATAAATGTATTTAATGTTATGTAAAAAAGAAATATTTAAGAGACCTTTATTAGATCAGAAAATAGGTAGACAGATAGTATATATTAAATGTAATGTAGCACTTCTTTCATTCCATAATAACTTGCAAAAAAAAAAAAATATATATATCTTATTGAACGTACTAAAATAACTTGCACACCGTAAAAATAGAAATTTCATTATAAACTTTACCCTCACATAATTCATAATATTATACAAAATGTCATCACTTTTGGCCTCACACATACTCACAATCCAACTGATTTATTATTTTATGCATAAAATTTTATAAAATTATCCCTCAAAATCTAAATTATTATTTTATTTTCTTATATTGTGTGCCAATAAAATGGTACAAGTATTTATAGAAGTAGGGAGTATAATATTTTTCAATATACTATGCTGCAGTTGTTCATATTTATAGATTCTGTGTTATACATGATAGATATTTTGTTTCTTATTGAAATTACAAACTCAAAGAACATGGGTGACAACTGCATATTAATTTAAATGATACTTTCAAATAATAATGCTAATAAGTCCATTTTATAATTCTTTGAGGATTAGGTGATAGACTGGCTAAAGACAATGCATATGCATACGGATTTTATTTGAAATTGTAATTAAAAAAATAAAAAAATTGCATGTTTTTATAACTTTATAGCGATTTCTTAATTTTAGAATTTTAGTTATGCCATACATGATATATCTTCTCTCTTTATTTTTTATATTTTAAATCCTTTCTTAAATTGATAACTTAGACTTAAATATTATATTCCCTTCGTCCCGGTATAAGCTACCCGTTTCTTTTGGCCACAAACATTAAGATAAAGTAATATAATATAGATATAATATAAATGATGTGATGGAGATGAAAAAAAAGAAAAGAAGAGATTTAGATAAAATTAAGGATAAATGAGTGACATATATATGTCTAAATAATAAAAAGTGTAGGAATATAAATTTCGTGTGTAGTTACTAAAAATAAAATGGATAACTTTAGGTCGGATAAACTAAAATGGGAAAATGAGTAATTTATGTCGGGACGGAATGAGTTATATTTTCTTTTTGTATTAAATATGAATAATTTAAATTAGTAAAAAAAAATTGTTGTTGATCTTGCTAAACAATAAACCTCCGACTTCAATTTTTGACTTATAACGTGATTTTTGATATTTTTAATCAAATATTTGATATTTTAAATTTTTCTAAACAATTTCATAGTAATCATTATCATGAATTATTTTTATATAAAATTTTATCTTTTATTTTTACCTAATTTACGTGAATATTTTCCGATGACTTACAATTGATGTGAAAAACAATATCAATTGTCACATCGACAGAATTTGCCAATTAAAAAAAAAAAACCATGCACATCATATTGTAAAAAGTAAAAATTTAGTGTTTACATTACTAAAGTTAAATACCATAATTGGATTTCAAAAATAATATCCATGATGAATTTATTTACAATTTACAACTTAATTAGCGACACTAACAATCAAAACTCATATTATTGATATATATTTTAGGTCCCTTATTGTACAAGGGATGGTACCATTTCTTCTACCAATATAACCCATACGGTGCCGTATGGGGCAACGTGTTTGGGGTCACGCTGTATCGAGAGACCTCATCCACTGGCGCCACCTTCCGACCGCCATGGTTCCCGATCACTGGTACTGAAAGAATTTCATCTCATTTAATTCTAATACCATTTTTATTTCATTTAAAAGTTTGAACTTATAAATAAATGTATAGTTTATTTATTTATATTAATTTCCTTACAGGTATGACATTAACGGTGTTTGGACCGGTTCAGCCACCGTTCTCCAAGACGGCCAACTTGTCATGCTCTACACCGGGTCAACTAACGACTCCGTCCAAGTTCAAAATCTTGCATATCCGTCCGACCCGTCGGATCCTCTCCTTATCGATTGGGTCAAGTACGCGGGTAACCCGGTCTTGGTCCCACCACAGGGTATCGGGTCAAAAGACTTTCGTGACCCGACCACCGCGTGGTTGACCCCACAGGGCAAGTGGCGGATCACCATTGGTTCAAAGGTCAATAAAACGGGCATTTCATTGGTGTACGATACGAAGGACTTTAAGACCTTTGAGCATGTGGATGGGGTCCTCCATGCTGTCTCGGGTACGGGTATGTGGGAGTGCGTTGACTTCTACCCGATTTCCAAGAAGGAGGAAAACGGGTTGGACACGTCGAATAATGGGCCAGGAGTGAAACACGTAGTGAAGACGAGCCTCGATGACGATCGAAATGACTATTATGCCCTTGGAACTTATGATCATGATAATGCAAAGTGGGTACCCGATGATCCCACCATAGATGTTGGCATTGGATTGAGATACGATTATGGAACTTTCTATGCATCAAAGACGTTTTATGATCAACAAAAGAAGAGGAGAGTGTTGTGGGGATGGATCAAAGAGATGGATAGTGAAAAAGCTGATATACAAAAGGGTTGGGCATCACTTCAGGTATTTTAATTTGGTATAAAAATTTCTATCCCATAACTTATTTACTGTTCAACTTTGAGTCCAGAAAAGTTTATTTTTTCGATTTAATCTCAAATTTTAAAAATATGTTTGATTTTGGCCTCAAAGTCGCTGAAAATTTAAAAACGGTGTTGTTTTAAGTCATGCGAATGTCCAATTTTGGCTCATTAACTTCTCTATTATCCAATTTGGCCTTGTCGCATAATATAAAACGATATAGTTTTCAATTTTTCGGTTTAGTATTATTACTAAATCAATCTTTTT
Organism: Paraleonurus japonicus; assembly: GCA_030762865.1. NCBI lineage: Eukaryota > Viridiplantae > Streptophyta > Magnoliopsida > Lamiales > Lamiaceae > Paraleonurus > Paraleonurus japonicus. Next base: position 7,566,736 of record CM061058.1, read on the forward strand.
GGACCAAAATTGGACAGTAAACAAAATTGTGCGACTAAAGAATTTTTAACACTATAATTACGATGCATTGGTTAATTAATTAACATGCATTAAAAAATGTAACACATCAAGATGAAAGATTAAATTAAATATACAGGCTATTCCAAGAACAATATTGTTAGACAAAAGAAGTGGTAGGAGCATCGTGCAATGGCCTGTGGAGGAGGTTGAGAGTTTGAGAATGAGCAAAAAGGTTTTCAACAAGGTGGAAGTCAAGTCTGGGTCAGTTGTATCCCTTGACGTGGGCCCCGTTTCTCAGGTTAGTCGTATTCTGATAGTTGTTTAAATTTAAAGGGTATTAGTTGTTTCTTATAAGGTATTAGTTGAAGGCTATTAGTTTTGAATAAAAAGTATTAGTTGTATATCAATTTTCCGATGAAACTTGTTCACACAATACCAAACTCGAATTTTAATTTTGTAGCTAGATATCGTAGCGGAGTTCAAAATAAATGAAGGTGCGTTAGAGAGAATGAATGGGTCGGAGAGGAGTTACGGCTGCAGCAGTAGCGGTGGTGCGGCCGAGAGAGGGGCATTAGGACCCTTCGGCCTATTGCTTCACGCAGACAATTCCTTGAGTGAACAGACACCAGTTTACTTCTATATTTCTAAGGACACTCAAAATAATTTCAAGACATTCTTCTGTGCTGATCACTCCAGGTGAAGCTACTATCTACTTCCTCCATTCAATAAATTTATTTTCTTTTCTTTGGGCACGAATTTTAATGAATATTAGTAATTTATATATAAAATAAAAATATATGCTAGATATGAAGTGTTTAGAGAGTGATGATAAAGTTGTATGAGATAGAGTTATTTCTAAAAATGGAATGAAAATAAATTTACTTGGACAAACCAAAAAGAAAATGGAAATAAATTTATTGGATGGAGGAAGTACTTAATTTCAATGGGAAAAAAGTTTATTTAGGCCCTTGAGTTATGTTTTAAGGACAATAATTTTACGGGTTTGTGAATGTAAGACATTATGTATTAAAATTTGTAAATATAGGGTAATCGAGTTCGAATTAGTCCAAGTCAAATTCAATCGTGTGTATTGTCCTACATTTACGGATTTTAAAATTTGTAAATATCGACTTGGGCTCAGGCTTTATCGTCCTATATTTATAAATATAATACATAATGTCCAATATTCACATGTTCGTAAAATTATTATTCTTAAAATACAATTAAGGATTCTAAAAGAATATTATTTCCTGATTTCAACTATTTATTTTCTAATTATTTATTATGATGATATGGTTGAAACTTCCATGTGTAGGTCATCAGAAGCAAGTGATGTGGACAAAGGAATATATGGGAGCACAGTGGCAACACTAAAAGGCGAAAAATTATCCATGAGAATACTCGTACGTTGAAGTAATTACGTGTATTTTAAACTATTACGGTTGGTTTTACTGAACGGTTACGATTATTAAATCATAATTAATTGTAAGCTGTTCGTGAAAACGACCATAATTGTTCTGTGCACGACTTGCCCATTTTCTTTAAAAAAATAAAGAAATTAATTGAATGTGCTTAATAATAATTATATAACTAACAGGTGGATCATTCGATTATTGAGAGCTTTGGGCAAGAGGGGAGAACATGCATTACGTCACGTATATACCCAACAAAAGCAATCTATGAAGACGCACGCATTTTCTTGTTCAACAATGCTACTCATGCTGACGTCACTGCGTCGTTGCAGATTTGGCAAATGGCTTCTGCTTTTGCTCACTGATCAATGATCATACATTCTTTGTCGACTTCACTCTCTGTTCTTATTTTTCTTTCTCATTGTTGTAATCGCAATCGAGAGATGGCGAAAACTCGGGAATTCGGAAAAATGTCACGCCCATAGGCCATAGTTAGCACATGGATCGCGGGGTTGGCATTGATATGATTGACATTTTCAAATTTTCTGAAAATATTTTCTTTCTATTCTTGTCTTCTTGTTAGGTATTAGATTGCTAGGGTCGATTTGTATTCTCTCATTGTCTTATTTCTAAGGTTTATCGATCCAAGAAATGGTGGCTCAATTCATGATTTTACTCTATGGGTTAAGGTATTGTTACTTGAATTTGGATATTTTTTATGTTGACAAGTGAGCTCCTACAAGTAGTGTAACTCAGTCGACTCGACTAGAAATGAAAACGGGAAATTTTTATAATTTATATCAAATCCTCCTACTTCTCTCACTTGACTTGTCTTAATATTTGAGTGAATCAAATCCATTCATTTTGCTTTTCTCCATTTTAGTTTGTGTGAATACATGTATATTATCACTCAAATCCCTTGATTTCAAATTCACTCCATCCAAATGGAGCCTAAGCCAATGAAGGTTATGTTTTCAAAAAAATTTTTTTAAAAAGAAAAAGAATTAAGGCTCCATTTGGATGGGCTGCATGGATTTGAAATCGAGGATTTGAAAATAATATACCATGCATTCAAACAAACTAAAATTAAAAAAGCTAAATGAATGAATTTGATTCACTCAAATATTAAGCACAAGTGGGAGGAGTGAGAAGATTCCAAATGATTAGATTTTGTTGGGTATTTGAAATCCTTCCACTTATAAAAATATTTGTGTGAACCAAATTCATTCATTTAGTTTTTTTTTTTATTTTGATTTGTAAATTTATGGTGTATTATCCTCAAATCCATTGATTTCAAATAACTTCATCCAAAAGGAACCTAAATTTTGAAAAAATAATGATTGTAAAATTATTTGTAGTGATTAAAAACATACACGAATCCGCTGAGTTTAACTTTTCTAGCACCATCTTGATTATTTTACTTGATTTCAGACTAATAAATTCCAAACACAAATCGTAACTAAACTTTCATTTGGCATATAGTTCTTTGATATTCTTAAAATATAAACTTTTATTTTTAAAAAAAAATTAGGTGTGTTGTGTTTTAAGACATTAAAATTTGATTTTTTTAAACTCTATTATAATGGCTAGTCAACTACAATTGATTTATATATTTCTAATGATGTATAATTCTAAATAAATTTGTCAAGCATCTTCAGAGCATCAACCACACCCAATATGCAATTTTTACAAAAAAGAACAGTGACATCAATCTTCTTTTTAACTGTTTTAAAACTTTTACAGAAGGAAGTACACACACCTAAAAAAATGATTAAAATATTGAGGGATAATTTTGTAAATTTTTTAGGGTCAATTACTACTAGGTACAATTTGTACCCCCTTAAGACTACTAGATACAATTTGTAAGATAATTATTATCCACTAAAAATTTTGTGTCAAACTTCCCAAATTACCCTCCCTTCTCACATACAATATTCTCAGTTTTAGTGGACAAAACAATTCAAAATTCAAAATAACTGTTTTACAGTTTTTATTCAAGATAATTACTCTTCCTTTTACAATTTTTGTTTCACAATTCAAAAAAATTATTGTGCCCAAATTATTTCTCCCGATTTTTTTCCTTTCTTTTTCAATTTTTATTTCAGTCTCATTTTGTCGCCATTTTTATTTGATTTACATTTGATTCGTAATTCAAAATAACTCAAAAAATCATCACACAACAACCACGAGAATTAATATTATGTGTGATAACCAAAAATAGTTTCAGAATTATTATTATTGTTGCACATGTGCGACTTCATTCGTATGTGCGGCTTAGGTACACATGTGCGAGAAAACAAAATTATGCACATTATTGTAGTGTATACTATATACAACCAACTTTTAAAAAGAAAATACGGAAAAATATGTATCAAGAACAACTTTAAAAACCTCGCACATTATTGTACCCGAAGATACACAAACAAATCAAGGAGGATAAAAACAACATGAGAACACCGAGTCGATAAAAAATCTACACATTAATAAAGAATCAAGAAACAAGCTGCTTTTTGAACTCGTCAAGAAACAACATGAGGAAAAACAAGAAACAACTTTAAAACTCTACACATTAATAAACTCACCGAGTCACTCACTCGAGTTTGGGATCTAGAATAGATCCAACCCGTCAAAAACTCTTTCTTCACTGTGTGGCGCCTCCGTTTGATCGGTCTCGGTGGCCACTGCATTTGACCGGGTCTGGGGCGCGGCGTTGGGGCATTGGGCGTTGGGTGCGACGGTGGGGCACCGTGGTCGGCGGAGACGTGTACGTGTCGCGGTGGAGTCGTTGGAGTCCGAGAGGCAGTGCAAGGATCTCCTCGGCGCCGATCGTTATGAGCCTCCACCGCCAATCGTGAGGAGCCTCCGTCATTCTCGTGGCACGGCATCCGAGAAAGCCGGGAGAGGGGAGTGGGCGACGGCGTCGAGAAAGGATGAGGAAGAGGGGGTTGCCTTGTCTCGAGAGAGAGAGTGGGTTAGACAACGGTTTAGAGAGAGAGAGAGAGATTAGTGTTTTGCTAACCAAATGTGAACAGGGATATTTTTTGTATGAATTGTAATGGATAGTAATTTATTTAAAGTGTTGTATATAATAATTATTTTTGCTCAAATATTGTACCCAGTAATAAATCCTTATATATAAAAATAAAATAATTTATTGAGTAGTGTATGTGTGAAATCAAAAAGTAATGAAAATTGTGAGGGTGAAACTTATAAAGGATTTTCATTTTAAGAATACAAAACTTATAATGATATAAACGAAAAATAAAAGTATGAAAGGTTTTATGGTACAAAAAAATACTTTTAAACCGGTTCTCAAATTTCACTTGGTGTTCATCCATAATACGAAATACAAAATAAAACACCAAATATGAAGAAGTCAATTTGTGTGCGACTTTAAACAGCCTTGAGATACATTCCACACTTTTTTATTATTGAAACTTGAATTATAACATTAAGTTCCACTGTCATTTTAAACAAACCAAGTCTATTTTCATCACGTCTTCGTAGCAAAATACAAATATTACACTCGACCAAACAAGTTCAAAGTTTGCAAAACTATTTATTCTCACATCTAAGCATATACTTTAAATTTCACATATAAACCAATACAACCCAAAATCTCAACAGGGATATTATGAATGAAGATGAAAATTCTACAGATGCTAACAAACACTGCCCTGAGAAAAATGACCCTGCATTTGTTACAATACAAAGCTCTTGAGACTAGACGGCAGGTTCTCATTATGCGTAATGTTCGTCTTATCAAGCTTTTCAAAACTGAATGAAGACTTCTTAACCCTCCATAAATATGCATAATGTATGTCTTATTCCGAGCTTTTCAAACTGAATGAAGACTTCTTTGTCCTCGATAAATATGAGCTATCACTATAACGGAAGAAATTATATGAGATTTGTCACCTGTCATGTAGTATGAACCGGAGGCAATCTAATCTAACGATTTTGTAGCTTTATAACTATTAACCAGTTGTGTCTGCACATCCTGAGCAACTTGAGAATGCTCCAAGTATTCCATGGTGAATTCGCCTTTTCCCTGAAAAAAAAAAATCCCGAAGGGATCAGCTTCAAAGGCTTGAAATGAAATTTTACAGGATAAGTAATCCATGATTTAACCTGAGTCATTGAGCGAAGAGCAGTCGAATAACCAAACATATTGTTGAGAGGTACCTGAGAAAATAAAACACGAGAGTTTATAAAAATAGAAGCGAACCAGAATTAACCATAACTCTACTCAATATGCAAATTTGAACACCACCTAATATGCTGCTCAAAGTTTGAACAGGGGAAATTGATAATGAGAACAAATAGAGCATTAGATATGATACATACATGTGCATTTAAAACACCACAGTCATCTCCTTCCTGGTCATTACCAACAATCAAGCCTTTCCTCCTGTGCATACCACAAAGAAAAACCAATCAGCAGAATTTTCGTTGCTACTATTTTGCCTTTGAAAAGCAGGCCTTCAGATCAATGAAACGAAGAAGTGTTAGACCATTACTTAAGCAAAAAAGAGATGAAAGAAAAGAACACGAACTTGCTAATATCACCAGTGACGGTGCCCTGAAATTCCATGGGGAATTTTAACTCCACCGTCATCACAGGTTCCAATATAACAGGCTTTGCTGCTTCATAGAACTATAAAAAACAAATGATCATGATGAAGTGAATTATAGAATAAGAAAAAAAGCCTGGAACCCCTGCAAGATAGTTCCAGAACATGAATTAACAACAAAAGTAAATAAAATGATAGGTTTCAAGTTTTGAAGGAAAAACCTTTCTGAAGGCATATATAGCGGCCATCTTAAAAGCAAGTTCACTTGAATCCACAGCATGGGATGCACCATCAGTCAAAACTATACGAATATTTTCAACGGGATGGCCTATCAGGGAACCCCTGTACATATACAAGCACGTGAATGTTCAAATGGATAATGATAGCGCAAACTGTATCACAAACCACATGTGTATAAACTTACATGCAATCACACCAAATACCAAAGATTATAGACCAAATGGACCAGCGATGATTGAACTAGAAACTTGTTATTGCATACTAATGCACATATACAGAAAATAAAAGTTGCCAAACCAAAACATAACAAATATATATATATATGTGTGTGTGTGTGTGTGTGTGTTGATTGGATTTTTCACAAAGATTAAGAAAGTAATTGGAAAGCAATTAAATAAGTAAATTTCCTACTAAGTTCACATTTAATGAGTATGAAATTTATATTCAATACTAAATGAGCTAAATAAATTTTACTCAATAAAGAACTGGACTATACATTTGGGAAATCCGAAAAGCCTATATATATTCAGATGCAGATCATTATACCATACTGCTTGCATTTTTACTCATTTATATTAGGAAAATCTTATATGTTATGGGTGCTGAACATAAGACAACACTAGCTGCTGATATTGGATATCCATGAACTATATCTTGGTGGTAAACAACCAGAGACATGTATTTCCAAGAATATGCTTGTAAGTTTTATAGATGATCATATACTAACCCACTGTAGAAAGGCCATCATTATTTCTGCACAGAGATACTACTAACGCAATCACAACATTGGAGAATGGTCTAGAAAGTTTATAAAGAGAAATTCAATACATACGAGTTGACAGCTTCCTTAAATCCTTTTTCAATTGCGGGCACAAAACCTGGAGATATAGCTTGTCCAATAAGCATGTTCTCGAATTCAAATTTAGATCCATAGCCTGGTGGAAGTGGTTCCATATAACTGTCAGGAGAAAAAGACAAAATGTGTTAATTTGGGCAAGTGTAACAAATGATGGATATAACACCAACTCCCAGTTGTTGAGTCTTAAGAGTTCTTTCACGGTCATGCATCCGTGCATGTTCTTTCTAGAGATAAATACTGCTGAAAATTGCAACAAGCCAGGAAGCTTTCTAATGCCATTCAATACATGTCTTAAAAAGGAAGATTCAGAGTATTTTCTTATGAAACATTAACTACAACAACTCAACCAAAAAAAAAAGAATTTAACCAGTGAATAGCAACAATAGACCAATTACATATTGTTAACATTCAGAAAAGGGAATCTCAAAAACACAAGCAGTAACAATTAGGACTTAAACACACATTAATGAGGTGACATTTCACTGAAGGTATATGTCTTTACTTGTCCACAGACATCAATAACAAAATGAAGTCTCTGCAGTTGCTAAAGATGTAAAGGAACTTATAATGATCCATCCAACATAGCAAAATAATGCAACTGATGAAAGGCTGAGAAACATAGTATTGCACAATGACACAAGAGACGGGAAAAAATATTAGGACCATAATTTTGGGCGGTTGCAAAAGTACATTATGTTTACGGGCCTGTAACAATACTTTTTAATTTAGGTAAATGTAGGCCAAATTGTCCGAATTAGCCTAAATCGGGTTTAAATAGCACATGAGTCCCACATGAAGACTGAAATCGTGCTTTGATCCCTATAAATTAAGGACAAGACTTCTTAATTTATGTAGATGTAGGCCAAATTGGCCCGAATTAACCAAATTTGGCCTACATTTACATAAAATAGAAAGTGGTGTCCTTAAGTTATAGGCCCGTAAACATGCCCTTTTGCAACCCCCAAAAAGTTACAGGCCCTAAAAAAACCCCAGAAGACAAGAAACACGTTAAACTTCCCAACAGAGCGCCAAGTCTAAACTTACCCAATGACCCTTCCATATTGACCCGCTCCTCCACTCTGCTTCTTATGTAGATAATCAAACTCAACACGCTGAGTAATTGTCTCTCTGAAGTTGACACGAGGCTTCCCAACATTTGCGTCAACCTTAACATTGCAAAATGAAGTTAAATTAATCATGGAAATGATATTATATTTGTTGGGAAATAGGCTAAACTAGAAGATGACTTCAACAAAAAGGCAATACCTTATACTCTCTCCGCATGCGCTCAACGTATACTTCCAAATGAAGTTCTCCCATTCCAGAGATAATTGTCTGCTCAGCAAAGCATTGCAATCAAACATGGACTCTGTTTGTTTTATATACAATCAACAGCAAGGGTGTGGAGCATAAAATGATTGACAAATATAAGAAAGTTTTACCTGGCCACTCTCTGCATCTAAACCAACACGGAAAGTTGGATCTTCTTTCTGAAAGCGGTTCAAAGCTTTTGAAAACTGTCAATCAAAGATATGCAAGTGTTAAAATCTACGAAGTGATAGCATCTAAGTTCTAAAATAAACTCAATAAAACAAAAAACAAATCATATTGAATGTCTCACATTTCCTCCAGAATCTTTTGAAACTGGTGATATTGCTAGAGACATAACTGGTTCAGGCACACTCATTGAGGTCATAGTATATTTAACTGAACCATCAGTAAATGTATCCCCTAGTAACACACAGCAGAAGCCAATTGAAGTTAGATTGAGAGACACGAAGAAATTACAACTCGGTAATGGCAAGTGGTAACTTTTAAGCCAAATAAGAAAAGAGCCAATTCACATTTGCATTAGTACCTGAAGCACAGTCTACACCAAATACAGCAACTATTTGTCCCGCATGAGCTTGTTGAATGTCCTGTCAAAGTAAAGGTAAAAGGAAAAACGGTTAGAAAAAGTAAGCATCCTAATTCCTAAGGGGGAAATAATACCAACTTCGTATGAAGGTACAGCATCCAAATATCCAAATAACAATAATATATCACCAGAGAAAAATGAAAAGCTCATGAACAAAGCACAAACTATCTACTATTACGTACTGTGAAGCATTGATCTTTTTGTACCAGATACATCACAAAATGCAAATCTGTGCTTTAAGAGAGATGCTAAAACCTCATACACAACCAAACAGTATATAACTGCACCTGCTAGAATACTAACCTCCTTCTCATTTGAATGCATCCGAACCAAGCGAGGAACCTATTACCAAGTCAATTACAAAATTAGATCTGAGACACAAAAATAATCAATTTTCTTCTACTTCACTCACAAGGCAACAACAGAAATATTTAAAAGGAACTATAAGTTGATGAGAAATTTAACAAAATTGAGAAAAACACTAGCTGACTGAGCCAGAATACACTGCAGGCCCCATCGTCATTGTAAAATAACCAACTTATGATATATATTTCTTTTAACAAGCCTACCTTAACCTTCTTGCCTGTATTCACATTGGTTATAAAATCCCCCTTCTTAATGACACCTTCATAAATTCTGCATCAAGCGAATAAAGATTGTTCAAAAAACATTAATAATAATAACTAAAAGAAATGGAATTTATATAACATACCTCAGATATGTCAACTGGCCAAATTGCCCTTCTTCCAACTTGAAAGCTAAGGCAACAAGAGGACCAGCAGGACTTCCAGATAATTCAACCTGTAAGAGTTGAAAGTAAAGGGGTATAGTTGACCAATGAATAGCCTGAAAACCGTGGTACAAAATTTTAATAAATATTTAAAGGTATACCTTTTCCTCATTCTTAGTTTGATCAAGCGCATAGTTCCTAACTTCGGTTGGAGAAGGCAGGTAGCTAAGTACACCATCGAGAAGGGGTTGAACACCCTACAACCACAATATCATAGACAAATAATTATAAAATATTAAGAGAAATGTAATGAAGTCAAGGAAGGGAAGCAAGGGAAAAGTAACAAATTTAGCTTTGAGAAGTTGTACTTCAATTCATATAAATAATGAAATTGAATTATAATATTATATGATATAAGTTGAGGCTGAGAACAGATCCAAATCAATTGAAGCAAAACCTGATTCGTAGCTATGTATTAAAAACCAGAAGCAGATGTTGAGCCGGACACTCTCAGCGCTTTTGGCCAGACCGGGTCCAATCAGTTAAGACAGTATGACATCATAATTATGTCATAATTATATAATATATAATTAAATATATAAATTATAAATATTATACATAATTATATAAATATCATACATAAATTATAAAATAGAAAGTAAAACAACATTAATGATTTCTGTAAGCTAAGCTGCATAAATCTATATATTTTGATCAACTACACTATTTTGAATTAAATTAAATAAACTATTTTGATCAACAACTAGCGTGTGGAAATTAAATTAAAGAACTAACACAAGATACAAATCCCAAGTTGACAATCAATTCTAATTTCTACCCCTAAGTCCCCTAAGTCTAACAGAACTTAGCAAACAAGGCCATAATCCATATGGAAGTGCTCACATGTATATTAATAAAATAAGGTTATGAAATTGGAATTAGAAAATCAAAAAAAAGGCAACAAGGGAGAAGGCAAATGAACAAGGACGTCAATCACTGACTGAGAAAGCGAGGGAGGGGACAGCAATTATTGTAAATAATTCATACTGTACAAAGGCCAAAAACTCAGAGAACAGACTCAATAAGAGAACCATACAAAAACTCAGAAACAAAGGAGAAAAACTCAAGTGAAAATATTACTCCCTCCGTCCCAGAGCTGTTTGCACAGTTGACTGGGCACAAAGTTTAAGAAAATGCATTTTTAGGGAGTTGACCATGTATAAGTGAAGGATATAATTGGGAAATCATGTGTATGTAAAGTAAGGGGTTAGTTAATTGAGTTGAAAAAATAATAGCATTGATGTAAATAAATGTGTATTGTGAGGGTGTTAAAAATGAAAAGTGTTTCCATTTATAGGTGTGCAAACAAGCTGTTGGACGGACGAATAAGGTAAGTGTGCAAACACCTGTGGGATAGAGGGAGTAATTTATTGTGCAGCGGCCGGCGAAAATTTTACAGAGAGAGAGAGAGAGGCCAAGACACGGCGGTTGTGCATCGAGAGGCCGATGAAATTTCAGCAGAGGTGAGGAGAAAGAGGGGCCGAGCCGCGCGGTTCCATTTTGGGTGATTAGGGCATCAAACGTTTTAAAAAATTATAATAGGAAAAAAAAATCTCCCCTTCAAATACACTTAAACCGCCGGCTTGCCGGTTCAACCGACCAGTGCAACCCATTTTTTCCGCTTTGACCAGTCCATGAGCGTTTCAAAGGATGACCGATCGAATGCTTTTGAGCTGTACGGTGCCTTGTCCGCTTAGCGGTCCGACCGGTTTTTAAAACATAGAATCGTAGGAATTCATGCTACAGCAACTCTTTTACCCATTCCTTAAATGCGATGTAACTTTGATATGTGTTCAACTGTTCATACAAAAGTTCCATACTCCAGACAACAAACTTTCTTCAATTCATAGCTGCAGCCTGCAGGTGCATAATATTTTCATGGCTTTAAAATTTTTGGGATTTAGGTGTGCGGAGTGAGTCATGACTGCGGAGTCATGAGATTTGAAATCCTAGATGAATACTAAAAGTGTGTGTTTCTTTTGGGATTTCAGTAGAGTGAGATTTTACTTTATGTCAAATCAATGTGTAAGAGTGGTTAATATTGTATTATTATATTGGAAAAAGTAGTTTGTATTGGAAAAATAAATAAGTAGTTTGTATTGGAAAAAGTAATAATAGGTGTATAGGTGTTTATAGGTGTTGATTGGGTGTGGAATTTAAAATCGGGATTTCAAATCCCTAACTTACATGGGACGGGGGCAGGAAGTCCTAAGTCCATCCGTGTGAATCCCGAAAAGGACATACCCTAGGTTTTAGATGGCTGTTAACCATATTGGGAGATTTACCAACATATATTCCTCTTTACCCATTTATTGTTTTACATATGAAAATAATGAATAAGAGGAACACATCAAGAGCCTTAAATCCTTAATATTAGGTAGATTGGCTAAAGATGCTAATACTAAGATCGATTCAGTCAGGAGCCCCGAGTTACTGTTACTTAAGACATAGTCCACTTTGTTTCTCACTGACTCCATCCCACAAGTCAAGAAATTCACCTTAGTAGTTTTAAAGAACATAAGAAGGAAATTAAAGTCAATACAAAAAGGCATATCATCAAATATTTCTTAAGATGAATGAACGCACCTTGTTCTTGATAGCACTACCCATGAACACGGGAATAAATTTACGTGCTACAGTAGCTCTTCGGATTGCCTCCTGCAAAGCAAAAATAAAATTAGAGTCCCAAAGCAAGCTATTACAGGAAAGCAAAGAATCAGAAAGCTCATAAGCTCAAAACAGAAATCTCTGGGCAACCATATCAACAATCCATGGCTGATGGCTGTCTATGAAAAACAATTCATATTCTAAAGCCCCAGAATGCATCTAAATTTCTCAATTTGTTGTACTTAATGATAATACATTAATACTTTGCTTAATCTTTAACACATTAGATCTATCCAAATACATACCAAAAACTGATTTCTCAAGAATGACCTACAACATAAACAAAAAACGCTGAGCATTTCAGTTCCACAGACCTTCCTATACCAGAATATTAAACAATGATCGAGTATGAGGAAAGAAAAAGGATCAAACTAATCATGGTATATTTTAGCTTTTGTTGATCGCACCTATAGGAGAATGGGAGTTTTGATTTGCTGCTATGAACAAGCAAAATAACAAAAGAAACTCAATCTCAATTAGATCATACGATGGTTCAATCTTCCAAAGGGCAATATTCACTTATTTTTGTAACTGAAAGATAAATAACAGGAAAAGAATCAAGATAAAACCATTCACTTTAATCTTCAAGGAGAAATTTTCTTAATCCCTGGACTCATCAGATTTTAAAACTCTAAACATTGTTATTCAGACACAAACTCCAGAGAGATGCTTTGGTCAATAACTTAATAGAATGGAAATGTTCATCAAAACTGAAGAGGTAAATCGTTGATGTTTAGTTGATCATACCTCAAGATTAGTAGCTAATATAGGCTCATCGCTGAGAAATGCTTCAGCCAGCATATCATCAACCTCTGAGACTGCTTCAATCAGTTCACGCCGCTTTTCTAGAGCTGATGCTTCAAGATCTGCAGGGATATCTTCAGTTACAACATTCTCACTGCAAAAGAAAGTAATTATTAAAAACTAATGTATAGCAGAAATGCACTCTGTGCATCAGCCAAAAGCTAGCAACAGACCCATTGGAACCATGAAAGTAATAAGCTTTCATATTGACTAGGTCAATAAGCCCCTTGAATTCATCCTCCAAACCAATTGGAATCTGCACAGCAGCAGTGTGGTGTCGAAGTTTGGTTCTAGCCTGTATATAGACAAAGAAAGCTAGATTCAAACACAGATGTCATAGTGCAACTGCTTCTTTTCTATTATATACTTGGTATGAGTATCGCTTTATGGATGAATAAATGAAGAATAAGCTAAATGATAAACTCATGGTCCGAAGGGCGTCAGACAATACTGAATCCCATTGGACACAGAAGGGAGAGATATTATCATCATTTATTTATTCACGGGGGCTTGTTTCAAGTTCTTCAATGGGAACAAGAATGAAAATTAAAAATTTACTTTCCCTCTACGCCCACGGATATGTTGGATGAATGATTGTCTACATGTTGGTTGTGGCATAGGGGAATGATTGAGGAGGAGGATTATAAGAAGAGAGAAAGGTAATCAAATGGGGGTAATTATTACCGTATTTACGAAGGAAAATAGTGTTGTGAACCATCTTTTATTCTCATCAACCACTATAATTATAAATTTATTTTCAATCTCATTCCCATTGAAGGATTTTCAAACCATGCGCCCCCTTACTTATTTTATTAGAGAGATATTCATTATCAACATTAAATATGATTGGCGGCTAAAGAATACGAAATAACTGCGTCTAATTAGAGAACGGATCATAAATTAATTTTATCCACCTAGTTCCTGTATAACTTATCTTCCTGTTTGGTTTAGGAACCCACATGACATATATCATTTTATGAGCTGCATGAAATGCTGGAAGCATTTGAAGTCTATGGCAAACTCATTGGCAAAAGTTTCACATGGAAACTGTGTGAAACTGGACAAGGCTATAGATATCTTCTTTGATGAAAGATTAAACTAATTATAGGTATTTTCATTAATGAAAAACAGTTTAGTTTAACTGTCTTTCTTGTGATGTGTATTTGTGCTGCTAAAAAATTCAAGGAGAATCTCGATTAACAGAATCCGTCTATAAAAGTTCGAGTGATTTAACTACAACAGATATCGAAAAAGTGTCAAACCTGATTTAGAACTTTCCATGGATCAGCCCCCATTCGATCAAGCTTGTTAATAAAAGCAATCCTTGGAACCTCATATCTTTTCATTTGCCTGTCCACTGTAATTGACTGACTCTGGACGCCACCAACACAACACAGAACTAGAACAGCACCATCAAGTACATGTAAAGCTCTCTCAACTTCGATGGTGAAATCAACGTGACCCGGCGTGTCAATTATGTTAACCTAACACAGAAATCGAGAAATCAATAAGGAATCATTAGCATATGCTTTTTCAACTAAAAGCACGCTTAATCTCTTAGTTTAGACAAAACATCACTTAACTACGGATGAGTCAGGAAACTATGTGCTAAAGGAGAGGACCTAAACTCCACTACGCCAGTTATTCAACATAATTTGATTAAAATATACCTGATAATCGTTCCAGCTACAGTAAGTGGCAGCAGATTGTATAGTAATCCCTTTCTCTCTCTCCAAATCCATGGAATCCATCTTCGCTCCAATCCCATCCCTCCCTCGCACCTCATGAATCTTGCGGATCCGACCCGTATAATACAATATCCGCTCAGTAAGCGTCGTTTTTCCAGAATCTATGTGAGCTGATATCCCGATGTTGCGAATCTTCTGCAAGGACTCCTTCCACCATGCCTCCTTCTCCTCACCCAGGCGCGCGGCGGCGGAACTGCCGGCGGAGAAGTAGCGGAGATGGAAGTTTCCGGTAAGCAGAGCGGCTCTAGAGGTTTGGGGTGCAGGATTGATGGAAGCGGTGCAGAAGGAGAAGAGGAGGCGAGCCGTGGAGGATCGAGCAGAGCGGGCCGTCATTTTGTTGAGGGTTTTGGCAAAAACCCTGCCCACTGGTGAGAACGACGAGAGGTACGCGAGAGAAGAGAAGACTCTTGAGTGGTTGTTTTAGTAAATAGTTGGCCTAATATGAGTAATATTTTATTATAAAATTAATTTACAACATCAAAAAAAAATGGCAAAAACTTGTATGAGGCGTCCCATACATTTAGATCAATCACTTTTTAATAAATTGTTATCACTTTTTAAAAAAGTGATACAAATTTGTATAAAAGTGATAATAAATTAAAAAGTGATAACAATTTATGAAAAGTGATAACAATTTATGAAAAAGTGATAACAAATTATGAAAAAGTGATAGTAATTTATTAAAAAGTGACTGTCTCATGTCCGTCTCATGCATGAGACGGTCTCACACAAAAGTGCCCCAAAAAAATTATAACTAATAATTTAATAATAATATTATTAATATTTTTGTATCATTATTTCTATAAAATATACTTCTTCCTTCTCATAGTTATTTGCACGCTTGATTTGGCACGAATATTAAGAAAATGTACTACCTCTCTTTCTACCTAATGCGAAGAAATCCATCCAGGAAATTAGGGGTGGGAATAGGCCAAATGCTACGACAGGGGCCTACGATCGATCTACTAAAGCCTAGCTCGGCTCGACTCGTTTAATAAATAGGTCGACTCGGGCCTTTTAAGAAGCATATTTAATTAAATAGGTCGGACTTGAGCTTTTTCGTAGGCCTTTTAAGCCTAACAGCCGGCCTATTTAACTATATATATAATAGTATAATATATTATATTTATATATATAATATATATGGCATATAATATATATTATAATTTTTGAACTACTTGAAGATTTTGTTATTGCTTTTGTAAGTTGATAATTTTTTGTATATTAATTTTATTCGTATTTTGAATTTTATAGTGTTTACGATGTAATGTAACAAGTGTGATTTTTAAAATTTGATGAAGAATAGAAAGGTTGCAACAAATAGGCCTTTAAAAGGCTTTCGTGTCCAGCCTATTTACTAAAAAGGTCGAGCCGAGCCTTAAAAAAAAAAAAACTTTTAAAAATAATAGATAATAGGTCGCCAGGTACTAAAAATTATATAATAGGCCAGGCTTTCTTATGCAAAGTCCGGTCTGGCCTATTCCTACCCTACCGGAAGTTTAAATAATAATGGAGGGTGTGTCTCGGTTGGTGGCAGGACCTTTGTGAAATATACCATGAAGGAATCGGGCATGGATTCGAATGAGTTTGAAAAGGTAATTGGAAATGGATGGGGTACTCACTTTTGGGACAAAAAATGGTACACCTCGTCAAAGTTCTGCAGATTATATCTCTTGAGTCTTCAAAAAGAAGCAACAGTGAGTGAAATTGATCTTGGTTGGAAAATTGGAGTGGGAATTTAAATGGAGAAGAGATCTTCAAATTAGTGAAGATCAGTGGGCTACATAGCTAAAAGAACTGGTGAACTATATTACTCTTAGCAAGACCATGAAGATTATTGGCGGTGGAAATATCTTTGATAATGGCTTGTACTCGACTAAGAATGTTTATCAAAGAATCATTTTTTCGAGCAGCGACATCCAGTGTTTCCCAGGTATATAGATTCCATCTTTCAAACATTTAGGCCATGTTTGGTTAAGGATGGGCCAATCCGGATTTGGATGGCTCATCCCCATCCCATTCTATTTTGGATTGGGTCATCCAAATCTCCATCCAAATACCCATCCAACCCTATAATACATCTATATACATATTTTCACTCATCCCAATACAATCACATTAACTCTATCTTTCACATTAAACATACTATATTATATTTATTTCTCTTTCTCACTTTATTCTATACCTTATTAAATTAAATTAATAAATATTATTATTTTAAATTAAATTATTTATTCTATGCACAAAAAAATTATATTATCACCTTTATTTATTGTAGATATTATAAATAAACTATCAACTTTATTTTAATAAATATTATTATTTTTCATAAATTGTTATCACTTTTATATAAATTTGTATCACTTTTTTAGATAACATTGTCCAAATACGTAATACTTCTTTCCTATTAATTTTCCACCACCCACCACCTACCTTTTTAATAAAAATGATTTAACGGAAAACGGTTGGCTTACACTAGAACTTGCAATTAAAATCTTTTGGACATAAATTATTGTGATATTTTTATATAGTTGAACAATGGGTATGTAGTAACATTTTGTGAGGAAAATTTTTCCTTGTATGAACAATGGTACTTTTGTATTAAATACTTATATGTAAAATATATATGTAATATTTGTTACATATTTATTTACGAATATCCATTTATATATATATATATATATATATATATATATATTACTATTATTTATGGACAATATATAAAAATGTTAATACAAATATGCATATTTATATATGCACATTATATATATATATATATATATATGCACATTATATATATGTATACATGTACAATAATATTTAATACAAATATATAAAAAATAAAAATATTAACATTAATATGTAATATTAAATATATATATATATATATATATATATAAATTATACTCCCTCCGTCCGGGAAGTTGTGCATACTTCCCGGGCACGAAACTAAGAAAAGCAATTTTTGTTGACTTTTTGATTAAATAAAGAAGGGTATTAACTTTGGTGGGAAAATTAATGTGCCACTTAATTGTTGGTGGCAAAATTAATCTTTCCCACCAAAAATTTCACTATTCATAAAAGCGAAAAAATAAATACACTAACAAAATTAATTAAGCTGTTCAAACATAAAGATTATCTTGTTCATAAATACGATTACACTTTGTTGAAAAAAAAAAACCAATCTAAAATTCACCAAGAATACAACACCATAATTTAAATTACAAACTCCTGGATTCAAAGAACACCATAATTAGAATTACAAAATCAATTGACAACACAACCATCATTAAAATACAAATTCACACTATTTCCCTCCTAAAATACATTTTGGAGGTAAAATCTCTTTTAATCCCTCGTAATTGTCTCATCATTGGGGGTCAAATCACCTTTTTATCACCCAAGTTTCCCTCCAATTCACTTGTTATAAATGAAGTAGGCTTTGCATTAATCATAAATGGTCGAGTTTCTTACAACAAACAACATTGAATACATGTATGGCTAGAGACCAGTGAAATCTCACACTAACCGATAGGAACTTGTTGGTGCAGTTTCTCATTGCCAACAAGACCAATGGTTACGTGCATAGGGGCAAAATCAAGGAGGCGACAAAAATTTCGGATAAGCATTAGGTGTGTGCACAACCATTGGGCACGGCAAAGAAGCAGATAAGTGAAGGAGTATCGATCAACATAAAATGCAACATGACAGGAAAAGCTCACAAGAAATGCATTCCACTTGACATGGAAAAGATGCATCGGATTCCATATGAGAAAAGAGGAACAATAAGAAGGCTTGCTAGAGAATTAGAAGTCAAGAAAAGTCAAGTTGGAAGATGGGTGAAAGAACATCAAATACTACCACATACAAATGCAATTCATCCCGAGCTAACTCAAATGAACAAGCTTCAAAGGTTGAAATTTGCATTGAATCGATTGGTAATGGACAATGATACGAAAAATCAAATTCTCGGGTATGCAAAATGTTGTTCACATAGATGAAAAATGGTTTTTATGACAAGAGCAATGCAAGAATGTATAAACTACACGGAGAAACTGCACCATATAGGTCTTGCAAAAGCAAAAGATATATCCCTAAGGTAATGTTTATGTGTCTTTGTTGCAAGACCATTATATGGAGATGATGGATTGATTTTTGATGGTAAAATTGGTATTTTTCCATTCATAACCAAAGAACCAAAGCAAGAAGAAACTCAAAGAATAGAGCTAGGGGTACAATGGAGACTAAACCAATTGAGTCAATCACCAAAATGTCATCAAAGAGTGTCTTGTGAATAAGGTAATGTATTTTGCTCATTTAAACTAGTTTTTCACATCTTTGTAAGATTGTAATATCATCATCCAAATTTATACCCACTCAATTTTTTCAGATTATTCCATTTATTAAGGCAAAGTGGCCTTCAAATGCAAGCAAAAATATCTACATTCAGCGAGGATAATGCAAGACCACACATAACCAACTTAGATCCCGAGTTTAGGGTCAGCTGTAAGTTCGATGGTTTTAACATCGACTTGTATGCCAACCACCAAACTCACCCGAAACTGAAACATCAATGACTTAGGGTGGTTTAGAGCAATACAATCACTTCAATTAGACACTGCTTCTTATAATGTTGATCAACTTGTTAAGAATGTGTTCTTTGTCTTTTGAATAATTGATGTACCATCACACTTAACAATGTATTTTTAAGTCTTCAATGTTGTTTGGTGGAGATTATGAAAGTGAAAGGGCATAATGATTTCAAGGTGCCACATATGAAGAAGGCCATGCTTTTAAGACAAGAAAGACTACCGGATGTATTAGAGGTGGATGAAGAGCTTGTGATTGAATGCATACAAACTCTACTTGATCATGATCGATTTCGTAGTACCAATATGACATAGGTGGGCTAATGTCTGCTCTTGGTTTCTAGATTGAAGATGGGTACAAGTCGGTTTTGCAAGATCGGCTTTTTGTGTATTTTTGATGTTTACGACTTAAACATAAGCATAAAAGTGTATTTTTGGCTTTTAGATATTGTTTATCTTGTAAACAAACTCAGTATGTATTGTGAAAATATTCACTTTTGTGTTTCATATGCAAGTTTATCAAGATTTGTTGTTTAATCACAAAAAAATGCATGACAAGAGGGCTAAGTCTCCAAACTAGTACAATTAGCCTAGTGGTGACTATTAAAACATGAAATGCATGTAATTTAGCCGATTTCAGAATATTGTCATCATTAATCATAAACACATGCATCACATGAATAAAGTCTCCAAAACTAGGTAAATTAAACTAGTGGAAACTACCTATACATGAAATACATGACCAATTCACCAAATTGGTATCAAAATCCATCCAACGAGATCACAACAAACACCAACATATTTAAGAATATTATCATCATTGATCATTGTAAAAACATGCATCACAATAGGTTAAGTCTCCATAACTAGGCCAAAACACCTAGTGGTGACAAGACCAAAACATGAAATACATGCCAATACACCCACAAATATTTAATCTCCAATCGATTTGAAAAATTTCATCATTAATCACATAAACATGCATCACAATAGGCTAAGTCTCCATAACTAGGCCAAAACACCTAGTGGTGACAAGACCAAAACATGAAATACATGCCAATACACCCACAAATATTTAATCTCCAATCAGATTTCAGAAAAATTTCATCATTAATCACATAAACATGCATCACAATAGGCTAAGTCTTCATAATTAGGCCAAAACACCTAGTGGTGACAAGACCAAAACATGAAATACATGCCAATACACCCACAAATATTTAATCTCCCATCGATTTCAGAAAAATTTCATCATTAATCACATAAACATGCATTACGAGGCAAAGTCTCCATACCTAGAACAATTACACTAGTGGTGACTATTAAAACATGTCGGGCATGTAATTTTCCATCGATTTGAGAATATTGTCATCATTAATCATAAAAACATGCATCACATGAATAAAGTCTCCAAAACTAGGTAAGTTAAACTAGTGGAAACCACCTATACATGAAATACATGTCAATACACCCACGTATCATAATACACCCACAAATCAATTCACCAACATCGAGAATACACCCGGATCGAATACACCCACAGATCGAATACACCCACGGATCGAATACACCAACATCGAATACACCCACGAGACATAATACACCAACATCGAATACACCAACATCGAATACACAGGTCGGATCGAATTCACCAACATCGACATACACCCAACATCGAGAATTCACCAATATCGTAAATACACCCAACATCGAATATACCCAACATCGGAATACACGTAATATCATAATACAACCAACATCGAATGCAAATAAAGATCTTGGAAATGTAAAAATAGAGATTACCTAAATTTTGGACACATGATACGAGATCGAGTTCATAGCGAGTAGCTTGATATTCACAAGGCCAATCGGACGTGGACCATAATATGGTCGATCCAAACCAACATCCTCGGGAACACGGTACATCTCCTCATTCGGAGCACCATAATACTGTACTCAACATCGGGTTTACCATCGGCATTCTCAAATATAGAGGAAAAAACACTTGGCTTTAAAGAATCGACACTTTTCAAAGCAGTTTGAGAACACGGGGGTTTTTCAAAATCGACCCCATCATTTTTTCCAACAATTTCGAAATATTTTGAAACACGGGGTTCTTTTTCAAAATCGGACAAATCACTATCGAAACATAACTTCATTTTCGAATCGAATGGAATACTATCCATCAATTCAACAGATAATAAGATCGAGAGAGAGGGGAGGGGAGAGCGGCGATTAGGGTTTGTGAGAGGGGTGAGCGGCGATTAGGGTTTGTGAGAGAGAGCGTGAGATCGGCGCCGATAAGTGAGAGGGTGGAGAGAGAGAGAGAGTACCGGCGCCGATAAGAGAGAGTGAGAGAGAGAGTACCAGCGGCGCCGATAAGGGAGAGTGAGAGAGAGAGTACCAGCGGCACCGATAAGGGTGCGTGAGAGAGAGAGCGGCACCGATTAGGGTTCGTGAGAGAGAGAGAGAGAGAGCGGCGCCGATTAGGGTTCGTGAGAGAATGAGAGAGATCGAGAGCTAGGGTTTGTGAGATTATGTATACGAGTGGGAGTGATGGGTGGGTTGGATATTGGGTAGGTTAATTGTTAGGTATTGGGTTTAATTAGTGGCCCAGTTTAATTAGTGATATGTTAATTAATTGGGTTTTGATTAAAAATGAATTTAATTAGTTATGTTTAAGAGTGGCATTTTTGTAAATAACTTAAACTTTTATTTCCATTTTTGGTGTGTGCACAACTTTGTGGGACAAACAAATAAGGAAAGTGTGCACAACTTCCGGGACGGAGGGAGTAATAATTATAATCATTAATCATTATCCCACTAACTAACAATAATATAATATTATATCATCTTCTATCACAATCATTCAATCATTACCTCAACCTACTAACAATATTAAAATAATACAACATCAATTTTGATTTGACATAAAGCTCCATCCACCCCTACTTCTCCATCCCTAACCAAACACACATTTACTATTCACAGGATTACCCCATCCCCATTTTCCATCTCCATCCTCCATCCCATCCACCACCATCTCTAACCAAACATAACCTTATGGAATAACTATGCGTCGAGAAGAGTTTCAACAATTGTGTGGAAAATCCTGAGATTAAGGGTGACGACAAATGATAACTTGAAGAAAAGAGGAATTGATATTGGAGGCGATGAGGAAAAATGTGTATGTGCAAAGATCATCAAGAGGAGAACATTTCTCGTCTCTTTTTTAATGTAAGGCAGCCTACGATATTTGGTTTGAAATTTATAGATGACTAAAGGTTTCAATGGTTGCACATAATAATTTCTCGGTGAACTTTTTCAACATAGTTTCTTGTTTGGGCTGAGAAAGGAATCGTCCTTTGCTATTATCGTGTGGCTTTGTGTTGTATGGTCAGTTTGGAAGACTTGCAATGATATAATACTATGTAATTTCCCTCTGAACTGCAGCATCTTAGTGGAGAGATAAAGGCAAGGTATCCCTGTAACATTGCTGGTTAGATGAACTGTAATGCAACCTTACGGTTGCCATGGAAATTATGTAATGAAAACTTGTAACTGGAGATAATTGAGGGAATATATCTTGTACTCCATTAATTTTTGGTAATGAAAAATTTCTTTTCTAAGGAATAAAAATGAACTGTATATATGTGTATGTAAAGTAATAAATTAGTTATTGGGTTGAAAAGGTAATGACATTAGTGTAAATAAATGTGTATTGTCATGGCGTTAAAAAGAAAGGTATTTCCAGTTTATATATGTGCAAACAACTATGGAACAAAGCGAATAAGATAAGTGTGCACACAATAGTTTAGTTTCCCCACTTTGATGTCCAAATTAAGGTACATTCATAGCTAGCATAAATCAACATCTACAACCAACTTTCTTTCAAATGATCAATTAAAAGTAATCGTCACCTTCTTTTTACCCTTGTCGAAATCATATTACTATTTCATGATTTTTCTCTAATTTTTACAATTTATTTTGAAATCTCGACTAGAATCATTCACAATACACTTCACGCTCACAACTTTTGCATTTCTAAAGAGAAACAGGGTGGAGTGAGAGTGAAAAATTAAAAAGTGGAGATTGAATGGTGGCTTCCCAAATATGTTGTAAAATTGTAGTAAAGAATTTCAAAGGTATCATGTAATTCATTGAAACTGGAAAATGAAACATATGTTTTTTTTTTTTTAATTAATGATCAAATGACATGTAGGATTATAATACATGGCACTAGGCAAAAGCAAGAGAATTACGTCCTCTTGAATTAAAACTAATAAACTAATAGTAAAAACAATTAATAATCCTTTACTATAATAATTAATACTATTAAAAACAGTTTCACTGTGAAATTTGTCCACACAAAATTTTGTCTTTATAATGGTTAAAGTGTTGGTCTTGTGTGAACCAATTTCACCATAAAACTTGTTTACAACTAATACTTTATAGTAAAATAATTAATACTCTTTAATGAAATAATTAATACATTTTAATGAAACAACTAATTAATATCATTAAAAATTAATATATTATAGTAAAAATAACTAATATTGTTTAATGAAATAATAAATAGAGAAAAATATATTTTGGTACCCAAAGTATACATTTTTCCAAATTTGGTATCCCACCTTTTAGTCACTCTCAAAATTGGTTAGAAGTTCATTTTTGTCTCAAATTTGGTCCTCGTCAATTGACCCGTCATTAACTAACGAGAGGCATCTGTTTTACGCGCGAATTTGTTTAGGACTATAAGTATTGCCCCCAAATTCGATGACTACTTCCCTCTTCTATCAAAACCCTAATTTTTTCAATTTCTCATGATTTCTCTCCAATCAAGCTTTGTATCTTCAACCAAAGGTATACTTTGTTGTTTATAAGGATTTGAGATTTGCATTTAAACTTAACAATCGACTTAAAGATGCATCGAGTTCAAGCTACTCTGTAGAGTTCACAAACTCTAACTTTAGATTTGAACGTGTATTCTATAATTATGGTATTGAGCTCCAATTGAAGAATTCTTGAAGCTGAAAACCCGGGAAAAAGATTTTGGTCATGCCTAAAGTATAATGTAATTCCACAGTCTTTGTTTTTTTGCCGCATAAACTCTTTTTTTTTTTTTTCAAGTCGAGCGACTTAATTTCTATTGATTATTTTTTATGCTTATTGTTCATAGACAAGTGATTGTTGTGGATTTTTTAAGTGGTTTGATCCTGAAATGTGTTCAACATCCAAAATGTTAATCCCTCGATTCCTCAAAAAGATTGATAGGCTTGAAGACGAAATAAATGATCTCAAGATTAAAGAAAATGAGCTAGAGGCAGAGCCGAGAAGAGCTAAGGGCGTGGAAAGATCTTTGAGTTTGGAAATGGTGGAATTGAAGAATAAACACATAAAGGAGATGAACAAAATGAAGAAGAATAAAAAAATTAAATGCTTATCGTATTACAGTGCAAACCCAAACTTGACTCTTTTCACCATTAACAAGCTTTAAGATGAAAAAATTGAAACACCCACTTCAAAATAACGTTTTATTTGTTACCCACGTATTGTAGACGAGAAAATTACTTCTTAGAAACCTTGATTTGGAAAGAAATTCTAGATAAATGATGAATTTAGGGTTTGAGCAAAGGGGGAAAAAAGAGAGAGAATGGTCTCGTTGATTTTGGAAAAAAATTAAATAAAGCCCTAGATGAATTCGCGCGTAGAAACAAGTGCCTCCGTTAGTCAATGACGGGTCAACTGACAATGCAGGACCAAATTTGAGACAAAAAAATGAACTTTGGTGATCAATTTTGAGAGTACGTAAAATAGGGTACCAAAGCTGAAAAAAGTTAAACTTTGGATATCAAAAATGAATTTTTCCCTAATAAATACTACCAAAATCAGTTTCATAGTGAAACCTGTTCACACAAGACTTTGTCATGATTAAATAACTCAAGTTAATATATATATATATATATATATATATATATATATATATATATATATATATATATATATTTTGTATAATTTGTCACATCTCTGTTGTGACATGGATTACACGACCGGATGATCTCACGGCTCGCTAGTAGGAGCAAGCATCTCCAAAGGCTTGGTGAGCAGAGCGTCTTGCCTACCGAGCAGTCCCATGGACCTCGCAGGCGAGGCTCTAATCCAACGATCCGAGCCGGACCCGAGGAGCCCTCTAGCAAGGACCGAGGAACGACGATCGGGGACCGAGATCTTCCCCAAGAAGGAAAAGATCTCACAAAGCAGACGTAGTCGTAAAGGTCATGCCTCGAAAAGGAAAAGATCTCGCCGCCGCAGAGATCTCTACAAAATTGCCACGTGGAGCGTCTTTGAGAGGGCCGCTAGCTTTGCTCGTCCGTACACTACCGTACTGTGGCATTAAATATTGTACCCTAGCATTAAATGCCTCCCGATTTCTTGGGATGTAGTAGCCACCAAACTACTTGTATAAATAGACCCTATTGGGCACAATAATATGGATCGAAAAATATCCAACCTTAAGACTCGAGATTCATCCTCCCAAAGCAATCCTTTGTGCATTTATCGCTTTCATTCATTACTCCATTATTGCACTAATTCAAAGCTCATCATTAGCATTCAATATCTACCAACCCATATAACTAAATAGGCCGATTAGCCATCTCATTATCGTGATTAACTAAGTGTTTAATCGGTGTAACAACAATCTCAATCGCCCCAAACACATTTCATATTATATTTCTTAATTTGTGTGCAAAAAACAAATGAATTTTTTTGAAAGGGATTGTGGAAGTATATTGAACGAGTCACAAACATAATTGAGAAGATTATTCACAAAGCCTGAAGGTTCAACCAAGGTCTAAAAAACAATCGAGAAGTCTTAGCAATATTATGTTTCACTATGTTGGCACTTCGACAAACAAAAAGTAATATAACATGTTGAAATGAATTTAGGAGATGATTTACAAGTATACACATAATTACCAAAAACCGAATATTTATGAAACTGCAATACTTTTTTTTTTTTTTTTATCTATTAATGAAATTGAAACGTATTCCTTCAACCACCATCTTAGCGTCCATTTCCCATACAACCTTATTTCATGCACTTGATCATGCTCCCATGATATCTCCCTCATATATACCAGAAAACTTTATTGATCTAATAGCTACAAAACCCAGGGGTGAACACAATACGATTTTGCAACTTCTTTTTTACAAAATGTAATTATGTTGTTATATATGGTTTAGTTAAGTGGCACTTGGCTGAAAATTCCGGGAATAGGAATGAGAATGATTAATGAAAACAAAAAATAATCAATGTTACTGTTTTTCCTCTTAAATAAGATAATCATTACCCAATTTTGATTACCCTTATGATTTCCCTCCACCATCACTACAACCTTATTTTTTTCCAAAATTAAAACACAACACTTGTGATTGAAACAATTATTCATCCAAAATTTTAGGGGTATAGAGAAAAATATATTTCTTTCTCATTCCCATTGAAAAATTTACAAACGCCCCCTTATTAGTTTAGTTTTAATAGCGACTTATCAAGTAAAATTGATCATGTGGTGTTGAACGGCTTCGGTCGATTTTGTAGCAATTTGACGGTTTCAATAATAGAATGTCAATTAATTAATAATATAATAGCACATGAATAAATAGTAACAAGACATTACAATGCAAATGATGGCAACTAACATAACAGAAAAGATTTAAAATTACTATACCGTAGGAATACAGACCACTAGAAAAATAACACATCAACACAAATATTTCAAACTTCATGAGAATTTGAAACCTCATCCAAATAAATTTTAATGCGACACATCATCATAGTAAACTCTCTAGACTGTAGGAATGCATAGCAATCGATGGATGAAAACTTTGATGACACAATTTCACAAATTGCAAAGTTCAAAATGAAAATAAAGAAAGTACATCAAAATGAAAACAAGCCTTTCTATTTGACTCAAAATGAAAATATACTAACTAGTTCAGAAAAATAAACTGGACAAAGTTACCATTTTAACACAAAATGATGCAACTTTTTTATTAGACAAATGGTGACGCAAACCCATGTACTTACAACATATATAGTGGAGGTCTAACCACTTCAGCTCATTCCACTTCGCCACAAAATGATGCAACTTCTTAAAGTGATATGTGTCAAGTTTAGTCCAAGCCATTGGTACAAAAGAACCTTTTCAAATTAATTTTATTTGTCTCAACAATGTTGATTCTCAATAAGCCAACTCAATTCATATTTCTCTACACGTAACTAAAATTATATGGAAGTCATTCAATGGTTTAATGATCAGACCGATGCCATTTCATAATGGTTTTTCTTTTTTGATGCAAGAAATACCAAAATATGAAATAACATTGATCGAGATCTTGTCATAAAACTGGCATATGGCTATCAATCTGCACCAATGTCCACACCTTTTCCCTTCAGGAATTCCTTGGCTTCAACAATATCCTATGAGGGAAAAAATAAAGTAACTGAATTGTAACTATCTCATTTTATCGAACCTTCACTGGCAATCATAAGTTAAGCATGATTCTCTGATTATGCCCCACTCATAAAAAGAACATGGAAAACAGCATCATTATTGAGATGTTGCAGATTTTGAGACCAGAAAAAAGAAGAAAAAAAAGAGTGGATACCTCTTGTAATAGAATTGCCTCATGAGGGCAAGTTGGAAAACGCATGAGACCAACTCCAACCATTAAGAGACCGTAAGACCCAGGTGAGACGATGCAGTAGAGAGGCAACTGAAGTTATAAAAAGAAACGTAAACAAGGTCGAAAACAAAATATAAGTGGAAAGTAAATATAAAATGTATGGAAGCTCACCAACCAAGTATAGCTTGATGGAAGAACTGATGTCTGTAATAAACTAATCCAGATAGCTGTAAGGGCTACCACCAATGCCATAATCTTTACAATGTGCTTCATTGTATCTCCAGAACTCATTAGGACAAATAAGAAGCTTAATTTTGTGAAAAGCAAAAGACATGACAGAAAAGAAAAAGACCATATAGGCAAAATAAGAGAAAGGCAAATAATTCAATGAAAAAAAAATCAAGTGGTTAACTATCAGGTGGAAATAAGTCGCATATGACATAAATTGCAAAGTTAATTTTTTATTTTTCTGCCATCAGAAGGAATAGGTATAGTGATTTTTTCACAGTCCCAACTGAACGAATATTAACGAAGGAACTCAAAGCCCTTGCGCAATTCCCAAACATCATATGGCAGATCAATTTGTTTATAAGCCATTTATCAAGTTAGCATATGTGTAACAGTGAGTTTGCCAATCAAGATGTTCAAATCCTTACAAAAATGTAATCAAGATCCACAGTACAATCAAGAGACAGGAAAAAAAAATCCAGCCTACCAAATTCCTTTTGTATTTCAACCATCTAAAATAGCATACTCGACTGTTCATTATTCTACCAACAGAAGGGATAGGTGTAGCGATTCTTTCACTGTCCCAACAGAACGAATATTAATGAAGGAACTCAAAGCCCTTGCACAATTTCCCGAACATCATATGGCAGATCAACAACATATAAGCAAAGAGTAAGCATATTTGTATCAGTGAGTTTACTAATCCAAATGGTTAAATTATTATAACTCAGTAAATAAAGATTAAGAATACAATCAAGAGAAAAAAACAATAGTCTGTATTTCAACAATTGAAATAGCAAACTCAATTGTTCACTGTACTACCATCAGAAGGAATACCTATAGTGATTATTTCACTGTCCCATCTGAACGAATGTTAACGAAACAACCAAAAGCCATTGTGCAATTTCCCAAGCATCATATGGCAGATCAACTTCAGTTTTCATCGCAGAAAGCATTTGTCAAACAACAAGTGTATGCCAAAGAATTTGCAAATCAAAACGTTTTGCCTTTACAATTTATCTAAATCAAGATTGAGAATATAATTGCCCAAACCAAAAAGAAGCACAAAAGAGAAAACTAGAAAAAATAAAACTTACCTCCTCAAACGGCACAGTGCTGGGCCGATGCGTGGCTGTGTTGCTGAGTGCTGACTAAACGACGGGTCGACGGCGGCTGCGGCGGCCTGCTATGCTGAAATGAGGCGGCGACGCTTGCTGTGCTGCTGGACCGAACGTCGTGAGGGTCAGGAACTCAGGGCGTGTCCGGCGCTGGAGGCTGAGTCGATTGGCGGTTAGAGAATTTTGGGGATCGGCGGCTGCAGCTATCTAGGGTTTCGATTCATCTTTCAATTGATTTTAGGTTTGATTTAATTGAACGAGAAATGTCCTCCCACTCGTCGCTCGTCATAGAATTTCTGATCGAGCGCTAAACGAAAATTAGAGACAAAAGCGTACACATCGCACTTCATAATATACTGATTTGATAGTATTCTAATACCTAGACCATTGATATTTATTGTTATTTATTTTCTTGTATTGTGTACGTTTTTTTAGTATGCATTAATTTATATTTTTAATTTGTAAGCTTGTATCATTATATCATGAAATTTAATTATACAAACTAATAAAAAAACACATTTAATTATATTTAATAATTATTATAAAACAAAATGTAATTATAAAATTGAAATTTGTATAAATATAATTAAAAAATAAAATAGTACATGTAGAGCAAATTTTCCTTTAAATTGACTCGAACTTTAATGTATAGTAGTGCGAAGTATTAAAGATGCTCTCAATCACGTTTCTTTATCATGAGAAAAAAAAATTTGGTTAGTAGTTTATTTATTTATTTTGGTTTAATTGCATAAAAATTTATGATTTTTTGAGTGATTATCAATTGTCTTTTTTAAATTTTACAATTTGATGTATCGAGCTTATTTTTAACATAATGACAAATGATATGGTAGCTAGAGCCGCCTTCAATGCTACGTGAGGCGCTAAAAGTTAGTCGATGCATCAATTTGAAGGTGCCACCAACCTATATCATCTTTGAGTTACGTCGGAAATCATTTCGATGTATTAAAAATACATTTTTAATTAATAAACCTTCAAAAGGTTCTGAATTTTTATAAAATTAACAATTTTTTTGTTCAAATAGTAGTATCACAAGCTGGTGGTTGAAGTGGATTCTCAAGTTGTCTTTTTGCTCTTAATAATCCTAAGCTGGATTATTCTTACTTTGGGGGTGTCATTTTTGACATTCTGTATTTGTGTCGTCCTTTTGAGTGTGTTGATTTTAGTGGGTTTGCCGTTCTAGCAACTCCGTCGCTCATGGTTTGGCTTTCTTTGGGCTTGTCTTGTAGTGTGTCTTTCTTCTCTCCATCTTTATCGGATGAGATTCTTGACTCTATTGTGATCGATCTTTCGAGTTTTACTTAATTTATTTATTTTCCCAGTAAAAAAAAAGTGTACGATTGCTATCACTTTCCTACAAACACTATCACTCTTTTAAGATATGCGTTTCATTTTTTTAAACATGTAAAATGTACTTCATCTTATTCGAAAATCTTAGTGTATTGCACTTTAAAGTAACGTCTAAGGAGGAACATCGTCAACCTATATAACACTTTAACCCCGAACGTTAGTCATCGTCTAGCTAACTCCTTTCTTGTTCTTGTCGTCACTCGCATTTTGTATTGCATCCATACGTTACATAGATACTAGTCTAGGACGTCGCAAGCCAAACGATTTTTGGCATAGACAGAGACTTATCTCTATTATTTTGCATTCGAGAGACTGAAGAGGTAGGGCAAATGGCGAGCTTGGGCCGAATTTTGTTACAATACGGGTTTTCGCTCTGGAGCGGGTACCACTTCATTTGAGGTGGTCTACGGGCGGCCACTGTCGACAATTGTTCCTTTATGCCGGAGGAGGTTCGCGTCCAAGAGTTAGCTGCCTCTTTGCAAGAGAAGGATGAAATTTTGGGTGTCTTATTTGGAATGAGCCCCAACAATGTACGGTGAGGTGAGCCAATAAACACGGTCGGCCTTTGAATTTTGTTGTGGGGAATAAGGTGTAGTGATGTACATTAAGTTCAACCCTTATATGCCAAGTTGGCCCCTTTGAGGTGGAGGAGCGCCTTGGGCCAGTGCATATTACCTCAAGCTGTCGGCGCCGTTTCCACGTCTATTTGCTTAAGTTGACTGTGGGGCAGTTGATAGAGCGCAACGTATATAGGCAACGGGACAAGAAGATTTAGGCTTGAGCAAGTTGTGGGACTATGATGAGAATCGCGTATTACGATCAATGATTTCGATGGCCCAATTTCCAAGTTGTGCAAGCGCGAACCCCCAAATCAATACTCTACTTTTAGAAAGTATTCGATTAATAGCTATAAAACTTTATTCTATTTTCTTATATTCAATACAAGAGCTACAAGCCCCTATTTATACAAGCCTTCAATCATGAAATGGATAGCACCTATCAACCAATTAACTTCCTAACCACTAACAAACTAACAATTTAAAGAAAAAAAAACTATCAAAACAATTACAAAAACCAAACTTAAAAAATTACTGGACCAATACTGAAATATTAAGTTCGCATCAGACTAGCTTTCCATTCCCTAATTCGTGTTATTTAAGACCCGCTTGGTTGGGGGTATTAGAAGTAGGTAATGAGAATGACCCATTAATCATTCCCATTGATGATGCTTGATAATATTTACAATTTGTAATTAATCTAAAAATAAAATAATCACTAATTTATTTTGGTTACATTATCTCCCTCTTATAATCAATCATTTAACAATCATTCATTTTTCCTCCGCTCAACTTTTTTCTCGTTCAAATTTTTTCGTGCTCAACTTTTTTCCAAAATTCATCAATGGGAATGAATCACTACCATTCCCATTATCTAATTCTAATACCCCCAACCAAGCGATCCCTTAGTATTTTTATTATTTACGGGCTTTGTGCATGGACCTTGCTGTATTTATATAGTTATGATCGTACTCTAAATTCATTATTAAGATATTACGTATTTGCAAACACATTATTGTGAGCAAAGGATTATTATCTATCTTATTCGTGATTCTGTTACGTAAAGATCGTCTTCACACTATCAATACATCGAAAATACGCAAGCGTGGTATACACGCTAGAGACGATGAAATTATGAGTTTGCCAGAGTCTAATATTCTCACGTCAAAATTAGTCCCTTCGCAAGAAAATAACATTAATGAATTGAATATGCCTAGTAGTCCTTACATCATATCCTCTCACACAAAAAATTAAAATAGATTATAATGCCTGGATGTCATCAAAAGAAAAAAGTTGAATTTATTTTAAATTACACCAAATTTAGAAGGCAAGGTCTACCTTTGAAGCCATACCTGCGATTTTCAATACAAAACACATTGTCAAAGAATAGTGAGATTCCACCATGGAATGTGCTCATGAACAGATTCATGGTCTTCGTTCAAGATATCCATATTCCTGTATACTAATCAAGTATATAGCCAAATGCAATTGACCACCAATATAATTTCTATTAGACGTTAAATCGAAATAGCATCACATCCCCTTCTTGCACGACGTAATCTTTACCCTCCGATCTCAACTGCATGACGCCACAACCATTATTGAGCCATGGTGAAGTGGAAATGGAAAAACAATCTATGCACGTGTAACATTAAATAGAAGTAAGATAAAAGATGAAAAACAAGAATATTAGACCTCGTTCTTAACATTTTAGTTTGATCTAAGGGGTGTTTGATTCAAATTTTTCAATGAGAATGATAATGAAAATTTCTTTTCCATCTACACCCCCTGTGCCCCTGTAATGAAAGGGATATATTGGAGGAAGGGTTGTCCCAATGATGATTACATTGTTAGTGTTTAGCTCTTACTGGGACAAAAAATGCTTGTTGGTTGAGAACTAGTCGAATGATGGAGGAAAAATAATTATAAGAGGGAAGGTAGTTAATCAAAATGGGAGAGAGGGGGAGAGAATGAGAGTGAGGGGGTAAGTCTGCTTTGAAAGAGCAGCTACAACAGATTTATATTTCAGATAATCACTCAATAATGTTTCACTGATGAAAATATAACAACATTGATTATTCAATGTGAACAAAAAGTGAAAGCAGTACTGAAGCTTGAACTTACCAGTCCCTTCTCCCTTGATGCAGATAATGAACCAGCAGCAACAAAATCTTCATAGGCAACCTAGCAAAAGGTTTGATTTCAGAAAACTAAACTACAATTATAGATGAAATATATTTGCTTCGAGAAGAATGGATTTCCTTTTATATCGCATTAATAAAACAGAAAATGCTCATGACTCATACGTAGATTTCAGGGAAAGAACTCTTTGATCTTATTCATCAGGAAGGTTTCCATTTACATGAAACTTTGAGAATATAACTGATTCCATTTTAAAATAAAAACTTACCCATACTCGCCAATTTACACAAAACAGTTGCAAATTATAGGTTTTAAAATGTTTTAGTAGCACGCAGGTTTTCAAAAGGGTTGTCCCAATGATGATTACACAATCAGATATTATTGGGATTCGTAAAATGAGCTGATATACTCAATCATTTCCTTCTACATCTACTTCATCCAAAATACAAAGAATGATGATGCTCCAAATAGAGACCTTTAGTATTTTTATTGATAACAATTACCGTTTCTGCTCGAATAAAGCCCCTCTCAAAGTCTGAATGTATAACACCAGCTGCTTGAGGTGCAGTCATTCCTGCAGACAAAGTACTTGAGATGATTCATGCAATACAATTAGAACTCACGTATCTGATCCTAGAATTATGATTCAGAATATTGTTTCCATTAGCATCTATCAAATTCTATATAGTGATTTGACTGTTTACAAGCATCTGTTCAACCAAAATATACCACTCAGGACGCTATAGATATGACAAACAGACACACAAAATATAATATTGGAATACAACAAGAGAAGTGGGAAGGACCTGATCGTATGGTCCAAGCTTTTGTTTCCTGCAAGGAAAATAAAAAGTTAATAATAAACAAAGGAAACATTAGAATTTATCCCTTAAAGTTGTTCAGTAACCTTCTCGCCAGATGTGAAATAAGTACGCAATCCCAGAAGGCTGTATGTTGCCCTTATAAGGTTTCCTAGGCCGCTTTCATTAACTCCAAGAGAAGTCAAATATTCAATCCTTTCTTCTGGTGGAAGTTCAGTAAGCTCTGCCTCTACCTGAAGGATGAAAATTAACTAAAACTTTTTAAAGAAAAGTCCCATCCAATCACTTTCTTGAAACAAGTGTTTTCACAGTTCTATTGATAGTTTCTGTTGCATGGCACTATCTGACCTGTGCTGAGATAGTTACTATCCCAGATTGTAACTCAGAAGCAAGGTCCATCACTTCTTTAACATGAGAGTTGTTTCCAGGATCAGCTAGATCAGATTCAGCCACATTTGTGACATATATAATAGGTTTCATAGTAAGTAAACAAAGATGCCTTATAGCATCTTTTTCAAAATCTGTTAAAGAAACCGATCGTGCTGGTTTTCCATCCATAAGTGCAGAGACGATTTTTTCCAGGGCAGACTTCTCTGCTTCCTCCTGCAATGAGCATATTAGAGCAGAATATCTCCAGGATTATTGCTTGCCTTTTCATTTGTGGAGAAATGGTATTAGCTGATCACAAGAAAATTACGTAAGCACGGCGATCACACCTTCATTTTGGATTGTGGGTCTTTAGCTTTGCCTTTCTTGAGTCTATCCAATCTTTTCTCAACCTGCACTCTTTGCAGAAGATACAACTAAGTTCAATCTAACTGTCTAGAGCCTATGGTTTTCTTAACATCAAATCAAGGAAAATTCAACTCAGATAACATACATATCCTAATGTCTAACTCAAATGAGTTCCAATCTTAAATCAGTAGAAACTAGAATTTTAAAGCTTCTGCCCTACAGTACAGGGCAATGACATTCATTCTGCCTTATTACCAATTTTCTTGAACATCAAATCCTATTAAGGTGGGTGCTCCATCACATGGCTTTCATAAAGTGGGTGCCTTAGTCTACCTTCGATCAAAATTGTATCATTGCCCATTATGGTATTGGTAGACAAGATTATGATCTATAATGCTTGGTTAGCTCCAACGCGTTTTACTCTAGGAATTTGGACTAGAGAGGCTAGTGCTCATTTATGTTGACAAGCCTAGGAAACTAACCCGGGACTTTTTGGGTGATTGGAGCCATGTGCAATCAATTTGACACAACAAGATTGCATATTTGACCATGGGATACCACCTCATCAGCAGGAGGAAGGTGTAAATGGTTTTAAAAATTGGTTAGTTGTTAACATTTGGGACATGTTTGGGTCAGTTGCTAGTATTAGACTATGTTAAAAGCATCTAGTCCAGGTCCTTGTGTTATGCATAACAACAATTACAGTTGCAGAAGATTTACTTGATAGCATACCTGATCTATATCTGCAAATACCAACTCTAAATTGATGACATCAATATCAGATCTCGGATCAACTTTCCCATTCACATGAATAATGTCATTATCTTCAAAACAACGCACCACCTAGAAAAGAATATAATTATTAATAGAGTTTAAAATCATCAAAACCCCTTAACATGCAAGACTGTAAGAGACCAAATATAAACATATCATCATCATTCGTTATCACGACGATATGGCTGGTTATCCGCATGAAAGCAGTATCTAGGGCTTCCCCTCTAATCCCACCAACATAGAAAATCCAAAACAGGAAAACAAAAAATTTAAACTAAAATGCACTCCACAGAGGAATAAAAAAACAAGCGGAAGGGCTCAATTTACTTAAAAAAATAGTGGCAGCTCCTAGAACATACCTATAACTTAAAAGAAATTAATGGACTAAAATGAAGGATGTACCGGTACATACTTGAATAATAGAGTCCACTTCACGAATATGTGATAAGAACTTATTACCCAAACCCTGCAATAAGATACATCAAATATCACTAATTCAGACCACTTTAACAAGAATTTACCTAAACGCAAAAACCAAAATTTGTTCTATAGAAAAATATAAGTTATATCATAAGATTAGAATGCTTCACCTCTCCCTGACTTGCACCCTTTACGAGGCCAGCAATATCAACTAACTCTATGGATGCTGGAACTGCTCGTTGAGATTTGCTGAGCTCCGAGAGCACATTAAGACGTGAATCTGGAACAGCAACGATTCCTACATTTGGTTCTATTGTACAAAAAGGAAAGTTTGCAGCCTGAGCTTTTCCATTTTCAACCTACAAATTAATTTTATCAGAGCAAAGTCAAGAAAAAACATAAGGGTGTATCCAAATTGCTTCCATGTATAGATGTTTAAAATGCATATAACTCCTGATATAGTGGATTAGAACCCAACTAATAGAATATATAAATAATCAAGAGTGCTTAGGCATATTGGTCTAGTTGGCAGCAAATCCAAAGAAGCAAGTCCACATAGTGTAATCAGTAATGAAAAACGCCCCAAATCGTTGGAACCGAAACAGGATACCTCTTTTTAAGCATTCTACAATGAGCTATTCTCCCAGAAAATCCCAATAATTTCACTTATATCGAACATCAATTATTCATTTACAAAAGCCTCAATGCAAAATGGAAGGTAAAAACAGCTGTGGCATGGCATTCAAACATTAAACAATAGTCCAAATGAAGTGTACAAATAGAAAATAGGTCGTACAAGAAAAAGAAGTTCGATTAGTTAAAAGATTGAGAGAGCGGGAAAAAGAGGCGTACAACAGCGTTGAATAGAGTTGATTTTCCGACGTTGGGAAGACCTACAATGCCGGCTCTCAAACTCATGCTTATCTTTGCGGCGGAGAAGCGCCGGTTTAGTAGGAGCATCGACGGCGAGGTTTTTGAAAGAATTGGCCATGGGAGTAGGAATGAAGACTTGAGTGGAAGAGAAGAAGAAGATATCGAAGGAATCAAATGAGAGCACAGAATAAATCTCGCCATTAAAACACTGAAGAGAAGAAACGAAGCTGAAGGTTTTGTGGACAGCGGTGGTATTGCCGCGATAATACTAATAAGTAATAACCTTTCAACTTTTTTGCCAGTTTTTATATTTTACCCCTCCGTGTCTAATCTGGAACGCATTTTAAAAAAAAAGTAATGGAGTATTGAAGGGTAATTTTGTAAACTTTTATTATTAAAGTAAAAAATGTGGTTGGATTGAGTATAAAAATAATACTTCCTCCATCCCATTTTAATGGTCGTTTAAGGTTGTTTCATACAGTTAAGAAAATAATAAATATGTGTATAATAGGAGGACACTTCTACCCTTTTTGTGAAAGTAAATTTCAAAGTGAAATAAATTTGTCTAGAAAAGTGGAGTATCACAATAAACAAGAACAAGAGTATATTTGGAAAAACTCATTTATTTCTTATAGATTGTTGCAAAATGACAAATATTTTGGGGAAAAATTTAGTCCCTAAAAAGACCATTAAAATGGGACGGAGGGAGTAATATTTTGTGTAAATATATGAATATTGTGAGGGTGGAGTTTAAGGAGTGGTTTCCTTTCTTGGAATGTGAAAACTAATGTGGGACCAACCAAAAGGAAAGTGTGAACCGATAATGGACAGAGGAATATTTATAATTAGCATAAAATTCGTGTGTTATGTGAGAATTAAAATAAACTGTACTCATTTACTCACTTTTTTCGTCCGTCCCATACTCATTGGCAAAAACTTGTGTGAACCGGTGCATACGATGAACTCTATTTTATTACTACTTTGTCATGCACATTCACTATCACCGTCATGCACAAGCGCTATCACTTGTCATATTTACTTATAATCGTGCATATATATGACGGTGATAGTGTATGTCCATAATAGTGACAATAAATATACATGACAGTCTAATTAATTGTTTTATAGAAAAAGAAACCAAAAACGCCATAAGATCACAAATCGATCCAAATCTTTGTATCTCTCACTAAAACCTTATTAGGATAAAAAACCGCTAATCAAGGAAAAGAGAAGACTCAATACAAAGAAAATTAGCAAAACCAAATGTATACAAAATGTCTATCCTTAGCCATTAAACAAGCAATGAAATCGAGCCTCTTCCCACCAAATTTGTATCTTCTCCATTATCCAAGACCACATATCTCTTCTTCACATTGTTCTCGCCAACTCTTTGTAGCTACCAACTTCATAGAAACTAAGGTATCGTTGTCAACATTTGGCGTAATTGTGTAAGACGTATCGTCTTGTGAGAGGCAAGGCAAGTCTTTTGCCCCAGCATTGCTTAGTAGCTTATTTCGCAAAGTAATCCTTAGTGACCTGCACTTTCCCTTTGGCCCCTTTTTTCCTCGACCGTTGAGGATGAAAATTTGAGCTTACCGTGTACGGCGGCATGCAAGGCCACATCGGCATTTAGCGATGCATTATCATGATCTCTCATTACATCATTATTATTCAAATTGCTCTCCACACCTGCTCTATCTTTCTCAATCTCTCTGTCATAATATTAACATGACCTTGAATCAACTCTATATGATTATCGGTTTCATGCTCTGCAACCTCCAAGTTCTCAAGAGCTGCAAAACCATTTTTGAAATAATGTTTTCTCCACTAGTCTCTTCTCTTACACGATGGGCATTCCCTTTTTGCACCCACTCTCCATTCATCTCCATTCATTTGCTTTGCCTTTGCTTGTCTCTGAAATTGATTTTGCGTAGGCTTGTCGGCTTCCCAGCTCTGCTTTTGATCTACAACTCTCCAACGAATGAGCAACAATACGCAATGATTGCGTAACGGAGGGAGCTGCTCATATTTAGTTGAAGCAAACAACACTTGTCCTTCCACTTGAACATTATGTAATCTTCACATCCTTTCGTCATATCTATCTCAATCAAAACCACGGCATAGTGACACATTGCCCGATTTTTTGTGCGATCATCAATTTTTATCACTGTTCCCGGGCGAGAGGCTAAAGCATGGATAATCTTCGGCTGAAAAAATTCCATAGGAATCTCATATATACGGATCCACACTTTTGCCATTGTATTGTTGACCTTATAAGGGTTAAAACCCCGTACCCAACGTTGAAGTCGAATTACCCCGGTTTTAAATTCCACATTCTCCTATAAAGAATCCTATTTCGATGCACCAAATTAGGAGTTTGTATATTATAGTAACCTCTGTCTAACGACACAAGTGATTACGGTGAATTATTGCATAAGTTTTGAGGGATTTAAATGCATAATTTGATGAAAAGTATTCTTGTTTAAGCTTAAAAGTATAGAGTATCACTCTTTATGCTTAAAAGTATTACTAATGCATTCCGTTCGGTTTTTGTTTCGTTTTCAGAGTTTCTAGTGGAATTTGACGAAGCGGAAAGTACCGGGATTCATATGGTGATGAGACGAACGTGTAGGGCGAAAATGGGGGTGCGTATTGGGCCAAGAAAATTCCCTATGCTCGACCTTGGGTCGAGCTTGGGAAGCCTCGAGTTGAGGGATTGACCAAAATTAAAAACCAGATTTTTCAAAAGCCTCGAGTCGAGGCCTGGCCCTCGAGTCGAGGGATGAGCCAAGCCTCGAGTCGTCAGTCGAGGGACGTGATTTTCGGAATTTTGTTATTTTTTCGTCCAATCCGAGCGTGACACGTGGCAAGACGGTTATATACATGTATATACATGAAAATACACGATTTTCGAGATGGTTTTTGATCAAGAGGGAGAGAAGAAGATCAAGAACACACTTTTCACACACACATAACTAGAGTTTCGATTTTTTTTTCAATTTAGGACGATTAACGGATGTTTTCTTTATGATTGGATGCCAATTAGGTGATATTCTTCCTTTAATTTCAGTTTTCTTGATTCAATTTCTTGTTATGACATCCAGCTTATTCAATTAATTTCATGGATTCAATTTCTTTAATTATGATCAACTAAACTCCTAGTGCTATGGTGTTTTGATGCATATGGGTGATTGATATTGTGAGGAATTCTTATGGGTGATTTTGATTGTTGATTAATTGATTGGATTAATGAGGTTTGATTGATTTATTTATTTAATTAATTTCTAATTCCATGCATAGTTGTTTAATTATCGCAAGGAGACTTGGGTATTTAAATAACTCATTTGGGTGAGGGAATTAATTGGGTAATTAGAGTTAATATTGGGTTAACGCATGGAGACTTGGTTAATTCCATTAGAAATACATCAACTCCACATTAATTGCTTGGATTAGTAGTCGGGTGATTAGTGAAGAGACCATAGGTAAGATGCCTTAGTATCGAAGGGGAGACACGCTAGGGGAACTTATTGACTCGTGCTCTAGCCCGGGAGGAAAGGGTGACTTAGTCCTCTCAAACTTTCGAGCTTAAATCATAGCGTAATTCCTAGGCTTACCAAGTACGAGTAATTAAAAGTTTGCTCTTATTAAATGATTAACATGATAAATGCTCATTTGAATTTGTCGCATGATTGATAAGCACCCGAGCACGTCTTTATTATTGATTGAATTTCGTTGTTAGTAGAATTTAGTTATTTGATTAGTTAATTATTTGCATAAAACCAATTGATCCTATTATAAGACTTGTGCTACAATTGCGAATAAATTAGTAAATTTAGGGATATCTCACACTTGATTTCCATGGATCGATAATTTAACCGGGTAACTTACTAGCTACACGATCCCTTTACACTTGAAGGGTGAGTGTTGTCTTTTAAATCTATCAAGTTTTCGGCGCCGTTACCGGGAATCGGTGTTTGAGATAACTTAGATTGAAAGTTGAAAGTAGTTGATGGTGCCTTTTATTTTTGTTTTATCTTGTTCTTGCTTGCCTTGTGAGAATTTGATACTTGATTGTTTTCTAGGTGTGTATGAACACAAGATTACGTGGAATTGAACCAATTCCCTTGAACTTGGAGATCGAAGGCACCGCAAGGAGAATCCGAAATTGTCGAAGGGCTTAAGCTTGAGCAAGAGAAAGAGAACGTGAAATAGAGAACAACGACCAAGATATGGTCAAAAGGAGAGAGAATGGAAGAGCAAATCAAAGAGAACCTCCAAGAGAAAATCCAAGGGAAAGACCAATTCGGGAGTATTTCGAGCCTCCGGTCTAAATCCACTATGATGGGATAGCTCGTCCACCATTGACGGCTAACAATTTTGAAATCAAGCCGGCTTTGCTACACATTCTTCAAAGCGAAGCAATTCGGTGGAGATCCCAAGGAGGACCCGAATTGTCATATTACTCAATTCCTTGAGTATGCCGATACGGTGAAGATGAATGGAGTGGACTGAGAATGCATGGAGAGCTCGTCTCTTTACATTTACTTTGAGAGACCGAGCTAAGGATTGGATAGCCTCTCTACCACGAGATAGCTTGGGTTCTTGGGAAGAATTGAGTAAGAAATTTCTCTTGAAATTTTTCCCACCTTCCATGACCCTCCAATGTAAGGCGTTGATTGCTCAATTCCATCAAATGGAGGAGAATATGCATGAAGCTTGGGAGAGATTTAATAGCTTACTTCGGAAGTGCCCTCAACATGGTTTTGTAGATGAGCAAATTGTGAGCTTCTTTCTATTATGGACTTGATCCACCATCTCGGAGAATTCTTGACTCAAGTGCGGGTGGATCACTCTTTGACAAGTCCGGAAGAGAAGCTAAAGAGTTGATTGAGAACATAGCTTGCAACACCGCAAGTTGGCCAACCGAGAGAAGGGTCATTTTAAGATTGCTCAAGTAGAAGAGAATGAAACGTTGAAGGTGCTAGTCGATGTGGTTCAAAAATTGGCTACAAAGGTGGATGGAATTGTAGAAAGCGGCATGAGAAGTGGAATGGGGGTGATAATGAAGCTCCTCAAATGGTTAATCAAGTGGAAGAAGCGAACTATATGGGAAGACCACCTTTCCAACAAAATTACCAAGGTAACCATTTATTCCCAAACCAATCTCACCACCAAAATTACCCAAATCGTTATCCACATAATGCTCCATCTAATTTCCAAAATCAAGCCTCTCACCCACCTCCCTACCAAGCAAATAATCCTCCTTACAACCTAAATTTCCGCAAGCATGAGAATTTCTCCTATGCTAATCAAAAGGCGGCTATTACTCTACCTTCGGGAATTGATCCGGGTTCTCGTGCACATAGCAATGAGGGAAAGCCAAGCCTTGAGGATTTACTCATAAGTTTTACGGGTGTTCTAAATCAAAAGATGGAAAAGATGGAGAATATTGTGAGTTCGTTGTCCAATCAAGTCAAGAATCTTGAGTTTCAAATTGGGCAAGTAGCATCCTCAAGTGGAGGAAATCAAAGAGGAAAGTTCCCATCAACAACGGAGGTGAACCCGAAAGAGCATTGCCGAGGCGATCAAATTGAGGAGTGGAACACAATATGAGGGGCCACCAATGCTGAATGAGGAAGAGGAAAAAGGGAATGGGGGTGAAGAAGTGAAAGAAGGAGGAGAGTTTGAGATGGTGGATGCTCAAGAAACTTTAGAAGAGCAAGATGAGGGTAAGAAAAAGAAAGAAGAGGAACCAAAGCATGATGAGCGAGTACCAAAGTGGAAAAAGGCAAAGAAGCTAAGGAAAGAGAAGGAGAAGAAGGAGCTTGAGGGGGCCAATGTGGAGTGTGATGGATGGGGTATTCCCAAAACTTATGTCCCTCCACCATATCCACAAAGGTTCATGAAATAAAAGCTTGATGAAAAGTTCTCGAAATTCTTGGAAATTTTCAAGAATGTGACCATTAATGTCCCATTAATGGAGGCCCTTGAGGAGATGTCAACCTATGCCAAGTTTTTGAAAGACTTGATTACAAGAAGAAGGAAGGTTGAT
This sequence comes from Paraleonurus japonicus, assembly GCA_030762865.1. Classification (NCBI taxonomy): domain Eukaryota; kingdom Viridiplantae; phylum Streptophyta; class Magnoliopsida; order Lamiales; family Lamiaceae; genus Paraleonurus; species Paraleonurus japonicus. Next base: position 7,610,113 of record CM061058.1, read on the forward strand.
GAGAGTGAAACCGTTAGCTTGACTATGGAATGTAGTGCACTACTTCAAAGAAGTTTACCTCAAAAGAAGAAAGATCCGGGTAGCTTCACTGTCACATGTGAGCTTAGCAACAAGGAGAAAATGAGAGTTTTATGTGATTTAGGGGCAAGCATCAATCTCATACTAGAGCTTGGTGTTATGAAGCCCACATCCATGACTCTTCAACTTGCGGACAAGTCATTTACATATCCAAGTGGTATTGTGGAGGATGTATTGGTGAAAATTGATAAGTTCATCTTTCCGGCCAATTTTGTGGTGCTAGACATGGAAGAGGATGATAAAGTGTCATTAATCCTAGGGAGACCCTTCCTAGCAACCGCAAGGGCGGTGGTGGATATGTTTTCGAGGAAGATCACATTGAAGATGGACAAAGAAGAGCTCACATTTGATATTTATGAAGCTATGAAGCATCCTAAGGAGAGGCAGAGTGCAAGAGCATCGATATAGTGGATGGATGTGTCATGGAGAAACTTGAAGCATCTCTTGATCCTTAGTGCTCTAATGTTTTTTTATAATCCTCTTTATGATACTTTTTATGAGTTTGATGTTTCTTCTTCTTGCTTTGATGATAGGTCTTTGATGGAGAAGGAAGAGACTCATTCCTTATGGGATAGGAAGGCTCCAATCTTACCACTTCGCGAGCCGGTTCATGGTGTCCCACAAGAGGAAAAGAAAGAAGGGCTTAAACCACTCCGGAACACCTCAAGTATGCATATCTTGGAGATGGTAATGAATGTCCGTGTCGTTTCTTCTTCCCTTAGTGATAGTGAATTGAGTGAGTTGTTAGATATGCTTAGGAAGCATAAAAGTGCTCTAGGTTAGTCCATTAATGACATAAAAGGCATTAACCCATCTATATGCATGCATAGGATTCGTCTTAAAAAGGATAGGAAACCTATAGTTCAACCCCAACGTAGAGTGAATCCCGTTATTCAAGAGGTTATTAGGAAAGAGATTATTAAATTCTTAGATGTTGATATGATTTTTCCTATTTCCGATAGTGGGTGGGTTTCACCATTGCATGTAGTCTCTAAGAAGGGGGTATGACCTGTAGTTAAGAGTGATAATGATGAACTTGTAGCTACTAGGCTTGCTACCGGATGGAGAGTTTGTGTTGACTATAGGAGTTGAATAAAGCCACATGTAAAAATCATTTTCCCTTGCCTTTTATGGATCAAATGCTAGATCGTCTTAGTGGGTTCTCACACTATTGTTTCTTGGACGGGTACTCGGGTACAATCAAATAATGATTGCACCCGAGGACCAAGAAAACGCGTCTTTTACATCTTCTTATGACATTTTTGCATGGAGGAGGATGCTGTTTGGGCTTTGTAATGCCCGGCCACCTTCCAACGTTGCATGATGTCCATTTTCATGGTCTTATTGAAAATATGTGTTTATGAATGATTTCTCGATTTTTGGTAATTCTTTCCATACTTGTCTACATAACCTTGAGATTGTTTTGCAAAGGTGTGAGGATACTAATTTGGTTTTAAATTGGGAGAAGTGTCACTCTATGGTTAATGAAGGGATCGTGCTTGGGCATCACATTTCATCGAAGGGCCTACAAGTGGACAAAGCAAAGGTGGTGGCAATTGAAAAGCTTCCACCTCTATCTAGTGAGAATGGGATTCGATTTTTCCTTGGTTATGCGGGGTTCTACCGCCGCTTTATTAAGGATTTTTCTAAACTCTCTAAACCTCTTTCTAAATTGCTTGAAAAGGATGTTCCTTTTAATTTTGATGAAGAGTGTTTGTTGTCTTTCAGTCACTTAAGGATGCGTTGATCTCTTCACCTATTCTTGTGAGTCCCAATTGGAAGGAGCCTTTTGTGCTAATGTGCGATGCTAGTGATTTTACGATGGGGGTAGTTTTGGGGCAAATAAGGGAGAAGACATTTCGAGCTATCTATTATGCCTCAAAGACATTCAATACCGCCCAAGCAAATTACACAACAACCGAGAAGGAGCTCTTAGCCGTAGTCTACGCCGTAGATAAATTTCGTCCCTAATTGATTGGAGGAAATACCATCGTGTACACGGATCATGCGGCCATACGGTACTTGATGACCAAAAGGATGCAAATCCACGTCTTATTCGATGGATTTTATTGCTACAAGAGTTTGATATTGAAATTCGAGACAAGAAGGGAAGTGGGAATGTAATAGCCGACTATTTGTCAAGGCTTGAGAGAGGGCAAGAGTTCATTGAAGAAGATGGGGAGGTTCAAGAAGAGTTCCCAGATAAGAAGCTCTTTGGAGTTGAGGGGTTGCATCTTGTTAAGGAGAGCATTGTGAAGAAGACAAGTGAGAGAGTTCCTTGGTTTGCGGATTATGCCAACTTCTTGGCTTGTGGGAAGCTTCCTAGTGACATGACATCGTATGTCACGAAAAAGTTTTGAGGGATGTAAAGAGCTTCATATGAGAAGATCCTCTACTTTTCAAGAGAGGGTTAGATTCTATAATTCGAAGATGTGTTCTCGAAGAAGACATTGAAAGAGTCTTAGAGTATTGTCATTCTATGCCTAGTGGTGGTCACTTTGGGGGAGCCAAAAGCGGGGATGAAGGTTCTTCAATCCGAGTTTTATTGGCCAACAATCTTTAAAGATAGTAAGACATTTGTTGAGAGATGTGATCGTTGTCAACGAATGGGGTCGATTACTAAGAGGATGAAATGCCCATGACAATTTTCATGGAAGTGGAGATATTTGATGTATGGGGCATCGATTTTATGGGACCGTTTCCACAATCATTGGTTTATCTCTATATTAGTGGGAGTTGACTATGTATCCAAGTGGATTGAAGCTATCCCAACCAAGAAGAATGATGCCCAAGTTGTGCTTCTATTCTTGAAGAAGAACATCTTCTCACGATTTGGTGTGCCAAGAGCATTGATTAGTGATGGAGGTTCACATTTTGTGAACAAACTCATGGAGAGGTTGCTCGAGAAGTATGGAGTAAAGCACAAGATTTCCACAGCTTATCACCCTCAAACCAATGGATTGGCGGAAGTCTCTAATAGGCAAATAAAGCAAATTCTTGAGAAGACGGTTAAGATGAATGGGAAGGATTGGGCTATATGTTTAGATGATGCTTTGTGGGCTTATAGGACGGCTTATAAGACTCCTTTGAAGATGTCTCCTTACCAACTTGTCTATGGAAAGTCATGTCACTTGCCGGTTGAGTTAGAGCATCATGCTTATTGGGCCATTCAGAAGCTAAATCTTGATGAAGAAGCTATGGGGGAGAAGAGAATTCTCCAACTCCATGAGTTGGATGAATTTCGTTCAAATGCCTATGAGAGTTCTATGATTTTTAAGGAGAAAACAAAGAAATGGCATGACCAAAAGCTAAAAAGAAGGAGTTTCAAGAAGGTGATCAAGTTCTACTTTTTAATTCAAGATTGAAACTCTTTCGGGTAAGTTGAAGTCAAGATGGAGTGGCCCATTTCGAGTTGCTAAGACATTTCCTAGTGGATACCTTGAGTTGGCAAATGAGAAGGATGAAAGGTTTATAGTGAATGGTCATAGAGTGAAACCCTATTTTGTACCATCTCAAGTTGAGGTGGTGGAGATGCTATTTCTTGAGGAAAGTTGAGCGTCTCAAGCTCCGTCCGGCATAGGACGTTAACACTAGCGCTAGATGGGAGGCAACCCATCAATTTTCTTGTTTTCGTTTTTTTATTTATTTATTGCTTTCAATAAGTGTGGTGATTTATTTTTGTGTTTCTTGTACGAGGTCAAGATGTGCAAGTGAGGCTTGGTGAGCTACAAGCTTGACGATGAGAGGAATTTTAAAGCCTTTACGGTACCACACCTTCTCTAGACTTAGACTTGTCTAAGTTTGGGGGAGGTGTGCCTCGTTTCTTCCTTTCTTTTCATTATGTGCTCATTTGGATTTCATAGTGGGTAGTTGTGTGCAACTTCACCTAGCTAACTACCTTTGTCAAACTTTTAATTGCTTTGCAATGAAAAGTTTGGGGGTGTGTGTGTTAGTTAGCAATGTTTGTTGCACCAATTTGCCTCTCATTCGTAATGAGAAAATTGTGTGAAAACTTTCGTGAATGTTGAGCTTAATTGTGGATTTCATTCTTATCTTTGAGTCTATTTTATGTGAATTTGATGAGGTGTTATGCTTGGAGGTATGTACGTGGTATATTTGTTTTGATTGATGGACATGATATACTTGTGATGTGTTGATGAGTTAATTTGTTGCTTGATGCTAGCATGAGAAGTTGTCTTGTGATGATAAGTGTGATGAAGAATGTTTTCTCTTTGTTCATTTTAAGCCCGTGAGCTTTTGAGCCTTTTAAATCGTGCATGAAAAACGTTTTGATTCCTTGTTGAGTGCATCAATTGCAATTTTGCATGCTAGAACTTGCCTATAGACTTGTTGAAGTTGAGTTACGTGTGGATCTATGAAGATGATTTGAGGCCATGTTTGATTTGTTAAGTCACTTAGCCAAATTTTACCCCACCAATGTCATTGATTTTCCTAGTAAGCCAATTTGTGCCTTAAAGCGTTATTTTTTTGGTAAGCTTGTGAAATTAAGCCATTTTGCCTTTCCTTATGAGCCTTTGTTCCCATATGTTGAGTAGAGCATGAATGTTGGCGGATGAATGGTGAAGTGAAGTTGAAAAGTGTGGTGGTATGAATTGGATAAGTATGTTGAGATGAATAAAAAATGAAAAGGAAAAATTGAAGTGTGAAAAAAATTGAAAATATCATGAGAAGAAAAATTCAATTTGAGCTTGAGTGCAAAAGAAAGTCTCAAAAGGAGTTAGGTGGTGAATGTTATGTGAAAAGGAAGAAAATGAAAGAAGGAGATGTGTTTGTTGAGATGATGTGTAAATTGCATTGCATTATTTGATCAACATTCATTGCTCTACTTAAATTGAGTCACTATTTCCAAATTCACCTACCTTATCCAAAGAGCCTTCATTACAACCTTATGAAAAGATCTCTTTGATTCATGGTTGATACACAAAATATCGATTGAGATTGAGTCTTGTGGCAAGCCTATGGTGTGTATGGTTGTGATTTGATGAATAAGTGCTTTATTGTCCTTATACACTTGAGTGATGAGAGATACACTTCTTGGAAGGAGCATTGAGAAAGTATTTGAATTTGCATCTTATCAAAGAATGACATTTTTGAGTGTTCGTTGAAAGTGACATTGAAAACTTGTATTCACTAATGAGTTTGATTGTCCAAATTTCATTCTTTGTGTCATGAGACATAGTTGCAATCAATTCACCCTTTGTGCTTATTTATTCTGTTGCTCGGGACGCGCAACACTTTAAGTTTGGGGGAGTTGATTAGGTTGAATTATTGCATAAGTTTTGAGGGATTTAAATGCATAATTTGATGAAAAGTATTCTTGTTTAAGCTTAAAAGTATAGAGTATCACTCTTTATGCTTAAAAGTATTACTAATGCATTCCATTCGGTTTTTGTTTCATTTTCAGAGTTTCGGTGGAATTTGGCGAAACGGAAAGTAGCGGGATTCATATGGTGACGAGACGAACGTGTAGGGGGAAAACGGGGGTCGGAGGTGCGTATTGGGCCAAGAAAATTCCCCTGGGCTCGACCTTGGGTCGAGCTTGGGAAGCCTCGAGTCGATGGCCAAAATAAAGAAAACTGAATTTTTCAAAAGCCTCGAGTCGAGGGATGAGCCAAGCCTCGAGTCGAAGTTCGATCCTCGAGTCGAGGGACGTGGTTTTCAGAATTTTGTTATTTTTTCGTCCAATCAGCGTGACAAGTGGCAAGGCGGTTATATACATATATATACATGAAAATACACGATTTTCAGATGGTTTTTGATCAAGAGGGAGAGAAGAAGATCAAGAACACAATTTTCACACACACATAGCTAGGGTTTTGATTTCTTTTTCAATTTAGACGATCAATGAGATGTTTTCTTTATGATTGGACGCCAATTAGGTGATATTCTTCCTTTAATTTCAGTTTTCTTGATTCAATTTCTTGTTATGACATTCGATTATTCAATTAATTTCATGGATTCAATATCTTTAATTATGATCAACTAAACTCCTAGTGCTAAGGTGTTTTGATGCATATGAGTGATTGATCTTGTGAGGAATTCTTATGGGTGATTTTGATTGTTTATTAATTGATTGGATTGATGAGGTTTGATTGATTTATTTATTTAATTAATTTCTAATTCCATGCATAGTTGTTTAATTATCGCAATGAGACTTGAGTATTTAAATAACTCATTTGGGTGAGGGAATTAATTGGGTAATTAGTGTTAATATTGGGTTAACGCAAGGAGACTTGGTTAATTCCATTAGAAATACATCAACTCCACATTAATTGCTTGGATTAGTAGTCGGGTGATTAGTGAAGAGACCATAGGTAAGGTGCCTTAGTATCGAAGGGGAGACACGCTAGGGGAATCTATTGACTCGTGCTCTAGCCCGGGAGGAAAGGGCGGCTTAGTCCTCTCAAACTTTCGAGCTTAAATCGTAGCGTAATTCCTAGGCTTACCAAGTACAATTAAAAGTTTGCTCTTATTAATTGATTAACATGATAAATGCTCATTTGAATTCATCGCATGATTGATTCCCATTTGTTGATAAGCACCGAGCACGTCTTTATTATTTGATTGAATTTCGTTGTTAGTAGAATTTAGTTATTTGATTAGTTAATTATTTGCATAAAACCAATTGATCCTATTATAAGACTTGTGCTACAATTGCGAATAAATTAGTAAATTTAGGGCCATCTCACACTTGATTTCCGTGGATCGATAATTTAATCGGGTAACTTACTAGTACACGATCCCTTTACACTTGAAGGGTGAGTGTTGGCTTTTAAGTCTATCAACAAGTTGCCAGTCCCCCACAATGCCCCAAGCCTGAGATAATTTGAATACAAGTTGTCTAGAGTGTACGGAGAGTCTCTTGGTGCTAGAGAGAGCTTACCAATCAATGAGTGCATCAATTACGAAACCTCATATTTAACCAAAGCATCATCAATTTTTACGAGAAAGAAACCCACCTTTCCGTTGTGCTACCATTTCAGAGGACAATAAGATAGAGTTCATCGTATTCACCGTGTTCACACAAGTGTTACTCATACTCATTTGCATACTCTAAAAGTAGTAAGCCTACTTACACCCTTCACCCTCAAAATATATACTTATTTACACATATATCATTACTAAACCTATATTTACATTATTCCCTCTTTTCACTAAGGACATGTTTGTTTTGAGTGATTACTAGGGATATAATTTATTTTCTCTACAATTCAAGTGTTTGTTATTGTTAATTTGTATTACCTATGACCCGCAAAAATATGAAAGGTTAATATATGTTTTCCCATTTTTGAGTGAAAATAGATCCCTCCCTTTATGTGGTATTAAAATTATCATCCACTTATTACCAAGTTAATCGACAAAAATGTTTCTTTTTACTTTAAAAAAATAGTAAATGGGGGTATAATTGTAAAATTTTAACTTATCAAATGAATTAATTCTCAATACAAACACTTGAAAATATTATGACTCATGTTAACTATGTTGTAATATATATTAATAAACATTTGATTTGTATGATGTAGTAAAACATATCACACATAAAAAGTCAAATATATCACATGTTTCATTATCACTCAAAATTTAATACTCCACAACAAACGAGTCCTAACAAAATTGTCTTCTTTATCTCTTTGAAAAGTCAACAAAAGTACATAATCCTTGCTTTTCTTATCCCTATGCATCATCTCGAGACTTAGGGCCGCTTAGTTTGTTCAAGGAATAAGAAAATGAATGATAATGATAGTAGTGAGGAATGAAATGAATATAATCCTTAAAATTGTATTGTTTGGTTAATAATGAGAATCACTATCATAGTCATTGATTTCGTTTGGTTTGTCAAAATTCTTTAGATATGGAATCAAATCAAATTATTTAAGGGGGTGTTTGGTTTATCGAGAGGAATCAAAATGACAATGAGTTTAAAAGTAGTGAGGAATGGTAATGAGTATGTTAGTTATTATTGAGTTGTTTGATTTATATATAAGTATGACTATCATTACCATAGAAAGTTTTTGGTTTTAATAAAACTTATTGATAATTAAAATTATTATTAACTTTTTTATATTAAAAAATATAATAATAATCATGCTTAGAATATTATAAATAATATTAATAAATAATTTAGAAGACAAAATAAATTTTTAATAAATTATATATGAAATTTTAGAAAATAATGACTTTCATTCCTCCCGAAATGACGATGAATGAATTTATATCTTTAATTATCAAACATTTTGAAGGTGTGTGTGAGTGTTTAATGAATGTTGTCATGAATGTTGGCATACTTGAAGAACAACACGAGATAAAAATAAATACGAAACACACACAACATAAGTCTTAAACACTTTGCAAGATGGAAATCAAAATTTTGTATAGACTATAAATAAGTCTATACTGTCAATCGGCGAAATATCACTAAAATTATTAAGTGATACAATCGGTGAAAGCATAAGCTACACTGTGAATAGATCTACGTATCTAGTGAGTAGATGTTAATCAATTAACCTATCAATAATACAATTACGTAAACCAAGGGGCTTAGCCCACTTGGCCACCGGGCTCCTCACTTAAGTGGGAGACTGGGTTCGATTCCCTTTGGGAACGAATTGGAGTGGGAGGTATAAGGAGGACTTGGAGTATTTGAATTGTAAGGAGACTTGGTGAACTAACTTCTAACCACTAACAACTAACATTTACCGATCAAAAAAATAATAATACAATTACAGATATAAATGTTGAGTGAAATATTGAAACATTCACCAACGGAAGTAACGAGTATGAAACATCAATAAACTCAAATAATCTAAGCTAATAGACTACGCTATATTGTGTTTCCCTCAAACTCCAAGTATTATCTTCATAGCATCGTGTATTTATAGATATTACGGACACAAGTGTTCTTGAAGATAACTTCCACATCTCCCTTGAAAATAGGTAACTTCTAGTAACTTTCCCATGATCTTTTCAACTCCTCACTCTTGCCTTTTTCAAACGCATGACTTATATAAGCTGCTATAAGTCTTGATGCTGTAAAAACAAGACATTGAACAAGACATTTCGTGGGTTAAGGGTTAGTGGAAGTGGAAGGATGAATTCGATGTTGTGACCTAAATGTTGGCACATTAAAGTAACACTTGTCACTAACATCAACAATCTCCCCCAATTCGTCCTTTCTACCGTAACACACCCGATGTTGTACCATTGATTAGAATGTGTACACAATAGAGATAAGTAAATTAACATCAAGTTAATGACATCTCATTACTTAGCCAAAATAAACCGAAATAAAAATAATAAACAATAAACACAATACAAACAAAGAACACAAACTAAGAACAAGTATACAATCATGAACATAATCAAATACTAGATTTATAAAAACATAAATCAGAGCATAACTATAAAAAGTTCGAGAAAATACAATAACATAAACAAAGAACATAACATAAACAAATAAAATATATCGTAGCAACACAAATTTGAACATAAAAATTCAATCTAATACCAAACTAATAATAAGTTCGTAAATCAGAGCATAAGTACCAATGCATATACCTACACTACAATAAGTTTATATCATAACTTAAAACACATTGAAAACAAAATTAAAATGAGTCCTTTACAAGAATGATTGAACTTTAAATGCAAAACAAGGAGATGATTGGGCTCGTTTAAATATAATAACCGCATCTTCATGAATATACACAAACTCCCCTATCTTCAAGCTCTCCATCCTTGAAAGCTTCCCCATACTCTAATCACTAGTGCCCCCTATCATCCAGGTCATCATACAAAGACACTAAGGTCTTCATCATCCCGATCCACCGCATCAATTTTCTCAAAGCATCCATATTTGAGCTACGAGGACGCACTTAGTGTTGCTTGGAATGTTGAGCACATTATGCAGCACATCCCGGTATCGATTCGATCTCGATCTCGGCCACTGATCGGCACTCGTTCGGCCCCTTGTCATCTGCATCTGGTCCACCGGCAAAGATCTCCAACACTGCAGCGGTAGCGAGAAGATCCGGCACCATCGGCAACATTTGAAGCAACATCGGGTCCTACTCCCTCTGTGACAGGTAGAAATGAGTCTTTCCCAAATTCGCTTCGCAATTCCAGATTACTCAACAAACATTTTACATTAGAAATTGAATATTTTGCCATGGTAATCGATCTGTAATGAATTGTGGTTGGAGGCTGCGGAATGTTAGCAGCGTGTGTGCCAACATTTAGCGGAACATCAGCGCTTGAGCAACATGAACATCGCTGGTCATTATTTCTTTTGTATGACAGATCTATTACTCTCGGACCACTTCTCGGTACATGAAAAATTCCCGGACTCAATGCAAACGCGAGTGATAATCTCGAAATTCTCTCTTTGAAACCCATGTGCGAGAAATCATTTTGTAGATCAAACTAGGGTATGACAACAATCCCTTGCTAGACACTCTCCCGCAGTAAGTCATCATATTATCAAAAATAGTCTTCCCCAAGTTAAACCTCCTTAGATGTCCAATCTTATACATCAAAACAACTTGCTCGTGAGGTCGGGGTGGTAGTGTTTGAAGAGGGTAACCAATTGTAGACAATCAACTTGTGTAACACACTATACAAATCGGTTAAGACCGAGGAATTCATCCTATATTTCCACATAGTTTGTCTACCTCCAATTATCACACTCATGATCTCATCTAAGTTATCAACTTGCGGGTCCTCCTCATCTCTAGTTTTCAAAAGAATTAATCACAATGGTGTCACCTCTATAATCTTTCCTCCGAACTTAACCTTCCCATAATTCACATAGTTAACCTTAGAAATACTAACCTTGATTTGCATAGAATTCATAAATCCGATCTATCAAATAGGGGTAGCAAATTGAAGGGCATACATCGGGGATCTATCATTCGGTATATCCAACAAGATTCATAGACACAAAATCATCCATCTTTATAATTCTTTCACCAACAATCACTCGAGTCCTCAAGGTCCTAAATTTATCACTATCTATACCATGATAGCTATCATCGAATCACTTGAAGTCATAGATAGAGAAGAGTCAGTATGTACCTCTTCTAAACTTTTTGAGGATGATCCGAAGCTGAACACGATGTTTCCATAGGTGTAACAATATTTTCGAGGCACATTCTGCGGATCATTACGCCTTTTGCTTCTCTTCTCCAAGGTGGCGACCATCTCGGCTAGTGTTTGATTCATCTCTGAATCCTCGGTGCTCCCCTCGGATTAGACACTAAGGCGAAAGCCTGTTTACTAGTTTCCTTCTCCGGATGGCTTTTCTTATTACTTCATCGGAGGAATCAATCGAACACCCGAATGGGCTTCAATGCTACACCATCATCGTGCTTTTGACTTTTTCCTTTCTCCGAGTAATCTACCCGACACGACCGCCTTTTTGACAACACAACTAAGAACACTAATTTCACAAGAAAAATGAGTTTTGAATAATTTTACAAGAAATTACTCATGCGCACATGCGACTTTTTTTCAAATGCTTTAACAGTAAAGACGATGAGCACTTCCAAACATGATAAAAATGACTCATAACATCATATACAAAATTTTTACAAAATACAACTCAAAATACATGCCCACGGTTTGACCCAACAGTGCGTCATTTATGTACCACAACCACTCGAAAACCCGCGGGAGAGCCGCAGCTTGTCCAGTAGAACCACAGTCACAAATCATCAAATTACCTACAATACATAAATTATGTGAAATTTATAAATCTCAGTAAGTAGAAATTATGCATGATGTGATGTTCGGTTCGAAAACCTCCCAATGCACAAAGCACTCTCTTTAAAATCATCAATTTATTTATGAAACACTCGATAGGGCCCACGACTCACCGCTATGCACCGGAATACGAGCACTAAGCTCAATTTATTTATATTTAAGTGGCCACTATATGTATGAGCTCGACGTGAGGCCCATCCTCTTGTGGCCACCAAGGGTCCCCCCATCGCACCCCTCATGACCACCAAGAAGTCATCCCTCCATGCCGACCCATACCGTTGAGGATCCCACTCTCTAACGGCCTAGCGAGGTCCATCACCAAACCCGACCCCTGTCCGTTCGTAAGTCCCCTCTATAAAATCAATAAATGTGCGACAACACCATAGCACATGAGACGGTGGCCTACGCTAGGTAGCATATGCCAGATCTCGCTGGTCGCCTTAACTCCTAGGTCGCCCCTGCCGTCCTCGGTGCATAATCGTGGTCAATCACACCATTTGATAAAATATTTTCATGTTAATGCATGATATGCATGATGCAATGCAACATATACACACAGTAGAATCACATGCTCAACACCATTTTCACTTCCGCAATAATTATATAATTCACCGGTTCATTTCACGATAATCATGAACTCACATATTTAATCCACATTAAATATTGAGCTCACAAACTCTTTTACAATAACCATTAAATATCAATCAAATATCACAACTAACATAATATTCACATATCATCAATTAAGCATAAATACTTCACAAATATTATATTTATGCATTGTAGGTGCAAATGAATTCCTACTTACCTCAAGTTCGCAAAACGTTGATAAATCAAACCCTTAATTCCTTTATAGCCTCACTAACAAACAAGAACAATTATTAATAATTTGAGGGTAGAGTTTTGTTCTACTCATCGCGAGCTTTAAAATGGTATAAAATTTATCGATCAACAAGTCAAATACTTACCAAAATATTTTGAAATTTCTCTCCCCTTTCTCTCTCTTCTCTCTCTCCCTCCCTCTCTCTATCTCTCGGCCCTTTTCTTTTGTAAATGAGGCTAATTGGCAATTAAAGTGGATGCATATCACCGCCTCAACTAAACTTGCTAGGTAAGCTTTTGCATTTTTTTATTATTATTTCTTTATCTTTATCTACACATATTTATATATATTATCTTAAGTCACGTACTCATACATATATACACACACACTACAATTATATTATATATATAATTAATAGAAACAATTAATATATATTATAATTGATTCAATTAATACTACTAATAATTATATAATTTGTATTAGTACTCAAAATACTATCAAACCTCAATCACTTATAAATTAATTTTCTCACTACTAAACATATAAATGCATATTTAATTAATTTAATATTTTAAAGCACAATAAAATAATGCAAGATAAAATAATTTAAAATCACAAGTAGCACATAATTAATTAAAAATACACTCAATGCATGAAATATATTAGTTAATGAATAGTGAGAGGCTTGAATATCATAATAATTAATTTTCACATTAACACTAGAGGTAGTAGCAATTGAGTAGTACAAAATGAATTAAATAAAATCTTATAATAAAGTCAATTATTGTCTCACTACTAAGTAGGTAAAAACACATATTTAACACAATATTTAAAACAAGATAAAATATTACGAGATTACAAGTAACACACAAATAAATAATTTGTAATGCACAAAATATGTGGAGTATGTTAACTCATGACTAGTTGACACTCAATTTGTTTATTACTACTACTTCAATAAAATATCATATATTTAAATCTTAAGGAGTAAAATGAAAGAAATTATAAATAAATGACGTGTCACTCATATAAGTTAATAAAAATGAGTAAATTTTATTGGTAAATAACTAAAGAGAGATTAGGATATCACATCCTCCTCCTTATAAAAATTTCATCCTCGAAATTTAGTATGATATAAAACCTTATTCTTGTATATTTGATAAAGGAATAGTCCTTTTATCTTAATTACCTGAATGACGATTTAATTTTTATGTTTACCTGTTTTAACCTTTAGAGATTTATATCGTGTCAATATAATTTATTTATAACTTCTGAAGAGAAATTTATTTACTTCTACACAAAAGAGTATCAAAATGGAATAAGGATTAGATAATATCTCTAAAAACTCACTCCACATTAGACCAGTGTGCAATACTTAACAATTTATTTGTCCATTTCACAAGAATAAATGAAACCAACATACAATGACAACATCACCATGCAAACCAACACCTTTGGAATTTCATATCAAGTCAAATTATATATTTCTATGATGTACCGTCCTCGTCTATATCTCTACATTCATTTATGCACATTATTTATTTTTATATGATCTTCATATGACCTTAAACTATTTCTCTCAAATATTTTATTTTCTAAGCCACCAAATATTTACATTACATAACATGTCACTTATGTAACATATGAATTTGAATAGTCTAGAAAATTTAATTTTGATATGCCTACGTATTTCATTGTCGGTAACATATATTCCTTTCTCCAATATTTTATCAAAATACATTTTTCACAATCTTAATATATCTTCTTTCATTATATAATGCATGACAGACAAAGCATAATTCACTTTTGTAACTAATGATGTGAGCTAAGAAGATATCATATTGAAATAACAAACAAGATCACGATACGGAAAATCATATACCGGACAATAATGCTCTTTAAATAATACAAACATATGCAAAAAGGACAGAGATTATGGACACAAAAATTTCAAGTGACCTATAATATTACTAGAACACAGGTCATATATTTATTGCAATAAGTTAGAAGCTTAATTCCCTTATAAAAAACAAAACCCAAAAGAATTATTCCTACACAAAATTGTGCTCATTTTAGTAAGGCCTGTCATGTGGATTGTGCCCTAAACAATTTAAAAAGTTCATCTCCTATTTTTATTTAAGCACTTTTAGAAATGATAGTCAACTTGTTCTTAGTAGTTATTCATCATACCCTTATTTCTACATTCATTATTTTCATTTCAGGACTTTAAATATAATTGCTCATCTATATTGGTTCATCCTTTGAGATTGTTCTAGGTATGCCCTCACAGGATGACATCTCATTGTAATGTTGTAAGACAATTATCTCAACATTAAATATGTCTACATCTCGCGAGTTGGTTTAATTGTTATCCTCATATATCTTACTCTAAACTCTTTGATAGATTCTATAGGAGTAATCTGTGGTGTAATGCCCTGTGTTGCCTCTTCATTTACATACTTGTCGATATAAAAATGAATAATGCAATTATACATGTAAAATTAACCCAAATGAAAACAATAAATTTTTCTTTAGATTATATAAATATTTTCAACATAGGTCATTTATGAGATAATAACACAATAAGATAGCAAATATATAGCATAACATAAACTTAAAGTGATCGATTCTAAATAACAAAAAATGAATCACAATTGTTTGAACACAGTAAATTAAAATAAATAAAAAATTATATTTACTTACTTTAATTCAACCATATTCTTTCTTTTCAGGTCATCATGTAATTCACTTGATAGCACTAGTATTTGTATCACTAGGGTGTTACCGCAAATTAACTCTACTATCACATAATATATGCATGTGAAATAACTTATCTAATGCAAACCTAAACTCCCCAAAATCATAACTACCACACACGTCCCGTGCACCGATACACATGCACGACCACATACGCTCACGAGCACACGCTGCTCCGGTCAGCGGCTCGGCGGCGGCGATCAAACAATAGCATCTTAGCCAAGTAACATTATGCAAGAGTAAGATAGTTGGAGTCATTCTATAATATTTCTTATGTATTCTGCCTCAGCTTAAACAAAGTCATATATATAGTTCTCTATCTTTGTTAATCAACAAATATTTTATTATATGATCATTATTTCTCTTTTCTATTACGGATGCAAAATATGACAGGTGACTTGTAAATATTAAATATGTTATGAATGAAAGTAGAGCTTCTTCTAATAGTCCAGACAAGTTTCTAAGACCTTATAATCCATAAGACATTTGAAATTGCATAATCTAAAAATTAGTAATCATTTCATTATGCATTTTTTTCTTCATGTATTGGTTCTATACCATTAAATTCCAATGTTAAAGCTAAGTACTATCCCGTTAGAGAGAAAACTAAACAACATCATCGCATTTATTTCCTATAATCATGAGTCCTTCAAACACTAGGGTCTCATATCTACTAGAATGTCATTCATTTAATCTAACAATAACATTGTTATGCTAACAACAAAAATAACACATGAAAGTTTAAACATCATTTGATTCATATAATGAGAATATGCATCGCTTCACATAACATACAACTTATCGGGCATAGCTGGGTCCCCAAGTTTAGAGTTCGTGTACACACATGTCTACAAGACCCAAACCGTGCTCGATACCACTCGACATGACCGCCTTTTTGACAACATAACTAAAAACACTAATTTCACAAGAAAAATGAATTTTGAATAATTTTACAAGAAATTACTCGTGCGCACGTGCGACTTTTTTCAAATGCTTTGTTGATGTTATGACGAGTGTTACTCGTAATGTGCCAACATTCTCGGTCACAACATCGAATTCGTCCTTCCACTTCCACTAACCCTTAACCCACGTTTTGTCTTGGTCAATGTCTTGTTTTCTTTTCAGATGAAGACTTACGGCGATTACGAAGTCATGCGTTTGAAAAGGCAAGCAAAGAGAAGTTATAAAGATCATGGGGAAGTTACAAGGAAGTTACCTATTTTCAAGGGAGATGTGGAAGTTATCTTCAAGCATTAAGAGTCCAGATTTATCTATATATACACGGCTGCTATGAAGATTAAAACTTGAAGTTGAGGGAAACACAATCTAGCATAGTCGATTGACATAAACTATAGAATTTATTGTAGTTTCATACTCGATACTTCCGTTGGTGAATGTTCCAACATTTCACTCAACATTGGGTCTTTATATGTATTAGTGATAGGTTAGATTGAATATTGTCTAGTCACTATATACGTAGATCCATTCACGGTGTGGCTTATGTTTTCACCGATTGTATCACTTAACAATTACTAGTGATAATACGCCGTTTGGCAGTATAGACTTATTTATAGTCTATACGAAAATTTTGATATCCATCGTGCAAAGTGTTTAAGACTTCCCATTTGTGTATTTACTGTTTCATTTATTTTCGTCTCGTGTTGTTCTCGATTGTGCTAACATTCGTAACAACATTCTATATAAACACTTATGCACACCTTCAATTGGCACCACTCAAAACCCCGCAGAGCCGCATACCTTGTCCAAAGAGAACTACAAACGTCACAAATCATCAAATTACCTACAATGCATAAATTATGTGAGATTTATAAATCTTAGTAAGTAGAAATTATGCATGATGTGATGTTCGATTCGAAAACCTCCCAATGCACAAAGCACTCTCTTTAAAATCATCAATTTATTTATGAAACACTCGATAGGGCCCCTAACTCACCGCTATGCACCTAACACGAGCACTAAGCTCAATTTATTTATATTTAAGTGGCCGCTATATGTATGACCTCAACGTGAGGCCCATCCTCTTATGGCCACCGAGGGTCCCCCCATCGCGCCCCTCATGACCACCAAGAAGTCATCCCTCCACGCCGACCCATACCGTTGAGGATCCCACCCTCTAACGGCCTAGCGAGGTCCATCACCAAACCCGACCCCCGTCCGTTCGTAAGTCCGCTCTAAAATCAATAAATGTGCGACAACACCATAGCACATGAGACGGTGGCCTACGCTAGGTAGCATACGCCAGATCTGCTGGTTGCCTTAACTCCTAGGTCGCCCGCCGTCCTCGGTGCATAATCAGTGGTCAATCACACCATTTGATAAAATATTTTCATGTTAATGCATGATATGCATGATGCAATGCAGCATATACACAGTAGAATCACATGCTCAACACATTTTCACTTCCGTAATAATCATATAATTCACAAATTCATTTCACGATGATCATTGAACTCACAGTTCATTCTGCAACGCCGCATTCTCTCGGTCGCCTTAACTCCTAGGTCGCCCCTTCCGTTCTCACTTTTGAAATCCCCAAATTCATTTCTAATCACTCGGCTAATTCATTTCTACTCACAACTCACCAATTCAATCACCCTATCCATTTCTATAAAAATTGCAGAATTCATAAGTTCATTTCACAATAATCATGGAACTCACGGGTTTAATTCATAATTATAACTGTACTCACAGTTCATTTCACGATAATCACCTGAACTCACATATTTAATCCACATAAAATATTGAGCTCACGTGCTCTTTTACAATAACCATTAAATATCAATCAAATATCACAACTAACATAATATTCACATATCATCAATTAAGCATAAATACTTCACAAATATTATATTTATGCATTGTAGGTGCAAATGAATTCCTACTTACCTCAAGTTCGCAAAACGTTGATAAATCAAATCCTTAATTCCCTTAAAGCCTCACTAACAAACAAGAACAATTATTAATAATTTGAGGGTAGGGTTTTGTTCTACTCATCGCGAGCTTTAAAATGGTATAAAATTTATCGATCAATAGAAGTCAAATACTTACCAAAATATTTTGAAATTTCTATCCCCTTTCTCTCTCTTCTCTCTCTCCCTCCCTCTCTCTATCTCTCGGCCCTTTTCTTCTTTTCTTTCGTAAATGAGGCTAATTGGCAATTAAAGTGGATGCATATCACCGCCTCAACTAAACTTGCTAGGTAAGCTTTTGCATTTTTTATTATTATTTTCTTTATCTTTATCTACACATATTTATATATATTATCTTAAGTCACGTACTCATACATACACACACACTACAATTATATTATATGTATAATTAATAGAAACAATTAATATATATTATAATTGATTCAATTAATATAACTAATAATTATATAATTTGTATTAGTACTCAAAATACTATCAAACCTCAATCATTTATAAATTAATTTTCTCACTACTAAACATATAAATGCATATTTAATTAATTTAATATTTTAAAGCACAATAAAATAATGCAAGATAAAATAATTTAAAATCACAAGTAGCACTTATCCCTACAACCCATTGTTCTCAGATGATCGCTTTTCTCGACCACAACCCATCGAGCTTGAAGCTTTCTATTGAACAATCTGAAATCGAGCGGTAAGTTCACCTGTATCGGTTGAGTCGGAAAATGGGTCATCCATCGGAGCATCCTGTGGGGATTGAGGTGGCGTGAATACGAGGAGCTTGTATTGCGAAAGTCAACCTCCACGCTTCCGACCATGACGACGAGATAGATAGTTCACTTCGTCAAGTTCTTGAACGCATAAACAATCTGATCGAGTAGCTCCCTCCGTGAGTTTGACGGTCATTGGGTAGGTTTCGAGAACAGGGTCCTGTTGGGCTTCACCGCTATTAGGATTTTGTGGCGTTCGCCCAAAATCAAATTATCTCGAGGTTTGAGCATCGAGAATTTGGGTTTCGGGTGATGGAAGAGGGACATCAACGGACCCAACCCTAATTGAAGAGGGCGATGTTGGGTGAGTTGCGCCAACATTCTCGAGACATTATCAACTGCCATTTGAGCTAGGAGATGAAGATTTTTCGAGGAAGAAGATGAAGCTGGAGAGTTTGAGTGTTTAGATTGTAAAGGTGAAGAGTTTCCTTGATCAGCCATTTGAATTAATACCTGCAAGCACTTTTCAAAATAATATTAATTTAATAAAAATATGTGTTTAATTAAGAAATAATACCTATAAGCATTAATAATGATACCTTCAAACTTTGTGCTTAATTCGAGAATAGATGAATTAATGTGTATAACACACCGAACACTAAGGACCTTAAATAGGGAAAAGAAAGAACGTAGAAGTTGTGATTACATCGGTGTTAAGAAGAATAAGATTAATCACATCCCTAAGAAATAGGGATAAACCGAATGTGTGGAAGTTAATTTAAAAACATGCTAAAACCGCTATTTAAAATAAATAACCGCACAATAAAATAAATTAGACTGTAAAATTGCTAGAAACAATTTAAAAATAAATAATTCTTCATAAAATAATATTCGGAAAATTATTAAACTCATAAAGGCAAATAATCGTATGAGAACCAGAATGTTATTTAATGAATGTCGGCACACACACTTCTCAACTCAATTTTTACATGAAATTAATTCATTTGTGTTGCACTATATTTTGCTTTTCTCACTTATTCACATTGATCTATTTTTCCAAAAGAGATCATCGTAGTTGTCGACTCCGTGTCCCATAATTACTCAATGGATTTGTGAATGTATTGATGCATTCAAGTCACCTTTTGAAAAGAGAAAATCATAGTAGTCAACTCCGTGCTCCATAGTTACTCAGTGACATAACATCTAATTGTGAGTTATTTAATTGTATTTAAGAGAAGTGTGTCCAGGACATTTATATTAATCACAGTTCTAATACTATTTACACAAGAGAGTTCGAAAACACAAAATATTACAATACTTAGAAAAATTTAAATAAATTGTTCTAGTGTTGTCACAAATGTGGGCACATTTGATACAACACACAACAATAACAGTCTAATTTGTGCATAAACCTAGAGATTTTCTAAGTGAAGAAAACCTCTCATTATCAAGGACTTTAGTAAAAATGTTCTGCAATTTGATTCTCGGTAGGAATATATTCCCACTTTACAACTTCTTTCTCTACACGGTCCCTAATGAAATGGTGTCTTATACTTATATGCTTAGTTAAAAATGTTGCGCAGGGTTCTTAGATATATTAATTGCACTTGTATTGTCACAATATACAGTAAGAGTATTGCTCTCCAAACCATAATCATTGAACATCTTCTTAAGCCATAGAAGTTGAGTACACCAGCTTCTGTAGCTATGTATTCTCGATTCAAAGAAGGATAAGGAAACACAATTTTTCTTCCGGCTAAGCCATGAAACAAGATTGTTACCCATGTAGAAACATCCTCCACTTGTACTCTTTCTATCATCACTATCATTTGCCCAATCTGCATCACTATAGCCACCAAAGAACAATTAGTGTCTTTGCTATACCATATTCCATAATCACATGTACCGCCACATATCTAATGATCCTTTTCACTAAATTCATATGAGATTATTTTAGATTAGCTTGATAACGAGCACATAAACAAACACTAAACATAATGTCCGACCTACTAGAAGTCGATATAAAAGACTATCAATCATTGATCTATATAATGTTGGGTCAACATCCTGCCAACATTGTCTTTACACAATTTTTGTGTTGATCCCATATGTGTCTTCATGTGTTTAGCATTGTCTAAACCAAACCGTTTCACAAGATTTTTGGCATATTTACTTTGTGAGAAAAAAATGCCATCTTTGCATTGCTTAATTTGAAGACCTAAAAGTAATTTAAGTCTCCGACCATCGACATTTCAAAGGTAGAGGTCATTTCATGTACAAACAATTCAAGCATCTTTTCACATCTAGAACCAAACACAATGTCATCAACATATATTTGAGCAATCATGAGATTATTTCAAGAATGTTTAATAAACAATGTCCTATCGGCTTTACCTCTATAAAAACCAAATTCAACAAGAAAATCGGTTAATCTACCATACCATGCCCTAGGTGCTTACTTTAAACCATATAAGACTTTCTTAAGTTTATAAACATGATCAGGATATTCATGATTTTCAAACCCTTTAAGTTGTTCTACATATGCTTCTTCCATAAGAATTCCATTTAAAAATGCAGTCTTGACATCCATTTGATGCGCTTTTATATCAATGTAGCATGCAATAACAAGTAATAATTTTATAGATTCAATTTTAGCCACTGGAGCAAATATTTCATCAAAATTAATACCTCCTACTTATGTATAGCCTTGTGCAACTAATCTAGCTTTGTTTCTTATAACATTACCGTATTCATCACCTGTTTTTGAAGATCCACTTGGTATCAATTACATTCATATTTCCGTGCCTAGGTACAAGCATCCATACATCATTTCTATCAAATTGATTAAGCACCTCATGCATTGCATTAATTCGCTTTTCATCTTTCATAGCTTCATCAACATTTTTAGGTTCGGTGAGAGAATGAAAACATTCAAAGTTTACCTTGTTGCACATAGATGTCATACAGATTGATCTTACCACATGCCTTGCATCAAAACTTAATTTTTCTCATTGTTTGTACACTGATTGAGGTTTACCTATGATTAGTTGTTGTGGATGATTTGTGAGAATTCGGAAGATGGTACCGTAGTAGGAAAAGACATAGTTCTATTAATTTCTGGATGTTGAGATGATGTTGCTTCGGATGTGGGCACATTTGCAGCAACATTCTCAATCGACTTAGAAATATCGTAACCTTGCATCTGCTCAATAAGATCGACCACATCTTCTTCAACGGTATTATCTCGCAAGATTAGCATTATCATCAAATACAACATTCATAAGCTCTTGAACAATATCAGTCCTAAGATTATAGATCCTAAAGACTCTACTTGTTTCTAGCATAACCAAGAAAGAAACCTTTATCACTCGTTGAATCAAATTTATCAAGCCGGTCTCTATCATTCAAGATGTAACAAATACATCCAAAGATATGAAAATATTTCAGATTAGGCTTCTTATTATTAAAAAATTCATAAGGTGTTTTAGAAGAATTAGGTCTTAAATAAACTCTGTTTGAAATATGACAAGCAAGTATTCAAAGCTTCGCTCAAAATCTTTTTGAAAATTTCTTGGATATAAGCATTACTTTAGCCATTTCTTGTAGAGTTCTATTCTTTCTTTCAAGAACACCATTTTGCTGAGGTGTTTTAGGAGAATAAAACTCTTGAATTATACCTTTTTCTTCACAAAAATTAGTGAATAAGCTGTTCTCAAACTCCCTACCATGATCGGACCTTATCTTCTTAACCTTAGAATTATAAACATTTTAAAAACGTTTATAAAGAATTTTGAATACACTAAAAACATCTGATTTCTCTTTAAGAAATTCAATCCATGTAAACCTTGAGTAATCATCAACTATGACAAAAGTTTACCTTTTACCACCAATGCTTTCGGTCTCCATTGGTCCCATTAAGTCCATATGTAAAAGCTTAAAGCAAAATTTTGTAGTACAATGTGTCAACATTTCATGCGACATTTTGACTTATTTACCACTTTGACAAGGTCCACATATATTAGATGCATGCATTCGTAGTTTAGAAAGACCTTTAACAATATCTAATTTCAGTAATTTGACAATATTCCTATAATGAGTATGTCCAAACCTTTGATGCCAAAGTGTACTTTCATCAGTTTGAACATTAAAGCAAGCTTGATTTGAATCAATTAGATAGCAATTATCAACTGATCTATTTTCAACCATAAGACAATCATTATTATTATTTAACACATAGCATAAAATTTTATCAAACTTTACATGCAAGTCATCATCACATAGTTGATTAATGCTAATCAAGTTTGCAAGTAAACCCTTAACATGCAAGACTTTTGTCAAGTTAGGAAAACCAGAAACATTCTGTGTACCTATTCCAACAATTTTACCTTTTGAACCACCATCATATGTAACATTTCCACCATCATATACTTTATAATCGGTAAGAAATCTTTCTTCACCAGTCATGGGTCTAGAGCAACCACTATCAAAATAACAAAGTCCAGGAGCACATGCTTTCAAAGAGGTGTGAACAACATTACATACTGATTTTGACTTTAACACCCAGGTAGAATTTTTAACAGACTTTTGAGAAGATTTTTGAACTGTCTGCATTTCGAATGTTGAACGAGAATGTGGCAACATTTTCACAGACATTTTAGCAAATTTCTTGTCCTGTTTCATTCTTAAACAATTTATCTCTTATGACCTTCGGTAAAGCAATAATGACAAATAATCTTCTTTTCGTAATCATATTTTAGTTTTTCGGAGGTTCATCAAGGTTTTGTAAACACAACAAACTTGTTATTGCTTAAAAACTGAGTAATGTTACCATTATACCCAAGACCATGTCCACTAGTACTTCCAATTGTTAGTGCATCATCAAACTTTCTTTGAACTTTCAATATCTTTTGAAATTCGGTGTTGTGCCTTTAAGCTCCTCTTTAAGGTTGCATATTTCCAGATCTTTCCTTGTCAATATGACCTCGAGCTTTGTCACCAAAT
This sequence comes from Paraleonurus japonicus, assembly GCA_030762865.1. Lineage (NCBI taxonomy): Eukaryota > Viridiplantae > Streptophyta > Magnoliopsida > Lamiales > Lamiaceae > Paraleonurus > Paraleonurus japonicus. Next base: position 7,634,213 of record CM061058.1, read on the forward strand.
CCTTTTGGTATGACTCTTCAATAGCCATGTCTTTCAAAGCTTTCGAGTGGATTCCAACTCCTTTTCAAGCTTAAGATAACTGGACTTACAATCTTTACAAACATTGTTAGATGTACCTGCTTTATCTACACACAAACTTGAGAAAAATTAACTTCTCGGTATTTCTAATGTTTCCTCAAATGTTGACACATTTGACTCAACATAAGAATCATCCAAGACATCATCAAGAGTATCATCATATATAATTCTTGCGAGAAAAGTATAGTCTTCATTTTTATCGAATCATCCTCACAATCGATTCATCGCTTAAGGTAGCATTGAAATTTACCCTTTTTCTCAAAAGAGTGTTTGCACATTCATTAGTATAATGATCAAAACCAGAACATGCATCACATTTAACATTCTTCCTATATTCGGATCATATTTGATCTTGTTACCTCTATCAAATTGCTTAGATTGATTCAAATTCCTATTCTTATCGAGTGCAATTGACGTGAACTTCCAGTTTGATCTCTATCCCGATTTTTAATTTGTAAATTATTTCTAAGTCTATTTGCTCTCTTTTTCAAGAATGAATTAAAGCGCTTAGTTAAGAAAGCAATGTTGTCAAGATTGTCGACACAATCATCAACAACATCTTCATCGGAATCTATTTCAAGAATAACAAGCAGATTTGTTTATCAAAACTTGAAGATGTCTCTCCTTTGAAAACAGAAATTTTCCTTTCGGATTTCTCATTATCTCTTTGGGAAAATTTCATTTCATAAGTTTTCAAAATACTAATCAACTCATTTTGTGTAATAGCATCGGTATTTTTAGCTTCCTCAATAGCACATATTTTAGCATCAAAACGTTTAAGAACAGTTCTTAAAATTTTATGTGCTAACCTTGTCTTGGATATAGCTTCACCAAGTGCTTGAGATTCATTAGAAATGTTGGTCCCACGAATTGAGTATATTATCTAGAACCTTGAGACAACCTTCTAGGGAAAATCTAGAAGGGGGATTGAATAGATTTTCAAACTTTTCCAAAACCTAGAAAATCAATTCAAGAAACCAAAGTTTACACAAGAAAAGCAAATTTAAACTCAATTTAAACGGATCAAAAGCAATCGATTACAAGTCGATTATGAATCTGAAATTGAATTTGATTAAAAGTTGAAATTGATTAAGAAGCAGTTAGTAGGAAAGCAGTAAAGAACACAACAATTTATAGTGGTTCGGATCTAACCGATCCTACATCCATTCTCCTCCTTCAACACGAAGAAGGGTCTCACTACTTACTAACTTACTCACTTACCGTCTTACAGATTACAACTTTTCCCTGATGATAATCTTCTAATCTTCAAGTCTATCTTCAACCTCTAAACTTTCTGGAATCTCTAAATTTATAGTGCAAGAGTGTGTTGAAGATGTAAAGAGTAGTGTTCTATAAACACTTAGAACATGTGAAAATCTCTTTGAAATACTTGTGTGAAAGTTTTTAAACTTGTGAATCGTGAAAGTGTAAAATACTGAATTGTAAAGTATTTTTGAAACAAAGGCCTAGGAGCTATTTATAAGCTGTGAGACGAGATAGTTTGTTGTAACAAACTAAAAGCGCCTAACAAACATAATCTTGATAATCGCCACGACTTGGCCGATCTTGAGCTAGTAAATGCATCGACTTGGTGATGACTTGCCTTTCTTATTCTACTCGGCTTATCTTGACCTCGTCTCGAGCTCTTCTGATTGTCTCCTGCAGATGACTTATTCCAAGCTTGTCTCTAGAAGATAACCGCCTCTTCAATCCTCATGAATTATCCGGCTCTTCCTAGTGATCGATCTAATCTGGATCTTCATCTTAGCTGTTCTTGAAGTTTGACTGATCTTTTACTTAGTCCGAGTTGACTCTCCTCGATTGCTTTTAACTCATCAAAACTTCTTCTCGATCTAAAAATTTCCCCCTTTTTGATGAAGTTAAATCTGCAAGAAAAAGACATACTCACACGGTGATGTTAGTCAAGGTTTTTCAAGATACTTAGATAGGCACATTAAAGCACATTTGTATTTAATTCAGTATTTATTCATATTAGGGCACTTAATTCACACTTAGAAAGATTTGAAAAGTTTTACTAAGAATTTAAAAATTTTAGCCAAAAGACTTTTTCGGATGATTAGTACTTAGAAAAGTTTTAAGTTTTAGGACTTTGAAAAATTTTAAAACTTAGAAATTTTTACTTAAAATTTTTGAAAATTTTGATTCAGATGAAAATTTTCTCGGATGATTAACACTTAGAAAATGTTTAAGTTTTCTTAAAAGCGAAAGAAAGCTTAAAATAAGACAAGTCAAAAGCAGACAAGATGAAGTATTATTCACATCATATTCACATATTACAAAGATGGATAAGAAAAAGAAGATAAGGTAAAGAAAAAGTCCTTCGATCGGGTTCTCCACCGATAGGCTTCTCGAACAGCCAGCCGGTGAAGACCCGTCTTCGAGTGCCTTAAGCTCTTCTTTACCTTTCGTGCCCGATTCCACTTCAGCCTTGGCAACAATGCCTCTGATCCGATTCATGTCAACTGGTCCGTCGGGGTTGGTCTTGGGTTTGCCTCGTCTCGTAAGCTGGAGCACATAAGTCGGCGTTGAAAATTTTATCGGCGTCGTCGATCGGGCGATGATAAAGGTTGACATCTTCTTTCTTGATCCACTCATGCCACCTTAGGTCTTCGTCACTGAAGAATCGAGCCTTTCAAGATGTACCAGTGGTACATCCATCCGGCATCTAGATTCTTCTCTTTATACTCTTTGAACCATTGTCCCACGACCTTCGGAGGATTAAGTGTTCGGTGATAAGGTCTGAATTCAACTTCTTCTGCCCCTTTCATCTCCCACTTTCTGACCTCCTTGCTCCACCTCATCTCTAATCCTTTATTTTTCTTCTTCAGCGCTTCTTTTCCCTTTCCCCATACCAGGCCTTCTCTTGCCTAATTCTCGTGGATCTGTTCTTCCGAAAGGTTTGAGTAATCGGGCTCTCTCTTCCTCTTCTCGGCTAGGGTAGTTTTGAGAATTACAGACTTTGGGTGGAGAAGTCTCCTCGAGACACCTTTCCTTTGCCTTTTCCCTTCACCTCGGTGACTTCTCTGCTTCCTTCATTTTGGCCAATAGCTAAGCATTTTTCTTCCTCTTCTTTCTTTCTCCCGATCTCATCCTCTTTCGGGCTTCTTCCAATTGGTTCACCCTCACCAAGCGCAGCCCATCGTATTTGAGCCGGACATCCTCCTGGCTGCTTCGGCCTTAGCCGCATTGGCCTTAGTGCCAACTACTCTCTTTGTCTCTTCCAGAGCAGCTGTGAGGGTTCACTCTCTTTCTTAATTTGCCCTTTCCCCTTTTTGACTTCATCGGCCAGGCGGTCGGCTTCTGTCTCCGGATCCTTGCATTTAATGCGGAAGTCGACTTGTCGAGGCTAATGAGTCAACTACAATGGCGTTGTAGTCGGTGACACGATTCCTCGGTCCTTGCACCTCCTCCTCCAAAGCCTTCACTTTCTCGGCCAAGACAGAGTTAGTAAGAGCAATAATTTTGTCAATTAAATTTACCTCTACTTCCCTTATCTTTGGCAATCATAGTCTCCGTGATGACCTCAACCATCTTCTTCGTTTTCCTCTTCATCTTTTTGGAAAAAGTTTGTTTAATTTTTCTCTCCATTTGGGCAACGATAGAGGAGGTGGCTGAAGTTGGGCTTAGTCATTGTCCTCATCCTCGGATGAGGATTCAGACTAGGAGGAGGGGTTTGTGGTTCTGTTGTTTGAGGTAAAGGGGTAGGAGAGCTCATCTGGATGTCCTCCAGAAATGAGTTAGAGGAAATCTTAATTTGGAGGTGAAGTTTGTGTTTGTGGGAGAATGGAGGTTTGTGTTTCGGGAATGGGAATGGTAGACGAGGTTGGTTGTTACGGTTGAGGGATGGTAGTTGGAACTACTCGATCAGCATCTCAAGTCGAGCCAGGGTGGCTCGACTCGAGCGAAAATCATGTCGCGAAATTGGGCTGCTATAAATGTCACTCAACTCGAGCGAGCGACGACGTCTCGGACATAGGGAGAGATGGCTAGGTCGAGGCGAGCTCCGGATGATTTAAGCGAGCTACGACAATCGGAAGTTCTTTACCTCGACTCGGATTGAGGGTGTGAATGTAGGGGCTAGGATCGAGGTGAAGAGGAGGATCGAGTCGTGATGGCGGAGATGTGCATAGTGGCGACAGCGGCTGCGGGCGTCGTGAGTTTGGCGACGGTGAAGGCTGTTGTGGCACAGGTTGTACGGCGTTCGATGACGGCGACGAGGGAAGAGGTGCAACGACGGCTGATGGTGGTTAGGTGGTTGTCTGGAGTAGTGAGGGTGCGTGATGCGTGATGGATCTCGCGAAGAAGAAGAAGTGAGTGCACTCACTAATATGATGGGTGTATCAGCTTTAGGGTGCACTCGGGTTGTTTTTCGCCGTCTCAACTTCGTCGACCGTATCTCCTTCATACAAACTCCGAATGACCTGATTCTTTTGCGTTGCAATTGTCTGCATCGGCCCTCTTTCTTTCCATGCAATTGCTCCGTTAATTTGGCAATGTTAAAAGTCCTCAATTTGTCCTCCAAAATAGGCCTCAACCTACAATTTTACATTAAAAACACCAACTCAAATAATGAACTGCAATTGGACCAATTAATAGTGAATTAACATGAAAATCATATCAATTTGAGATGATTAAACACACAATTATCATGCAATAATTCACCCTAATCAACAAACAAATCAAGAAAAAATCAAAACAACATGAGAAAGCGAGTCAAGAAAAAATCTGCACATTAATAAACAACTTACGTAAGAAAAATAAGAAAAAAAAACAAGAAACAAGAAATCAAAACAACAAGAAACTGAGTCACTAAGTCACAAAACTCAATGAGTTTTGGATCTCGATTCACACTTGTAGGGGAACTCTCCACTTCATCCTCGGTGAGCCACCATCACACCTGCCGAGAAGTAATCTTAGACAAATTAGGGTTTTGACTAAAAATTAGGGATTTAGATTAAAACTCACCTATCTTCAAATATACTAACACTTGCGACCGATGAAGAAGATGAATCTATTTTCTTCACCGGTTTGGGACCGATTAGAGAGATTACGAGATGTGGCGGTGGTCACGGTGTGAATCTGTCTCGGATGAAACTATTTTCTTCACAAGTAGCATCACAAAGGTGGCGATGGTTGTGACAATGGCATCTCGTTAGCACAATGTTGCGGTGGTGGCAAAATAAATTTAAATAACAATTATCCTTCCCCCAAACTTAGACATTGCTAAGAAATTCTATATTTGGTAAAAAGAATAGTTTACTCTTAAAATGCACCAAACATGATTCCAATAAGCTCAAAATATTCCTCACAAAATAATACAAAAAGATAACCTCTCGAACTCAATATACAACTAAATGCCAATCAAGTAAAAGATAAAATTTATTTACAAGTATATTGTTAATATAAACCGAAATTCGTCATAACAAAACGTTAACCAAGACCAAGACAAAAATGGGGGTGTGTCGGTGCAATTGAAAAATGCATAAAAAGACGAATACCCCCAAACATAGACCTTGCTTAAAACTTCTATGTCTAGGAATAGATGTTTGTGATGAGAGTGAATTGATGCATGATTTTTGAGGTGATTAATTGCAAAAGTGATGAAAAGTGTTAGTATTTGTGCTTTAAGGTGTAGAGTATCACTTATTTGCTTGAAAGGTATTATTGTGTGGAAACTAATGATTTTTGAAGTGTTTCAACTCATTTTCGTGGTTTTTAAACTGAGAGTACGGGATTCATACGGCGAAAAAGATGAACAAGTGGGGCAAAAATGGGGTTTTGGAGGTCAAGTCGGGCCCACAAAAATCCCTGGACTTCGACCACCGGTCGAGCACGGAAGGATTAGACAAATATTTGCCTAAGTCACTTGAAGCTCGAGTCGAGCTTACATGGCTCGAGTTAAGGTGCTATTCGATGTTAATTAGCTCGGGTCGAGCTTGAAGACCAAGTAAAGAAATATTGAATTTTTGCGCGCTCAAGTTGTATAGATATTACGAAGGTGTGTTTATTACCAAAAGTGTGCCCGGCCAAGATGGTAAGGTGCTCCTCCATGTGCGCTACTGGCCCCAGGTTCGATCCCTACTAGCTGCTTTTCCCGATTTTTTTAAAAAGAGCCCCCAAGCTTCTCCAAGCTAAATATATACTACAAAAAGTGTACTTCATACTAAAAGCTTGGCTGCCGAGACGGCAAGGAGCTCGCCTAATCGCGGAGAAGACCCGAGTTCGAACCACGATAATGCATTTTTCTCTTGGACGAAAAATAGAGCACAAGTTAGTTTAGGAAAGTTACCACTCGTTTTTAGGGCGATTTTTGCAATTCCTAGCTACTTAGATCCAAGTTGAGGATGATTTGATTGCTCTTGCTATAAGTATTGATGATTGTGGTTTAATTGAGATAGATAGTTTTCTAATTGTTGATATTTATTGTGCTTTATACATTTTATCTCTTTTGATTAGTGTTTGATCACCCTAGCAACAAACGAGAGTTGAGCTAACGTGATTAGGGATTAACCGAGTTATAATTGTGTATGTTTGTATGAATTAAATGCTTTGTAATTGAGAGATTCATTGCATTAAGAATACTCACATTTAGACATTGTGTGATTAATGAAGACATTGTTGCATGATGTTCATACTTTCTATCTTGATTGAATGACAATTTGATGCAATTATAGTTACGATCATTGATTCCTTAGTGGAGATTATCCCTAGCACCCATTCCCATATTGCACTTATTTGAAGTTAGTAGCTTTTTGCATTGATTCTAGCTTAATTCATAGCTTAGTGGTTGTTTGTTAGTGATTCTTGCATAGTAGTGTAATTGGAACAAAACCTTGCTTGTATCAATAGTCATTGAAAACTTGTATCCTAGGGCCTCATTGCATATCATATTTCTTGGGTTCGATAAACTTGGTTGGGTCTTAAAAGCATTTGCACGAAATACTACAATCAGTTTGTACCTAAAGTTTCCTTGCACAATCTTTCATTAGAGCTCGAACTCCTCACCAAGCCTTAACGCACCACCCCAACAACCTATACAAAACAAACAACGAAGCAGATCGGAAGAACAAGGTGAAAATTAAATAAAACAAGTAAATAGGTTGTCTCTCATTCAATGCTAGTTTTAACATCATATATCGGACGAAACTTGAGTCGCTCAACTCTCTTTCTCCTTCATCTTGACACCACCCACTTGTTTGGAAGATCACAAAGGCTCAATTTTTTTAAACAACTCAATTCATATGGAAAAACATTTAGAAATATATACACTGTTAAAAATTGAAGCTTTGATGAAGGTGAGTAGGTCGTGAAAGATGGCAACCCCAGGCTTTTCTATTAGGGATCTTCTAAATCGTTGGACACTCGTTTTGTGAAAATGCGTTTGATGAGTTCAACAAATACTAATGGACCTTGAGAAAATGATGGAAAAAATTAGAAGACCTGAAGAGGGATCTTAATTCGATGAAGACAGAGGTGCGTTTGCAGGTGTTTGAAAAGGTGAGAGTCACGGAAAAACTCTAACTAAGTCGGAGGGAATGTGCGGAGTTGAATGAGAAAATTACAAAGGTAACAGGGGGGCTTAAGATTTCTTGCAAAAGAGCAAGATGGGCTGAGGAACGCCATGACAACTGTTTTAAGGAATTTTAAAAGATGATGCCTTTAAAGAATAAGATAATACTTGAGTTGAATGGAAAAATCAACGAGTTGCAAAATAAAAATAATGAGGTGATCGGACCGAAGAAATTGGAAGAGAGGGTGATGAGGATGGAGAGTGGATTAATGGGCAACATGCTTAATGTAAAGGTGGAGGATCTTGCTAGTCTTGCAGTCTTCATGGACAAGATTCTTTGCTAATGGGGAATATGTGAATTTGTGAGATATTATCAAGACACGGAAAGATAGTTTGGCAACCGACAACACAAATATTGATGCTGAAAATGTAGCTATCATGTCTAATGTGGTGTGCAACACTTCTAATGCTATCGCAAGTGATGACACTCCATTGGTAATGAAAGGTACTATTTTGAATAATTAAATTAATTTGGTAATGATATGACCATTCATAATCAATTAACTATTTAAAACAAGACCTTCCATTACCAATTGAGTGTCATCACTTTCGATAACATTAGAAGTGTTGCATACCATTAGACACGACAACTACATTTTCAAAGATGAGCATTTGTGTTGTCGGTTTCCAGACTATCTTTCCAGCCTTGATCATATCCGGCAAATTCACATATTCTTCATTAGCAGAAACTTGTCCATGAAGGGTGCAAGACTAGAAAGATCTCACACTATGCAAGTTGTCCATTAATCTACTCTCCATCCTCATCACACTTTCTTCCAATTTCTTCAGATCGGCCACCTCATTGTTTTTATTCTCGCAACTCGTTGATTTTTCCATTCAACTCAAATATTATCTTATTCTTCTAAAGGCATCATCTTGTCAGTCTTCTTTACTATTATCTCTGCATATGCATTTACCGATCCAATCATTCATATTAATGGCACTCTTTCACTCGTAACTCAAGAATAACGATCAACACAAGTACGATCTAATTATTGTTGATCGTAACCTCGTTAGCCACATCATTCTACCAATAATTACCGGTTACAACAATTGGCGCTAGAAGGAGGCATCCTCAACCTTAAAAATCACGACGAGAATCATGACGAACTCGCCATTCACCACCCGGGAGGGAGCCCATGCCGATCGATCCTCACGGCGGCACGCATATTCGACCCTACGGTCGGGAAGCGCGACGCCGGTCGGGCCGGGAGGCTTCATCGCCCCCATCCCCCTTCGGGAGTATCAAACCCCAGAGCAGTATACGGACTGCAATAAAGCAACTCCGAGGCCGGGGCAAGGAGCTTGAGGTGGCGAATCCCGGACCCCGGTGGCTCGCAAGAAAGGCGAAGAAAGGGAAAAGAAAGGCGGTGGAGCGGGCCGCGAGTCGATCTCCCCAAGGGTCCCGATCCGTTTTGAGCGACTCGGTTCTTCCCGCCAACTTGATTTTGAATCGATCAGTCGGTGACCAAGGCGCCCGCCAAAGCGCAGCCGAGCGGCGCGCTCCGGCTCCGTGCGCCGATCCCAGCGAGAGGAGGGCATCGGTTATGGACCGACCGGGTCCAGCCCGGTTGGTACATAACCAACTCGGACCGTATCCTCACCCGCACCGAGCCGGTTAAGGATCCGCGTGATTCCTACTTGCCTCCATGCGAGAAAAAGATTGGCGAGATGGCCGAAAAGATCGGCTCTGGGGATAGCTCTTGAAAAAGTCCCAAGCGAATGAGCCATGTCGGTGGAGATCGAAGAAGCTCCAGTCAACCCAAGATTCTTCCCCCTCAAACCCCGGTATACGAGGGAAAGACAGATCCAGGAGACTCATGCGAGCAAGTATAAGATCTACATGGTAGGCCGAGGAGCTTCGGACGCCACGAATGCGGCGGTTCCGCCCGACCACAGGCGGCTGGCCCATAAGTGGTACGTGTAAGCTCCCCGCTCGCTCGATTCATAACCCGGCGAGCTCGGCGAAAAGTTTACTTCCTACTTCGCCTCTAAAATCCCACGAGCTGGAAAACCGACAGAGGTTGATGGGAATCCGCCAAGGCCGAACAGGCCGGATGAAGCATACCTCGATAGCTGGATGAGATATTGCTCACCGGGAACCGGTAGGCGGCGAGCTACTGACTCACTCCACGCCGCCATAAGCGGACTTCGCCCGGACTCTCACATGTTCGGGCACATGACTAAGAAGTACCCGACCACTTATGCCGAGTTCCGCGGCGGGCGGTGATCTCATTACCCGCCGTAAGATAATTTCCCAGCGCACAGGTGAGGTGGAGGCGGAGGGAGCAGCCGCGAGCGGGAAACACCCCCGATCAAGAAAGGACCGAGCGGCCAAAAGAGGCGGGAACAAGCGGGACTTCGGAACCTTCAAAAGGTTCGACGAAGCTCCCCTAAAGTCGAGGTGTTCCCGATCGTAAATGTGCTCGGCAATCGCCCGCTCGGAGTTTTTCACTCCATCCGGCCTCGGGTTTATTGCGAAGCCCAAGCCGATCAAGCTAGACCCCTCTGGCCGATTTCAGGCAAGTTACGTGCATATCACGAATCTCCCGGTCACAATACCGGTCGGTGTCGCGATCTTCTCCGCTAGTTGTGGAAAGCGTACGAGGAAAGAAAGCTTGACGCTTTCGTTAAGCCTCCGCCCGAGCGGACACCGAAGAGCGGCCTCCTCACCGCCGGAGAACGAATTCCCGGCCAGGGTAGCGGCGGTCGAGCAGCCCGCGGGTGAATCCGGCGGCAGCGAGCTCCCGCCCGCTCATGCGGGGGCTGGATCGCATGCTCCCGGCGAGCGGGAGCCTCGGCGAGGCTGGTGGAGGTTTTCGGCCGATCGAGCCGGAAGAGAAAGGCCGAGATCGGGGCCATTGATAACATCAGCCTAGTCAATTTCCCTCAGGCCGGCCATCCCAAGTCCACCGTGCTCGGCTTCTCCAACGCCGACAGGAAGGCATTCTTTGCCGAAGAAGCGATGCACTCGTGATCTCCTCCACCATCCTCGGGATGACGATCGGCGAGGATTTTGGTCGACAATGGGAGTTTCTGCAATCGATCTTCAAGTCGGCGCCGGACCAAATGGGAAATCGGCGAAGTATATCAAGCCCTATGACTTGCAGCTGCGCGGATTCGGAGACATGGTCGTTAATGCTTACGGGAAGATCAAGGCGACGGTGGAGCTTGTTGACCACAAGGATGAGAAGGTTAGGATTACTAGGCCGGTAGACTTTGTAATTGTCGACCAGTAGAACATGTATAACGGCTTCTTTGGTCGACCTTTCTTTGAAACTTTTGAGGCGGTCGCCTCTTCTTTCTTTATTGTATCAAATTCCCCACTTAGAGGGAAGCGTAGGAACCGTAAAAGCGACGAGAAAATGGCAAGAAAGTGTTTGAACTACCCTAGTCCAAATTTATTTTCTCGCTTTTTAGATTCGAATTGTAATACCATTCACAAGGCAAGTTCCTCCGAGACCGACCAAGGCCCAATGCGGATGGAAGTCGACCGAGTCGACGACCGGGACTTGGAGCCCCGCCTGGGCTTCGAACCGCAATGGCTAGACCTCGACCCAAGGGGCAACCCCAAAGACCCCGAGGCGGAGGCTCAAAGGACCGCGCCGGTCGAGGAACTTGAATATATTCAAGTCGACTCTACGCCGACGGCAGTTAGAAGTTGCTATTGGCTCGAAAGTCCCTTCGAAATGCGGGAAGAAATAATTAGCTTTTTGAGGGAAAGCGTGGATGTTTTCGCTTGGTCTCATCGGGACATGGTCGGTATCGACCCCAAGCATGCCCTGCCATCACCTGAAAATCGACCCTAAGAAAAACCAGGTCTCGCGAAGAGGAGAAAATTCGGGCCGAGAGAAATACGCGGCTTTGGCGTAAGAGGTTAAGAAGTCTGCTCGACAATAAGCTAATAGAGCGGTAGGCCGAGGACGAACCTCAATGGGTGGCCAACGCCGTGTTGGTGAAAAAATCGAATGGCTCCTGGAGGTTGTGCATCGACTTCACGGACCTCAACGCAGCGTGCCCAAAAGACCATTTCCCAATGCCACATATCGATCACACAGTCGACAACACTTTGCGGGGCACGAAATGATGTCGTTCATGGACGCCTTTGCGGGGTACCATCAAATACCGATGGCGGTGGAGGATATCAAACACACCTCCTTCCTTACGAGAGAAGAATGTCTACTCATGGTTGAGAATGCCTTTCGGCCTGAAAAAGCGAGGGCAACCTACCAAAGGCTGGTCAACAAGATGTTTGCCGAGCGGATCGGCAAAACAATGGAAGTCTACATCGGCGACATAGTGGTGAAGAGCCTAAAGAAGGAAGACCACCTGCGGGATCTCAACGAGGCGTTCTCAATTTTGAGGGAATATAACATGAAACTTAACCCGAAGAAGTGCGGCTTCGGGGTCGGGTCGAGGAAGTTCCTCGGCCACATAGTAAGTCGGAGGGGAATAGAGACGAACCGCGCAGATAAAGGCCATCCTAGACATGGACGAACCCAAGAACGTGAAGCAGTACAGCCGACGGGTCATGCGGCGGTCCTTATGTATTCATACCCCGCCTCGGAGACAAGAGCAAACCTTTCTTCTCCACCATCAAGAAAGGGAAGTTCTCTGGGGAAGGAAAGCAGGAGGCCTTTCGAAGGTTAAGGAATGCCTGGCTAGCCCCCAAATCCTTTCCAAACCGAGTTTGGGCGAAAAGCTCTTTTTATATCTAGCGGCCTCGGATTCGGCTCTCGGCGCCGTCCTAGTCCGAGGGGCGAGCATCTCCCGATATATTTCGTCGGCCAGTCTTGCACGACGCCGAACTCGAATATACTCCCTGGAAAAGCTAGCATATGCGTTAGTAATGAGCGTGAGAAAGTTGAGCTAGCATATCCCCACATATGCGCTTGACCGGTTTTTTTCTTAGGGTCGATTTTCGTGATGGCGAGGCATGCTTGGGGTCGATACCGACCATGTCTGATGAGACCAAGCGAAAACATCCACGCTTTCCCTCAAAAAGCTAATTATTTCTTCCCGCATTTACGAAGGGACTTTCGAGCCAATAGCAACTTCTAACTCTGGTCGGCGTAGGTCGACTTGAATATATTCAAGTTCCTCGACCGGCGCGGTCCTTTGAGCCTCTCGCCTCGGGGTCTTTGGGGTTGCCCCTTGGGTCGAGGTCTAGCCATTGCGGTTCGAAGCCCGTGCGGGGCTCCAAGTCCCTGGTCGTCGACTCGGTCGACTTCCATCTGCATTGGGCCTTGGTCGGTCTCGGAGGAACTTGCCTTGTGAATGGTATTACAATTCGAATCTAAAAAAGCGTAAAATAAATTTGGACTAGGGTAGTTCAAACACTTTCTTGCCATTTTCTCGTCGCCTTTTACGGTTCCTACGCTTCCCTCGGAAGTGGGGAATTTGATACAATAAAGAAAGAAGAAGGCGACCGCCTCAAAAGTTTCAAAGAAAGGTCAACCAAAGAAGCCGTTATACATGTTCGGCTGGTCGACAATTACAAAGTCTACTGGCCTAGTAATCCTAACCTTCTCATCCTTGTGGTCAACAAGCTCCACCGTCGGCTTGATCTTCCCGTAAGCATTAACGACCATGTCTCCGAATCCAGCGCGTGCAAGTCATAGGGCTTGATATACTTCGTCAGATTTCCCATTTGGTCGGCGCCGACTTGAAGATCAGATTGCGAAACTCCCATTGTCGACCAAAATCTGTCTTGTCATCCCGAGGATGGTGGAGGAGATCACGAGTGCATCGTTCTTCGGGCAAAGAATGCCTTCCTGTCGGCGTTGGAGAAGTTGAGCACGGTGGACTTCAGGATGGCCGGCTCTCGGAGAAATTGACTAGGCTGATGTTATCAATGGCCCCGATCTCGGCCTTTCTCTTCCGGTTCGGCGGCTGAAAACCTCCACCAGCCCGCCGAGGCTCCCGCCTGCTGGAGCATGCTGATCCGGCCCCTACATGAGCGGGCGGGAGCTCGTCATCGCCGGATTCACCCGCGGGCTGCTCACCGCCGCTACCCCGGCCGGGAATTCGTTCTCTGCGGCGAGGAGGCCGCTCTTCGGTGTCTGCCGGCGTCAAGCTTTCTTTCCTCGTCTGATTTCCACAATGGCGGAGAAGATCGCGACACCGACCGGTATTGTGACCGGGAGATTCGTGATATGCACGTAACTTGCCTCGAAATCGGCTTAGAGGGGTCTAGCTTGATCGGCTTGGGCTTCCGCAATAAACCCGAGTCGGATGGAGTGAAAAACTGAGCGTGCGATTGGCCGAGCACATTTACGATCGGGAACACCTCGACTTTAGGGGAGCTTCGTCGAACCTTTTGAAGGTTCCGAAGTCCCGCTTGTTCCGCCCCTCTTTTGGCCGCTCGGTCCTTTCTTGATCGGGGATGTTTCCCGCTCGCCGGCTGCTCCCTCCGCCTCCGCCTCACCCAGCGCTGGGAAATTATCTTCGGCGGGTAATGAGATCACCTGCCCGTTGGCGGAACTCGGCATAAGTGGTCGGGTACTTCTTAGTCATGTGCTTGAACATGTGAGAGTCGGGCGAAGTCCGCTTTATGGCAGCGTGGAGCAGTGGCTCGTCGCCTACCGGTTCCCGGTGAGCAATATCTCATCCGGCCTATCGAGGTATGCTTCATCCGGCTCTGTTCGGCCTTGGCGGATTCCCATCAACCTCTGTCGGTTTTCAGCTCGTGGGATTTTAGAGGCGAAGTAGGAAGTAAAATTTTCGCCGAGCTCGTCGAAGTTATGGATCGAGCGAGAGGAGCGACACGTACCACTTATGGGCCGGCTCGCCTGAGTCGGCGAATCGCCTGCATTTGGTGGCGTCCAAAGCTCCTCGGCCTACCATGTAGATCTTATACTTGCTCGGATGAGTCTCCGGATCTGTCTTTCCCTCGTATACTTGGGGTTTGAGGGGAAGAATCTTGGGTTGACTGGAGCTTCTTCGATCTCCACCGATGTGGCTCATTCGCTGGGACTTTTCAAGAGCTATCCCGAGCCGATCTTTTCGCCATCTCGTCAATCTTTTTCGCATGGCGGCAAGTAGGGAATCACGCGGATCCTTAACCGCTCGGTGCGGGTGAGAGGATACGGTCCGAGTCGGTCATGTACCGAAACCGGCCACCTGGGCCGGTCCATAACCGATGCCCTCCTCTCCCGCTGGGGATCGGCGCATTGGGAGCCGGAGCGCGCCGCTCGAGCGCTTTGGCGGGCGCCTTGGTCACCGACTCGAATCGATTCAAAATCAAGTTGGCGGGAAGAACCGAGTCGTTCGAAAACGGATCGGGACCCTTGGGGAGATCGACTCGCGGCCGCTCCACCGCCTTTCTTTTCCTTTTCTTCGCCTTCTTGCGAGCCACCGGGGTCCGGGATTCGCCACCTCAAGCTCTCTCGCCCCGGCCTCGGAGTTGCTTTATCGCAGCCCGTATCTGCTCTGGGGTTTGATACTCCCGAAGGGGATGGGGCGATGAAGCCTCCGCCCGATCAAGGCGTCGCGCCTCCTCGACCGTATGGTCGTGAATATGCGTGCCGCCGTGAGGATCGATCTCGCATGGGCTCTCCGGGTGGTGAATGGCGAGTTCGTCATGATTCTCGCTGTGATTTTTCTCGGGTTGAGGATGCCACCCTTCTTCTAGCGCCAATTGTTGTAACCGTAATTATTGGTAGAATGATGTGGCTAACGAGGTTACCAAATAACAATAATTAGATCGTACGCGTGTGTTGATCATTATTCTTGAGTTATGAGTGAAAGAGTGCCATTAATATGAATGATTGGATCAAGAAATGCATATGCAGAGATAATAGTAAAGAAGACGGCGATTGCCGGGTTTTTAGGCCCGTGCAAAGTGTGGATTATGTAATCCTTTTATTGTGCCTCCGAGGCGGTATTTATAGGACTCAAATGTTGCCCTAGAATCCCCGAATAGGGGCCATGCATTAAATGCATGGATCCTTAATTAATGCCGAATGTACGGCCATGTACAAAGATAGCGACGGCCCACTCCGGCCGTACGTGATATTGGCTGCTCGGTAGGCCATCCGACACCAAGGTACACTATTACTATTCTAAGGAATGTCCGCATTTAATGCGATCACCGTTGGGAGATTTATTCCTATTGTAGGGGCGATTCTCTGACAGCCGAGGCGCGCGGCCTCCGTTCTCGGCTCGGCCGGGTTCTTCAGATGATCGTGGCCGGGTCCGAGGTTCCTCCGGTCGGTCCCACTTGTGTGCCGCAGGCTTCTTCATATCCGGCTCCTCCGAACAGCCTTGCTTGGTCTACGCTACTCTGCTCGGCGGCCGGGCCGGGTCGGTTATCTCCTAGAGATTCTTACCCGCCCGTGGGGAGAATGGGCCTGCCCATGGCCGGGCCGGTTCTTAGTTGGGCCGAAGCCCATAATCTCTCTCACAACACATGGTATTATAGATTCCAAGTTTCATATGGTATTTGTAATACTTATATTTCTCCAACATCTATTAAATTTTAAAATACCAAAAACACCCTTCACTTTCATCAAGATGTGATTATTTTTATTTATAAGGACAAATTAGTTTAAAATAAATTAATACTAGTTATAATACTTGCTACCAAACATAATATTGATAGCTAATCACTAATTATTTAACTCAAGTTTTTAAAACCAAACAAAATATTGATAAATAAACCGATATTACAAATATAGGTATTATAGTTCGGGTATTATCCAATAAAGGAAACTAAACGAGCACTAAATCTACAACTTTCGATAACTCAAACCCTTAAATCAGTTATATCACCTTCAACTATTAAATCTGCAACATCCACGATTCTCGCCACCCTCTCTTTTCTATACCCAAAGGCACCGCCTCTCCAAAGTTTCTTAGGTAAGTTTCTTACTTTGGAAGCTTCCTTTTTATTTTTATTTTTATTTTTGTTAAACTATCTAAATTATTAGTAAAATATTGCTATAAATATAATTCCATGTGCAGACAACACGTATATATATTACCTCTCGTTTATTAGTAACTAGATGAGCTCCCTCGTATTACGCGATATGTTCGTTAAATAAATTTTATAATATAATATAATATATTATACATATAATATTTTTCATCAATTAATAATATATATGTATAAAAAATAATATATATATGTATAAAATTTTGTGTAATTATAATATTAAATTTAAGTAATGGTAATATTAATTATATAATAATTCATGCTAGGTATTAGAATTATTATAATTATGTGAAAATTTACTATAAGATTTGTTTCAAATTTATTTTACAATTAATAAAAAAATAATTAATAGAAAAAAATCTTTTATAATCAATGCATAAATATTATTCCGAATAGTATATATATCTTATATTAGCAATAAATATCATATATGATCATATTAATTTTTTTAATAATACTATATTTATACATATATTCATTAGGATGAAATAAAGTAAATTAATTGAGTCGGTCCTTTTTAATAATTTTACTCAATATGTTAATACTATTGTATAGGTGACTAATTATACATTGACACATAATCATTACTAATATACAACTCTTTATATTATTGACTCCTAAGCACACACATAAATTATTTTTTCAATTCAATTCAATGACATATCATCCGAATTCACAAGAAATATACACATAAACATTATAAACTCCATATTAATATATAATGAGATTTACTTGTTTGAAATACTCACAATTAGTTTTTATAAATATTGAACTTTTTCAGCAAAATATTTAATACACTTTTATAGGTTGAAATTATATAAATAAGTTTGAGAACATATAAATATGTATAAATTAGTTTAATTGGTAAGCATTAAAATAAATGTGTGAGAGGTGCTAGATTCAAAACCTTATGAATATTTTTTAAAACTTTATAGAAAATTGAGACATAAGCAAACTTACCATAAATCATCACTTTACAATAAAACGACACGTGGCAATGAAAATATAAAAATGACACATAAGTTGAATTCACCACAAGTCGACACATAAGCAAAATCAAACTCCTAATAGGGGATTCTACCACCAACACACATATTATTATTATTATTATTATTATTATTATTATTATTATTATTATTATTATAACATTACTTTAATAATACATATATTCATTCCAATATACACACATATACATGATGCAACGTGTGTATCTATATATATCTAAATATTTAGTTATTTATTTCAATTTATTTTTAATGAATACTACTAATTATCAAATAATTTATATTTACTTTATACCACCAATAATTAATCAAATAAATTGCATTAGTAATCAAACACCATTAAAACACCCAATCACTTATAAATTGATTTTCTCACCACTAAACATATAAAGACATGTGTAATTAATTCAATATTTAAAGGCGCAATAAAATAATGCAAGATAAAATAATTCAAACTCACAAGTAGCACATATATAAATTAAAATGCACTCAATACATAAAATATATTGAACAATAAGTAGTAAGAAGCTTGGGTATCACAGTTTCTCTACGAGTGTGTTTTTAATATATCTATATATATATATATATGCATATGTACGTTCATTACTCTTTTAAAAAGAAAATTACAACAGACCCGTGCATTGCACGGGTAAAAATCTTGTTTGAAAAATGAGGCTAGACAAAGAGAGAGAATATATGTGTGTGAGAGCATGAGATATAAGAAGGGAGATATGAAAATGTCCAATTTGGAAAATGCACCCTACAATTTGTACTTAATAGTAATCACAACAAGAAATCTAAATAATATATATTGGTGAATGAGGACTGTTACCCAACTCTCTTCACCAAAGAAATCTAAATAATGTAAATTCATCACAATAAGAAAACAAAAACATTCAAATGATTCATGATCATCTACGCACCATTGATCTCATTAGGCATTGGTTTGTGGGGAATAAGGTGAAAACTGTGGATCTGTTGTCATGGTTGTACTTGTAAAATTGATATTACCAGTACCACTATGATCATTGTCTGTCATGACAAAGGTAGTTGCATCATTAAACTTGCAGTCAGTTAAATAGCTAGGTCTTGTAGTGACTGTAGCCACCTCGATGTCCCCGGACAGCATCGCCACAACACGAGACATTGCTGGGCGTAAGCCCGGGGATGCCTGAGTGCATACAAGCGAAACACCGATGATCCTTTTCACTTCATCCGCATCGTACTGATGCAATGATGGATCCACTAGATCCATTTCCTCGTTGTTTTCACGAACATTCCAAGCCTGATAAACAATTCAAACATTCATTTTTTTTTATCGGACAAATAGTGGATCGTACCTATGGCCTTAACGGCATAGGTAGTGGAGCTCTAACCACTTGAGATATATCATTTTATTGTAATTAAGGCTAACATTCATTCATTAATTATAATTACAACCGGAGTTATATGTATCAATTTACATCCTGTAACTTAGTGCAGATCAAATATAAATTAATTTTCTTTCTAATTTTTCAATTTTAGTTCTAGGGTGTTCAATTTCAGTCCTAGTTATTTGTCCAATTTTGGTCCTAGACGTAGTAATTTTCAATTGATTTTGAACTTTTCGCGAAAAATTGGACAAAAAATGACTAAGGGTCCGCTTGGTTGGGGGTATTAGAAGTAGGTAATGGGAATGACTCATTAATCATTCCCATTGATGATGCTTGGTAATATTTATAATTTGAAATTGATTTAAAAATAAAATAATCATTAATTTATTTTGATCACATAATCATTCCCATTAATCATTCATTTTTCCTCCGCTCAACTTTTTTCTCGCTCAAATTTTTTCGTGCTCAACTTTTTATTCCAAAATTCATAAATGAGAATGAATCACTAGTCATTCTCATTACCTAATTCTAATACCTCCAACCAAGCGGCCCCTAAAATATGACACCCTGGAATTGGGCAAAGTCTTGTATGAACTAATTTTATTCTGAAACTGATTTTGATAGTATTAGTTGTTTTACTAAAGTGTACTAATTACTTTTATTATAAGGTATTAACTCTAATAACGGACATACCCATTCGAGAAGATAAACCTTGTCATCTTCAAGAGTTGAGTCAGAATTTTTCTTCCACATATGATCTCGAGAGCCAGAACTCCAAAGCTGAACACGTCCGCTTTCTCCGTGAGATGTCCGCGCATGGCATATTCCGGGGCTAGATACCCACTGCACGGAAAGAAGCAGATAAAAAACAAGCCAATTTCTCCAAAGTATGGAATTTGTGAATAATAATATTATTTACATTGTGCCTGCAACCCCAGTGCTTATATGCGTCATTTTGTCGTCATATAATTTGGCCAATCCGAAATCGGAGATTTTAGGGGTGAGATCGGTATCCAGCAAAATGTTGCTGGCCTTGACATCTCTGTGAACGACACGAGGGCGAGATTCCTCGTGCAGGTAAGCCAGACCCCTTGCTACTCCCAAGCATATATTGTAACGTGTTTCCCAATCAAGATGTATATTCTTAGTTCCTGTTTAATCCATGAGCTCGAGTATATCAGTCTAATACTCCTTCCGTCCCACAATAGATTGTTCACTTACAAAAATGTCCGTTCCACAATAGATTGACCATATTAATAAAGGAAATAACTATTACCCTTTTTACATTTTTATTTATAACCACAATTCCACTAAAAATAACTTTATTCTCTTTTTTATACTCCCTCCCATTTCATAGGAGGGAGTGCACACACTTTAACAAAGAAATGTAATAATTGGAGTTTTGAGGGGTAATTTTGTATAAAGAAAAAAATATATATTGGGTTGTGTGTGTGTGAGTAAAAATAATGACATTTTGTGTAAATTAATGAAAATTGTGAGGATGGAGTTTATAAAGGGTTTTTCATTTTAAGAGTGTGAAACTTATAGTGGGACGAACAAAAATAAAAGTGTGAAAGGTTTTATGGGACGGAGAGAGTATCTTTTATTTACCATTTTATTACATATAATACTAATAAGCATCTCCCATTAAAACCAGTGCCGAGTCAAATGATCATTCAATCGTGGGACGGAGGGAGTAATAATTTTTAAAATGCTTTCAAGTATAATTTGATTACTAAAAAAGGAAAAAGGTGCAGAGATGTGTGATTCACCAGTTCCAAATAGGAGTTGATCAAGGCTCTTGTTCTGGAGATACTCGTAAACGAGCAAGCGTTTATCTCCGTCGATGCAGCACCCATACAATTTCACTAGGTTACGGTGCTGCACAGCAGATATAGTAGCAATCTCTGCCAGAAACTGAGCCTTTCCTTGATGTGATTTCACTGACAATTTTTTAACACCAACTGCTCTTCCATCTGCAAGTACTCCCTGTTCCTCAAAACAGAGGATCATATTAGCTTTCACCTGCTCAATCTTTTTAAAATTTAGAGTTCAAAATAGTGATTACCTTGTAAACTGGACCAAATCCTCCCTCTCCGAGCTTATTATCGAAATTGAAGTCATTCGTCGCAGCTCTAAGTTCAGAGTAACTGAATGTGTAAGGTCGTAATTCAATCCCTACAAGCTCTGAAAATCATACAACTCACCATTAGGGATCTTTTTCTAGAATGGGAAACATTAAGGCAATGTTTGATTTTGGTTTTATAATGGTTTTTGAAATTTAGAGAATTTTGAAATCTTTATATATAATAAGAGGATTAAAATTGGACAAAAAATATGACATGGCGCACCAACTCATATTTTCACCAAAAACAGCCGCCACATGTACAATTCTGGACAATTGACCTACAAGGACTATAATTGGACACAAAAGGGCCAAAATTGGACATGGTTGGACTAAAATTGAGAAATAAAAAAGATAAAGGACTAAAAATAGATTCACTTAAAGTTATAGGATATTTAAAATATATTAAAGTGTAAGTAGAGAGAATTGCTTTGAAACGTATGATAATAGATTTATTAGTGTTGTAGTGATGGTTATTTAAAATCGAATTTTAAAATTCTAAAATCGAACCGAATTTAGATTTACCAATCCTAAAACCTGTTTTTAAAACTTAAAAAAAATTCCAAACTATAAATAAGTGATCTTTTACTTACCATCATCCTCAAGGTTTTTCTGCCTTTTTCTTCTCTGGTACACATAACATAGGACGATCATAAAAGTAAACTTGCAGTAGCAGTTGGAACAACGATTTCCACGATAAGGCCAGTTCGATTCTTTTTCTCAGTAGGAGGCTGATTGGAAACAGTTGGAACAAAATCTGGGACAATTAAGTAATTCATTATTAATTAGAAGCAATCTTGAAAATTCTTGCAACTTTTTTATTATTAGTAGGTATACAGCCTGTGGATTGTCTAATACGGGGAATAAACCCCATCTGGGGATTTCGAAACTTAGATCTAGAGAAGAGCATACTCTTAAGTCCCAAGTCAACACCACCAGGCCAACTCCCGAGAAATTTTGTATAAGCAAAGAACTCTTACAACTTTTCTTAATGTATTTACATACTTGGTGTTGCAGTCATTGCTGAAATTAAAGGTCCATATGTCACTTTATCCGGAAAGTCGTGACGTTCCTTTTCCTGCCCAAAACAGATGGACTTCAAGTAGTTTTCCGACACGCGCACATTGAAAGCTCTTACAACAGCTCTTAATGGTACCCCACCAGCCTCTCTTAGTATGTCAAAATCTTTTTCTTCCAGATTCCCCTGCATATGTCATTCATACACCATCGCAAAGTTAGCTTCATACTTTGGTGGATACACATATTAAGAAAGTTGAGGATTGAGTAGGGATTCGGGAGTAATTTGTAAACCTTTCTGTATAAAGTAAGAAATAAGTTGGATTGTGTGTATGTGTAATGACATTTTGTGTAAAATTGACTTTGGGGTAAATTGTATTTTTGTCCAAAGAGATTGAGTGGTTTGCAAAATGGTCCTTTTCTTGACACTTTTGGTCCCATAGTTTTTGACATTTTTATTCCCAAGAAAATTGCAGTTTTGATCCCAAGAGAATGATAAATTGCAGTTTTGATCATAAAAAATAATGGTTGGTGTTATTTTTGCAAAAAAGACCAAATAAGAACGTGAGATTAAAATTATCGTTGAAAAATTCTCATGGAACCAAAACTACAATATTATTGTGGAGGGTTTTCCATTTTAAGGGTGTGAAGCTTATTTGGAACGAATAGAAAAGGAAGGTTAAAGCGTATCCAACATAGAAGAAGTATGATTTACGACAGACATACCTGTACATATATATCAAAAAGTCGCCGTCCAAGACTACGCCACGTGTTGGTGCCTAGAATGGCTGACTCCGCAAACTGGAGTCTCACGGTATAGTTACCGTTTTCGAGGCCTAAGCCATAGTATCTTAACGATCCAGCTGAAATCCGAGCAGTTTGGAATAACGCCGAATCTAGAGTATTTGTAAACTGAGATGGTGAGGTGATTTTGTATTGTGGATGATAGTCATTATCAAAAAACCAGCATTGCTAACTGCCCATCTCAGTGTCCTGGTCACATAATACGTCGATGGACCGACAGTCCCATTCTCCGCTTCGTATACAGTTCGATCCGAAGAAGTAATCTGTGGCCCGCCACAGTTCACTGCAAAGCTGGAATCTGCGCATGCACCATTTAACATCACACTCCTTGTCATATCTAAGAAATATCCATATACAAATTTATTGGGTTGTGTGTATGTGTGAGTAAAATAGTATGACACTTTGTTTAAATTAGTGGAAATTGGGAAGGTGGAGTTTATAAAGGGTTTTCCATTTTAAGTGTGTGAAACTTACGGTGGGACAGATGAAAAAGGAAAGTGTGAAAGGTTTTATGAGACAGACAAAGTACAAAAATAGATTACAGACATTATTTTTTCAAACTCGTCCTCATCAACTGTGCTACAAGAAATGATGTTAAATTCAGGATCGTTCCTTGTATGTGGATAATGAATCCTTCTATTCAGACCCAAAAAGGGTCCAATTGTTTATAATACCACATATTTATATATTATAAAAGAATTTATTTTGTCCTGTAACTTTACGAGTTTTTGGTTGTGGTCATTATTAACTTTTAAATGTTGGATTTCATCCTATAACTTACATTCTTTTGACCTTATGGTTTATTGACATTTAAATTCTGATTTCTATCCTGTAACTAACATGAATCAAAATCAAAAAGTGGTAAAAGTTGACTAATATCAAAATTTATAAGTCAAAAGGACCAAAAATTGAAAGTATGTAATTTACATGACGAAAATCAAAATTTAAAAGTCAATACGATCAAAACGAAAAAT
This sequence comes from Paraleonurus japonicus, assembly GCA_030762865.1. Classification (NCBI taxonomy): domain Eukaryota; kingdom Viridiplantae; phylum Streptophyta; class Magnoliopsida; order Lamiales; family Lamiaceae; genus Paraleonurus; species Paraleonurus japonicus. Next base: position 7,658,114 of record CM061058.1, read on the forward strand.
TGCTAAAGTTAAAGGACGAATTTTTTTTTTTGCATATATATAATAACCATGTTTTAACTCTATTTGTTTACAAAACCTATTTTTTTCATTATTATTTTAATATCACTTTTTTAATTAAAAATGACGAGAAGTAGCCTCTGAAAACAAGCATGAAAAAAAAAAAGGATAAATGAAGAACAAGAGACAATAAAAGGGAGAATTAGAAGGCGATCAATTTTAATGTTCAATTCAGGGAAAAAAATGTTAGGATCGGCTCTGGCTATAGAAAATCGTCGAAAGCCTTTGTGTGGATCACTTACAAAGAGGTCGCGCTCTATTGCAAGGAAAATTCCTCTGAAGGCAGTTTAATCCAGAAGGTAAAACACTATAAGGCAGGAAAAAAATAGGATTAGTTGGCAAATAAATGTTTTCATGGCATGTATAAATTATAAACGCACCTGCTGTTAGAACCTTCATTAAGGGTGAAGTTGTTTGCAACTAAATTACTGGACCAAGAAAAAAAAGTATGTTTATACCAAACAGAGCAAATTATGAATTAGTAAGCATTAATTTTGTTGATTGAATCATACATACAGTTGCAGATTTGGAGTAGTGAGCCAAGACGGAAAGCTCCCGGATAATTCATTGTATGATAAATCTCTGCAATAAAAGAATAAGATCTTAAGTGCTCCTATTGAAACTTGCACATTTTGCCTTTTACAGAGATCAAAATTTCTTGATCGCCTTTCAAAAAAATAAAAGCAACATTCTTGTACATCAGTTGTGCGGCGAAACTCTATACGACAAATATTTTTCAGTAAAACAATTAAAATTATTTAAAAATAAACTTAACTTGCACGTTGCAATTGATGTATACAAGTTGTTTGTAAAAAAAAAAACTCACATATTCTTAAGTGATGGACTCTTGAGGGATGGCAGTGCGCCTCTTAACTTGTTATTACCAAGAAACCTGAAGATTGAAGAATGAAATTCAAATGAGTAGCTTTTCTGTCTTGTTAAATTTTCATAATGGATATCTGAATTAAGAGTTGGTTTTGTATGAACCAATTTCACTGTAAACCTGATTTACTACTAATACCTTATACTAAAATAACTAATACCCTTTAATAGAACAACTAATAAAAACTAATATCATTAAAAATTGATACTCCCTCCGTCCCATTTTTTATTGTTAAAGCCAAAAAGACGTGGGTTTTAATGAGAAAGTTGTTTATTAGTATTAAAAGATGTAAAGTTGAGGGTAAATGAGTCATTCAACTTTATTGGAGGAAGATTGTTTTAGTTTGAGAGGGTAGAGTGGGTAATTAGGTGGCATGAGGTGTAAATAAGAGATGTTTTGAAGGGCTGAGTTAGTTTTTTGCCATTTTGGTTATGGGAAAACAAAAATAAGACATCCATTTTTTGATTTTGAGCAATTTAAAATGGGACAGAGGAAGTACATTAAAGTAAAAACAACTAATACTCTTTAATGTAACAACTAATACTAATCAAAGCCAGTTTCACAGTGAAACTTGTTCACCCAAAACTTTGTCATGAATTAATAATTACAAGTTAGTAAGAGAAGTGTGATTGAAAAGCGAGGCTGGAATTGCTCCGGTGAAATTATTGAAGCTCAAGTCCCTGCAACATAATATTAGCAAATCATTGGATGATTATTCAAACTAAGTATAATTAAATCCATACTATTATAAGTTTATAACAGTTATACTTCTTACAATAGTGTCAAATTAAGTTCACCCAGAAAAGAAGGCAAGGAACCAGAAATGTTGTTGTTCCTCAACACTCTGCACCCAAATCGATGAGTCGAGTGAAACGAAGCATCGTGTTAATAATCTATTGACAGAATCAGAAGCAAATCATGATTTCTTACAGGGTTGCTAGAGACTTCATATTTCTGAGGAAGTTTAGTGAGGAACTACCATTTGCATTAGATACATCACTTATTCTCCTAATAAGAATATCATCATAAAAATTAGCTTCTATAGATCTAGCTAGCACTAAAAAGAAAAGAAACAAGCTTTAATTAAAGAGTAAGTCACTTGTGCATCAAGTGCACTGTGCAATTTAAGTGTATTATTGAACAATCACCCTTGTTTTTATTAAACAGTCACGGTTGTTTCACTTAACAATTAAGGTCAGTTATGATTTAACAACTATAACCTTTCAGAAAACAACTGTGACTATTCAGTAAAAAAGAGTGAATGTATAAAAAAATTTCTTGAGCCGCACGAACTAAGATATAATTAAATACAAACAATAAAATAAAATAACATGTATGTAACACTCACAAGTCAGTCAACATGGTTAAATTGGAAAATGATGGTATTGGACCTTCAAATGAATTTCCAAATAACCTCCTACACACAGACAAATTGCAAAGGGGGATCATAATTCATAAACCACGTATAAGTAAAAGAAAAAGATTGTTGAAAATAGAGAGAGTTAAGATAGAATTTAGCCTGACAGTTGACCGAGGTTGGACCAATTTGATATAAAGTCAGGTATCCGCCCTGTCAATTTGATGTCAAAAGCCCATCTGATCGAGAACCCCATGCAAAATCACAAGATCCCGAGTTAGATAAAATAACTTTGTAGAGTTAAAAATATTTCGGTTTAGTAACTTTCACCTCTTACGTAAATCGTCCCAAGATAGTTAAAAAAGTTTACCTCAATTTTTGTCTGGAAAAATGCAATTTTGTTCCCAAGAGAATTTTTCAACAACAATTTTAATTTCACGTTCTTTTTTGTTTTTTTTTTGCAAAAATGGTCCTAACCATTATTTTTTCAAGACCAATACTGCAATTTTACTACATTCTTTTGGGACCAAAACTGCAATTTATCATTCTCTTAGGACCAAAAATGTCGAAAAAGATACTGGACCTAAAATATCGAAAAAGGACCATTCTACAAACCACTCATTTATCCATTTTTGTCAAATGTCCTCGCTTTTGGCATATGCCTTGGGACGATTTGCGAAAGGGTAAGAGTCCCAAATGAAGAATGAACCAAAAATGATGTCGTGTTGCAAAAATTGGACGTGAAATGAGCAATGTTCAAAGCTACGTGACTAGATTTTTTTATAACTATCTTGGCAGATTTGCGAAAAGTGAAAGTTACAGGACTAAAATAATTTTAACTCTAATTTTGTATCGTTCATGCATTTTTTCAAATAAAGAGATCTATTACAGTGTGTGCAGACTTCTGAGATTAGCAAATGTTGCAGGAATTGGACCGCTAACTCCAGCACTATGAATATATCTGTCAAAAAGTAAAACAATGAAAACAAAAAAATTTACCCGATCACACACTATAAATATCATATAAAAATAAAAAATCATCATGTATCTTTATCCGAATATAATATTAGGCCTTTTTCGTTTTAGATTATTAATTTTGATCTTTTTGGCATCAATTTTGATCATTTATTCTGGTCACGCCAGCAGCCGTGCCGAATCGTCTCTCATCCACAAAGCGAAACCCTCAATAAATTTCATGTTATGATTACACCTCCCTTGTGAATTGCAACATTAAAATGGCGATATCGGTCAATTCCCGTCTCTAATTCGAGTGATTTACGATGAAGAAAGGTTGAGACCTATATTATTTCTTCTCTTACCGAGCCTATCATTTTGGTACAGTTTTCGTCCAATTCTGTATGCTGCAATAAATTTTCAGCTATTTCCAGTAACTTTTTCTAGCAAAAAATGTGAATAATCTGGTAAAAAGGACCCATTTTGATATCAAAATGACTGTTGTTGATAAAATAAAAAGAAACAGGATCAAATCTGGATTTACTTGATTTACAAGATCATTTGTGAAATTATCTCTAAAAACTAAGGCGGCGCTGAGTTCAAATTTTTCAATGAGAATAATTGAATAATGAATTAATATAATTAGAATGATGGTTATATTATTAGTGATTTGCTCTAATCTTAAAATGAATTGAGACAAAATATGATTGTTGATTGAAGAATAGTGGAATGACTGAGGATAACTGGTTATAGGAGGAGTAATAGTCAACTGAAATCGTATAATAATTTATTTACCGGCCCCTAAAGAAGTATATATGATGAACATAAATTGATCATCTTTTATTCTCATTAACCACCACAATTAACCTTTACTCATTCTCGTTGATAAATTTTGAACCAAGCACTCCCAGATATACATATAGTAAGCTAGATTCCTCGTAATTTTCCTTAATCTCGACATTTGCTCATATATATATAAAACTTACAGTTGCTCCAATCTTGATAAGCTTCCTAGCTCAGATGGTAAAGGGCCTGAAAAGTTGTTTACGGCTAAAGATCTGCACATATGTATTTCAAAATCAACATTATGGATTAAAAAAAACACGATGAATCAGTAAATATGAAACATGCATAGTTTCAAAGGCAAAGTATGCCGTGAACCAATTTTGCCATGAAATTTGTTTGTATTTTGTGTATATTTTGTAACAACATTAGTTGTTTAATTCAAATTTATTAGTTTGAGTAATACTGTATAATGAAACAACTAATACCATATTGAGTTGTATAGTAAAATTAGTTTACAAGAGACTTACTCGATTTGAATTTTTTTAAATAATATACCACATAAAAAAATCAAATGTAACTCACAATGATCTTAAATCGCGGAGCTGTCCGAGTTCCTTGGGAAGTTCACCTGACAATGCATTTGTGCCAAGCTCCTAATCGTATGATATCACAAGTTTGTTAGTTATAAAAATAAAAGAGAAATCAGGGAAACGTACTTCTTCCGCCCGTGCAACTTTATCACTTTTGATTTTTGTCCTATTAACTCTTAAATTATGATTTTCGTCCGTGTAACTTACACTCGCCGACTTTTTGGTCCTATTGACTTTAAAATTTTGATTTTCGTCTTGTTACTTACATGAATCAAACCAAAAAAGTGATAAAAGTGTGTAAGTTACAGGATAAAAAATAAAATTTTGAAAGTCAAAAGGACCAAAATCGATAGTTTGTAAGTTACTAGATGAAAATTAAAATTTAAATTCAATAGGATCAAAATCAAAAAGTCCATGGTATAAAGGACGTAAAAACTTTTTTCCCGAGAGATTAATATATACTAGTGAGAAATTAAGAAAGAGAGATCAATATATACTAGTGAGGAATTAAGAAAAAGATGGTATACATGTACTGCATGTGAGTCATATTTCTGATGGATGGAGAAAGTGGACCTGTCAAATAATTTTGACGCAAGTCTCTAATACAAAAATGGTTAGAAATCATTGCTGGCAAGTACATAAATAAACACTATATAATTAATAATTAGAAAAATATACAAATACATCACAATATTTTTTCTTTAATAATATAATGAAGTTGAACAAAATAAAGACGGAAATTACACATACAAATCATTGATGTAAGACAAGGCCCAAAGTTCATCTGGTATTTGACCTACCACATCCAAATTAAACACCCGGCTGCACAAGATTAACATATGTGGTTAATTAGTTGAATGAAATGAAGTTGCCGCACATATATATATTTATATATATAGACAAAATTGTATATGCATCAGGTGTACCGTATAATTCAAATGTAGTTTTGAATAGTATTGATTGTCTTCACTAAAAAGTATAGTTTTTACCCGCTTTTTCATAAGGACTGGCAACTAAACCGGACTGGGCACCGGTTGCTGGTCCAACCATTAAAATAATCTCGGTCTATTTCTTTTATATACCATATAATACATGAAAAAATAAATATGCACTTGTAAAAATTTAAAATTATAACTTTTAAGTTTCGTACTAAAATAAACATAATAAAGTCACTGACATACATAAATACTATAAATACTAGAATGAGAGAGAAGTGAATAGACATTACGCAACATTAGGGCGCCATTTAGAGAATTGAGAGACTTGTTTAATAAATTTAATAATTTAAATATGAAATAAAAGGGATAAAAGATATGTCATTGTTTAAAATTTAATAAATAATAAAATTTTATTTAAAAAAAAAAAAACTGTTCAACCGGTTTTATCGGTTCCAGACGATTTTTCCAATTTTGGCCAGTTTTTCTAGTCCAACTTCAAAAATGATTCGACCGGTCTCATGGCTGATTATCAGTTCAATGCGACTCTGAAAACACTTTACTCAAAAGTGCAAGTACCAAAAACAGAATTTTTAGTGAAAACAATCAATGCTGTTCAAAATACACTTGATTTAATTGCACGGTGCACCTGATATGTAAGAAAATTAAGTCTTGCATGAAGGTAAAATAAACTATGTAAAACTATCACATTGATCTCTTTATTAAAGTGTGTGTGATTTGGATAACTTACAGGGAAGTAACATGACACACAGAGTTATTATTGAAAGTGCAAACACATTTGATGATGGGTGAATCAAGGTCGCGCATCTGAATGGCGCTAATGGCATCACCGGTGCATAATACCCCACTAATATTCCAACCTGGTGTTGCTGTAATTCCCCATTTCGAAAATAGCCTCTCTACAGCTCTTCCTATCAATCAAAATATATTTACTAATCTGCATTTTTTGATTAATCATGTAGTCATTTCACATTAAGTTAATTGCTAAGTCGCCACGGGTCCTCTATTCCATTAGTGATTCATTAAATTAAATAGGCTTAACAAGTCACCATTTGCCCGATAAAAAAAAAAAAAAAAGGCTTAATAGGCTCTCAACTTGTCCCAATTATATAGATCGATTTAATTATTTTTAAAATTTTTAGTTGATTTTTATTTAAATCTTTTTCGAATTTTAATTTGAGTTTTCAGATTTTAAAATTATTTTTTTCATATATGAAAAAAGAATTGATAAAAATTTTAGAGTTAAAATTCAATTTGGTCCAATAATTTTGAATTTTTCCGTAAAAGGTGCTAAAAAATTTAAGATTTTCAATTTGTCCCAAAATTATGGTCTGATTTCAGTCAAAAAGTCACCAAAATACCTTAAATGACGTCATATTGATACATATTTTTTTGGGACCTTTTGCTAAAACGTTCAAATTGTGGGACAAAAAGTGTAAAATTGAACAAAAAATGGCCAAATTCGAACAACTACAGACTTGTGGGACAAAATTGATAAGTTTTAATTTTTTGGGACCTTTTGCAAAAGAACTTAAAGTTGTGGGACAAAATTGAATTTTAACTCAAAATTTCAAAGATGACAGTTGTTGCTGGTAAAAGGATGAAATTTTGAAAAATTTTAAATATAAAAGACTAACTTCAAAGTGAAAAATGTAGATGACTAAAATTAAAGTCAACAAATTTAAAGGGCAAATAAATTATTCCCATAATTATATTAAGGTAATGTAGTCATTATATATATATATATATATATATATATATATATATTTGAAATTAAGGGGAGTGTTTAGAGAATTTTGGGGTGTGAGTAGCGGCAATCTTTTATTTATCTTTATTAATATCACGCGAGTTATTAGGGTGAAATTAATTAAGGTCCGACGTTATATACTATTTGCATTTTTGTCTCAAGAGAATAGGTGGCCTGCAGAAAATGGTCCTGTTTTTTACACTTTTGGTCCAGTAATTTTTTTCTTTGAGATTTTTGTCCAACGAGAATTACATTTTTGTTCCCAAGAGAATTAAGTTTACAGTTTTGGTCCTGAAAAATAATAGTTGAGACTGTTTTTGCAAAAGAAAAAAGGACCAAAAAGAACGTGCAATCAAAATTATCATTAAAAAATTTTCATGGGATCAAAACTGCAATTTTTTCCTTGCATAAATTGAAAAAGTGCGCACCTTCAGCTGGATCAAGGGTAGCATTTTGAGCTCCGGCAGTATCCAAGAGATGGCAAAAGGCAGCAATAACGAAGAGCATCCGCCACCGTGAGGCGAGTGGCGCCGCCCTTGCCGCCGTGGCATGAAACATATGTGTTTGGGATTTGTGATGAGGAAGGAATGCTTCGTTGTATTTTTGGTGCTGAAGCTGGATCTATCTATCTATCTATATATATATATATATGTGTGTGATTGAGATGTATTTTGATAAGTGCCAAGAAATGCGACGACTTAGAAAGTCTTTGCCGTGCATCTAGGTGCGACAAGTGGGGCTGCAGCCCCCTAGATTTTGATTTTTGAGTTCTAATGTATATACTATAAATATGTACATGTATATAATTATATTAATACATGTATTTATTTTTGTACTATGATCCCTCAATGTATAAATTCTGAATCCATTACTGCGTGTTTCAAGATGTTGATGTTGACAGAGTTGCCTTTTTTAAGCAACTGCAGATGCACTTGTTTGTATCATTTTTCATATTTCACTCGATATACCACTCTTCTTGATTGTAAACACATGTCGCTATAATGTGTATCATTAATTCATTGGTTATTTTTTTCACCCCTTCGTGTTATTCATCCATAATATAAAATATATAGTGAAACACCAAATATAGAACATATGATTTCGTGTGCAAAGGATCCAATATCAGTTTGATTCCCCTATTCCATTTTTCGTATTTCATTTTTTGTTCCATCCTCGCTGATTATTAACACATGTCGATGTGGTGTATATCATCCATTAATTTTTTTATTCATTAATCCACAATATAAAACACAAAGTAAAACACCAAATATGTAACTGGTGATCTCGTGTAATCCGATATATGTATGATACCACGAAAATCCTCTTGGATTGATGTGAGATGTAATGCGCTTAATTATAGAGGTTATTGTGGTCCACTCTGTAATTTTACCCCACAATGGGTTTTTGTGCGCCACTAACACAATTGCAAAATGGGGACGCCACTTATATTTTATTCTTCAATTTAATTTTTGTATTTTTTAGTTAAGATAGGATAAGGAGTACCACTATTCACACCCCCAAAATCCTCTACACACCCCATAATTTAAAATATGAAAAATAGATGTATATTAAATGACAAACTAACCCTTATAAAAATATAAATGTTATTTAAGTTTTATGAAATTCAATTTTAGTCCTCTGAATTTTTAATTTTGCAATTAGTCTCTTATGTTTCAAAATTTTCAAATTAAATTATTATACCGGCAACAACCGACCACTAAAGTGATGTGGCATTTTTAATAAAAAATTTATACATGAAAAAAATAATTTAAAATTTTTAAAAAATAAAATTAAAATTTTAAAAATTTATAAATTTCAACTAAAAACTTTAAACATAATTAAATCAAAAATCACATCTAAGTAAAATTCCTTTTGGGCCTTAACTGTATCCCTTCTAACTGCCATATCTTTTCTCCCCAACTCGGACCGAGTTGGATGTTGGGCTCGGTCGAGTTGAAGTTTCTAAACATTTAGGTGCCTCGGCTCAGACGGTACCTCAGCTCGATGCTCGACTCGGTTGATTATTGGTCAACTCGGTCCGAGTTGAAATGTTTCGACTGAGTTGACTTACACAGCTACCGCCCATGATTGACCCGATTTTTTGTTGGGACCGTCTTTCAGCCCTCTTTCCAATGGAGTAATTCTTCACTAGATTCAGATAAATTTAAGGATCTCAATTTGCTCCCAAAAATCGATGAATAAACCTACACATTTAGCAAAACAATACCGAATCTTTCTATCAAGTGCAATTACTCAATTAAGAGTGAAATAAGCATGACATTACATCTAAAATAAATAATTAAGCTCGAGATAAACATGCAATTTTCACACTTATCAACTCGGTAGGATCCACATTACTCGAGGAAGGTGGGGGGTTTGTAGACCTAGGTTTGCTAACTGTCTTAGCTCCATCAAGTTTGTGCCTGCGTAAGAGGGCAACAATTGTGCTGAGAAAGAAATTGAACTTCTTTGCAACGAGAAACTTTGATGCCAAGGATGAAAGAAGTCCAAGGTCTTTGATAGCAAAGATCGCCTTAAGATGCTTTATTAAGACTGAAATATGTGCATCACATGAGTCAATAATAATTAGATCATCAACATAAACTAGCACAAATAAGCGAGTTGACCCTTTATGAGAAATGAATAAAGAAGTATCATCACGGGATTGTGAAAAACCGAAGGCAACGAGGGCAGCACTAAGGCTCCATTTGGATGGAGTGGATTTGAAATCAAGGGATTTGAGGATAATATATCATGCATTCATACAAACTAAAATGGAGAAAAACCAAATGAGTGGATTTGATTCACTCAAATATTAAGCACAAGTGGGAGAAGTGAGAGGATTTCAAATGACTAGGTTTTGTTGGGTATTTGAAATCCTCCCACTTATAAGTAATATTTGTGTGAACCAAATCCATTCATTTAGTTTTTCTTCATTTTGATTTGTAAATATATGGTGTATTATCCTCAAATCCCTTTGATTTCAAATAACTCCAGAGCCTAAGTGAATTATACCAAGCACGAGATGCCTAGCGAAGTCCATAAAGTGATCGTGGTAAGAGGCAGACATGATTAGGGAAGGAAGGATCTTTAAGGGGGCGCTTGTTACGCGATCTTCAATGGGAATGGGAATGAAATTGGTTTTTCCCCCTATACCCCCAAATTTATTGGAGGAAGAATTGTCTTCATATTGGTTACATCATTGGTGTTGTGCTCCAATTTTGGAAAAAATGAGACAAAAGAAGCTTGTTATTGGTGGTGGAGGGGAATGATTGAGGAGAAATGATTGTAGATGGGGAAAAGGTTAATCATAATGGGTAATGATTACCTTATTTAGGAGGAAAAATAATGTAATACACCATCTTTTATTCTCATTATGCACCACAATTGCCTTAAATTAATTCTCATTCCCATTGCCATTGAAGAATTTCCAACCAAGCGCCCCCTAAATACTGGTGGTTGAGACATATAAACTAAAAACATTCAATTTCCCATGAAGGATGGCATTAGTGACATCCAATTGGCGCATGGACCAATTAAATTGAAGGCCAAGAGATAACACTATATACGAATTGTTGCAGACTTAAAAACATGGCTAAATGTTTCTCGAAGATCAATCCCACGCCGTTGATGAAACCCGATGAGAACCGCGAATTAGGTTCGATGATTTCGATGCCCCAACTTAGGTTGGCAAGCAACGAACTCCTCAATCCCACGTAATTTCGATGCCCCAACTCAGGTTGGCAAGCAACGAAACCCAAACCGATACTCTAGCTCGGGCTAGAAAGTACTCAATTATTAGCTATAAATCTTCTTCTATTTTCTTCATATCTCAAATGATCTTATACAAGTAGTTATATAGGCATCAGTTTCACCTAACCAACTAACTAACACCTAACAACTTCAACTAACAACTAATAGAAAATACAACTCTTGCAAAATAGCCCCTAATAGACAATACAAAAAGTTAAAGGGCTAAATGCAAAATTCGTGGCAACTCAATTGCTAGGTTTGTTGGCTAAGTTCACATCAAAACCCCTTGACAACTAGACGAAGCTTTATATTTATCAAATGAACCATCAGGCTTTCATTTGATTCGAAGACCTACTTGCACACGATTGTATTTCCGTGTAAAGGAGGTGAAACTAAATCCCATTGAGCACTTGATAATGCCTGGATACGACAACAGTTATTAATCGCCATGGTAGACACTTGCGACACGGTTAATAATCGTTATCATGTGTGTGGTGCTAAACCGCTATCTTGCAACTATACATTTCTGAGTAGTAAAATGAAATCCCATCAAATATTTAGGATGACACAGATAACATCAATCGACATATTATTGATGCCAAAAAAATGTAAATTACATCATAACTATTACATAGCAGACATTCAAGAAAATACTTTTAAAGATCCTAGCTAGAGTGGAGATGAATGGAAAATAACTAGTAGATAACTACCATATATATATATACCCAAGCTACTTCAAAATAGTGAAGTGTTAGATAGGCTAGCTGATGGCATACTATGTGATGTGTTGCATGATAAAAGTTTAAATGTGTTTATCTAAGATTATTCCTTCAAAGATGTTCACTACAAGAAAAAACGGATACCTGACAAAAATATTGGTCGAAAATGGATTTTTGCTGACCAACTAACTGTCGCAACAAGCCTTGTAGGTGGGTCTCCTCCTGATGGTAGAGGTTAAGAATTCGACCGACGAGTGAGGGGAATGTTATAGAATTAATATAAATAAATTAAAATTTCACACCTCTCTACAAGTTGAAACATTTAGATGAGATGAAATTTATTCACTATACAAATTCGGGCTATTAGACAGAATTAAATTCTTTCACATTCAATATAGAGTTGGCGAACACCCAAAAAAAAAGGTTTGAAAACGGTGATGATGAAAGGTTCAAAAGAAAGTTGTGACATGTGAATAAGTTTTTAGGCCCGGTAGCAAGTAGGATATTATGTTTATGGCCTGTCAAAATGTACCTATTCAAAAGAAAGTCACCTTTTGGGTCTCCCTTTCCTTAAAATTTTAATGTGAATATGAATTTGTTGGGTGTCAATTGCTTTTAGATTCTATCCCACTTCTCTGCTATCCCTACATATTTGATGGGGATTTTACAACTCACAAATGTACTTTGTTAGCATCATTGTTTTTTCTTTACTTTTGTTTATAACTATCTTAATGCTCTCTTGTCACAGCTGTAATTAATTTTTTTAAAAAAATTAATATCATCACTACTTAACACATACTACCACGTCGCGAAATTCCTTTCGCACTTTCCTTTTCCAACCGTACTCACAATACCTTTCATACTCTTAATTAAAATGGGAACCACTCACAATATAATTTACATAAAATATCATTACTTTTGGGCTACACATACACAATTCAATCAATTTATTTACTTTCACATAAATGTTTACAAAATTATCCCTCAAGCTTCCAATTTTTGCGTGTCCACTTACCTGTGAAAAGTATTTCGGGACGGAGTGAGTATTATCAATAAAAGAAAATAGAATACAAGATTGAAACACCAAATCAAAATAAGAAATCTAACGTCTTAAAATACCCTAAAAAAATCTTAAATTCATCTCAATAAGAAAACACAACATTCAAACACTATACACATTCAATAATGCATCATCTACCATTAAGCATTGGTTTGGCAGGGTCGTGTGGATAATAAGGTGATTGTGGATCTGTTGTTATGGTTTTACTTGTAAGATTGACACTATCAGTGCCAGTGTTTGATGTTGAAGTGTGTTCAATGTCGGAGACGAAGGTGGTTGCATCATTAAAATTCCAGTCAGTTAAATAGCCAGGCCTTGTAGTGACAGTAGCCACCTCGATGTCCCCAGACAACATTGCCACGACACGAGACATTGCTGGGCGTAAGCTCGGGACGCCTGAGTGCATACAAGGGAAACACCAATGATCCTTTTCACTTCATCCGCGTCGTACTGATGCAAATTTGGATCCACCAGCTCGATTTCCCGATTCTCTTCGTGCAGATTCCATGCCTGAAACAACAATTCAGCCATTCGTTGAGACCACGACTAACATTCGTTACAACTAGTTAACAGACGAGTTTAAAAGATTTTTGGTACCTTAACTTGTTTACTGTCCAATTTTGATACCAAAAAGTCATTTTTTTTTTTAATTCTCAATTTTCATAAATTGCTCAATTTTGACCCCATAATCATTGGAAAATTGAAAATTTATGTCATGTGAAGATTTATTTTGGGGTCAAAATTGGCCAGCTGACAAGTTATGGGGCCAAAATTTGACATTCGTGTGATATAAAATGGTTTTCAATTTTTCGACAATCTTGGGTCAAAATTAGACAATTTTTTTATTGGGATTGGAATCAAAATTGGATAGTAGACGAATTATGAGACTAAAAATGTTTTTAACTCGTAAAACGGACATACCCATTCAAGAAGATAAATCCTTTCATCTTCAAGATTCGAGTCAGCATTTGGCCTTCCACAGATTATCTCAAGAGCTACAACTCCAAAGCTGAACACGTCGGCCTTCTCCGTAAGATGTCCGCGCATGGCATATTCCGGGGCTAGATACCCACTACATGAAAACAAGCAGATAAAAAACAAGCAAAATTTATCTAAAGTATGGAATTTGTGAATAATATTGCTTACATTGTGCCAGCAACTCGAGTGCTTATATGCGTCATTTTGTCGTCGTATAATTTGGCCAATCCAAAATCGGAGATTTTAGGGGTGAGATCAGTATCCAGCAGAATGTTGCTGGCCTTCACATCTCTGTGAACGACACGAGGGCGAGATTCCTCGTGCAGGTAAGCAAGACCCCTTGCTACTCCCAAGCAAATATTATAACGTGTTTCCCAATCAAGATGCAAATTCTTACTTCCTGTTCCAAATAAGTGTTGATCGAGGCTATTGTTCTGGAGATACTCGTAAACGAGCAAGCGTTTATCTCCTTCAATGCAGCAACCGTACAATTTCACCAGGTTACGGTGCTGCACAGCTGATATAGTAGCAATCTCTGCCAAAAATTGAGCCTTTCCTTGATGTGATTTCACTGACAATTGTTTAACACCAACTGCTCTTCCATCTGCAAGCTTTCCCTGTTGCTCAATACAGTGGATAAGTTGCAGAATTATATTGGCTATATATATATATATATTTCAGTACAAGCTATAGAAATCAACTAGACAATGTAAATTTTGAAAAACAGAATCGTTTCACAATCTAAAACTTTAAAATAGTATTTACCATGTAAACAGGACCGAATCCTCCCTCTCCAAGCTTATTAGCAGGATTGAAGTCATCTGTTGCAGCTCTAAGTTCAGAATAACTGAATGTATAAGGCCGAGCATCAATTCCTAGTAACTCTGCAAATCATAGAAACACATATTGACTCTTGGTTTCTTTTTACAATATTGTCACTCCAAGAGATGAGACGTATTAACTTCATTTCTCTCTCATTGTGGATCATACTAGAATGAGAATTCTGAACTTGTAAAAGTCTTAGCAAATGCATCTATTAAATAATGTGTGTACTCAAGAAGTGGATTTGAAGAGGTTGAACATGGTCTGCATTAAATTCTTTCTGAAAAAAATTGCTCACATTGAAGAAAAATCTATTCTATGAGCTTTTATTTACCTTCATCCTCAAAGTTTTTCTGTCTTTTTCTTCTCTGGAACACATAATATACTGCAAATAGAGAGAGCAAACATGCAACTGCAACTGGAACAACAATACCCACAATAAGACCAGTCCTGTTCTTTTTCTCAGAAGGAGGATTATTGGAGACAGTTGGACGGAAATCTGTGAAAAGTAAGTGGTGAATATCCACAAAAACCAAACTTCAAAACTTTTATGAGTTTTATGAATATTTTACGTACTTGGTGTTGCGCTTTATTGCTGAAATTGAAGGTCCATAAGTAGCTTGTTGAGGTACACAGCAGGTCCCTTTTCCTGCCCAAAACAGATGGACTTCAAAATAGTTTTCCAACACAGTCACATTGAATTGCCTTTCAACAGCTCTTAAAGAGACCCCAGCAGCTTCTCTTCGTATGTCAAAATCTTTTACCTCCAGATTCCCCTGGATATCATTCAACATAGAGTTAGCGAACAAGAGATTCGACAAAAATAAATTATGAATATGTCTCCTAATATGAATAATAGATTATGAATATGATTCTAGTTTTACACAGACCTGGATATATATATCAAAAACACGCCGTCCAAGGCTCTGCCAAGTCCTTGTACCAAGGATTGCTGACTCAGCAAACTGGAGTCTCACAGTGTAATTGCCATTTTCGAGGCTTAAGCCATAGTATCTTAATGATCCAGCTGAAATCCGGGAAGATTGGAATAACTCCGAGTCCAAGGTATTAGTAAATTGTGATGATGATGTGGTTCTATATCGTGGGCTAGTGTTATCAACATGCAAACCAGCATTGCTAACTGCCCATTTCTGAGTACTGGGCACATAATATGTTGCTGGACCAAGAGGTTCATCCTCCCTTTCGTATACAGTCTGATCAGAAGACCTAATCTCAGGCCCACCACATTTGACTGCCAAGCTGTAATCTGAAAACCATCATTAAGAAAGAATATTAACTTGAAATTCCCAAGCATTTAATCTCTACAATTTTGCTCCTGCAACTTTTCTTTTTTATTTGTTTTTTTTTCAGGCACTTTGTAAAGCTGAAGTAAAATTAGTAACATTTCATGATTTAAATTTCACTCTCGTCCAGAGATTTCTTTGACTTCTAGATAAAACTATGAGAGTACTATTAGAGAGAGTAGCCCATAGGCTTGTGTTTTACTAGAGTTTTAGCTACACACTGAGATTAGAAGCTACAGATGCAAACAGGCCTTGGATCAATGTATCACCGTTTAAGCAACTTTAAAGAGATTTCAAGCATTGAATAATATTATAAAAATTTACAAGACTTAGTTCAACCATAAAATCACATTTGTTAGTTGTCATATATGCAGATATTTATTCACAAAATAGAGAACCGGCTTGTCATTTCATATGCATCTGCTTAAATTTCCTATGAGTTTATATAGATTCATATAACTTACAACGAGGTCGCCCTCGATTGCAAGGAAAGTTCCTCTGAAGACAATTCAAACCAGAAGGTAAAGCACTACAAGGCAGAAAACACTTAGTTATGACTAATATACATGAGATGATGATAAATATATACGTAAAATACAACAAATAATTGCACAAGAAACTAATCAAAAGCAAATCTAAAAATAAATTGAATGGTGTGTGTAAATATATTAAGGCACCTGCTGTTAGAACCTCCAATGGTGAAGTTGTTGGAAACCAAATTACTGCCCATGAGAAATTTTGATGATGAAACATTAGAAAGAACATAGTACATGATACATTTAATTATGAAATAATAAGCACAATATTTGTTCAATCATACAGTTGTAAGTTTTGTGGGTTGATCCAAGATGGAAAGCTCCCCGATAATTCGTTGTATGATAAATCGCTGCAAGCAAATAACAGAATGCTAAGTATCCATGGACTCCTACTGAAACTTCTGTCTTTCAGAGATAAGAAATTTAAGATATAATTACCACATCTTCTTGCATTTCCATTAATACATAAGAAATAGATAAACCTAATGCAAAAAGCATGTATACTCACATGTTTCGGAGTGATGTACTCTTTTGAGATGGTAGTCCACCAGTTAACTTGTTATTACCGAGAAACCTGAAGATTTGTAAAGGCAAAATAAGTAGCTTACGTATCGTATTGGCTTTTCTTGTGTTGTGTGTTGGGGGAGGGGAGGGTCAGGGGAGTGAATTTTCATAATTGATATTTGAATCATAAGCAAGCAGTTCATGAATAATTACAAGTTTGTAAGAGAAGTGTGATTGAAAAGCGAGTCTGGAATTGTTCCCGTCAAATTGTTGAAGGATAAGTCCCTGAAACATAGGATCAACCACATCATGGGATTCCTTTTGTAACTTGCAAGTGAAGTATAAATACATAATGGGAAGCTTACAATTTTAGTCCAGTAAAAAAAAAAAAAACCTTCCACCTTTTTTCATGGACAGAATTGGAATTTGCAAGCTAATGATGTATGTCTCAACTGGTCACAAATTTAGTCCTAAAGTCACCGCAAGTTGAAAATTTGACTGGAAAAGGTCATGAGCCACAGGACCAGACTCGTGAATTCCAGTGACTATTAGGTCTAAACTAGAGACCAATGTAAAGTATAGGATTAAACTTCACAAATTTTGATGTTACAGGGTAAAAACCAAGACCGCCCCTACAGGTAGTTGACTACTATTTACAAACTCTGATATGAAATACTTACAGCAGTGTCAAACTCTGAAATTCACCAAAATAAGAAGGGATGGCACTGGAAATGTTATTATTCCTCAAGACTCTGCCAAACCAATGAGCCATGCTCTTTATTTGTCAATGAAAGTAAAACGAAGCACCGTGTTATTTATTGACAGAATCAGAAGCAATGATTTCTTACAAGGTAGATAGAGACTTCATCTCTCTGAGGAAGTCCAGTGAAGAGCTACCATTAGATAAATCACTTATTCTCCTAAAGATATCATACATGATCATAAAGATTAGCCTCTGTAGAGCTAGAGCCCCAAAACACTTTTAAACAGATGTTGTGGAAATACTAGTAGAGGAGGGTAACACTCACAGGTCATTCAACAGAGTTAAATTGGATAACGATGGTGGTATTGAACCTTGAAATGAATTTCCTTGAAACCTCCTATAGGCAAAACGGATGACCATGAGCCATAAGCGAAGGGGCTCAAGGAACTTTGGGGAGTACCCGTGCACAACTTAATGAAACACATTTCTATTAACAAGATTAGTAGGACGAAAACAGATGAGAGAATTTTGTCTCACAGTTGAACGAGGTTGGACCAATTTCCTACGAAGTTGGGTATCTGCCCTGTGAGTTCATTGTCTGAAGCCCACCTGAGAGAACACAGCAAATCAACCAAAAAAATCATATGGTCAGCTAGAGTTGGATTAAATTATTACATTATGTTCCATTTCTCAAATAGAGAAAAGATATATCTTTTCTATATTGCTCTTACACTCTCTCCAAGCTCCGTAGATTAGCAAAGGATGCAGGTATTGGACCACTAACTCCAGCACTGTCAAAGTATCTGCCAAGATTACAAACAAAAGAGTAAGCCTGAATGTGTTTCTTCAAACCATCCTAACAGCAAGTGTGCCAAGACTAATAAGGGAGGTGAAAGCCAAGATTGGTCAAAATCATCAGTTTGGATAGAAAAGAGTGATTAGTCATTAGTGAAACATTGAAGTGATTAAAGTAGTCAAGTCCTCATAAATTTCCTGAAATTTTATAGGCTATAATGCTATATAGAACTTACATTTGCGTTAATCTCGACAAGGCCCCAAGTTCAGATGGTAAAGGGCCAGAGAAGTTGTTTCCGCCAAAAGCTCTGCCATATCGAATACATGAACATAAGTAAATATGTAACATAGTGAGAAGTTTTGAGTTTTCAGATTTTCGAATAAATATATCAGTAGCTGCCTATGCTTGCACTACAAATCAGATTACTTAGCTGGTTAAACAACATACACAGAAGCTAAAAGGAAACTCACAATGATCTTAAATCAGTGAGCAGTCCAAGTTCCCTCGACATCCCCTGATAACGCGTTTATTCCGAGGCTCCTAACAGTATGTAATCACGCATTTTCAAGATTACGTTATTGAGAATGAATATTTTTCGTGAACAAGAAAAAGAAAAAGATGGCATACATGTACTGCATCCGAGTGAGATTTCCGATGGATGGAGGAAGTGGACCAGTCAAATAATTTTGGCCCAAATTTCTGATACAAAAATGAGTAGGAAATTATTGTTGCAGTATCAGCAAGAATTAATACAGTATTTAGTAAACTGAGCAGTACACAATTACAGTATGCAAACAAATACACAATCTTTTGATATTTTTGCAATGTTATGCATCACATTTTCTTTTTCTGCAATTGACATTGCTAAACTTATAAGCTAGCGATTAAATTGCAAAAATGTGAAAAGATCAATGATATTTATAGCAATTTTCCGTAACATTATTATAGTATCAACAACCTCAACAAAATCAACACAGAAACTAAACATACAGATTAGTGAGAAAAGTCAAGTTCCAAAGCTCATCAGGTAATGGACCCTCAACATCCATAGAATAAACCCGCCTGCACAATCATGAAGATAGGATACAATAATAATCAATCAGATCCATTGTTTTACCCACATTGAATCGGAGTAATTAAATAAGAACATTTCTATATAAATTAAACATGATTTCTATTTAAACAAAGAAAATTGGGGGATCGTCATCGTTAGCACTAAATTATGGAGTATATATATTCCAACAACTTACATAGCAGTAATGCGACAAGTGGAGTTATTGGCGAAGGAGCAGTCGCATTTGATGCCCGGATTAAGGTTATCGATTGAAGTTGCATCAATGGCAACGCCGCTGCATAAATTGCCACTAATATTCCAGTCATTTGTCGCAGAAATTCCCACCGCTCGAAGATCCGGTTCACAGCTCTCTCTGTAAATCAAAATATTTGAAGAAACAATCAATACAATGCTTCTATTTTATCCGTTTCCACAAAAAAAAATAATAATAATAATGATAATAATAATAATAATAATAAATAAATAAATAAAAATGAAAAGAAAAGAAAAGAAATGCTTTCATTGAAGAATTTGCATAAGAAAAATAAAATTATTTTTTCAAGTCTTATATGAAACTATCGGATAAATTGTTATTCGAAAGCTAGTGAACTCTAACCACTTCAACTATATTATTTCGTCTAAAGTAATATAGATGTTATATTAGTACATTCGCCACTTTTTAATTATAATTAATATTTTCTCTGTGTGATGTATAGTTTCAATATTCATAAATTTTAGCATTAGTATTAATTTTTCTTATTAATATTTTTAGTAGGCAAAGTCTACGTGAACAAGGGTTCCTGTGAAACTTGATCATTTACTAAAGGGTATCGCTTGTAATAACTTAACGGTATTACCTATATTATTAAAAGGTTTCACGTGATAATTGAAAAGTATGTTATATATTGTTAAAGAGTATCACTGTGATAATCAAGAGTATTACCTATATTATTAAAGAATAGCAATATGATAACAGAAGAATATTACTTATATTACTAAAAGGTATTAGTTGAGATAAAGAAAAATAAATTGATCAATTTTTTCAATATGGATCAAGTTTCACCGTAAAACTTGGTTCAAAGTAGACACACTCTTTTTAGTAATATATAAATTTTATCGTAATATATATATATATATATATATATATATATATGAATATCTCATAATTAATAAATTAATTATATAATTTTTAATTATACATGAAACTCATTATAAATACCACTCCCCCGTCCCATAAAAACTTTCACATTTTCCTTTTTTGTCCGTCTCATTATAAGTTTCACACCCTTAAAATGAATTTTTTTTTATAAACTCCATCCTCACAATTTTCACTAATTTACACAAATGTCATTACTTTTACTCTCGCATACACATAACTCAATAAAGTTTTTTTACTTTATACATAAAAGTTTACAAAATTACCCTCAAAACCTCAATCATTACTCTTTTTTAAAGTGTGTGTCCTCTTACATATGAATAATTTTTCGGGACAGAGGGATTTTTAAAATGATATTAAAATTTGATAAAATTATAAAATAAAAAATTGAGAATGTAAAAATTTTGTGGATTCATTGAATTTTGAGAGGTGAATTTCAATCGTGTGATTTGAATGATTGAAAAAAATTCTACCAATTTTCCTAATATATTTTTCAATTTTGATATCGAAACAAAATTTAAAGGACACTAGAAATTAAGAATGGACAGAGAGATAATAGGATAGTAAAGAACATAAGAAGAATTTCATATCAAAATCGATTGTTTGAGTGCTTGGTGAACTAACTACTAGGAGTGTTTGGGTGCTTGGTGAACTAACTACTAACAACTAACATTTATCGATAAAAAAATAAGAAGAATTTCATATCAAAACCTAATTTTTAGGTTGAGTCTCAATATACATTTTTAAATGTCTCAATTAAGGACTCAATTGTTACTTTTTTCTCATATTAAGATTTGGTTTAAACTATTTTGTCTCAATTCAAGGCCCAACAAAAATTATTTTTTAAATTAAAATCGTATGAAATGATAAAATTAAAAATTACAACATGCGTCATAAAAAAATACTTCATTTAAATTTAAAGTAATATGTGAATCATTTCACCGTAAAATTAATTTTGAACGTATTAATTATTTTTACTATAAATTATTATTTTGAATGGTATTATACGTTCCATTAAAAGGTACTCCTCCGTCTCCGCGATTACTTTCACACTTTCCTTTTTCGTCCGTCCCACAATTACTTTCACACCCTTAAAATGGAATACCTTATATAAATTACACCTCACAATACCATCTAAATTTCAAATATGTCACTCTTGTTTTATTCTACTTTATTCTCTTTCCTACACATTATCTCATTCAACCACCCAAAATACACTTACACTTTATTCTCTCTCTTACACTAATTTGAGTTTTTTTAAAAAGTGTGTCACTTCACATGTGAAAGTAAATACGGGACGGAGGGAGTATTACTTCAAAATTGATTAATTGTAAATCAAATTTAGAATGAAATTAATTCACGTGCCAAATCAATTCTTCTAACATACATGTTTCAAATTTATTTATAGTAAGAATATGTCAAGATAATAGGGAAGTTGTCATTAAAAATGTTATACTTAGATCAACTAAATTACTTTGAAATAAAAAGGAGGCGTGCATAAGGTGAAAGAGTCAAACTGCCAATCGATTTTTTTTTTTACCTATTGAGAGAGGCCATGTGCTCATAGCATGTTGTAATAAAATAAAATAAAATCAAATTAAAAAATATGAGAAAAGATGAAATACAATATTTGTAAAAGAGCTGGTATCCTGTAAAATATTTCATGGTGAAATTTCACTGAAGACAAAAATATAAAAAACTCGCTAGTCAACCAAAGAAAACGGGTCGTCCAACCTAACGCGCGAATTAGGTTACAATCACGCACACAAACACGCAAAAATCAACATACATTAACGCTTCGAAGCGTCATTGAAAATTATATAGCAAACCACCACGAATTTCGCATTTAAGTAAATAGCGACGTCAATCAACATCATATTGAAGAAAAATCAGCAAGCACACAGAACACGAAGAGGAAAAAACCAGAGAACACCGGGCAAAATGAAATTTGGAGGAGATTCAACAAAAATCTAATCAAAACAATAATGAAATTCATCAACGACATCATATAGAAATGTGTCTTTGCTTTGATCATCTTTGTTACCGATTGAATGTTTTTCCCAAAATTTGGAATCAATATGACAATTATTACTCTATTTCGATATGTTCGTATAGTAACATATTTATCTCCATATAGTAACTCGTTTGTGTTCATATAATAACACAACTTTTCCACACAAAAAAATTCTTACAAAGACAACAATAAATCTCTCTTCAGGGTGTTATTATGAGCTTAAACATGTGTTACTATAAGAACAAATATGTGTTCTTGTAAGAGTAAATACGTGTTACTAATTCTTAAAGGAATAAAATATTTATTCATGTGCTTTACTGATTTTATTCATATGGTTACACATTTTTTTCATACAAGAACACGTGTTTAACCTTATAGTAACACAACCCGAGAGTGAAATTTTATTTTTACCTTTACGCGAGTTTAGTATATATATTTGCCCTTACAATAACACATATTTACCTCAAATCTTATACATGATGATCAAATAAATTCATGAACTTTTTTAACACATTTAAACCATTTATTTTTAAATGTTGAGATCAATTAAATAAGTCCTTCATCTTAATAAAATCACACTTTATTAATGAAAATAAAGTTGTCATAAAATAGAGACCTATTTGATCCACACACATAAGATTAGAGACTTATTTGGCAATTTTTTTATTTTTATTTTTGCATATGGGCGAGTATTTTAGATAAATTTATATCATTTATTTTAGAGTAACACATATTTACAACATAAAGAATACATGTTTAACCTAATAGTAAAACCCCTGGAGCACCCAGAGCGAATTTATTTTTACCCTAAAAGAAAGAAGAGAAAGAACTGTGAGTTTGCGCCTACATAATTGAAAATACCCGCGAGACCCAACTCAATCCGGCCCAAAATCCGCGAATTTCTTATATATGAGTTATTTCATGAATCTAAATGAATCTTAGATACATGAAATATTGTATATGATCAGAATTTGCCAATGATATTATTATTTAAATAAACATCTTATAACCGTTTGAAAAGAGACTGACACTTCTAACCTTCTAATGGCTACACATGCAATAATTTATAGGATGCATGGCCAGTGTTAGAATAGAAAATCGGAATAAGAAAGAAATCAGTACATTTATTGATTTTTTTAAAAAAGTTGACAATAGTTATTCGAGTATGTACATTAGATAAATCACATTTTCTTGCAAAAATTGTAAATACAAAAAAAAAAATCAGACAAATAAATTGTTGTATGGAAATCTGTAAAACTCAATCGCCGACGTTTTTATTGCTTATTATTCAACCAACTTAATACTCTGGAAAAATAGAACATCAATTTTTATTAAAAGCATTCTTCTACAATTGAGATAGTACGTTGCATTTGTTATGAAAAAAATAAAAATCAATTTTAAACAGTGCATTAAGATCAACTTAAAAATCAATAACAATTAAATTGAGCCACGCGAATTTGTTTCACATTTAGCGTTCAATCATAAAATATGATATATATTTTTAGAAAAAATAAAAAAATTATACGTAAAATATTGAATTATTCTTTTTTTTTTAACCGTAAATATTGAATTATTCTAACACCACCCCCAAGTTAAAAAAAAAAAAAAATCAACCCAGGACCACTTGGCCAAATTAAAGGCAAAAAGAAACAACTTTTCCATCATCACCAATTAAACATGATATATATTTTGTGAAAATTATAGTTTTGGTTTTGTGAGAATTTTCCAACGAGAATGTTAATCTCATGTTCTTTTTGGTTCTTTTTCTTGTAAAAATAGTTTGAATCATTATTTTTAAGACCAAAACTGTAATTTTATCTCTTTTTTTTTTGGGATCAAAATTGCAATTTATCATTCTCTTGGGGACCAAAATTGTAATATTTCTGGGACAAATTTAAAGAACAAATAACTTATTTTACCCCCTATTTATATAAGGGTAACATAGTCATTTTATATATATATATATATATATATTATATTTAAAATTAAGGGGTGTGTTTAGAGAATTTTAGGGGTGCGAATAGCGATACTCTTTTATTTATCTTTATTAATATCATACGAGTGATTAGGGTGAAATTAATTAAGGTCCGACGTTACTACTTGCATAAATGGGTAAATTGCATTTTTGGTGTCAAGAGAATAGGTGGCCGGCAGAAAATGGTCTTCTTTGCGATACTTTTGGTTCCGTAGTTTTTTCTTTTTTTGATTTTTGTCCAATGAGAATTGCATTTTTGTCCCAAAAGAATAATAAGCTTACATTTTTTGTCTTTAAAGATAATGGTTGTGACTGTTTTGCAAAAGAAAAAAAAGGACCAAAAAGAACGTGCAATCAAAATTATTATTAAAAAATTGTCATGGGATCAAAACTGTCATTCCCCTTGCATAAATTGAAAAAATGCACACCTTCAGCTGGATCAAGGGTAGCATTTTGAGCTCCGGCAGTATCCAAGAGATGGCAAAAGGCAGCGATAACGAAGAGCATCCGCCACCGTGAGGCGAGTGGCGCCGCCCCTGTCGCCGTGACATGAAACATATGTGTTTGTGAGTTGTGATGAGGAAGGAGTACTGCTTCTTTGTATTTTTGGTGTTGAAGCTGGATCATATATATATATATATATATATATATATATATATATATGTGTGTGTGTGGTTGAGATGTATTTTGATAAGTGGCAAGAAATGCGACGACTTAGAAATTAAGTCTTTGCCGTGCATCTAGGGGGACAAGGGGCTGCAGCCCCCTTGATTTTTGAGTTCTAATGTATATACTATATATGTACATGTATATAATTATATTAATACATGTATTTATTTTTGTACCATGATCCCTCAATATATAAATTCTAAATCCATTGCTGCGTGTTCCATGATGTTGACAGAGTCGCCTTTTTTAACCAACTACAGATGCACTTGTCTGTATCACTTTTCATATTTCACTCGATATGCTACTCTTCTTGATTGTAAACACATATTGCTATATCATTCATTGGTTATTTTTTTCACCCTCACATGTCATTCATCCATAATATAAAATATATAGTGAAACACCAAATATAGAACATATGATTTCGTGTGCAAAGGATCGATATCGATTTGATTCCCTATTCTATTTTTCGTATTTCATTTTGTGTTCCATCCTTCTTGATTATTAACACACGTCCATTGCTTATTTTTTATTCATTCATCCACAATATAAAGGACAAAGTAAATCACAGGTGATCTCATGTAATCCGATATATGTACAATACCACGAAAATCCTCTTGGATTGATGTGAAATGTAGGGTGTGCAAAATTCGATGCGGATCGAAAAAAACCGTCCAAACCGGACGAAATAAAAAAATTGGTTCGGTTTTTCATTTTCGGTTCGGTTTTCGGTCTGGAGAATTTTAAAATTTTAGTTTCGGTTCGGTGTTCGGTTTTTACATTAGTAAAATCGAACAAACCGAACCGACTAAATAATATAAATAGTTAATATATTATTTTATATTCTTAATGTAAATACTTAATATATTATTTTATATTCTTAATTGAATAAATATTATTTATATAATACTTAATATATTATTTTATATTCTTAATTAAATGATTTTCTATTTAATTATATTTTATAATTATATATTATATCTAATTTTTTTATTTTGCCGATTAGTGCTTACATTTATTTTTCTTACTAGTGATGATATTTATTTTTGTTATTTAAAATTATTTTAGGTTTTATGCTTAAAGTGTGGACTTATGAACAATATGCAATTGTTTAATTTTGTCTTTTGATGTGTTTATAGAATTTAAATATTATATTTTGCACATAATTTTAAATTTTAAAAAATATAAAATATTTTGGTTTGGTCTCGAGATCGAAACCAAACCAAAATATTTCGGTCTCCGACCGTTTGGTTTAGAAAATTTCGATTCGGCGTTCGGGTTGAAAAACAAATTTACTCGTAATTCGATTTGGAGGTTTTGCGTCCCTAGTAATTAGAGATGCTCAAACCGAAACCGAACCGGAGGTTCGGAATCGGATTTTTCCGCTTGAAACCGCCGGTTTCGGTTTATAAACTGGACCGGAACCGAGTATTAGACGGTCCGGTTTCGGTTTCGGTCATTGCAAAACCGGAAACCGCGGTTTTGCGGTTAAACCGCCGGTTTCGGTTTTTGTATTTTTTTCAAAATTTAAAATTTCGAACGGACGGATCAGATTAGTTGACCGTTGGAGATCAACGGCCCGCATCATCCGACCCTTAGATGGAACCGGCGGTTCGGCGGTCAAACCGCCGGTTTTGACCGTTGCAATTCAATTTTTTTTTAATTAAATTTCCCACCTCTATAAATACCCCACACCTCTTCTCATTTTTACCACACCAATTCTTACTCTCTTACTCTCAATTCTCAATTCATACTCTCTCAATTCTCAATTCTCAAATTCTCTCAACTATTTATATACTTATATTATACTCAAATTCTTATATAGTTATTATATACTTATATTATACTCAAATTCTTATATAGTTATTATATACTTATATTATACTCAATTCTTATATAGTTATATACTTATTATATTATACACATTATACACTATATTTATTATATTATATACACTTATTATACATTATACACTACACTTATTATTTTATTATACACTTATATTATACACTTTACAAAATCAACCGAAAATGTTTAGCCGAAAGTCATCTTCTTCAAAGGGCAAAGGCAAAGCTTCCACCTCCGGTTCTCAACCATCTCTTCCTCCTCCTCCTAGCAATGTAACCAATGCTCCTATTTTTGATCTCAACAATGATCGCGATGATGCTATTCGTGAAACTCTTGGTGTTGGTTACGAAGATTATATATTTTCGGATGATGATCAACCCGACGCCACCACTCAAATGCCTCCACCACAACCACGACGAGGCCGAGCCACCACTCAAACTCAAGAAGAAAGTGACGATCAAGAAGAAACGCCAACTCCGGATTCAAACCAATCAAGAAAGGTGTTGAAGTCCATGACGTTTGTTCGTCATTTTAAGAAGAATTACGTGGGGAAGGATTCAAAAGGGAGGGACAAGTTTGAGGCGATTTGCAACTATTGCAACATGAAATATTTGTTTATAAAAGGAAACGGATATGGAACGTTGAATAGTCATACAAAGTCGAAGCATCCGGCGGAATGGGGGATTGCAACGAGCCAAACGCAACTTTCAAGTCACGGATATACCGAGTTCTTCGGTGGTGGAGCTCAAGGCGCTGTAAGTACTTCTAACACTAATATTTGGAAATATGATCAAATTGCTTATAGAAAACTTTTAGCAAAAATGATATGTGTGCAACATCTTCCTTTTATTACTCCCGATAATTTTATGTGGACCGAAATGGTTCAACTTGGTCTTCAACCTTGTGCAAAATAGTTTCTCGTAGTACTACTACTCGTGATGTAGCTAAAGTTGTAGGAGAATATAAATATGCTTTGATTAACCGTTTTGCCGATTTTGATGGTAAAGTTTCAATTTGTGCCGATATTTGGAGTGATAATTTTCAAAAACATTCTTATATTGGAGTTACTTGTCATTGGATTGATGACTCATGGACTTTAAACAAAAGATTAATAGCTTATAAAGATTTTGATACCGATCGCTCCGCGGTTAATATTAGAGATAAATTGCATGATATATTGAATATGTATGTTTTAACCCATAAAGTTTTTTCCATTAGTTTTGATAATGCTAGTGCTAATACCGCTAGTATTGAAGATTTAAAGGCGATTTGTCAACCGTGCCTTGGAGGTAAATTCTTTCATATTAGATGCATGTGTCATATTTTAAATTTATGTGTTCAAGATGGTTTGCATGCTTTACGTGCACAAATTGCTCCTATTAGAGATGCTATTTATTTTATGACTCGTCGTTCTAGTTTAATGAAAAAATGGAAATTTTTTGTAGATATAACAACGTGCATCCAAAAAAATTTCTCTTGATGTTTCTACACATTGGAATTCTACCTATAAATTATTAAATGAGTCTAATGAATATAAAAATCATTTATGTAATTTTTGCTAATGAAAATATTGGTTTTCGTTTATATCCTCAATATTGGGATCCTTGTGTGAAAAATTGTGAAATTTTAGGTATTTTTAATGATGTTACTTATGCTATGTCTAAAATTTACGAGCCTACTAGTCATATTGCGATTGATTATTGTTTAAAAGTTGTTGGTGTTTTACGCGAAAATTTGCATGATCCTATGTTGAATGCTAGTGTGTTTTCTATGATGGAAAAATGGACAAAATATTTTCATACCATTCCCGATTTATTTTTAGTTGCTAAAGTCTTTTATCCTACTTTTAAATTAGATGGTTTAGAAGATTTGTTAACTTTTTATTATGAAACTTTATATCCATGCGGTGATGTAACGAAATTTGATCAATTTAGTGATATACGTCCTAATGTAGGTGAGATAATTGCTAGAGTTAGACAAATTATTGTTGATTTACTTAGAGAGTATGCGGGTCCACCTCAAACTCAAACTTCTTCTTCATTATCTTATAGTTCTACTTCAACTTCTTCCGGTCCTATTCTTAGTCGTATTAATTCTTTTTGGATAATCGTTATCAAAAAGAGCATGATCTTCTACTAACACTTGTCAAGATTTAGAAACATATTTTTCTCTTAATGTTGAGTTTGAAAGCGGCGAACATAGTGAGAAAGGCATTGACGTGCTAAAGTGGTGGGCGATGAGAGCAACCATACTTAGGTGATGTCTAAGGTTGCACGAGACATTTTGCATGTCCCGCCTCCACCGTTGCTTGTGAACAAGCTTTTAGCTTGGGAGGTTATACATTGGATGCAACGAGATCAAACATGACGGTGGAGAATGTCGAGAACCAATGCTTGCTCGATGATTGGGTAAGAGCCGAGCATAGAACTCAAGTAGCGCTCGTAGAAGATGAAGATAGCGAAGAATGGACGACATCCACCGACGGAACTAGTGAAGGTTAAAGAATCGGGCATTCAACCGTATACACCGAAAAGGTAAATTTTGAGGTAAGAGAACTACGTGGACTTTGATTCCTACTTGGATACGTAGGCAACTTAATTTTAAGTTATGGACTTAGAAATTCTAAGTTAATTTCTTAAAATTAAGCTCAAGTCAAATTTTTAATCCCTCCCCCTTCCCCTTTAATTTTATTTAATTTGTAATTTGTAAATTTGTAATGTATTATCTAAGTTGTAATTTGTAAATTTGTAATATTTCAATATTCTAAATTGTAATATTTTTAATTTTGATATTCTAAAGTTGTAAGTTGTAATATTTTTAATTTCAATATAAAATGTAAGGTAATTTAGCAATGTAAGTTAAATTAAATTCAATTTCAATGTCAAATAAATTAATTTGCACATGTTATGTAAGTTGTAACTTATAATACTATTTTTAATATTAATTACAAATTGTAACAATACACATAAATTAATTAAAAAGATAAAAAAATAGAAAAACCGCGGAACCGCGGTTCGGAACCGAACCGCCGGTTCTGGAACCGAACCTAAACCTTGGAACCGCCGGTTGGTTTGGTTCCAAAAAATCGACAAACCGGAACCGCCGGTTTGGAACCAAACCGGCGGTTGGGCACCTCTACTAGTAATGAGATATAATGCGCTTAATTATAGAGGTTATTGTGGTCCACTTTGTAATTTTACCCCACTTTGGGTTTTTTGTGCGCCACTAACACAATTGCAAAATGGGGACGCCACTTTTTTTATTCTTCAATTTAATTTTTGTATTTTTTAGATAAATGTTAGTTGTATGGAGTAGTTTTCTTATTATATTTGGAGTTTTGAGCGGCACTAGTAACAAAATGTTGGTTATAATATTTTTATTTAGCATTAAAAATAAAATTATTTGTGTATAAAGTTAAGAAATGATAAAGAGTACCACCATTCACACCCCCAAAATCTTCTACACACACCCCATAATTTAAAATATAAAAATAGATGTATATAAAATGACAAACTAACCCTTATAAAATATAAGAGATTAAAGTTTTGTATGCCCATGATTTTGAGTTTGGTCCGATTTTTTCACTTTTGGATTTTGGTCCTACAAGTTTGCAAAAATTTGATTTTCGTCCTTTTACCGACAATATCACAAAACCGGTCACCCGCCACGTGGAATTGTATTTTGTCTTTTCATTTTGTTTTATATTTTTTATCAATTAAATACCTTATTTCGTTTATCAATTAAAATAATAGTATTATTTATAACATAAAAATCTAATAAAACTATAAAACCATTCATTTATTTATAAAATCTGAAACTAGTTAAATAAAATATAAAAATATTTTAATAAATAAAATATTAAATAATTAAACTTAAAAAATCTAAAAATAAAATAAACTTTCAAACCTTAAAATTTCTAAAAATAAAAACCACAAAATTTAAAAGAATGCAAAATAATAAGTAAACGATTTAAATTAAAATCCTTCAAAAGTCATATTAACATAAAATAATTTTTCTCATCAAATAAATTAGGAAATTATATTTAGAAAATTAGCAAATATCCTTAATCTTAATCTAATCTGTTGTGGGGATGAAGAGAAAAATTAATTTGGACATTAATCTTAACCTAATCTATTGAGGGAATGAAGAGAAAAATTAATTTGGACATTAATCTTAATCTAATTTGTTGTGGGGATGAAGCGAAAAATTAATTTGGACAAAAAAATTAAGGATATTTGTTAATTTTCTAAATATAATTTTCTAATTTATTTGATGAGAAAAATTAATTTTTGTAAAAATACGACTTTTGAAGGATTTTTTTAAAATCGTTTACTTATTAATTTTATTAGGGTGATGATATAAATGGATTGATTCCCAACCTCTCTACAAGTTCGGACTTTTAGATGAGACGAAATCCTTTCATGGTATCGCAGCAAAACCTCGGGTTCAAAACCTGCTGCTGGGCAGCTCAGCCCATTTAAATCAAAAACTTGTTGGGCCTCCGCATGATGGAGTTAATGTTAGCCGCAAGTACACTCGTTGAGCCTCCTCGGTCCTCCCCATGATGGAGTTGACACCGGCCCACGAGTAAGGGGGAGTATTAGGGTGATGATATAAATGGATTGATTCCCAACCTCTCTACAAGTTCGGACTTTTAGATGAGACAATCCTTTCAATTTTGCATTCTTTTTAAATTTTGTGGTTTTTATTTTTAGAAATTTTAGGGTTTAAAAGTTTATTTTATTTTTAGATTTTTTAGTTTAATTATTTAATTTTTTATTTATTAAAATATTTTTATATTTTATTTAACTAGTTTCAGTTTTATAAATAAATGAATGGTGTTAAAATTATAATTTTATTATTAGATTTTTTAAGTTTAATTATTTAATTTTTATATTTTATTTAACTAGTTTCAGTTTTATAAATAAATGAATGGTGTTAAAATTATAATTTTATTATTAGATTTTTTAAGTTTAATTATTTAATTTTTTATATTTTATTTAACTATTTTCAGTTTTATAAATATCCAGTCAAAAAAGTTTCAGTTTTATAAATAAATGAAGGGTTTTATACTTTTATTAGATTTCTATGTTATAAATAATATTATTCTAATTGATAAATAAAATAAGTTATTTAGTTGATAAAAATATCAAAACAAAATGAAAAAGCCAAAAAAATTCCACGTGGAAGGTGACCGGATTTGTGACCTACTATTGTCGGTAAAAGGACGAAAATCAAATTTTTGCAAACTTGTAGGACCAAAATCAAAAAGTGAAAAAATCAGACCAAGTTCAAAATCATGTCAAGTTATTGGGCATACAATGCTTTAATCCCAAAATATAAATGTTCTTTAAGTTTTATGAATTTCAATTTTAGTCCTCTAAGGTCGTTTGCTTCACGAGACGGGATTGATTAGATGAGATATATTAAATTGGATTGTACTATTGGGATTGATATATTTGAAATAAATATATATTTGGATTGTAGGATTGTTCTTTTTTATTTTGTAATGATAAAGATAATTTTGCATTTGGATTGATGGATTAGGTGGGATTGATAGGTAAATGATATTACTACCCTCAACAATTAAAATAATAATAAAAATATAAGGATAATATAGTACTCCCTCTGTCCATTAAATCTATGTCCATTGGGCTGGGCACATGATTTTAATGACGGTGAATAAAAAACGAGAATATATTGATAAAGTAGGAGAAATGTGAGGGTATTTTCGGTACTCGGCCTTCATTAATTATAGCGGCAAAAGTGGATTAAAATTAACTACTCCCTCCAATTTCAGAATGGAGGGAATTAAAAACATAAACAATTCAAAATATTTTCGGCATTAATGGTCGATTTGACACAAACGGTGGGATTAAAATTTTAACTTTTTCACATAAATTTACGCCATAAATACAACATTCAAAGCCCTATTACACATTTAATACATTCAAGTAATGAGAAAAACTGAACAAATTTTTCAAATTGCATTGAAGACACAAGCATCTCAATCGGCTTCTTGAAAATTCGGTGACGGGAAGGTGAATAAAGGCAAAATCAAGGAAGTGGGTGAGAGATTTGACATCTCAAGAAGGTCGGTGACCTCCATTTGAAATTTACTTGATAAAACAAAAAATAAGTGAAGGTAAAAATTTGTCATTTTCGAACCAACAAAATGGTCAACACATAGTGACACATCAAAGGTAGATAAAGAGAAATTGATGAGTTTACCTTTACAAAAGAGGTGTACTTATAGAAGAATAACTAGAGAGATGGGTGTAAGCAAGAGTGCGGTGTGCAATCGGTAAAAAATGGTCCGATCGGACCTCATACAAATGTCATCAAGCCGTATTTGACCACTCAAAATAAACTTCAAAGGTTGAAGTTCGGTTTAAGCTTGATTAGAGTATGATAGAGCAACCAACATAGTCAAGTTCAAGGGCATGCACAACACAATCCATATTGATGAAAATGGTTTTACCTCACAAAAGCAGTGAGAGGTACTACTTGGTTCCAGTGGAAACCGAACCATACGAGATCATGCAAGAGCAAAAGATTCATCACAAAATTGATGTTTATGTGTGCGGTGGCTAGACCACATTATGCATGTAATGGTGAGTTGATATTTGATGGGAAAATAGGTATTTTCCCATTCACCAAGCAAGAGGCAACAAAGAGGAATAACAAAAACAGATTGAAGGGCACATTTGAGACAAAGCCAATTGAAGCAATCAACAAGGATGTCATCAAACAATTCTTAATCAATCAGGTTCATTACTTTTCACTCTAACTTACACTATCGATTAAACTCATCATATAGTGCATGACAAAACAAGTATCCTAAACACAAATATTCATGTTGGTTACATTGTTTTGTCGTATAATACCATCAATTAAGGATAAATGGCCAACAAATGAAACAAGGAATATTTTTATTCAACAAGACAATGCCAGACCTCATATTCAAGACATTAATGACATCGATTTCGTAGTGCCGCAAGCTCGGATGGGATTTAATATCCATCTGGTTTGTCAACCAACTAACTCCCGATACTAACATTAATGATTTAGGGTGGTTTAGAGCAATTCGTAGTTTGCAAGTTGAAACAAAGATCATATAATGTTGATGATCTTGTTAAAAATGTGATGCTTTCATATGACAAACTAACCCACATCACATTGAATAATATTTTTCTAAGTCTATAGAATTACATGATTGAGATCATGAAATGTAAGGGCCACAATTCATACAAGCTGTCCCACATGAGCAAGGAAAGATTAATGAGAGAAGGAAGACTTTCATAATGTCTTCAAGTTGATCAACTACTACTCAAAGAATGCATTGAATACTTAAGACACTGAGAATCAAATTCTGTGCATATGATGTGGATACTCTAATGCAAGATTTGATGTGGATAACATAATCATGCAAGGTCGAGTTTTGTTAAAGATGCGGTATAGAACTTTTATAATGATGCAATATAAACTTTTTGTAATGCTTACAGCTTAAACATAGAACAATATCATTGCATGTTTAATCTGTAAACACTAGCATAGGGTTAATCTTTTTGTGAATGAATGGATGAAAAATATTATTGACCATGAATGAATGAAGCGCTTTTTGTGAATGAATGAATCATTTTTGTGGATCGATGCAATGACAAAATTTATGAGAATTGATGCAAATGATTCAAACAAACATTCCAAGGTTACTTTAAGCCTCCTAACTAGTCATGCAATCATAGTGGTGACATTAAACTGATTAAACATGCTTAAGCATCATTTTCGGTATGAAACTCATAATACTGATCAATTTGCCAAAGATATAAACCCTCGAGAAAATTAATCAATAAACCATCATAGGGTCAGTTTAAGCCTTATAACTAGTCATGCAATCATAGTGCATTAAACACAATATCACATGCTCAAGAGTCAATTCGGACCAATTTCGGTAAAAACCAACAACATCAAAGCATAAAGACCCTCAGAAAAGTAATAAAAAAATCATCAAATGGTTGTTTAAGCTTCCTAACTACAAATGCGAGGCATAGTGGTGGCATTAAACACAATATCACATGCTCAATAGTCATTTCAGCACCAATTTCAGCATAAACACCCTCGGAAAAGTAATCAAAAAATCATCACGGGGTTGTTTAAGCCTCCTAACTACACATGCAGGCATAGTGGTGGCATTAAACACAATATCACAAGCTCAATAGTCATTTCAAGACCAATTTCAGCATAAAGACCCTTAGAAAAGTAATAAAAAAAAATCATCACGGGGTTGTTTAAGCCTCCTAACTACAAATGCGGGCATAGTGGTGGCATTAAACACAATATCACAAGCTCAACAGTCATTTTATCACCAATTTCAGCATTAACCAACAATTTCAGCATAAAGACCCTCAAAAAATCATCACAGGTTGAATAAGCCTCCTAACTACACATGCAGCATAGTGGTGGCATTAAACACAATATCACAAGCTCAACAATCATTTCAAAGCATCAATTTCAGCATTAACCAACAATTTCAAAGCATAAAGACCCTCGAGAAAAGTAATCAAAAAACCATCACGGGGTTGTTTAAGCCTCCTAACTACACATGCGGCATAGTGGTGGCATTAAACACAATATCACATGCTCAAGAGTCAATTCAGCACCAATTTCAGTAAGAACCAATGCACATTTCATCATAAATTCAGAATTAACCAACAATTTCAAAGCATACGAGACCATCATAAATTAAACCTCGAAAAATCAAAAGATATCGGAGATGACATTTTCAAAAGTATTTTAGCCGTGGAATCCACATGGTATACCTCTCAACCGCATACCGCCGAGCTCAGGCACCATGGCCCACAAAAATCGCCCCAAATCTTCGAGTAGTCATCACCAACATGGGTATCAGCCCACCACATGCTCACACTTCACTGAATCATCCACCCCATGCTCACAAATCAACAAATCGGAGTCGAGACCCTCATACATCAATGACTCGAGGCTCCACCGTGTTAGAATCGAAGAGGGTGGTTTCGATGGTGAGAGAATCTCGAAAGGGGGTTTCGATGGTGAGAGGATGCGAAAGAGGGGTTTCGTTGGGGAGAGAAACAGAAAAGGGGGTTTCGTAGGTGGGTGAAACTGACCTAGGGTTGTCGATCTTGGGTGAATCGGAGGTAGGGGTGTTATCGGTGAGTGAATCGGAGAAAGGGGTGTCGGCGGTGTGCATGAGGCGATTGTGGTAGATTCGAAAAAACCACACAAAATAATCGGAGAATCGGAGGGCTTACCATCGAAAACATATCGGAGAGGAGGATAGTGGCAATTTTTGTGGGAGGCGACTATGTGAAGAGCGGCGGCTAGGGTTTGTTCGAGAGAACTCAAGAACGAGAGAGAGAGGGGGAGGCTGGGAATGAGACCGATAAGAGGGTAGGGTTTGTTTAATGTGTTGGATTAGTTAATTGGGCTGGGTGGGTTTAATTAGATTTGGGTTAGATTAAGTAATTGAGCTGATTAGTTTAATTAGTTTAATTTATTTTAATTGGGTTTTTAATTGTAAGAATAATTGAGTAACATTTGTTGTAATTGTGTGATTCAAAAAGGGTATAAATTAAGTGATTTATTTCCTTAAATAGAATGAGCATAGTTTTAGTGGACGTCCAAATATGGCAAGTGAGCATAGATTTAGTGGACGGAAGGAGTAATTTTTAGCTTGGGACAGTGGTAATCCAAACTCTCCTAGCCGGATTAGTATGTCCTAAAAACATGGGATTAAACTTGTTGGTCCCTGAATGTTGAGTTGATTTAAAACCTTGAGATAACCTTCTAGAACAAAATCTAGAAAGAGGGGGTTTGAATAGATTTTGTAGATTTTTCGAATCTCTCAAAATCAATTCAAAATATCGATTAAACACAATGGAAAACAAATGTAAACTCAACTTTTAACAAGATCAAAAGCAAGGTGATATTTAGATTCTAGTT
Source organism: Paraleonurus japonicus (assembly GCA_030762865.1). Classification (NCBI taxonomy): domain Eukaryota; kingdom Viridiplantae; phylum Streptophyta; class Magnoliopsida; order Lamiales; family Lamiaceae; genus Paraleonurus; species Paraleonurus japonicus. The sequence continues at coordinate 7,695,313 of CM061058.1, forward strand.
AAGATTCTGAATTTTAATCTTGAATTAACAAAATTGTAACTTGAACAGAAATTAAAGAAAGCAAGAAATAACACCAGGATTTAAAGTGGTTCGGATTTTAACAATCCTACATCCACTCTCCTTCTCCAAACTTTGAAGAAGGGTCTTCACTAGCCGCTTACTTACTTACCGTACAAACTTTACAAATTACAACTTGATCTTCAACTCTTCAAAAATCTAATCAACTTTCTAAAATCTAACTCTAAGAACAAGATATGTTTCGAAGATGTGAAGTGAAGTGTTCTACAAACACTTAGAAAATATTTGAAAGCTCTCTAAAAGTACTTTGTGAAATCAATAAAAAAATAGTGTGTAAAATCAAATTTGCATAAGTGTATAGAAAAATAAAATCTAGTCCTATTTATAAGTCTGAAAAGACAGTTAGTTTTGTTAGTTAGTTCTAACAAACTCGAAAACCGCTTAACAAACCTATTCTTGAAAACTACTCTTGACCTCGGTGATTCTTCCTACTCGTCTGCAGGTGACTTGGTGAAGACTTCGCCTTTCTTATTCTACTCGGCTTGTCTTGACCTCGTCTCGAGCTTCTCATGATTATCTCCTGCAGATGACTAGTTTTGAGCTTGTCTTAAGATGACTTGTAGACTTTGATCTCCAGCCTAACTTAATCGGCTCTTGACCCTCGGATCACTTAGAATTGAATCCCGATCTGAAATTTGTTTATCAACGTTGTCTCCGCTCATCTGGATTGCTCCTCTTAACTCATCAAAACTCTACTTGGCCTAATAATTTCCCTTTTTGATGAAGTTAAAACCTACAAGAAAGAGACACACTCACAAATGAAGTTAGTTTATAGTTAATCAAGATTATTAGATAGGTATATCAGAGCACATTTTTCACAATACAACAGATTCATTTCACAATTAAAGCAAAAATTTTTTAAGTCTTTTAGACTCTTTTAGAAGTATTTAGAAAATTGAGTCTTAAGACTTAGAAATAAAAATTTTCCTTCTTTTTTTTTTTTAAAAAAATCAAGTCTCGAGAGATAAAATTCTCGGATGACTTATACTTTTTTTTAAAATAAGTTTTTCTTAAAGTAGAAAAAACTTTAAGAAACTAAGACAAGTAAATCACAAACGTTCAAATATATTCATTCATATATTTACAAATTTACAATGATCAAAAGATAAAAGGATAAGGAAAAGAGAAAAGATCCTTTATCGATTCCCACCGATTGGCTTCAGAATATCCAACTGTAAAGACTCTCTTCCTTAGCTTTTTCAGTTTTCCTCGTCTTTCAACCCGGACTCAACCTCGGCTTTGGCAATGATGCCTTTGATCCGGTTTATGTCGATCGAGCCGTCTGGATTGGTCTTGGGCCTTCCTTTCTCATAGGCCGGAGCACATAAATCAAGATTGAAAAATTTGTCTGCCTTCTACCAGACCTCCGATAGAAATCCTTGTCCTCCTTTTCTATCCACTCATGCCACTTCAGGTCTTCGTCGGCTCTGCTGAATCGGACCCCTTCGGGATGTACCAATGATACATCCATCTCGGCTTCCAAATTCTTTTCTTTATATTCTTTGAGGAGTCTGCCGGCTTGACCTTTGGTGGATTGAGTGTCTGTGATAGGGCCTAAACTCGGCTTCATCCGCCTCCTTCATCTCCCATTTCCTGACATCTCTGCTCCACCTCATCTCCTCCCTTGCTCTTCTTTCTTCAGCCTTCTTTCTTTCTTTCTCTTTCTCCATAGAAAGTCTGCTCTCTCATGATCCTGCCGATCTGTTCCTCGGGCGAGTTAGAGTAATCAGGCTCTCTCTTCCTTTTCTCGTAGATAGTTAGCTTAGGACTTAAGACTTTGGCTGGAGCAGATTCTACAACCATCTTCTCTTTCCCCTTCCCTTTCACTTCACCGCTTTTGTCTCGATTCTTTTAACTTCACAAGAAAGCAAGCCCTTTTCTTTTTCTTCTTTCTTCCTCCTCTCCTCATCTTCCTTCATCGCCTCCTCAAGTTGGCTGACCCTCGGTGAAGTGCAGCCAGCTCATCCGATTTAATGCGAGCTTCCTCTCTGCTGCCTCCAACTCAACTGTGCATAGCCTTCGTCTCAACTTTACTTTTCGTCTCATCTAACACGATTGTGAGTGCCAACTCTCTTTCCTTCACCTCCTTTTCCCCTTTTTGACTTCATCAGCCAAGGTAGTCGGCTTCGTCTCCGATTCGGTGCATTTAACCCTGAAGTCCGACTTGTCCAAGGCCAACGAGTCCACCACTATCGAGTTGTATTCAGAGACTTGTGATTTCAGCCCTTTAACTTCCTCCTCCATAGCTGTCACCTTTTCAAAGAAGAACAGATTGAGTTATAGATGTAATCTTTTCGGTAAGATTTACCTCTACTTCCCGCATATTTGAGATCATCGCTTCGTGACAGCCTTTCACCATCTTCTTTGTCCTCTTCGGTGCTTTTTCTCGAAAGCTTGCTTCATCTTCCTCTCCATTTGAGCAATTATGGAAGTGATGGCTGATGTGGGACTTAAGTCACTTTCCTCCTCCTCGGATGAGGATTCGGAAGAAGAAGAGGTAGAGGGGGAAGTTCAAATTTGGGGTTGAGGAATTGGGAGCTCATCTCGTATGTCTTCTAGAAAAGAATAAGAGGTGATGTCTATTTCTGGTGGAGTGAAGTGTTGGGTTTGAGATGGGGTGGGGGTGGATATAGTGGGTGGTTCTATTTGTAGAGAGATGGTTGGAGGGAGAGTAGTTTCAGGTTGGGTGGTAGTGGGGATGATTTCAGATTGAGTGATGGTGGAAATGGTTTCAGATGAGGTTTGGACTATATGGAGCAACTGTGGGCTGTTTGTGAGGCTCGAGGTGCCACCGGACACACCTCTTCATTGCCGGTGGGGATTTGGAGGAGAGAGAGATGAAATAGTACCTTCTTCTTGGATGGGTGAAAGTACAGCTTCCTTGGCTGGAGAGGCTGGGACATCCAGTTGTTCAACCTCGGCTGCGATTTCCAACACCGGTACTTCTTCCTGGTAGGAGGGTAGAGACTTCCATCGGCGACCCAGAGCGCGGAAGATTCAGACGTCCTAGAGGACCTCCTCGAAGAATAAATTGGTTATCTTCATCGGAGTCCTCATCTTCTTTGACTCGTAGATGGCTCGGCTCACAGTACCTGTCTGCTGACCACGACCAGCCTCCTCCTAGACCTCCTTCTTGTTGGAGACCTTACAAGTTGCTTTGCCTCCTCATTACTTCTACTGACAATGGATCCTCGGCTGATTGAGCTTGGTGGTGCACGGCAACTGCTGTTGGTTGAGGTTCACCGCAGTCTCGTACTACGGCACTCGCTAAGCGCCTCTGCCTCTGTGCATCTTCACTCATCGTCCGAGTCGTGCAACCGTCCAATCCTTTCATCCTTAGTAAGCAAGCCTTTTTGCTTAGAATACTTCTTTAATCCTTCCCTTGTCTCAAACCTTTTATTCAACCTCCATCAACACGGTGATCTTATTGAATAGACTAACAATGAGGTGACTCCAGTCTCTCCATCGTTGGGTTGAATAACAATCTTAACTTCTCCTCCTTCATTCTCCTAAACAACAGTCTACCCAATCAACCTGTACTCCATCAACAATGGCCCTCATGCAACACAATCGTGACTTAGTCACTCCATCATGGGAGCTTTGATCTCCTAGGATTGACTTAGTTACAATCGTCATGAGCAGCCTAAATCTCCTTCTCAACATATGTTTCTTTAACTCTCTCCTTACACCCATGTATGTAACCACTTGCAAACATATCAAACGATTCTTCCCAATCGTTCTCCTTATACACCAAAGGATTGACCCCTTCCATCGAAGTATCCAAAATCCTTGCAACGTTCTCCTTAGAAAACTCCAATTGAGTACCTTCGGCAGATGTTTTGAAGCCATTTTCTGTAAATTCACTTCGTGCGAGGAACTCTGCTCCGATGAAATCAGCAGCTTTGTTTAGCGTGGATTTGAACGGACGAAACCTCGTAATCTTGAAGCTTCCAACAATTGATAATTTCTCTGGACTCTCTGTCGTTTGTAGTCTCAAAATCTACAAAAATTTCAGCCTTCAATTTGTTTTTGACTGAATCAAAGCATTTTGAAATCGGATCCTCAAGCGGATATATATGTAGGAGGTTTTGGGGTTTGAGAAGAAGAAGATGCCATTGATAAGATTTTGAGAGTAAGAAATTTTCAGTAAATTTTGATAGTAGGGAATTGTGAAAGTAAAAATTTTTAAAACTGATGAAGGTAAGTTTTTAAACGAGGGGGAGAGAGAGGGAAAGTTTGGAAAATCGAAACGTGGCACGATCTCGGGGTTTCGATTTTAAACCGCCGATTAAAAAGGCGCGTGTAAAACATCAACGGTTTTGCGAGAAAATCATTTTGAATTCAGGCGCGTGACCTACACGCGTCTTGAATTGCGTAAAAGTAACCGTTTATCCTACGGATTAGACGGCTAATAGACTTACTTTATCGAAGTAATTAGTATACCACGTAAGTAATGAAATGTCTTGCTTAGTACTCGGTATTCAATTTCGAGACATGGTAAAATGACAGACTTGGTCAAAATAACCTCGTCTTATATTTTTCGAAAATTTTTCTTAGTCTGGTATTTCCAGTTTAATTACAAAAGCAGATTACTTGAGAGCCACAGACTTAAGAACTTAATTTGAAAACAACAATTTTGTGGAAAAACTAAGATGAAGGTTTTACGAATGAAGAGATTTATGAGAATAATCTGGTATTTACATTCCTGCAAAACAAACTCAACAAAACTATTAGTAACTTAGGTAGATCGATAGGGTGCGATAGTCATCCGCTTTTCGTAAAATCACCGACTATCAGTGCCACTAATCTGTTTTACCATATGTCACTAAGCAATTATCATGTCGAGATAAGGTCAATATGACTAATCCTTGATTCTTGATTCCTAAACAGAGATCAATAAAATCAGCTACCCGATTGTCCTTTGACTCGCATCTAGTCCGATAATTCTTTCTAGACATAGTAAACTAAATTGAGAGAGACAGATTTAATTAAAAAAATAGAACTAGAGATTTACTAACGAAGCATCTAATAAACCTAATTCTACAGATAATTCTTTAAACCTCGTCTCTGCTAGTGGTTTTGTCAAGATGTCTGCTCTTTGAAAGTCGGTCAAGATCTTCTCAAGTCTACTGATATCTCCTTTTTCTACATGGTCTCGGATGAAGTGGTGTCTGATATCTACATGTTTGCATCTTGTATGAAGAACTGGGTTTCTGGTAATAGCTATGGCACTATTACTATCACAAAAGATTGGTACTTCTTTGGTGATAATGTTATAGTCCCTTAGCCGTTGACTTATCCAGATCAAGTGAACAACAACTTCCACCGCCATATACTCGGCTTGATTGTAGAAGTAGCTACAGAGGTTTGTTTCTTAGACAACCATGAAATCAGCTTACTTCAAAGAAATTGGCAAGTACCGGATGTAGATTTTCTATTTATCTTACACCCACCAAAATCTGAATTTGAGTATCCAGACAAAATTTCAAAGTTGTCATCACCCGATACCACAATCCAACATTTATTGTTCCTTTCAAATACTTGAGGATTTTCTTTCTTTGCTTCAAGATGACTTTTCTTAGGATTAGCTTGAAATCTAGCACAGACTCCAACCGCAAATGAAATATCAGGTCTACTAGCGATTAAATATAATAAAGAACCAATAAGACCTCGATACTCGGTTTGATCGGTGTCTTCTCCCTTCTCATCTGGATCCATTGAAAAATTTGTCATCATAGGTATCTTAGCTTCTCGGCTGGTACTTATTCCATATTTTTCAATAAGATCTTTGTATATTTGGCTTGGTTGATGAATATTCCCTTCTTTGTCTGCTTGACTTGAAGTCCAAGAAAATATGTCATTTCTCCCATCATGGACATTTCAAATCTTCTTTTCATAAGACTACTAAATTCTTCACACAAAGATATGTTAGTTGATCCAAAAATTATATCATCAACATAAATTTGAACTAACAAAAGATCACAACCAAACTCTTTTCTAAATAGAGTTCTATCAATTCTACCTTTAACAAAACCATTTTGAATTAAATAATCAGACAAGGTGTCATACCAAGCTCTTGGTGCTTGTTTAAGTCCATATAGAGCTTTCTTTAGTTTATAAACTTTGTTTCCTTTGACAAAACCAGGAGGTTGCTCTACATAAACTTCCTCAGCTAAGATTCCATTTAAGAAGGCTGATTTAACATCCATCAAAACTATGAATCTTTTAAAAGCCGCATAGGCTAAAAATAATCTTATGGCTTCCAGACGAGCTACTGGTGCAAATGTTTCATCATAATCAATTCCTCTGATTGTGAATAACCTTGAGCAACTATTCTCGCCTTATTTCTAACCACAATATTATTTTCATCCCTTTTGTTTTTAAAGACTCATTTAGTTCCAATGACTTTTTGATGATGAGGCCTTTCAACAAGCTCCCACACATCTTGTCTTTGAAACTCGATTTAGTTCTTCTTGCATGGCATTAATCCAGTTAGAATCGGTTAAAACTTCTGTAATTGATTTAGGTTCAAGTAATGATACATAGCAATCGAACATACAATCTTGATTTAGTTGGGTCCTCGTCTGACACTGGATTCTAAATCTCCAATTATCTCTTTCACCGGGTGATATGACATTACTTTCTTACCTTTATCTTTTACGGTGGATGATGTCTTGTCTGAATTATTTATTTCAAATGATTCTATGTTACCTTCGATAACTCTACCCGATCACCGATGTGTTGTTGGTCATCCGATCGGTGATATGTTGTTGGTCGTCGATCGGTTGGTAAATCAGCCGTTGAGGAAGTTCTTTCTCGTTCTTTTCCTTTGTCTCGATTCTTCCTCTTCATCGAATCTGATTCTTGAGTGTAGAATTTTATGGTTGATCCTTTGATAGTCATCCGATTCAGATTATCCGATATCTTTGAGATGTCCCTTGTCTTATCAAACTCAAAAGAAGATTCATCAAATACCACATGGGGTGTTTCTTCTACACACAAGGTTGTCTTATTAAAAACTCTATATGCCTTTGATATAGATGAGTATCCTAAGAATATCCCATCTACTATCTTGGTATCAAAGGTTTTTAATTGAGATTTCTCATTATTGTGTATGAAATATTTACAACCAAATATATGAAGATATGAAATTTTGGGAGATCTTCCCTTCCAAATTTCATAGGAGTTTTACACTTATCCTTGACAATCAGACTCCTATTTTGAACATAGCAGTCGTATTCACCGCTTCGCCCAAAACCTATGAGGAGTGTTGAATTCAGATAGCATTGTTCTAGCTGCCTCTTTCAAGGTCCTGTTTCTTCTTTCAACAACTCCATTTTGTTGTGGAGTCCTTTGCCGCAGATGTTTCCGAGCTATGTCATTCTCAATGCGGTAGTTAGAAATCAATTTATTTAGGAATTCAGTACCTTTATCACTTCTAATTTTAACAATATTTAATCCCTTTTCATTTTGAATCTTCTTAAGGAATTGGAATCTTAGTCATAGTCTCATTCTTTTTGTACAAGAAAATAACCCAAGTAAATCTTGAAAAATCATCAATAATTACTAAGGTGTATTTTCTTCCACTAAAGCCGAGAGGAGTTATTGGACCAAACAAATCCATATGAAGAAGTTCCAAAATTCTTTACGAAGAAGGATTACTTATTGTTTTAAAAGAAGCTTTGGTCTGCTTTTCCTTTTTGACAAGAAACACATATATGGTTCTTTGAAAATATTTTATCGGGAGTCCTTTAACTAAAGATTTCCTTGCTATTTTGTTAAGAGTTTTATAGTTTAAGTGACCAAGTCGTCTGTACACACCCAACTTAAGTTATCTCGAACTCTTAGCAACAAGACAAGTATCTTTAGGACAAGCTTTTGAAGTTAGCAACATAAATGTTACCTTGTCTTACTCCAGCCAATAGAATATTTTCATTTAAACCATCTAACACATAGCATGAATTATGAGTAAATTTGACACAAAACCCTTTATCACAAAATTGTGAAACAGATAGTAGGTTGTGCTTTAATCCTTCCACGTAGTAAACTTCTTGAACATGAACATCTCCTATCATTAGTGTTCCTACACCTTTAGTAAGTCCATAGTTGTTGTCTCCAAACATCACTCTCGGTCCATCAATAGTTTGATAGTTAGAGAGAAGTCGTCTTTCATAGGTCATGTGCTTGGAACAGCCACTATCAATGTACTGTATGACCTCAAGAATGTCTCCTCTATCGACTATCTTCTTATCTTCCCGCAATCACAAATTTATTGCTTAGGTACCCTTTGTATTTTGGGTCCTTTCATGTTAAGTTGACTCTTAGGAATCCAGATAAAAATATCAATGTTCCTTAAAACCATAGATTGAAGCTTGCATCCATATCTATCTACTAAGATAAGACTTTCAAGATCAATCTGATTCAGCTTGATCTTTAGAAATTGTCTTGAATCGTGGTAAGAATGGATAAGGTCTCGCTTCTTCCATCAAAGCTATTATACCTAGGATAGATCTTTGATTTAGTCTTAGGTTCAGCCTTAGGAGTTACTTTCCTCGTCTGATTTTTCTTTTTAAGTATCGATGAGGTAATTAATTCCTTTGGTTTCTGTGACCGAATAAAGTTTCTACCTTAGGTTTAGTTGCTTTCACAAAGACTCTAGGTTTTATAGGATCATTTTTCTTATTCCTATCAAAACCTAATCCAGCTTTTATCACTAGACTTTTGAGATGAATTGAAGATTTTATCTATTGTGGTTTGAGAATTATTCATGAGTCCTAACTTGAGATTTAATTCTCTGTTAGTTCTTTTATAATTCTCATTCTCGTAATAGATGTTTGAAAATTTTATTTTTAAAGAACTCGGTTCTGTTCTAACTTATCTATCTTATCGACAAGGTATCGGTGATCATCTCGGTCTGACATTCCCCTTGAATGTACAGTCGATTTCTCACTTTCCTTAGTCTGATTGACCTTAGTTAGATCGTAAATTTGATTCTTTAAATTAAGATTTTCAGTCTCTATCTGTTTATAGGCAGATAGAGCAGTCTCAAGTCTTTCAAAAGTTTATCAATAAGATTGGGATCAGTTTGATAAGGTGTCATAGCCATTATCTCGATGATGAATAGTAATGTACCTCTTTAGCCATTAGACATACTGTTGGTCCCGGAAAGTTGAGTTGATTAAAACCTTGAGAATGCTTCCTAGAACAAAATCTAGAAAGGGGGTTTGAATAGATTTTGTAGATTTTTCAAATCTTTCAAAATCAATTCAAAATATCGATTAAGCACGGATTAAGATTAAATTCTCAACTTCTTATAAGATCAAAAACAAGGTTGATATACTGATTTTAGTTAAGATTCTGAATTTAACTCTTGATGAAACACAAATTGAAAATCAAACAGAAAATGAAGAAAGCAAGAAATAACACTGGATTTATAGTGGTTCGATTTTAAAATCCTACATCCACTCTCCTTCCTCAATTTGAAGAAGGGACTCTACTTACCGCTTACTTTCTCACTTTCACTTACAACTTACAACTTGTACAACTCTTCAAATCTTCAATCTCCTAGACTCTTCTTCTAGAAATCTAATCACATTACAGTGTATATTGAATTTTGAAGATTACAGAAAAGTGTTCTAAAACACTTGGAACTTTTGAAACTCTCTAGAAATTCTTGTGAAAAGATTGTGAAATCAATAGTGAATTGTGTAAATCAAATATGCATAAGTGTTATCTATCTTTTAAAAATGAAAACCTAGACCTATATATAAGTCCTGAAAAGTCGGTTAGTTTGTTAGTTAGTTCTAACAAACTTGAAACCGCTTAACAAACTTAATCTTGAAAACTCGCTAAAACCTCGGCTGATTCTTCCTACTCGTCTGCACCGACTTGGTGAAGATTAGCCTTTCTTATTCTACTCACTTATCTTGATCTCGTCTGAGCTCTTTATACTTGTCTCCCGCAGATGACTAGACTTGAGCTTGTCTCCGGATGACTTGTCATTCCTCGTCTCACCGACTTGAACTAATCTTGACCTAGTCTCGATCGGCTTCGTACTAGAACTTAGTCTTCGCTTCTACATCATAGTCTCGCTTCATCTGAATAGTCTTTTAACTCATCAAAACAATCTTGGTCTAACAATTTCCCCCTTTTTGATGAAGTTAAAACCTACAAGAATAGACACACTCACAATGAAGTTAGTTTAGAGTTTATCAAGATCAATAGATAGGTATCAAAGCACATTTTTCACATTACAATGCATTTATTCACATATAAAAACTTTAGATCTTTTAGACTCCTAAAAAAACTTAGAAAACCAAATGAGTCTTCAAGACTTAGTTAAAATTTGAAAACATTTTTAAGTCGAGAGATAAAATTCTCGAGATGACTTATACTTAAGAAAATTTTAAGTTTTTCTTAAAACAAAAAAAAACTTTAAGAAATTAATACACATAAAATGAATCAAACAAAGTATATTCACATTAAATTTACAAAGATTACAGATGAGAAGATAATAGAAAAGTAGAAATAAGGAAAAGAAAAATCCTGTTTCTATCGGTCTTTCCCACTGTCTTCATCTCGGTATCATCACGCCCAATTGAATACCCGCCTCCTAAGCTGCTTTATATCCTCCTCTTGAGTGAGTCCAGATTCAGCCTCTCGCCTTCTTCAAAATACCCTTTACCCAGTCTAGGTCCAGATCCATCTCGATTTCTGGCAGGGATGGCATACTCAAAAGCTGGAGAGATCGTTGACGTTGAACTCAACATCGGCTTCTTCCAGCAGACGATGATAGAACTCCGCATCAACCTTCTCCATCCACTCATGCCAAGCTAAATCTGGATCTTGCTTTGAGAAGCTCCGGCCCTTGAGAATATACCGTAAATATATCCACATTCCCTCCGATTTTTGTCTTTGTACTCACCGCATATTTCCCACAAGCTTGACTTAGGAGGAGCAGATGTGTTGTGGAATGGCCTCGAACTTCCCACCGCCTTGATCTTTGATTAACCATTTGCGCTCGCGATGCTCCGTAAGACGTTGGAGTCTTTCTTCTTCCTCTCGCTTCTTCTTTTCTTTCTTGCCAAAATATTCCATCTCTCTCTTAATCCTTTTGATCTGCTCTTCAGAGATTGGAATAATCGCCTTCCCTCTTTCCTTTTCCTTTAGCAGCGACCACAGTAATGAGTTCAATGATCTCGGGCTCGATCGCTACTTCTTTTCCCTTCCCTTTGGCTCCTTCCGTATTCGCATTCTTTTAACCGAGCCAAGAGCTTCTCGACCTTTCCTCCTCTTCTTTCCTTCTCTTCTCCTCATCCTCTTTCAAAGCTTCCTCCAGTTGACTCACCCTCACTGGAGAGCGCACTCATCGATTTAATCCGAGCTTCCTCCTTGGCTGCCTCCGTGTCAATCTGTGTTGGCCTTCATGCCCACGTCTTTCTGGTCTCCTCGACCACATGTGAGGGCTCGTCTTTTCTCTGCTTCAGCTTTTTCCCCCTTTTAACTTCAAGAGCCAAGTCTGAAAGTTTTGCATCCAGAGCGTTGCACTTGACTCGAAGTCCGAGTGGTCTACACCAACTCATTCACCACCAGCTGATTGTACCCATAACCTCCTCCTTCAACGCCCTCGGCTCCTCCTCCATTGATTTCACTTTACCAGCCAGCACAGAGTTAGTGACATCTATAATTTTATCGACAATGTTACCTCAACTTCCTTCATGCGCTAGCATAGTGTCGATTCTGACTTTGACCATCCTCCTCGTCTTTCTTTCCATTTTCCTTCGGAATGTAGCATTGACTTTCTTCTCGACGAGGGATAGAATAGAGGATATGGCTGTGGTGGGGCTCAGATCGTTGTCTTCATCCTCGGTTGAGGAGTCGACGAGGAAAGTATTTGTTCTGTTGAGGAGATGGGAGAGGAATAGATTGTGTTTGAATAGTTGGAAGAGAAGAGTAAGATATTATTGGGATTGGAGAGGTCTGGACTGTAGGGAGAGGTATTTGTTCGGATGGGGTTGAGAGAGATGTTTGAAGTTGGGTAGAAGGAATGGATAAAGGGGATGGGGTAGATTCTATAAGTGGGGTTTGGATTTGGGTGTAGGGAGATAGGCCTGAAGAGGCTCTGGGATACCGGCACTGATATCCCTTCATTGCCAATTTGGATTTGTGGGGCTTCAGTGAGGCACGAGGCTCGTAAATGCCAGCCTGAGGCATTTCTTCACGCCGGGTGTGGGAGATAAGGAAGGAGATGTGGAAAGACTTGTACTCGCCTCTCGGAATTTGGGAAAGAACAGCCTTCATCGGTTGGGGAGAGAGGAGCCTCCACCGACCAACCTCGGCCGCTATCTCAAGGATCGAACCTCCTCTCAGTAGCAGTGGTTGATGGATCTATCTCGCTGCTTGGAGCTACCAGACTTGGTGGATCCTTCGCAGCTCGGGGCCGCCTGCCTCGCCTCCTCACCAAGGGAATTTCGCTTCCTCTTCTTCCTCTTCATCTCGAGGCAACCTTGGCAGGAGCAGCAGATGAGCTTTCCCCTTCTTCTTCTCTCGAGGCTTTCACCAACCTCCTCTTCCTCCTCCGAAACATCCTCGGGACCACAAAGCACTGCTTCAAGCAGGTTGGACTTGAGGTGCGACCTCACCGCCGCCGCTTCATGTCCCTCTCGCTTCGACCTCCACCTGGGCCACCTCAATTTGTTCACCGCTGGACCTCGACCCTCAACAGCTGCAGCTCGCCATCCTCTCGAGCTCGCCGCATCGTGACTCATCATCCGAAGTCTGAATTCCTCCCCACTGTCATCCTTTGTGAGGATGCCCTTCGCTTCGAGTATTTTTTAGTACCTATTCTCCACGATGCCTCCCTATTCACTCCCTTCAATTAAAACAGTTGATTTTATTGAAGAGACCGATCAGAGAAGTAGGAACCCACTCTCGCAGCTGACTTGAAAGTGAGGCGTTTCTTCTCCTCCCCGAGCTTATGAAGTAATGCCTCTACCTGGGCCACTTGCACTCCATCCAAGATGGCTCGCATCACGCACAATCTAGGTTTGGTTAACCCATCATGTGAGCTTCCGCCACCCAAGCACTCGCCTTAGTAACCACAAATATCAAGAATCGAAACCTCCTTCTCAACAGGTTCTTCTTCTTTAAATCCTCGCGAGTCCCCTCGTAAGTGACCTCGCCATCATATCGAAGCGATTCTTCCCACTCATCTTCTTTGTACGCCAATGGATTAACTCCCTCCATTGATGTATCAAAGATCTCCGGCAATATTCTCTCGGGAATAACTCGGTGTCATTCCGCCGATAGAAGTATCAAAACCGCCCCGAGTGTCCTCCATTCTCGCCAAAAATTCTGCACCCAAGAACTACTGCTCTGCTTGAGGAGACTTTAGTGATAGAAATCCTCCGAGACGTGAAGCTTCGAGGAGGCGAAGAATTTCGCAGATTCTGGGTCATTTGTGGTTTCAAATCAACATACATTTCCGCTTTCAAACGGTTTTTGAAATATTCCTCATTCATTTTGAAATGAGAAATATTTGTGGAAATGTATGTGGGTTTATAAGTTTTGGTAGTTTTTGACGAAGATGCCATTGGAAGTTTTTGTGAATTTGTAAAGGGTTTGACAAAATATGCAGTGTTTTCCGAGAATGGAAAGAAAAAGTTTTAGGGAAGAAGAAGATGTATTTATAGGGGGAAGATTGGAAAGAGAAACCGCCATTTTTGAAAATATGAATTAATCTCAGCCATTTATTCAAAAAGTTTTTACCGAGTATTAATCAATGGTTAAAAACAAAGATAAACGATTAGGATTCAGCGCGTGAATTGTAATCGCCTTCGAAATGCGTAAATAGTTACTTTATAGATCGTTGATTTGACCGATATAGGTTACTTTATTCGAGAAGTAAGTATACCTCGACGCCACCACGTGATATCTTACTTCAATCGAAGGTTTCCTAATCAGATGGGTTTGAAAACAGATTAGCTTAAAAATGTATAGGTTTTAGAAAGTCATCTGATAGAGTAACCTGTCTGATCCTCGAAAACCAACAATTTAAATGTAACTTTTTAGTATTTTTCAAACCAGGTTTAAACAAAACACACTTAGAAATAATTTTTTTAAAAATATAAGAAACAACATAGACTCGGGTTAAGAATAAAGGAGTTTGAATAAAAGAATTAATCAAGTTATCTCGAGACTCGTCTCGCAAAAACATAAACTCAAAAGAAACCATCGTAAGCTTAAGGTAAATCGATAGAATGTTAATAGTCATCTGCTTTCTACAGGGGTTCAAATTGACTATTATGTCCTTGTCTCGATTTACTCAATGTCGCACAAGTAATTATCAATTCAGATAAGGTCAATATGACTAATCCTTGATTCTTGATTCCTAAAAGGAGATCAATGATATCAGCTACCCGATTGCCCTTTCGACACATATCTAGTCCGATAATTCTTTCTAGACATTAATTTTAAAGAAAGGAAAAGAAATAAGAAAACAAATGCACACAATTAGAAATCAGCTAAAGATGCATCAAGTAATCCTAATTCTAAACACATTTCTTTGAATCTAGACTCAGCTAATGGTTTTGTAAGAATGTCACTTTTTGTGATTCAAAGGGCAATTTTCTCAATTCTAATGTCATTCTTTTCAACATGATCTCTAATGAAATGATGCCTAATATCTATATGCTTGCATCTAGAATGTAAAACAGGATTGTAAGTCATTGCTATTGCACTATTACTATCACAAGAAATCGAACAGTGATGTTTGAATATTATAGTCTCTAAGCCATTGACTAATCCAGAGGAGTTGAGAGCAACAACTTCACCGCCATGTATTCACTTCGGTTGTGGAGGTGGCAATGTATGTCTGCTCTTAGATAACCAAGAAATTAATTTGTTGCCTACGAATTGACACGTTCCGTGGATTTTCTATCAATCTTACATCCTCCAAAGTCTGAATCAATAACCCGATAGCTCAAAGTTGTCATCGCCAGGTACCATAACCCTACTTGTAAAGTTCCTTTGAGATATCTAAGAATTTTCTTAGCAGTCTCCGTGATGAGTTTTCTTGGGATTAGATTGGAATCTTGCACATACCCCAACCGCAAATGCTATGTCCGGTCTACTTGCAGTGAGATAGAGAAGAGATCCAATCACCCACGATACTCCGTTGCATCAGCTGGGTATCCCCGCTCATCCGAATCCATTGAGAAGTTAGTTGCCATAGGTATTTTGACTTCTCTCGCTAGTAATCATTCCAAATTTCTCAATCGGATCCTTAGCATACTTAGATCGATGTATAAATATACCCTTACTCATCCGTTTAATTTGTAAGCCTAGAAAGTATGTCAATTCTCCCATCATTGACATTTCAAACCTGCTTTTCATGAGAATGCTAAACTCTTCACATAATTTCAGATTAGGTGAACCAAAAATTATGTCATCTACATAAATTTGAACTAGTAAGATGTTGCCATCTACTTCCTTTCTAAACAAAGTTCTATCAATCTTACCTTTAGAAAAATCATTTGATGTCAAGAAATCGGGATAGAGTATCATACCAAGCTCGAGAGCTTGTTTCACCCATATAGAGCTTTATTGAGTTTATAGACTTTGTTATTGGTCTTAAACCCAGGAGGCTGCTCTACATAGACCTCCTCAAGTAACACACCATTAAGAAAAGCAGACTTAACATCCATTTGAAAGACTTTGAAAGACTTATATGCAAAGAAATGCCAAGAACAATCTTATTGCCTCTAATCTGCAACTGGAGCATAGGTTTCATCATAGTCTATTCCCTCGCATCGTGAATAACCTTGTGCAACCAGTCTTGCCTTATTTCGAACAATAGTATTGTTCTCATCTGCTTTATTTTTAAACACCCATTTGGTGCCTATAATCTTTCTCGTGTAAGGGTCTTTCCACTAGATCCCATACATTTTGTCTTTCAAACCGATGCGCTTCTTCCCGCATGGCCGTTATCCATTTGGGTCTGATAATGCTTCCTCAATAGACTTGGGTTCAAGAAGCGACACATAACAATCGAAAAGACTTTCAGAGTCTAACATCATTCGTGGTTCGCACACTACTAGATGGGTCTCCGATAATCTGATCGGATGGATGATAGCTTCTCATCCTTTTGCCTATATGAGGAGAAGGATCCTCATCTTGAGTCTCGGTTGGCAACTCATCCGACTCAACCTCACCGACATTCTCTTCATCAACCGACTCGTGCTGATCAGTTGATGTCAAAGGTGTCTGATTCTGAAGGAGTCTCGATCGAAGTTGTCTTCTTCGATTATCGATGGGGATTCTTCTTCATCCGATTCTCAATCAAGAGTAGGTAGATAAACAGTTCTATGTTTATTCTTGGATAATTCAATTTTATCTAGATTTTCGTAAATTTGATTCACTTTATCTCGAGAAGGAATACAACTCATCAAAAACAACATGAGGAGTTTCCTCCACACAAAGGGTTGTCTTGTTAAAAACTCTAAATGCCTTTGAAGTATTAGAATATCCCAAGAATATTCCATCACCGCTTTAGCATCAAAAGTTCTTAACTTAGATTTCCCATTGTTATGAATGAAACACTTACAACCAAAAGCTTTAAAGTATGAGATCCTTGGAATCTTACCCTTCCAAATCTCATAAGGAGTCTTACCCTTATCTTTGACAACTAAGCACCTGCTCGGGTATAGCAAGCTGTGTTGATAGCTTCACCCGAGAACCTATGAGGGGTATTATACTCACCAACATGCTCCCGGGCTGCTTCCTTCAAAGTTCTATTCCTTCTTTCAACCACTCCATTTTGTTGAGGAGTTCTTGCTGAAGATGTCTCATGTATAATTCCAAACTCATTGAAGAAGTTAGATAAACAAGAATTCAAAAATTCTGTACCCTTTATCACTCCCGATTTTAATAATATTAACTCCCTTCTCATTCTCGAATTTGTCTCAATGCATCAGAATCTTGTTCATAGTCTCATTTTTCTTGAAAAGAAATATGACCCAAGTGTATCTAGAAAAGTCATCTACTACAACAAGAGTATATTTCCTTCCACCGAAACCGAGAGGAGTAACAGTCCAAACAAATCCGTATTGAAGAAGTTGCAACACTCTTTCGGATGAGGAGGAGTTAATACTCTTAAACGAAAGTGTCTAGGCTGTTTACCTTTTTGACAAGCATCACATTTAAGATCAGTTGATAAAAGTTTTTCAGGTAATCCCTTAACAAGGTTCTTCTTAGCTAGCTTACTAAGGGTCTTGAAATTCAGATGACTAAGCCTTTTATGCCATAGCCACCGATATCTTCTCCACCCTTAGCCATCGACAAGTATCTTGGAAACAACTATTAAAGTTGGCCACATAGACATTACCATGTCCAAGCCGCTTAATAGTACCTTATCCGAGGAATTATCCAAAATATCACATTTATCTCTTGAGAATTTTACAAGAAAACCTTTATCACAAAGCCGAGAAACAGATAATGATTATGTTTCAACCCTTCAACAAAATATACCTCGGATACTCCGAATATCCTTGATAATCAAAGTACCTACACCTTTAGTCCGACCACAATTATTATCACCAAATACAACTCTTGGACCATCAATGCTTTGAAAATTTGATAACAGCTTCTTGTTATGGGTCATATGTTGTGAATGTACCACCGTCAATGTACCATATTGAAGCTAAGATCTCTTCCTTAAGTGATGATCCCCGTGAATCCTCAGAAATGTATTAGTTTTGAGGTACCCTAGTGATCTTGGGTCCTTTTGGGTCAAGAATCACTTTAGGAATCCAAACAAACATCTCATCTCGCAGACAATAAGTCGACTCGTATTTTCTACCAAATCTGTCTACAATAATATCATTTTTAAATGACAACTTGTTGTATTCAGATTGGGTAATTTTCCTAAACTTAGGAAATGTAGGATAGCATTTGCTCCTTCCATCAAAAGAATTATAATAAGAAAATTTTCTTATTTTGGTTCTTGGATTCCTTCTAGTCTCGATAGGGATTCTTCAAATTTGAATTCTTGGTTTCAGATCGAAGTTGTAGTCCTTATCTCGACTAGTTGGTTTCCATGGACCAATTTTAATATTCTTTGATTGAACAGATGCTTTCACAAATTTCCTAGGTTTTTGAACATCTCGATTTATTGTTCCTATCATAACCAAGTCCTGTCTTATCATGAGATTTCGGGAAGTATTAAAAATATGATCTATTACCGATTGTGAATTATTAAGTCGACTAATTTTGAAGACAAGTTTCACATTGTCTTTCTTAATTAATTCATTTTCAAGACAGACTACTTCAAATTTATCTTTTAAAGTCTTCAGCTCATTTTCTAATCTTTCGTAAGCCGATCGATGTATCAAGCTTTCAGTGATGAAAACATTCCTCCTTGAATGTTTCCTCGCCTCAAAGTTGTTCATCACCTGCTTGCCTTTATTTAGAATTTGAATCGATCCTTTAAAAATAAATTCTCTGTCTCCACTGTTTATAAGCGGCTAAAGATGTCTTTAAATCTCTCAATAATTCATGTATAACAGTTTGGTCATGATCGATGCAGATCGACAAGAATCATTATCTCAAGATGAATAGTAGATTACCTCATTAGCCATGAGACAGATCTCATCATCTCGATCCAAAATCGATGAGGATGATGAAGATGATGATGATTTCTTTGGCTCTTTTTCTTCAGCCAACAAAGCTCTTTGATCTGCAAATCTCCTGTCTCTTTCTTCCTCTTTTCTTCCCTTTCTTTAGGAGTAAGTTGAGGACAGTCATAAATTTGAAATGTCCTGGCTTGTTGCAAGTATAGCAAATGTCACTCCTATCTGATCAGGGACTGAAGTATTTCTTCTAACAGGTGATCTGTATCTTCTTGTCTGCTCTTGTTTTTGTCATCATCTCAAGATTTATCCATCTTCCTATCTCGATCTGGATCTTTGTCTATCTCTTCCCGCAAATCTCAATTTATTTCTCTTATACTTCATTCTCAATTTATCATACCTTTTTGTAAGTAAAGCCATCTGCTCTTTCAAAGATAGATCAGCCTCCTGCATCTGTTGACACCTTGTCTTCTTTACTAACAAAGGCAACAGACTTGGATGAGGTGCTTGACTCCATCTCATCTTCCTCATCTTCTATCTGGATATCATACTCTAAAGCTTTAAGATGAGAAAATAAAGTATGGTGAGTAATAGAGGATAAATCTTGAGTTGCTTTAAGGATATTGGATTTTTCTCTCCATCTCTTGGTTAATGATCTCAAAATCTTGTTGTTAATCTCCTTTTCGAATAATTCTTTCCAAGATCACCGCTTTGTTGAGAAGATTTGTCAACCTCATATCAAACTGATCCACGTACTCATTTTCTTTCATCTTGAATGTTTCAAATGTATGCACATCGACCGTAACTTGTTCTCCTTAACTTGGTCAGATCCTTCACAAACATTAGCTAAGGTTTGCCACATTTCTTTGGCTGTTTTACATCTTTTAACCTTCTCTATCCAATCTTTACTCGTAGTCTCTATGATTTCTGCTTCTAGCTACTTGGTCAAGATTGTGGACCTTCCTTTCATCATTTGTCAATTCGTAACTCTTCTTCTCTTGCCTAGTTCTTGATTCACCGCCTCTGCTCCAGTCTTTGGTGCCTCCATGGAAAAACTTTATAGGACCTTCCTCAAGAACCTCTTCCATTCTATCATGAATGGCCTTCAGATGATTTTCCATCCTAAATTTCCAATAATCATACTCTTCAATTGAAAATTCAGCGATTCCCGGACTTATTACTTTTACCTCGATGACATGATGAAACAAAGACAAAATACTCCACAAAATCTTATTAGTAGAACTGTTAGAAATGAAAGAAAATGAAGAAAATCAAGATTATTTCAGAATCTTGTTCAAGACCTAAAATCAATATCGTAATGCCTTAACACCGCTCCGATACCACTTGTTGGTCCCGGAAAGTTGAGTTGATTAAAACCTTGAGAATGCTTCCTAGAACAAAATCTAGAAAGGGGGTTTGAATAGATTTTGTAGATTTTTCAAATCTTTCAAAATCAATTCAAAATATCGATTAAGCACAATGATTAAGATTAAATTCTCAACTTCTTATAAGATCAAAAGCAAGGTTGATATCTTTGATTTTAGTTAAGATTCTGAATTTAACTCTTGATGAAACACAAATTGAAAATCAAATGAAAATGAAGAAAGCAAGAAATAACACTGTGATTTATAGTGGTTCGGATTTTAAAATCCTACATCCACTCTCCTTCCTCAATTTGAAGAAGGGACTCTACTTACCGCTTACTTTCTCACTTTCACCTTACAACTTACAACTTGTACAACTCTTCAAATCTTCAATCTCCTAGACTCTTCTTCTAGAAATCTAAGCATAAAGTGTATATTGAATTTTGAAGATTACAGAAAAGTGTTCTAAAAACACTTGGAACTTTTTGAAACTCTCTAGAAATTCTTGTGAAAAGATTGTGAAATCTGAATAGTGAATTGTGTAAATCAAATATGCATAAGTGTTATCTATCTTTTAAAAATGAAAAACCTAGACCTATATATAAGTCTCAAAGTCGCTTAGTTTGTTAGTTAGTTCTAACAAACTTGAAACCGCTTAACAAACTTAATCTTGAAAACTCGCTTAAAACCTACGGTGATTCTTCCTACTCGTCTGCAGCTGACTTGGTGAAGATTAGCCTTTCTTATTCTACTCAGCTTATCTTGACCTCGTCTCGAGCTCTTTATACTTGTCTCCTGCAGATGACTAGACTTGAGCTTGTCTCCGGATGACTTGTCATTCCTCGTCTCACCGACTTGAACTAATCTTGACCTAGTCTGATCAGCCTTCGTACTAGAACTTAGTCTTCGGCTTCTACATCATAGTCCGCTCATCCGAACAGTCTTTTAACTCATCAAAACAATCTTGGTCTAACACATACGTCATCATCGACCCAAAATCAGATGAGGATGATGATGTCTCACGAGCTTCTTCTTTCTCAGCCTAGAAGAGCTCTCTGGTCAAACATATCTTCTATCTCTTTTCTTCCTCTTTTCTTCTCTCTCTCTGGGAGTGAGTTGAGGACAATCATAATTTGTAGTGACCGGGTTTCTTTGCATGTATAACATATATCTCCTCTGTCTCTTTTTGGACTACTATCTCCTCGTCGATAGGTGACCTATGACTTTTTGACTTATCCTTCTTTTTATCATTATCTCAACTCTTTTCATCCCCTCGTCTGATCTATAGTTCCTTCGATCTAATCTGTCTCTTTTGTTTCTTCGTATTTCATCTTCAGCCTTTCATACCTTTTCAACAAAAGAGTCATTTCTTCTTTTACAGACAAATCGAGATGCTTTAGAAATCTTTTCGCATTCATCCTGATGAACAAATGCTACTGCTTTTTCCAGATGTAGATGACTCTCGCTCATCTTCTTCATCTTCAATGTGAATGTCATATTCCGGTGCTTTAAGATGAGAGAAGAGAGTGTGATGTGATATAGATGACAAATTCGTGTTGCCTTGAGAATATTAGCTTTCTCTCTCCATCTTTTGTTCAAAGATCTGAGTACTTTGTTGTTAATTTCTTTCTCAAGGTAAGTCTTACCCAAATCACCGCTTTGTTCACAAGATTAGTCAATCTCACATCTAGTTGATCTACGCTTTCACCATCCTTCATTTTGAATGTGTCAGCATGTAGAACAGATCAAGCCTGTTTTCTTTGACTTTGTTCGCATCCTTCACAAATTCCAGCAAGAGTCTCCCACATTTCTTTGGCAGTCTTGCATCTTTTAACCTTTTCTATCCAATCTTTACTTAGAGTCTCAATGATCTCGGTTCGAGCTACTTGATCAAGATTATGGACCTTTCTTTCATCATTTGTTAACTCAGAGCTCTTCTTTTCTTGTCTGGTCCTAGATTCACTCGACTCTCCAAGCTGGTTCCTCCATGATAGAATTTTATAGGTCCCTCTTCAAGAACCTCTTCCATCCTATCATGAATGGCTTTTAGGTGATTTTCCATCCTAAATTTTCGGTAATCATAGTCTTCAATAGAGAATTCAGGAAGATTCCTAGACTTTTTGTTTTTCCGATGACATGATGAAACAAAGAACAAAATACTCCACAAACTAATTAGTAGCACTGTTAGTAAAAGAAGAAAATGAAGAAAATCAAGATAATTTCAGAATCTTATTCAAGACCTAAAATCAATATCGTAATGACTTAACACCGCTCCGATACCACTTGTTGGTCCCCTGAATGTTGAGTTGATTTAAAACCTTGAGATAACCTTCTAGAACAAAATCTAGAAAGGGGGTTTGAATAGATTTTGTAGATTTTTCGAATCTCTCAAAATCAATTCAAAATATCGATTAAACACAATAAAAACAAATGTAAACTCAACTTTTAACAAGATCAAAAGCAAGGCCGATATTTAGATTCTAGTTAAGATTCTCAATTTTAATCTTGAATTAACAAAATTGTAACTTGAGCAGAAATTAAAGAAAGCGATAAATAACACCAGGATTTATAGTGGTTCGGATTTTAACAATCCTACATCCACTCTCCTTCTCCAAACTTTGAAGAAGGGTCTTCACTAGCGCTTACTTATTTCTTGTACAAACTTTACAAATTACAACTTGATCTTCAACTCTTCAAAAATCTAATCAACTTTCTAAAATCTAACTCTAAGAACAAGATATGTTTTGAAGATGTGAAGTGAAGTGTTCTACAAACACTTAGAAAATATTTAAAAGCTCTCTAAAAGTACTTTGTGAAATCAATAAAAAAATAGTGTGTAAAATCAAATTTGCATAAGTGTATAGAAAAATAAAATCTAGTCCTATTTATAAGTCGAAAAAAGACAGTTAGTTTGTTAGTTAGTTCTAACAAACCGAAACCGCTTAACAAACCTATTCTTGAAAACTATTCTTGACCTCGGTGATTCTTCCTACTCGTCTGCGGTGACTTGGTGAAGACTTCGTCTTTCTTATTCTACTCGGCTTGTCTTGACCTCGTCTGAGCTTCTCATGATCATCTCCCTGCAGATGACTAGTTTTGAAGCTTGTCTTAAGATGACTTGTAGACTTTGATCTCCAGCTAACTTAATCGGCTCTTGACCCACCGATCGGCTTAGAATTGAATCCTCGATTCGAAAGCCGTTTATCAACGTTAATGCATTCATCCGGATTGCTCCTCTTAACTCATCAAAACTCTACTTGGTCTAACAAAACTACTTTTGATTACGAGGCTCAATTTTAATCTTGGGCAGTCCCTCCAAGCAAACACAATATTACTAAGAATTAAGCAATCAATCAAGCGCTATCCCAGTGAAGCATACACCCCTAAATTTTTAATTTTGAATTAGTCTCTTACGTTTAAAATTTTTCAAAATTAAATTATTTTACCTGCAACAACGGGTCACCAAAGTGATGTGACATTTTTCTTTTAAAAATAAAAGTGATGTGGCATTTTTAATAAAAAAATTATACATGAAAAATAATTTAAATTTTTTTAAAATATCTAATTAAAATTTAAAAAAATTAAATTTCAACTAAAAACTTTAAAAATAATTAAATTAAAAATAAATTAAATAATAAAAAAACCTAAGAAAATTAAAAAATATATGAAAATATTATAAAAATTAACTAAATCTTCAAAAATAAATAAATTTTTAAAAAATTAAAACTAAATAAACTATGAAAAATATTTCAAAGAATCAAATAAATAATTAAAATTAATTAAAAATAAAAATGTGTAAAACTAAATAAATTTAAAAATATTTAAAAACTAAATCTTTTAAATAAAGTATTAAATTGATCAGAAACATCAGCATCAACAAAGTCCTTAAAACCTTTCCTTTCTATAGACCTAAAAGAAAGTTCCATCCTTTATAATCGTTCTAATCAAAGTTTCTCGCATTTTATCCTGGTCAAATTGCCATGTTTTGTAAATATAAAATTAGTATAGTATTAATTTTTGTTATAATTATTTTAATTAAAAAGTGTAAATGTTTTATTGTAATGAATGCGTAGAAATAATTATTTGTTCAATAATTTTCATATAGAAGTATTTATGATATTATTGGTGTGAAAGTGGGCTGGGTTCGTTGGGTCAGCCCTCCCATCATATTAAAAGTGAGAGTTGGGTCAAAAATTTCACCGCTTGGAGGTGGGCCTAGATAGGGTGCTGGTTTTGGCCGGAGTGCGGACTTTGACGGGCCCGGCCACCTCAATTTTATCTTTATTATACATTGTTAACCCTTATAATAATATTTTTTAGGATATTTTATAAAGTTTATGTTTGTGGATAACGCGTTTAATTAATTTGTAGGAGACCCTATTTATTATTATGGGGTCACTATAGGGCACAATCTAGCTCCCAACTTTACTCTAAGATACAACTCCTATTTATAATAGCTGAAAGGATACAATTTTAGTTGGTAGGTTGAATATGTGATGATTTGAAACCAGAGGAAAAATATCATTCGTTTACAGAGATTTGAAACTAGAGAATGTGATGATTCAGCGCAGCGGCCATTTAATGCTGGCAGACTTTGAACTCTCCACAAAACTCGCCGAAAAATTTCCATCATCTCGTTGCTATAATCCTTAAAATTGTATTGTTTGGTTAATAATGAGAATCACTATCATAGTCATTGATTTCGTTTGGTTTGCTAAAATTCTTTAGATATGGAATCAAAGACAAGGAATGAAAGTAATAGGTGTGAAAATGGAGAGGAATGCGTGGTTCCATAGTTTTGGGGTATGAAAATACCAGTAGCACCAATTAAAGGTGTCTACCAAACACCTAAAATTGATTTCATTCCCATTCCTTATCCCGAAAGGTGTTTACCTCACTATTTAAAATTACCGATAGATACATTTGCCACTTGAAATCTCTAATTTGACCCTCAAATAAAAATAGTGATTATACATTTCCAAAAAGTGATGTTCCCCTCTTGCACATCACTATTTCTCTCTCATCTTTAAAATTTCAGGCTCCTCTCTCTCTCATTACCGTATGCGGGCGTGTGCACATATCTGTGGACATATGCGCATATGTCCTGGACGTGTACACATTGATGCGTTTTACTTTTTTATTATGTATTTTTTGAATGAACTTGAAATAATATAAAAATAAGAAATTATTATTATTAAATTAATTACTAAATTTATAATTCTTACAAATTTTTAAAATGTTTAAGAATTTATCTTTAAAAAATCTATCAAATTTGCAAGCTCAATTTTATTGTCTTTATGTTTTCTTATTAATTATTATTAACAATAGAAAATAATTTTTTTATGGAAATAGAAAAACTCAAAAAGCAAATGGTCCCACAATGATGGTGACATAACTCATGTGATTATGAAAAAGTAAAAAAAAAAAAAAAAAAAAGGTCACACAATGATGGTGACATAACCCATGTGATTATGAAAAAGTCGAAAAAAAGTAAGTGGGCAAAGAGTTATTTTTGTATCTTAAAGTAAGAATTTAGAAGGGGTACAATTGATTTTTACAGCTAAAATTACACCTTTCAGTAATTCTAAATAGAAAGTGTATCTTATAGTAAAGTTGAGAGCTAGATTGTACCCATAGTGATGGTACAAAGGAGTAGTAATGGAGATTCTGTAAATTATCCAACAGGATATTTTTTTATAGAAAAATAATTTGAATTGGGGCTTTAAGTTAGTAGAAATTCTTTTTGTTTTTGTTTTTTGAAAGAAAGTTAGTACTACCTCCGTCCAGGATCGGTTTTAGTTGACTTTTCAACGGTTTTGTGTTACAATTATTTCATAGTAATATGTGTACAAAAGTTGTTTTATATGAATGATATGCTAGTTAACCTTATTAACTATCATACTATTTATATAAAATAACTTTGTACACATATTACTATGAAATAATTCTCACACAAAACCGTTGAAAAAGTCAATCGCAAAACCGATCTCTGACAGAGTGAGAGAAATTCTTAAAAGTATTCCCCACGATTTCATCCAGAGTATGTTCCTATCCACCATGATCCCCATTATTAATTCGTATCATGTGAATACTGCAAGCATAATTTAATTAAGGGCCGCTTGATTGGGGTATTAGAATTAGGTAATGAGAATGATTAGTGATTCATTTCCATTGATGAATTTTGGAAAGAAAGTTGAGCACGAAAAATTTGAGCGAGCAAAAAGTTGAGCGGAGAAAAAATGAATGATTGTTAAATGATTGATTATAAGAAGGAGATTATATAATCAAAATAAATTAATGATTATTTTATTTTTAAATCAATTCCAAATTATAAATATTATCAAGATCATCAATGAAAATGACTAATGAGTCATTCCCATTACCTACTTCTAATTCCCCAACCATGCGAGTTTTAAATTATTAAAATAATACATATGACAGAGATGCATTATCAGTGTCGTAAATATGATTCTTCCGATGACAGGGATGCAGCCATCATTACTTAGATAAATTATCGAAAATAAATAAGGGTACGGTTTTTATTTTTACAGAAATAAATAAGGGTACGTTTGTTTTGGGTTTACGAGTAAGAAATCATGACCCTCAAATTTTATTGATTTGAAAATTTTGATGTACATTATTAATATGTGTTTATTTGTGATTTTTGCATTGTGAAATTTTATTTTATATTAAAATAATATTTAATACTCCCATGCCCCACATCAATTTTCACATTTTCCTTTCTGGTTTAATCTTTGGTAGACTTTGAACTCTCCACAAAACTCGCCGAAAAATCTCCATCATCTCGTTGCGCCGCTTTCCAATCAAAGCTGAAAAAGAAGAAGTGTTCGCTTTCTTCAGCGATTCAGGATCTCTTCGGAGGAAACCGCCCACCTGTACGAACCTACCTCGGGCAAAAATAAAATTCTTTTATCAGAACAAGAGAGAGTTGGTTTTCTTCCGAAGGGAGAGAATAATTTTGAATTTGAATTTTGGAATGAGGAGTTTAAATTTGAATTGTATGGAGGAGGAAGAGAGAGACGGATGGGATGGGACATTAGAGAAAGAGGTGGATGGGAAAGAGTAGGGGTGGATCGGTACGGTATACCGAAAATACCGTTCCATACCGTGCATCGAAACTTTTGGCATACCGAAATTCGGTATAAAATAATTATTTACCGATACCGTCAAATTTTGATATACCAATTTTTTGAAGGGTATCGGTATATACCGTCCATACCGAAATTTTGGTATACCATTTCATACCGAAATTGCAACATACCGAACATACCGAATACCGACTCCATGTTTTTTCACCGAAAATATCGAAATACCGAAATATATCGATTTTTTCGGTATTTCGATATATACCGAAAATTATAAAAGTGCATACCGTTACTATATCTAAACATACGGTATGGTATCATACCGCATACCGAAAATTACGACATACCGAAAAATCGGTATTTTCGATATTTTCTGGTTCGATAAGTGCGATATACCGAAATTTTTGGTATTTTTGCACCCCTAGGAAAGAGGGGTGCGTGAAAGACAGCAGCAATTGGGAATGGATAAATGAGGGTATTTGTGGTATCCACTTTAATTAGTGGGACCACTAAAAAGTTTTGAACTTTTTTGTGATTTTGCATAGAACCTTGCACTAGGACGTAATAATAAAATTTTGTGTTAAAGTATGAATTGTTGTTAATAAATATAGTTATATTTTTTTAAAATAATATAAAATTTAAAAATAATTAAAATAATAAAATATTAACTTAAAAAGGAACAGAGTAAATATTAATTTATGCAGGTGAATATATTGGTATAAAGGTCACATATTTACTCTCTTTATTCAAATTTTCGTTCATTTTATTATTAATGGGAAAATTATTTTGTGGTACAATCTACCTCTCAACTTCACTCTAACGTACAATAACTATTTAAAATTACTGACAGATACATTTTGTCACTTGAAATCTCTAATTTGACCTCAAATGAAAATAGTGATTGTATTTTCTAAAAAGTGATGTTCCTCTTGCACATCACTATTTCTCTCTCATCTTTCAAATTTCGAGGCTCCTCTCTCTCTCTCATTACCGTGTCTGGACGTATGCACATATGTGTGAATATATGCACATATGTCCGAACGTGTGCACATTGATGCGTTTTACTTTTTATTTTGCATTTTTTTAATTGAACTTGAAATAATATAAAAATAAGAAATTATTATTATTAAATTTATAATTCTTACAAATTTTTACAATGTTTAAGAATTTATCTTATCTACCAAATTTGCAAGCTCAATTTTATTGTCTTTATGTTTTCTTATTAATTATTATTAACAATAGAATTTTTTTAATGGAAATAGAAAAACTCAAAAAAGCAAATGGTCACTACAATGATGGTGACATAACTTATGTGATTATGAAAAAGTCAAAAAAATAAGTGGGCAAAGAGTTACTCCTCCGTCCCGCAACTATCTCCATATGTGAAGAGATACGCTTATTAAGAAAACTTAAATTAGTGTAGGAGAAAGAATAAAGTGTAAGGGTATTTTGGATGGTTGTATGAGATAAAGTGTAGGAGAGAGAATAAATTAAAAGTAGCATTTTGAAATAAAATTGATATTGTGAAAGTATTGATATTGAGTGTTATTTCCAAATTTGAGGTGTGAAGATAGTTGTGGAACGGGCCCGAAATAGAAAGTGTGAAGATAGTTTCGGGACGGAGGAGTATTATTGTATCTTAGAGTAAGAATTTAGAAGGGGTACATTTAATTTTTACAGTTAAAATTACACCTTTCAGTAATTTCTAAATATAAAGTGTATCTTGTAGTAAAATTGGGAGCTAGATTGTACTCATAGTGATGGTACAAATGAGTAGTAATGGAGAATATTTTTTTATAGGAAAGTAATTCGAATTGGGGCTTTAAGTTAATAGAATTTTTTTTTTTTTGAAAGAAAGTTAGTAAAAATTCTTAAAAGTACTCCTACGATCTCATCCAGAATATGTTCCTATCCACCATGGTCCCATTATTAATTCGTATCATGTGAATACTGCAAGCGTAATTTAATTAAATTATTAAAATAATGCATATGACAGAGATGCATTATCAGTGTCGTAAATTATTCTTCCGATGAAAGGGATGCAGCCATCATTACTTAGTTAAATAATCGAAAATAAATAAGGGTACGCTTTTTTCTTTTTTTTTTTTTTTTCTGATTTGAAAATTTTGATGTACATTATTAATATGTGTTTATTTGTGATTTTTGCATCGTGAAATTTTATTTTATTTTGAAAAAAATTCATTGACAACAATTGTAGTATACTTGCATAATTTTCCATCGATTCGGGAGACATAAATTACAATCTTTTTTTATATTAAATTTAAATTATTATGAAAAATATATTCTATATGTTTATTTAATTATACTAACATTTGATTCTATTTGTTTATATTATTATATGAATATATGATTTATGATAACATAAAAATATATGAATATTTCTTAATACTAAATTATATCAAATTGTATCTTCCAAATCTTATTTTTATAAATATGATATGCAACGTCATCCATAATTTTTGCGAGTATAATTATTTTCTTATAATATATAATTAAGATGCTAATACAATTGAATATGAATAAAATAAATTCTTAGAAACATTGTATTTTAAGTAAAAAAATAAATAAATACCACTTTATGATTTTTATACAACATATTATATTTTTCTTTGCAATTCAATACACTACCTTTTTAAATCTTTAAAGTATTAATTGCAAAATATATTCATGAAAAATTATCATTAAAGATGAATTATAGAATATAATTAAAATTCAGTTAATATATATATATACATAACACATAACATATAATTACCTCATCCGTATATATCATCAAATAAATTAAATATACACTTTCCAAATATTTTAATACAAATTGAACAATTTGATTTAAAATTTTAAAATTTTAAATTTAAATTAAATAAACGCTTGCTTTCTATGAATATTATATAATTTGTATATATCACCAAATAAATTAATTAAATATATCTATATAAACTGTATATATCATTAAATAAATTAAATATATTCATTTTAAATATATGAATACAAATTGAACAACTTTGATTTAAAATTTCAAAATTTTAAACGTATATTAAATATATGCTTGCTTTCTGAGACTATTATATAATTTGTATATATTACCAAATAAATTAAATATATTTATATAGTTTGTATATATCATCAAATAAATTAAATATACACTTTTCAAATACACGAATACAAATTCAACAACCCGATTTAAAATTTCGCAGACTATGTATATAATTTATATATATCATCAAATAAATTAAAACGATGTTAAACCACTACCACATTCTTTTTGTGGAATATTATGTAAAATATTTAATTCAATGATGTAATATTATAAGAAAAAAGCCGCAACGTAATTTATCTCTGAAAATTGATATTATTGCATAATATTATCTGTAAACGTGGAGAATCATATTGATATATACATGTTAATTGAAGTTTAATTATGTGAAGTTATATAATGAAAATTATTTTTTCATAAAAAGTTGGCAGCATATATTCACGCTCCATATCAATTTTTTTACAACAAATTTGTTTGCTTTTAGTAATTTAAAATTTTTTATTTAAATTATTATTCTCTCTCAAAATAAATTATCAAGAAAATCATATATGATTTTCATATAATTAAACTTTCATGTAAACTATGTTACAACATATATACAAAATTAAATTAAATTAAATTAAACATTTCACAAAATTAAATTTCAAATTATATATATAATCTAAATTTTGTAATTATGTTCAATTAGACATTTTTATGTTAAATGATCAGTTCTCATGAATTAATTTAGAATTTTCACATGGTTAAACTTCAATTATTAGAATTGGATAGAAACTAAAACGTAGCTTTGAGAATTATTATGGAAGAGCGTCAAATCTTTCTCGCATTTTTTAAAAATATATTCATCAAAACTTTTCATTAAAGATGAATTATAGAATATAGTTAAAATTCAGCTTAATGTATATATAACACATAAAATATAATTACCTCATCTCGTATATATAATCAAATAGCTTAAATATATATTTTGCAAATATCTCGAATGCAAATTAAACAATCGATTTAAAATTTCAAAATTTTAAACGTAAATTAAATATATGCATGTTTTTGAATATTGTATGAATTGTATTCCTTGAAATTGATTACAAAAGAAGTTTACAACAATATATAAAAGTAAAATGTCAAATTAAATGCCATAATATCGGGAATTCTTAAATCGAATATTGAAGGAGATCTCTCCTTAATACCTCGAGCATTCGAAATTGAATATCTGGAAAAAAATACATATTAATAAAAATGATGAAAAAAATTCAAACCTATATATGGTGAAGATCATCCGATCGATCAAATCAATCTTTAATTTAAAAACCGCAATGAATAAACAAAATAATAATAATAATAATAATAATAATAATAATAATAATAATAATAATAATAATAATAATAGCAAAACGATTAGAAGGTGTAATTATAAAAAATAATCAAACAACAAAATCAGAAAACAAATGCATATGTTGAAGATTATAGTAATACGATACTTACCTTCTTTGTAAATATAAAATCTACATCTGCAAAAAAAAAAATTCAAAAATACAAAAAGAAAGTTTAATACAATATTGCAAAATTGCGAATTGAAATAAGAAAAAAATGATGCACATCATCCTATGTTAAGCGATGGAAAAAATGAAATATCAATATGTAATAAATAGAAATAAATTAGGGTCTGTGATGAGAAATAAATGAGAGATATGTTAATTATTTATAGACTAATATGTAAATAGATTAATGATTGAGATTAAAAATTTTAAAATAGATGGTTGAGATCAATTTTTAAAACTTAAGTGAATGAGAGAAGAGAGATTTTGAAACGAGAAGAATGTGGCTTTGCCACATAAGCTTTCTTAGGTTTAGCTTTATAAGGTTATATATATATATATACATATATATATATATAAGTATTATTAAAAACTTAATATAATCATATATGATATTTATTGTAAATATATGATATATATACTATTCGTAGTAATATTTATGCATCAATTATATAAAAAATATATTAATCGTCTATTTTTTATTAATTGTAAAATAAACTTGAAACAAATCTTATAGTAAATTTTCACATGATAATTATAATAATTTTAATACCTAACATGAATTGTCATACAATTAATATTACCATTATTTAAATTTAATATTATAATTACACAAAATTTTATACATATACAATATTTTAATATATATATATATATTATTTGAAAAATTATATGTATAATATATTATATTGTAAAATTTATCTAACGAACATACCGGCGTAATACGCGGTTCCCATCTAAGTAATACATATGACAGAGATGCATTATCAGTGTCGTAAATGATTCTTCCGATGACAGGGATGCAGCCATCATTACTTAGTTTTTTTTTTTTTTTTTACAGAAATAAATAAGCGTACGTTTGTTTTGGGTTTAGGAGTAAGAAATCATGACCCTTAATACTCCCTCCGTCCACAATTTTTCTGATTGACTTTTTAAGTTTTTGTGTGAAAACTATTTCATAATAATATGTGTATATAAAAAGTTGTTTTATATTATGAATGGTATGCTAGTGTACATAAAACTAGCATACCATTCATATAAAACAACTTTCAGACACATATTACTATGAAATAGTTCTCACACAAAAACCGTTAAAAAGCTCAATCAAAAACAATGTGGGACGAAGGGAGTATGTGTTTATTTGTGATTTTTGCATTGTGAAATTTTATCTTATATTAAATTAATATTTAATACTCCCTCTGCTCCACATCAATTTTCACATTTTTCTTTCTCGATTTGTCCCATATTAGTTTTCACATTCCAAAAAGGAATGTGATATTTAAACTCTATTTTCACAATATTCATATATTTACATTTTACACTCAATCCAACCATCTATCTTACTTTAATAATAAAAGTTTACAAAATTATCCTTCAATACTCCATTCATTATATTTTTCTTAAAATGTGTGCCAAGATTAGTAAGAAAACTAATTTAGGACAAAGAGAGTAGTAATTAATATTGTATTATTATATTATTACTTTGAGTGAAAGAATTAAAGGTAGAAGAAAAAATGTGAAGGATAGAAAATAATTGCTAATAAACGTCTGAGGTACTAGAGCTCGATATTTAGCATTTGTTGAAGAACGAGCAACTCCAGTTTGCTTTCTACGCCAAGAAATTAGATTGGTGCCTAGAAAAATGATATAAGCAGATGTATACCTACCATTAGAGGTGGCAATGGCCGGTGCGGGCCCACCGAGCCGCATACCTTTGGCGGGCCGGGCCGGGCTCGGTCCGGTTGTATTTCGGGCCTATATTTATGAGGCCCAACCTGGCCCTAGGCGGGCCGCCGGCCTAAATGTCCCTTTTTAAAAAAATAAAAATAAAATTAATTTTCTAAAACAATTCATAATAAATTCAAACAATAATTCAATAATCTATAATAAGTTCAAAATAAATTCATAATAACTCAAACAATAATTAAAAAACTTAAAATAAATTCATAATTAATTAATAAGTCCATAACAAATTCAACACTCCCATAGCAAATTTAAAATAATTCAACAATTGAAATAAGTTTGAACAATATATAATTCTCAAAAAAACAAAATGAGAATCAAGCTTCATCCTAATACGTTGGAATCTTCAAAAAAATATATATATGTTTAGCTTTTAAAAAGCCCGATGGGCCTAGCCAAAATCGGGCTCAAGCCGGCGGGCCGGGCTTTTAGGTCTGCAAATATCAAGCCCAACCTGGCCCTAGAGTCGGGTGGTTGGGCCGGCCCAACGCGCTCGGGCTCATTTTGCCACCTCTACTAACCATCGGTCGGTCACCACCAAAGTCGAATACGAGTAGGAAGTGAGGGTCAACTTGTCGAATGTCTTAGTAATAAGCCATGATGCAAAGAGCCCTTGAGATAACGAAACAATCATTTCATAGAATTTCAATGATGCGTTGAGCTAGCTTGTTGACGGTGAAAGCTATGTCCTGACGAGTGAAAGTTAAATATTGAAGTCCTCCAATAGGACTTCGATACTCATGATAGCTTAATAACCGACACTCACCCCTCAAATGTTAAGGGATCATATAGCTAGTAAGTACTGATAAAATTATCGAACCAAGGGAATTATGTGGGGAGTATTCCTAAGTCTATGCATCTACTCATAATTATCGCACGAATCATGCTTGAGAATTGAGGTGCACAAGTAATAAAATGAAAGAGTAGACAAGCAAATTATGAATCTAAAAATGAGAGGTATACAATATAAGGAAAGTGTGTTTGAGTATTCTTCACCAATGACTCATCAATTATGGTTTCGATTCAAATATGATTCTCGTTTGTTGGTTGATGATAAGAGCAATCACACGTAAGATACAATTAACCATACCGAGTAAGCCTAGCTAGGATTAATGCAACTAATAAGCATGTAGGATTGATGAGACCAACGTACCCTTTCCTCCCGGGTGAAAGCACGAGTCAATAGATCCCCTAACTTGTTCCCCCACGATACTAAGGTCTCGCTCCTATAGTCCCTTCACTAGTTACCCGATTATTCATCGAAACATTTAATGTAATTTAATGTAGGTTCTAATGGAATTAATTAATATTCAAGTCTTCTTGTATTAACCCAATATCTACGCTAATTACCAAATTAAACCTAACACCCAAGCCAATAATTCAACTATCCAAGTCTCCTTGTGATAATCAAATCGTCAAACAAAGGATCAAAGCCTAATCATGCAATTAGATCATGTCATTCACATTAAACTAATCAATCAACCTTCAATAGAGAATATTCATTCAATTCATCATTGAATTCAAACACCCAAACACAAAGAAATTTAGCCAATCATAACAATAATCAAAGAACCTATAAAAGAAAATAGAGAGAGAAACTGAGGAATTGAAATTAACGCAACTAAAAATAGATATAAAGGGTGGAAGTCACCTTGAATATTTTTATTACAACTTGATTGTAGCAAAAACTCTCACTAAATTGCAAGGAAATTGAAAGCTAACTCTAACTATGTGTAAATGTGTGTTAATTGTGTGTTTTAGCCTAATTGTGGAGTGTTGGGAGTGTGTTAATCCTTTGAAAAACTGAAAAATAGGGGTGTATATAGTGGGAACCTAGGGCAAATGGTCGAAAATTACATAAAAGCCCTTGAAATATCGGAAAATAAAAAAGCGTAAAAATGGGTCAACTCGGTCAAACTCGGCTGGAACAAGGCAACTCGGACCGAGTTGGATCTTGGGCTCGGTCGAGTTGGAGTTTCTGGACATTTGGGCGCCTCGGTTGACGGTACCTCGGCTCGGATGCTCGACTCGGTTGATTTTTGGTCAACTCGGTCCGAGTTGAAATATCTCGACCGAGTGGCTACCGCCCATGATTGCGCCTGAACTTCGGCCAAGTGGCTTGCTGCCCGTCCGAGT
The DNA here is from genome assembly GCA_030762865.1 of Paraleonurus japonicus. Taxonomy (NCBI): domain Eukaryota; kingdom Viridiplantae; phylum Streptophyta; class Magnoliopsida; order Lamiales; family Lamiaceae; genus Paraleonurus; species Paraleonurus japonicus. Next base: position 7,730,956 of record CM061058.1, read on the forward strand.
GGTTTCGCTGCTTCGACGTGCACGACTGCGTTCCTTCATAACTCGGGCTCTCGAACTCCGATTGACCCGATTTTATTTTGTTGGGACCGTCTTTCAGCCCTCTTTCCAATGGAGTAATTCTTCACTAGATTTTGATAAATTTAAGGATCTCAATTTGCTCCCAAAAATCGATGACTAAACCTACACATTTAGCAAAACAATACCGGATCTTTCTATCAAGTGCAATTACTCAATTAATTGAAAGAAATAAACATGAGATCACATCTAAAATAAACAATAAAAAAGCTCAAGATAAACATGCAATTTTCACACTTATCAACTTAGTAAGATCCACATTACTCGAGAAGGTGGGGGTTTTTGTAGACCTAGGTTTGCTAACTGTCTTAGCTCCATCAAGTTTGTGCCTGCGTGAGAGGTCAACAATATATTTGTGCTGAGAAAGAAATAGAACTTCTATGCAACGAGAAACTTGGCTGCCAAGGAAATATGAAAGAAGTCCAAGGTCTTTGATAGCAAAGGTCACCTTAAGATGCTTTATTAAGATTGAAAACTGTGCATCACATGAGTCAGTAATAACAAGATCGTCAACATAAACTAGCACAAATAAGCGAGTTGACCCTTTATGAGAAATGAATAAAGAAGTATCATCACGGGATTGTGAAAAATCGAAGGCAACAAGGGCAGAACTAAGTGAATTATACTAAGCACGAGGTGCCTAGCGAAGTCCATAAAGTGATCATGGTAAGAGGCAGACATGATTAGGGAAGGAAGGATCCTTAAATACTGGTGATTGAGACATATTAACTAAAACATTCAATTTTCCATGACGGATGGCATTAGTGACATCCAATTGGTGCATGAACCAACTAAATTGGAGGGCACGAGATAACACTATATTCGAATTGTGGCAGACTTAAAAACATGGCTAAATGTTTCTCGAAGATTAATTAATCCCACGGTGTTGATGAAACCCCTTGACAATTAGACGAGCTTTATATTTGTCAAATGAACCATCAGGCTTTCATTTAATTCGAAAGACCTACTTGCACACGATTATGTTTCCGTGTAAAGGAGGCGAAACTAAATCCCATGTTTCATGGCATTGAAGAGTAGTGAATTCATCACCCATGGTTGTATGCCAATGAGCACTCAATAATGCCTGGCTACGACAGCAGTTATTAATCGTTATGGTAGACACTTACGACACGGTTAATAATCGTTATCATGTGTGTGGGGCTAAACCGTTATCTTACTACTATACATTTCTGAGTAGTAAAATGAAATCCAATCAAATATTTTGGATAACACAGATAACATCAATTGACAAATTATTGATGCCAAAAAAATGTAAATTACATCATAACTATTACTCCCTCCGTCCCAGATTAGTTTTCATACTAATCTGGGCACGCATTTATAAAAAAATGTAATGAGTGGAGTATTGAAAGATAATTTTATAAAATTTTATTATTAAAGTAAGGAAGGTGGTTGGATTGAGGGTAAAAGGTAATGGCATATTGTGTAAATATATGAATATTGTGATGGTGAAGTTTAAGGAGGGGTTTCCTTTTTGGAATGTGAAAACTAATGTGGGACAAACCAAAAGAAAAGTGTGAAAACTGATTTTGGGACAGAGAAGTACATATCGGACATTCAGTAAAAATACATTTTAAAGATCCTAGCTACAGTGGAGATGAATGGAAAATAACAAGTAGATAAACTACCTTAATATACACTAGCTACTTCAAAATAGTGAAGTGATAGCATACTATGTGATTTTTGCATGGTAAAAGTTTAAATGTGTATATCTAGGAATATTCCTCCAAAGATGTTCACTACAAGAAAAAATGGATACATACACCAATAAAATATTGGTGCGGAAATATATTTTTGCTGACCAGCTAACTATCGCAACAAGCCCTGTGGGTCTCCTCCTAGATGGTAGAGGTTAAGAATTCAACAGACGAGTGAGTGGGAATGTTATAGAATTAATATAGATTAATTAAAATTTCACACCTTTTACAAGTTGAAACTTTTAGAGAAGATGAAATTCATTCACTATACAAGTTCGGGCTATTAGGACAGAATTAAATTCTTTCACATTCAATATAGAGTAAGCAAACACCAAAAAAAAAAAAATTTGAAAAAGGTGATGATTAAAGGTTCAAAAGAAAGTTATGACATGTGAATAAGTTTTCAAAGGTCCGTAACTAGGGTAGCAATTGTAGGATATTGTGTTTATAGCCTGTCAAAATGTACCTATTCATAAGAAGTCACCTTTTGGATCTCCCTTTCCTTAAAATTTTAATGTGAATACGCAACAACCGTAATTAATTAAAAAAAAATTAATATCATCACCACTTAACACATACTACCCCGTCTCAAAATACCTTTCACATTTTCTTTTTGCGACCGTCCGCAATACCTTTCATACTCTTAAAATGGAAACCCTCCATAAATCTCCCTCACAATATATATAATTTACATAAAATGTCATTACTTGTGGGCCCAAACATACACAATTCAATCAATTTATTTACTTTACACATAAATATTTACAAAATTATCCTTCAAAACTCCAATTTTTGTGTATCCACTTACCTGTGAAAGGTAAGTCGGAACGGAGTGAGTATTATCAATAAAAGAAAATAGAATACAAGATGAAACACCAAATCAAAATAAGAAATCTAACGTCTTAAAATACCCTAAAAATCTTAAATTCATCTCAATAGGAAAGCACAACATTCAAACACTATACACATTGAATAACTCATCATCTACCATCACCATTACTCTCATTAAGCATTGGTTTGGCAGGGTCGTGTGGATAATAAGGTGATTGTGGATCTGTTGTTATGGTTGTACTTGTAAGATTGACACTATCAGTGCCAGTGTTTGATGTTGAAGTGTGTTCAATGTCGGAGACGAAGGTGGTTGCATCATTAAAATTCCAGTCAGTTAAATAGCCAGGCCTTGTAGTGACAGCAGCCACCTCGATGTCCCGGACAACATTGCCACGACACGAGACATTGCTGGGCGTAAGCTCGGGGACGCCTGAGTGCATACAAGGGAAACACCGATGATCCTTTTCACTTCATCCGCGTCATACTGATGCAAATTTGGATCCACCAGCTCGATTTCCCGATTCTCTTCGTGCAGATTCCATGCCTGAAACAACAATTCAAACATTCAACATTCAACATTCGTTACAACTAGTTAATAGACGAGTTTAAAAGATTTTTGGTACCTTAACTTGTTTCTTGTCCAATTTTGATACCAAAAGTTTTTTTTTTTTTATTATTTTGTCTTAATATTCATAAATTGCTCAATTTTGACCCCATAATCATCGAAAAATTGAAAATTTATGTCATGTGAAGATTTATTTTGGGGTCATGAAAGTTGGTCAGCAGACAAGTTATGGGGCCAAAATTTGATATTCGCGTGATATAAAATGGTTTTCAATTTTTCGACAATCTTGGGTCAAAATTAGACAATTTCTTTTTATTGGGATTGGAATCAAAATTGGATAGTAGATGAATTATGAGACTAAAAATGTTTTTAACTCGTAAAACAGACATACCCATTCAAGAAGATAAATTCTTTCATCTTCAAGATTCGAGTCAGCATTTGGTCTTCCACAGATTATCTCAAGAGCTACAACTCCAAAGCTGAACACGTCGGCCTTCTCCGTAAGATGTCCGCGCATGGCATATTCCGGGGCTAGATACCCACTACATGAAAACAAGCAGATAAAAAACAAGCAAAATTTATATAAAGGATGGAATTTGTGAATAGCATTGCTTACATTGTGCCAGCAACTCGAGTGCTTATATGTGTCATTTTGTCGTCAGTACAATTTGGCCAATCCAAAATCGGAGATTTTAGGGGTGAGATCAGTATCCAGCAGAATGTTGCTGGCCTTCACATCTCTGTGAACGACACGAGGCGAGATTCCTCGTGCAGATAAGCCAGACCCCTTGCTACTCCCAAGCAAATATTATAACGTGTTTCCCAATCAAGATGCAAATTCTTACTTCCTGTTCCAAATAAGTGTTGATCGAGGCTCTTGTTCTGGAGATACTCGTAAACGAGCAAGCGTTTATCTCCTTCAATGCAGCAACCGTACAATTTCACCAGGTTACGGTGCTGCACAGCCGATATAGTAGCAATCTCTGCCAAAAATTGAGCCTTTCCTTGATGTGATTTCACTGACAATTGTTTAACACCAACTGCTCTTCCATCTGCAAGCTCTCCCTGTTCCATAAAACAGAGGATCATATCCAATTTCACAAAGCTCAAATTTTTTGGACAAAATATTACTTCATAAAGTAAAAGGAAGGAAAATTTTATAATTCAAGGGGGTGAAATGACAAAATATTCCGAATTTAATGTACAAATAAAAAAATTCTATACATATAATAGAGAAAATTTAAATTCAAGGGGCGACCGCCTCCCCCAAAATCGGTCTTAAAATTTAAAGTTCAAAATTGTGTTTATATACCTTATAAACAGGACCAAATCCTCCTTCTCCGAGCTTATTTTCAAAATTGAAGTCATTTGTCGCGGCTCTAAGTTCAGAGTAGCTGAATGTGTAAGGTCGTGATTCGATCCCTAATAGCTCTGCATATCATACAACACATCATTAGGGATCGATCTTTTTTTATCGGATAAATGGTGACTTGAACCCATGACCTTTAGGTCATAGGTAGTGGAACTCTAACCATTTGAACTAAACCACTTCGTCAGGGATCGATCTTTCTAGAATGAACAAGCAACATGTGATCGAGCTTTTACTTACCATCATCCTCGAGGCTTCTCTGCCTTTTTTTCGCAAGTACACATAATATAGGGCTAACATAAACAACAAACTTGCAGCAGCAATTGGTGCGACGATTCCCACGATCAGGCCTGTTCGATTCTTTTTCTCAGCAGGAGGCTGATTGGAAACGGTTGGAACAAAATCTGTGACAATTTAAGTAATCCATTGGAAGCAAACTTCAAAATTCTTGCAACTTTTCATAATATATTTACATATTATAAGGTGGCTTGGAGAAATTTTTGGAGTGTTTAGGTGCTTGGTGAACTAACTACTAACAAACTAACATTTACCGATAAATAAAAATATATATTTACATACTTGGTGTTGCACTCAATGCGGAAATTAAAGGTCCGTATGTCACTTTATCCGGAAAGTCGTGACGTTCCTTTTCCCGCCCAAAACAGATGGACTTCAAGTAGTTTTCCGACACCTGCACATTGAAAGCTCTTCCAACCGCTCGTAAAGACAGACCACCCGCCTCTCTTTGTATGTCGAAATCTTTTTCCTCCAGATTCCCCTGCATATTACCATAGTTATTTATGATTGATAAGTCGAGAGTTTAACGTAAGTAATACTCCCTCATTTCCACAAAGTTCGATTTACAGATTTTTTGAATAATTTTTAAGGACCGGGGTGGCAATGAGGACTGTAATTTATTGGGATGACAATTTATGGACAATAACTTTTATAAGTCGGGAGTTGAGGCCCAATCAGCCTTAATCAACCCAAACTGGGCTAATTGACCCGATTTGGGCTAGATTCGGCTGATTGTCCCGATTTGAACTTAATACATGCTGAATTTGGGCTGATTTAGGTTGATTCGGGCCTAAATTCGTGAATTTTTAAAATTTATTGTCCTTAAACTGCCACTTCAGGGAGTTACAGCGCTAGTTCAAAGAGTTACAGTCCTTATTTTACCACCCTTTAAATTATGTTAAGTAAAATATATTATTCCTCAAGTTTTTCACACTGATTAAGATATGAAAATTATTATAGTTATAACATCAAATTTTTGTTTTGTTTCTCATTTTACCCTTACATCGTCTACTCGTTTTCCATGACAATTTTGGTACCTTGATATTAATTTGAAAAATAAAAAGATACAATAAGTAGGGACAAAGATAAAAATAAAAATTTAATGATATCTTAAATATAGTAACTGGTCTATCTCTGTAGAATTATGATTTAAGACATACCTGTACATATATATCGAAAAGACGTCGTCCAAGACTCCGCCAAGTGTTGGTGCCTAAGATGGCCGACTCCGCAAACTGGAGTCTCACGGTATAGTTACCGTTTTGAGGCCTAAGCCATAGTATCTTAATGATCCAGCTGAAATCCGAGCAGTTTGGTATAACGGCGAATCTTGAGTATTCGTAAACTGAGATGGTGAGGTGATTCTGTATTGTGGATGATAGTCATTGTCAAACAAACCAGCATTGCTAACTGCCCATCTCAGTGTCCTGGTCACATAATACGTCGCTGGACCGACAGTCCCATTCTCCGCTTCGTATACAGTTCGATCCGAAGAAGTAATCTGCGGCCCGCCACAGTTCACTGCAAAGCTGGAATCTGCATACCATTTAACATCACACACCTTGTCATATCTAAGAAAATATTCATATACAAAAACAGACCACATACTTAATTTTTGCAAACTTGTTCTCATCCTCGTTAACTATACGTCTATACTACATATGCCATAAGGTCATGGGTTCGAGTCGCCATTTGTCGATAAAAAAAAAAAAATCCTTTGATTCAGACCCAGGAACTCATGTTTTAGGCAAAGTCTACTGTGAATAAGAATTCATGGTGAAACTTGATCATTTATTAAAGGGTATCAATTGTAATAACTGAACGGTATTACCTATATTACTAAAAGGTTTCAGTCGTGATAACTGAAGAGTATGTCCTATAGTGCTAAAGAGTATCAATCGTGATAACTAAAGAGTATTACCTATATTATTAAAGAGTATCGGTCATGATAACGGAAGAGTATTACCTATATTACTAAAAGGTATTAGTTGGGATAGCTGAAAAGTAAATTGATCTATATTTTCAATATGGATCAAGTTTCACCGTGAAACTTGGTTCATAGTACACACGCTCCATTTTTATAGTATCATATATCATATATATATATATATATATATATATATATATATATATATATATATATATATATATTATTTCTAATCTACTTGTCCATTCTTACTTGGTGTAAGTGACTAACCAAATTATAGCTCTATTAAGGTACGTTTTTCCCTTACTTTGTCCGTGTCAACAAACAATTTGAAATACCTCGACTTTTTTAGAACAGATCCGAGTCAACAACTAATTTATTAAAATATATTTCAATATATATACCGTAATGTTTGTTTTGGGACTCAAGCGGGTAGATTTAAGACTTTGGATCTCATTCTAGTTTAGGATTCCCAAATTCGGTTTTCACATTCACTCCTATAAAAATACACCTACTTTCACAAAATGTAATACAATTATATCATCACTTTTCTCTCATTCACTCATTCTTTTTCCTACGTTTCTCTCACGCAACACAATATAATAATACAACATCAATCATTATTACTTAAACTGAAATCTCACCCTATCACAATCTTAAAACAACTGCACACTTTTACTATTTATCGAGTTATAATTTCTAGAATTTCAAGTCATGACTTCCCCAATAAATCTCAAAACAAACATAGCCTAATAATAACAATATCTAACATTTTTTTATTATTTTGTTTAATATGATCACACTGTTTAAAGATTCAAAATACAAAAGGATAAAAAAATGACAGAACTAGGGAAAATAGAATGAACAAGACGAGGCAAATAAAAGGGAGAATTAGGGAGAAAAATTACAAACGGTCCTGTATCTTTACTTAAATCCAACTTTAGTCCTTTTTTTTTTAATTTATCAATTTTGATCCTTTTGGTCTCAATTGTGGTCCTTTTCACCGGAAAATTTCAATTTTTGCCGGAAAATTGCCCTAATTTTGTATTCTTGTCACATCGATGGCCGTGTCAAGTCTCATTTGAATCGTCACTCATCCAGAAAGCAAAACCCTCAATTAATTTCAAATTTCGATTACACCTTCCTCGTAAATTGCAATTTTAAAATCATAATAAATTTTCATCACTTATTCCGAGTGTTTTACGATGAGGGGAGGGTCGAGGCCTATAAGTTTCTTTTTCTCTTGTCGAGCCCGTCATTTTGGTACATTTTTGTGTCATTCTATATTCTACAACAGATTTCTGGCCATTTTCGGAAATTTTTCCGGCCAAAAATTGAATTATCCGGCTAAAAGGACCTATTTTCATATCAAAGGTACCACAATTGGTAAAATAAAAAGGAAAATGACCAAACCTGGATTCGAACAAAGTTATAGGACTACTTATGAAATTATCTCGAGAATTAGGGGCCAGTTTTAATGTTCGATTCAGGCCAAAATATTTTTAGGAACATATTCACCAAAGAAAAATGATATTACGGGATCGAATGCCTTAATTTGGATCACTTACAAATAGGCTGCCCTCGATTGCAAGGAAAATTTCTCTGCAGACAGTCTAAACCAGAAGGCAATCCACTATAAGGCCCAAAAAAAAAAAAAAAAGGATTAGTTGGTTATACAATTCCATGAAAAACTTATCAAAAACATATCTAAATAAATGTTTTCATTGCATGTATAATTATAAATGCACCTGTTGTTAGAACGTTCATTAAGGGTGAAGTTGTTGGCAACTAAATTACTGCACCAAGAAAAAAATATATATTTATATCAAACAGAGCAAATTATGAATTAGTAAGCATTAATTTTGTTGATTGAATCATACATACAGTTGCAGATTTGGTGTGGTGAGCCAAGACGGAAAGCTCCCGGATAATTCATTGTATGATAAATCTCTGCAACCAAATAATAAGATCTCAAGTGCTCCTATTGAAACTTATACATTTTGAAAAATTTCTTGATCTCCTTTCAAAAAGGAATAGGAGAATTCTTTTCTAAGGCCACTAACTTTTGGGTAGCAAAAAGGACGGTGACTTCTCGGGCTGACAATTTAAGGACCATAGGTATAAAAATTAGTAAATTGAGTCCAAATTGACCCAAATCAACCCAAATCGGGCCGATTTGGGTTAATTCGGTCATTTTGGCTTCAACTCCTCTTTTTGATACCATTAAGTTACTGGCCTTAAAAAAATTATTTCCAAGAAATAAATAGTAACATAACTAATATTTTCTAGTGAAAACATTAATATAACTTAAAAATATACTTTAGTTGCACGATGCACCTGATGAATACAAATTTTTGTCGAAAAGAAACACTCACATATTCTGAAGTGATGGACTCTTGAAGGATGGCAGTGCACCTCTTAACTGGTTATTACCAAGAAACCTGGAGATTGAAAAAAGTAATTAAAATTAGTAGCTTGTTGGATTTTCATAATTGATTTTCTAAAGAAGAGCAGGCCTTGCGTGAGATCTTCTCACAGTGAGACTAAGCAATATTTGAGAACGACTCTTCAACACTTTAAAATGGATGAGTGTTATTTTACGCTAGTTTGTAAACCGTCTCACTGTAAGACCATTTCATATAAGTTTTTGCTTTGAATGAATAATTACAAGCTGGTGAGAGAAGTGTGATTGAAAAGGGAGGCTGGAATTGTTCCAGTGAAATTATTGAAGCTCAAGTCCCTGTAACATAAGATTAACAAATCATTGGATGAGTATTCAAACTAAGTATAATTAAATTCATGTTATTATAAGTTTTATAACAGTTATACTTCTTACAATAGTGTCAAACTCTGGAGTTCACCCAGAAAAGAAGGCAAGGAACCAGAAATGTTGTTGTTCCTCAACACTCTGCACCCAAACCGATGAGTCGAGTGAGTCTAAGGGAAGCGGCGAAAAGCAACATCTTAATAATCTAATGACAGGATCAGAAGCAAAGAATTCTTACAAGTTTGCTAGAGAGTTCATATTTCTGAGGAAGTCCAGTGAGGAACTACCATTAGATACATCACTTATTGTCCTGAGAATATCATCATAAAGTTTAGCATTCTATAGATCGAGCAAGCACTACAAAAAAATATTCCCTTCGTCCACTAAAATTTTGTCTACTTCTTTTATTTGGACGTCCACCAAAATTGTATCTACATTTGAAATTCAACAATCACTTTTTCTTTATTTTATCTTCACCCTTCAATCATCAATTTTTTTTTTTTTTTGATTGGGCAAATGGTGACTCGAACTTATGGGCTTTAACCACTTGATCTATTTCACTTCGTCAAAAGTAATTTACCCTTCAACCATCAATTAATTACTTAAATTGACATTCATCTTTACTAACAAACAATCATGCTATTCATAAATGGACCCCCAGATACTACTTTATCCATTTTTTTTTAAAACATGTATCCAAACAATTAGATACACTTTTGGTGGGCGTGTCTCATCCTTCTAAACAATTATCCCTATTTTCCATCAAAATACTTAATATTAAAAAAAAACACACACACACACTTTATCATTTTCTCTCTAACCTTTTATTTTTCCGTCACATCTCAACCACCAACTTTACTTTAAATACTGTATTCCTTAAAAATTGTGCAATTTTCAACGGAAACACTTAACCTGGGGAGTAAAACAGAACAAGTGTGTAAAACTCACAAGTCAGTCAACAAGGTTAAATTGGAAAATGACGGTATTGGGCCTTCAAATGCATTTCCATGAAGCCTCCTATAGACAGACAAGTTGCAAAAAGGGGGATCATAAATCATAAACCTTGTATAAACAGAAGACCAAGATTGTTCAAAATAGAGACAAGGTAGAATTTAGCTAGTCTTACAGTTGAACGAGGTTGGACCAATTTGATATGAAGCTAGGTATCCGCCCTGTTAATGCGGTGTCAAAAGCCCACCTGATGCAAAATCACATGATCCCGAGTTAGAGGGAAAGCAGTTCAATTTTTTTATTTCACTTTTTATATTTGGCTTAGTATTTCATCCTATTGAATTATTAATACATATATCAATATGACAGGGAAAATAATAGGTTTTGTCCAATGAGAATCTTTCAACAACAAATTTAATCTCATTCTTTTTGGTTCTTTTTTTTTTTTATACAAAAATAGTTCCAACCATTATTTTTACAATTTTATCTTATTCTTTTGAAAAAAACTGTAGTTTATCATTCTTGGGACTAAAAATATCGAAAAAAAAACTACGGAACCAAAATTGTAAAAAAAAAAGGACTATTTTGCAAACCATTCATTCTCTTGGGACCAAAAAAATGTAATTTACTCCGATATGATATGTATCATCCACTAATTATTTTTTCAACCTCAACGTGTCATTCATCTATAATATGGACACAAAGTAGAACACCAAATATGAAACAAATGATTTCGTTCGGAGAGAGAAAGAGATTACAATGTTTGTAGGCTCCGTAGATTAGCAAATGTTGCAGGTATTGGACCACTAACTCCAGAACTATGAATGTATCTGTCAAGAAGAAAAACAATGAAAACAAAAAAATTGACCATCGTATATTCATGACACACTATAATAAAAATAGAGTGATTCAAATTCTTCAATGGGAATAAATTTTATAATGAATTACAATGAGAATAATGATTATATTATTACTGTTTTGCTCTAATTTTAAAAAAATTAAGACAAAAATAATTAAAGGATGATCGAAGATAAATGATTACAAAAGCCGAGACAGTTAAGTAGAACTGGGTAATGATTAACTTTATGAAGCCCTTGTGAAGTAGTACGATAAATGTGAATTGATCATTTTTATTTTCATTAAATATCACAATTAACTTATACTCATTCACATAAAAGAATTTTGAACCAAACACTCTCGTAAGTTCCTGATAAATTTAGTTAACCATAAAACTTACAGTTGCTCCAATCTTGACAAGCTGCCTAGCTCAGATGGTAAAGGGCCTGAAAAGTTATTTACGCCTAAGGATCTGCATATACATGATGAACATCACTAAATATAATATTATGAAACATGCATGGTTTCAAAACAAATTAATAATGATGAGTTGGTCACACAATTAATACCTTGTATTAAAATAAAATAATACTCTTTCTATCCCTAAAATATGTGGTTAGAGGGTTGGATACGGGTTTTAAGAAAAATTAGATAAATTAAAAGGTATTGTTGGATTTATTAATTTATGAATAAAGTGATTGTTTATAAGTAAAATACAATGACAATTTAAATAATTAAGTAATTGTTGGAGGGTCAAGAGTTATAAAGTGCAATGAACATATAAGGCAAGTGAACACATTTTTAGGAATAGAAACAGATCTCTTGAATTTAATGAAACAACTAATACTCTTTAACAAAAGATCTAATACCATTCAAAAATCAAAACTAATATCATAATGTAAAAACAACTAATACTCTTTAATAAAACAATTAATACTATCAAAATCAGGTGAAATTTGTTCACATAAACCTTAGTTTAAAAATTAAAGGTAACTCACAATGATCTTAAGTCGCGGAGCTGTCCAAGTTCCTTGGGAATTTCCCCTGACAATGCATTTGTGCCGAAGCTCCTAATCGTATGATATCACAAATTTGTTATTTATAATAATAAAAAATATATACATATTTATTATATATATATATATATATATATATGTGTGTGTGTATGTGGTGAAAAAGAAAGAAAGATGGTATACATGTACTGCATGCGAGTCATATTTCTGATTGCCGGAGAAAGTGGACCTGTCAAATAATTTTGGCGCAAGTCTCTAATACAAAAATGGTTAGAAATTATTGCTACCAACTACATAAATAAACACTATATAATTAATAATAGGAAAAATATACAAATACATCACAACATTTTAATTTGCAAAATAATACACACCATGTTCTTTTAATAACATTTTTGTTTTTAACAGAAATATCAAATATGAACATGGAACTACAAGAAAATTGATTTTTACTGAGAGAGATCATGTCATTACATTTTTCTAATTAAAAGTCTTTAATGACAGAAACAATCATTAATGATAAAATCTCTCTCATTAAAAATCAATTTTCTTGTAGGTGTGTGTATTTTACGTCAATAATATGATGAAGCAGAACAAAATTAAAACTTAAAGTGCACTTACAGATCGTTGATATAATTCAAGGTCCAAAATTCATCTGGTATTGGACCCACAACATCCAAATTAAACACCCGGCTGCACAAGATTATTACAGATGGTTAATTAGCTAGAATGAAATGAAGTTGTCGCATATGTCACAAACTTTCTTGTAAAATTTTATGGTATAAAATTCATATTATTATATTCATTTAATAATATTAATACTATAATATATCAATTTACAACATGTACAATTTTTTTATTAAAGGACAATTTTTAGATTGCAATCGGTCAAATTTCAAATAGTACGGGTTACATTCAAGTAAAAAAATTGTTCAGATTGCAAATTGATAAAAGAGTAATCTTGAACATCTTGCAAATTGATAAAAATAACATAAATATATATGGGGTTAATATTAATTTACAACCTGTACTATGACATTTTATCAATACGCAACTTGTAAAATTTTGATTATCCTATTGCAATTTGATAATTTTGTAGAGTATAGATTGCAATTTGGTAAAAAAATAAAAAATTATGCATGTTGCAAATTGATAAAGGGATTATAGTATATGTTACAAATTGATATTAACCAAATAAATTAATATAACAATCTAAAATGTTATGTTGGTATTAATTAGTTTATAAGAATAATGATATTATTGAATGAATGTAATGATATCAATTTCATACAATGGACAAATTTCACAGAGAATGACTCCACATATATATACTCCCTTTGTTTCACTAAAAATATTCTTATTTTCCTTTTTGGTATATACCAATTATAGTCATATTTTCTTGTTTTAGTCATTAAATATTTTCTTTTGTAACAAAATAACTCTAATCATCTCATTTTTACAACAAAATATATTTAATCCATTTAATATAAGGACATAATAGGAAAAAAATGACAAAAGTTTAGATTCTCAACTACGTTAAATATGTTTTCTTAATCTATATATAAAAAAAAAAGGGAGACTATCATAGCAAGACGTGGAAAATATATATATTTCAAATTTTCAATAAGGAAATTAAGTCTTGGTCATAGCATCGTAAAACTCTGTAAAAGTATCTTCCTATCGATGTCTTTATTAAAGTTTTTACAATTCGGAGAACTTATAAGTATCCTAAAACTACGTAAAAGTACCATCCTATCGATATCTTTAATTAAGTCATGAGATCATAATGGGGTATAATGAAGTTTTGGTCCCAATAAAATTTTCTTATTGCATTTTTAGTATCATGCTCGACAATGGTCCTTTTGTGTATATTTTAATTCTAAAATTGATTCCATAAAAATTATTTTTAACACTTTTTATATAAAAAGACTTGAAAAAAAACAATTTTCATGAGCATCTATTCTCATGGGACCATAGTGACGGATCCAAGATTTCAAATTTGGGGGTACGAAAAATAATAATAAGTGAGAGAAAAAAATATTTGAGGTACATAATAATTTTTTTAAAATTTTACCTAAAAAATTTAAATTTTTTTTTTTAGGTACAGCTGTACCCCTTGTCCTTAAGTAGATCCGCCAGTGTGGGACCACCTCTGCAATTTTTCTAATTATATCCTAATCAGTTTTTAATAAAGTATTGCGTGAGATCATAGTATCATAAAAATCAAGTAAAAGTATCACGTGGATAACTTACAAGGAAGTAACATGACAGGTGGAGTTATTGTCGAAAGTGCAAACACATTTGATGATGGGTGAATCAAGGTCGCGCATCTGAATGGCGCTAATGGCATCACCGGTGCATAATACACCACTAATATTCCAACCTGGTGTTGCTGTAATTCCCCATTTTGAAAATATGCTCTCTACAGCTCTTCCTATCAATCAAAATATACTACTTATTAATCTCCATTTTTTATTAAAAGTCATGTCATCATTAAAATTATAAAATTACAATTGTATTGTAAGAATAAAAATACTCCCTCCGTCCCGAAAAAGTTTACGGGAACTTTTTGGCAAAAAGTTTAAGGAAAAAGTGTGATGAGTGGAGTGTTGAAGGGTAATTTTGTAAACTTTTATGAATAAAATAAAAAAATTAATTGGATTGAGTGTATGTGGGTCTCAAAAGTAATGGTACGAAGTGTAAATATGTGTATATTGTAAGGGTGAAGATTGTGAGAAATATTTCCATTTTAGGATATGTAAACTTCTGTGAGACAAAGTAAAAAAAGTATATGTAAACTTTTGTGGGAAGAAGGGAGTATGCCTTTTTTTTCCTATAATCATAAATTGAAAATTCTCTTGAAATGTGATGAATGAAATGGTGCTTCTTAAATAAGTCTGTTTTCCATAATCAAAAAAATAAATAAGTCTGTTTTCCCGGTAAAAAAAAAAAAAAAAAAAAAAGGTAGTCTGTTCAATATACCAGATTTTGTATAAAAAAGCAAACGTCTATTTACAAATATTAAGTTTAACGAATAATATCATTTGGTCCCTTATTTATTGTCCCTATTATGATGCACGGATTCTTTTAAAAATATTACTCCATATAATAAAGTATAAATAAATATATTGTATTTAAAATAATACTTCCTCCGTCCAAAAAAATTTAGTCCTATTTTCCTTTCTATTTTTTTTTTTTTTTTTTTTTGATCCAATCCTATTTTCCTTTTTAGTCTGTCCAAAAATAAAAGTATTATAATACTTTATCCTTACCCTTCAAGTATCTCTTTAATTACTTAAATTGTTATTGATTATTGACTTTATTCATAATAGACCTCACAACATCTCATAATACCCTTCAACATATCTATTTTACACATAAACTACTACTCCATCCGTCCCAATTTTGATTGCTCAAAGAAAAATGATACAAGTATTAAAAAAATTATTTATTAATATTAAAAGGTATAAAATGAAGGGTAAATGAGTATCTTCAATTTTATTGAAAGTGGTTACTTTAAAGCCAACTCTATTGAAAGAGTTAATTGGTTGATATTGGGGTGTAAATAAGGGATGTTTGTAAGGGTTTAATTGAAAGAGTGAGTGTAGTGTTATTTTTTTGCTATTTTGAATATGGAAAATTAAAAAAAAAAAAAAAAGAAAAAAGTTCATTCTTTTTATTTTAAGCAATCTAAAATAGGACGAAAAGAATATTATTTCTTAAAACTTATGCAAAAAGAAACTAGACTAAATTTTTTGGACGGACGAAATATTATTTCTTAAAACTTGTGTAAAAAAAAAAAAAAATAGACTAAATTTTTGGGTACCATTCAACAGCTTTAAGGGTCACCTCTTAATTATAATAAACTTTTCTTATAGACTCATTTAGCCTTTTTCGTAATCAAGTCTTGGCTGAAAACATTTTAGAACCCTATTTATTTAAATTAAGTTTATTAAATCAATTAGGCTCTATTTGTAATAGTCAATGCAACTCATTTGTTAAATACTATTGTATAGATCAGACAACAGACACCTGTTGTAATAATCCAGCCTATTTAGAATCAAAATCACCAATTATTGACTAATGTTTGCAAGGAAAAAACAAGTAATTAATGTCGTAAGAGAAGACGGACAATTAAAAGCATACAATAAAGACTTGACTCCAAAAAAAAAAAAAAATAATAATAATATAGGCTTTCCTTTTTTTTTTTTAAGTGTCAGTCTTCCACAAAACTTATCCACCGTAATATTATTATATTTATTTAATAATATCATTACTCTTATATATATATATATATATATTAATATTATAATATTTTACGGTATGATATTAGTTTATAGGTGTAATGATATCACAAAATGAATTATGATATTATTAAATTAATTTGATGATATCAATTTTATACCATGAACAATTGTCATAGGCGAGTTTGTATTTATAAAGGTTCCAACTATACTACAAGAAAATAATAAATTGACTATAAAATTTTCTAACAAAATTAATTTCGTGCTTAAATAGTGAGGATCGTCTATGTCTTGCACTCGCGGATTTTTATAATTTATTTTTAATATTTCATCTACAAAATTATCAATGGGACAACTAAAGATAATTAAATAACTACAAAATAGTTCATAGGCAAAACCATCCTAAAAGATGATTCTAGCATACTTTGACGATTATCTATGGAATTGACAATTGTCTATGAAATATTAGTAGGTAATTACCTACGTATTACATTTCTTTAGAGAAACAAAAATCATCTTAGAAGATAACTTTAATACACATTGACAATTGTATATAAAATATTGATAATTAAATTTACCTACGCATTACAAAATTACCTATAATTCTTTTAATTGCTATTCTATTGGCAAATTAATGTTAATACCTATAAATTATGATTATTATTTACAAAATATTGCATAATTCTTTTCTTTCTTGTAATGTTTTTTTTTTTTTGAAAAGGACTTTCTTGTTATGTATATAAACAGATCTAGTATTTTATTCTAATTCATTTCCTAATATAATCTTATTCATTAAGGTCTCGTTTGGTTTCGTTTATTAGGGGTGTATTGATCCCTAATACAATTTTATCATTTGTTTGGTTTGTTGTATACATTATACTTCCAAATGCTTATTAAGAATGAACCCGTTCAAATAATATCTAATACACGGTATTATAGATTCCAAGTTTCATATGGTATTTGTAATACTTATATTTCTCCAACATCTATTAAATTTTAAAATACCAAAAATACCCTTCACTTTCATCAAGATGTGTTTATTATTATTTTTATTTATAAGGACAAATTAGTCTAAAATAAATTAATACTAGTTATAATACTTGCTACCAAAACATAATATTGATAGCTGAGCACTAATTATTTAACTCAAGTTTTTAAAACCAAATACAATATTATAGTTCAGGTATTATCCAATAAAAAAACCAAATAAACCTTAATTATATTAAAAAGGATAAATATTGTACTTATCAAATTTATTTTTTCAAAAAACAAAAATTCATCAAAAATAAAATTAACAGGCAAAATCCAATCATTCAAATTTTATCCTGATCTTGGTGAAGCTAATATTACAAGTTTTATGTATAAATAGAAATACCTTCAGCGGGAACAAGGGTAGCATTCTGAGCTCCGGCGGTATCCAACAGTTGCCCCAAGGCGGCGATACCAACCCACAAAAGAAACACCGTCCGCCGCCGTGAGGTGAGCGGCGGCGCCGCCTCAAACATATCTATAAATTTGGTGGTGTGATGTACATACATGAATGAAGGTTTTGAAGAAAGGTGAAGCTTATCTACTACTCATAATATTTAATAAAAGCGACGACTTTTTCTGAAAGTCTAATTTGGCGCCTCTGGAAATAGCAATTCTAAGATTGCGGCATTGCTCTGTTCAAACAACTGCAGAGGATCCCATTCGATTATATGTGAATAATTGAGATGTAATGCGCTTAATTATAAAAGTTATATATGACAGAGACAGACATTTTTTTATATGATTTTATTATAAATTATTTTTGGTATGAGGAGGGTAGGTTTGTGTGGGGTATGATTTTTTAAGTTTAATAAAAGAATATTTTATTGTAAAATTAATGGTGAAAAGTGTAGAAAAAAATAGGAAGAATGTAAGAAAATAAAAAAGGCAAGGTGTTATATTATAAAGTGAATGACAATCATTTTAGTTTTGTGTTAACGTATGAATAGTTGTTAATTAATATAGTTATATTTTTTCATAGTAATTTTAAATTTAAAAAATAATTAAAATAATAAAATATTAACTTAAAAAAGAACAGGGTAAATATTAATTTATGAAATCATCTTATGCTTCTTACACTGATTTTTGCAGGTGAATTATATTGGTATAAAGGTCACATGTTTACTCTCTTTATTCAAATTTCCGTTCATTTTATTATTATTGGGAAAATTAGTTTGTAGTACAATTTACCTCCCAACTTCACTCTAAGGTATTTGCCACTTGAAATCTTTAATTTGATCCTCAAATGAAAGTGATTGTACCTTTCCAAAAAGTTATGTTCCTCTTTTATACATCACTATTTCTCTCTCATCTTTCAAATTTCAGGCTCCTCTCTCACATTACCGTATGCAGGCGAGTGCACATATGTGTGGACATATGCACATATATTTGGACGTGTGCACATTGATGCGTTTTACTTTTTTATTCTCGCATTTTTTTAATGAGCTTGAAATAATATAAAAATAAGAAATTATTATTATTAAATTAATTACTAAATTTATAATTCTTACCAATTTTTAAAATGTTTAAGAATTTATCTTTAAAAAAATCTACCAAATTTGCAAGCTCAATTTTATTGTCTTTATGTTTTCTTATTAGTTATTATTAACAATAAAAATAATTTTTTTATTGAAAATATAAAAACTCAAAATAAATGGCTCCACGATGATGGTGCATAACTCATGTGATTATGAAAAGTCAAAAAGCAAATGGTCACACAATGATGGTGACATAACCCATGTGATTATGAAAAGTCAAAAAGCAAGTGGACAAAGGGTTATTATTGTATCTTAGAGTAAGAATTTAGAAGGGGTACAATTGTTTTTTACAGCTAAAATTGCACCTTTCAAGTAATTCTAAATAGGAACTGTATCTTAGAGTAAAGTTGGGAGGGATTTGGATCCTTGTGTGTCTATCTCTCTCCGAAATTTACAATAAATTTACAACAAAGAAATTGAGAGGATCCATTCCCAAGTTGGGAGCTAGGTTAAGGATGCAAATATCGCGTATATATCGCAAAATATAAGTTTGGGATATTGATATTAGGGGCAATGTATATTTTTTCGGATATCATGGAAATATCGCAAAATATCGATATCAATATTGGTCATCCGTAGTGTAATTTTTCCGGATATCGTGGAAATATCGCGAAATATCACACAATATCACAATATCCGTAAAAATCGCAATTTTTAAAATTATTTATAAAAATTATTTTTTTGGTTTTTTATTATTTTTATACATAAAATATATATTCTTATGGTCATATCAATCAATTTTAATGTAATAATTTAATTTTCAATTATTATTTCATTTGAATTTCTTCTTAAATTTTTTTATATGATACATTGATCTATAAAATAGTATAAATGCATATTCAAGATATGAAATTAAGACTCTCTTCACATCTTTAATTATATGGCAAATTCTACTAGGAATAAGGGTTTATGGTGAAACTTGATCCATTTTAAAGAGTGTCGGTTGTAATAACTAAAGAGTATTACCTATATTATTAAAGGGTATCACCATGATAATCAAGAGTATGTCTTATATTACTAAAGAGTATCAACCGTGATAAATGAAGAGCATTACCTATATTAGTAAATGGTATTAATCATGATAATTGAAGAGTATACCTATATTACTAAAAAGTATTAGTCGAGATAATCAAGGACAAATTGATATATTTTTTCAATGTGGATCAAGTTTCATCATGAAATTTGGTTCGAATGAGACACACTCTAATCATATTAATTTTAATTATTTTTATTTTTATTTTAAATTAAGACTATTTCAATTGTATTAGAGAGAAACTACTTGCCTTACTCGATTATTTTAATTATTCAAATGATATTTTGAAGAGGTGACACCAATATTGTTTGGACAAAAATAACATTTCTACTATATTTGAACCTCATAGGTTTTCATTTTGATATTAGTTATATTTTATTATGTATATTTAATCATTTTGTATTGCATTATATATTATGTTGTCAATTATTTTGCATCGCACAATATTTATATAATCTATTAATCATATGATTGCTTTAAACATATAATTTTATTGTAATTTTGAATAGAATATGTGTATAATAATATGTTATAATAATTCTGAAATATCTTGTTAAATTTTCAAAATTTTAATAAAGTTTCCGTCATTTTTTCAATTTTTATGTAATATCGATATGCGACATCGATATATCCATGGATATTTCCTTAAAATTAAAATTGTGATAGCGATATATTTTATCCTTTCATTGTACCTTGATGTCCCATTATTAATTCGTATCATGTGAATACTGCAAGCATAATTTTATTAAATAATACATATGACATAGATGCAGCTCAGTGTCGTAAATGATTCATCCGATGAGAGGGATGCAGCCATCATTACTTGTTAAATTATCGAAAATAAATGAGGGTCCGTTTGTTTTGGGTTTAGGAGAAAGAAATTATCGAAAATAAATAAGGGTACGTTTTTTTCTTTTTTCTTTTTAACAGAAATAAACAAGGGTACGATTGTTTTGGGTTTAGGAGTAAGAAATCATGACCCTCAAATTTTATTGATTTGAAAATTTTGATGTACATTATTAATATGTGTTTATTTGTGATTTTTGTATTGTGAAATTTTATTATATATTAAATTAATATTTAATATTTCTTGTCTCACGTCAATTTTCACACTTTTCTTTCTCGATTTGTCTCATATTAGTTTTTACATTTAAAAAAAAAAATCACTCTTTAAACTCTATACTCACAATATTCATATATTTACATTTTATACTCAATCAAACCATCTATCTTACTTTAATAATAAAAGTTTATAAAATTATCATTCAATACTCAACTCATTACATTTTTCTTAAAATGTGTGCTCAGATTAGTATGAAAACTAATGTGGAGCAGGGAGTAGTGATTAATATTATATTATTACTTTGAGTGAAAGAAAAGTAGAAGAAAAAACTGTGGACGATAGAAAATAATGATGTGATTGTATTGAATTTATAAAAATTAATAATAAGTTCAATAGGTTATAGTTATTTTAGGATGGGTTGAATTTGAGATTTGAAGTGGAGATTTTAAATGTCAAACTCATATTAAACGTGGATGGCAAAGTCCTAGTCCTAAGTTATACTAATACGAGTGAGTCGCAAAACAAACACAACCTAAAAGATAGAAAGGAGAGACGGGCATCATCTAGACGCATTAGGCAAAATGTAGTGTAAAACAGTTTCATAGTATGAAATTAATACCATTAAAATCATTTATTAATAGCATAACATTAATTTAGTGATACCATTACACTTAGGGATAAGGTACAATTTGGACCCTCAACTATTGTGTGAGGTACAAATTGGACCCTAAACTATTTTTGGTACAAATTGGACCTTGAACTAATGTTTCGTGTACAAATTGGACCCCAAACTATTTTTTTCTTTTTAACAAATAACACTTTTACTTTTAAAATTGAACAAATAAGCCCTTCAACTAATAAAATAAAATATGGAGACCCTTTTATTAAATGAATTGACATAAAATATTATTATATTAGTGGATAAATTGATAAAAAAGTTAAAAATATTATGATAAATTCTAAATAATGAGTGAAACATCAACAATATTTTTTTAATAATAGACTCATATTTTTAATATACAATAATGTTAAACTATTAAAAAAACTATTTAAAAAACTATAATAAATTCTAAATTGAACCTTGAACTAGTATTTTGAGTACAAATTGGTTCCTGAACCTTTTTTTTTTTTTTACAAATAAATGCTTTAACTTTTAAAATGAAATATGTATGTTCTTCAACTAATAAAATGAGACATGAAGGTTCATTTAATTATAGTTTTAAAATAATAAAATTATATATATAAATTGTAAGCGTAATATTCTCGTATTTTTTAAAAAATAATTTTTACTATTTTTACGAATTTTAATATTATGATTTTTTTAATTTTAATTTTATTTTCAATTCATTATATTAAATTAGTTATCTTCTTTTATATTACTAGTTTAACATTATATTGTATATTAAAAAAATATGAATCTATTATAAAAAAATATTGTTGATGTTTTACTCATTTTTAGAATTTATCATAATGTTTTTAATTTTTGTCAATTATCCACGAATATAATAATATTCTATGTCAATTCAATTTATTGTATATATTATTTTATTAGTTGACGGGCTTATTTGTTAAATTTTAAAAGTTAAAGTGTTTATTTGTTAAAAAAATAGTTTGAGATCCAATTCGCACTGAGACATTAGTTCGGTGTCCAATTTATACATGAAACATTAATTCAAGGTTCAATTTGTACCAAAAATAATTTAGAGTCCAATTTGTACCGAGACACTAGTTGAGGGTCCAAATTGTACCTTATCTCATACGCTTATAAACCGATATCGCGGTATAAATGATTATGGTATCATTGAAAGATTCTAATAGTATCAATAATGATTCTAATGGTACCAATTTCATACTATGGAACTGCTTTTACGTAAGACCAACTCATTCATCAATTAAACAAAAATAAAAAGCCCTTGGTTCAAAATTCTCAATGAAAATGAGATAATTATAATAATCAACGAAAATAAAAGATAATCAATTAAGGCTCCGCTTGGTAGCTGTATAAGCCCCATATTATGGGGTGTACAAATTTGCTTATACTTGCTTGGTAGGTCGCTCAAAATTATATGGGATCCGTTTTTCTCACTCACCGACCTGTAAAACCCGGGTAGTAATATGCCCGTTTCACTATTCCCTTTTACATAAATTATCTCACCCCCTCCTACTAATTTATATTGATTGAAAAGTATAATACTTTACCCATTTCTACCCTCAACAATTCAAATCCAAAATTAAATTCCACATCAAAATAAAAATCTGCTCATCGAAATTCAACTCTCCCATGTTCTAACTTCCGAGAACGATGGCCCTCTTAAATGCGAAACCTAACACCATCGCGACGGCGCGCCGACGAAGGCGAAGGGGGACGGCGATGACGACGGCTTGGTCGACGGCGACGGCTTAGTGGACGGCGACGACCACCATTTTCGTGTACGGCGTCGTCTTATTTGGGGATCCGGGGATTCAAAATACCGATTTCTCACCTCATCTCGCAACAAACCCGTACCGGTATGTTTTCTACCATCGATGCAATCGATTGTACATATCTTCATTCCCAAAGGATGGGTTCGTCGAAATTTACATATTCACATCTCAACTCATGGATTTTTCTAGGGCTTCATATTTTCAAGCTTGATGTGTTTAGGCTTCGACCATTTAGAAGATATTTTCGATTTGTTTGTTTAGCAATTCTCCTGTTATTTTTATGACCGAATGCTCTGTCATTTTCTAATTTTGAATTCCCTGCCATTTGATTGAGTTAATGTGATTTTCTTAAGTTTCCATTCGATATATTGTGCGTTTTAGCCGGCATAATGGATTGAAGGTGATATTATCAGAATGTCGTGGTTTATCTCCAACATTCGTGTATGTCAATGTGGACTTTCATTCGGTAATGTATTAATTTGCGATGGAAATTTGATATTCCTTGATTTTTTCCTTTTCGAATCAAAATGAATTGCATTTTACAACAACTTCTTCATGTCCATGAACTGTCTATTTCTATACATGTTAATATTTGTTTGATTTATTAATGTAGGCTTTGATATGCATACAAAAGTATATATTCTTGGTTGCCTTCATAATGCCTACTTTTATCGCTTGTCTTTCATCATTTCTCATTATTCTTTGAACACGTGTTTCGCAGACCCGTGAATATGTTTTCATATCTTGCCGTGACTAAATTGATTCTATACATATTGGTAGATCGAATAAGACGTCGGAGAAAGATAATTTGCATGCTAGTAGGCCATCTTATTAATAATGGTGTTGTTAGACCACATGTAGGTAAACCGTCGTTCTTACACCATGACAAGTAAAATACCGGAACAAGTATCGAGGTTAAATAGATTGTATAAGCTTGCGAGATCCCGAGTGTGTGGCAAATATGCGCATGGATAGAAATACTTTCGCTAGACTTTGTTTTTACTACGGGAATTAGGAGGCCTTAGAGACCACGGTATTTGTGTGTGGAAGAACAAGTTGCAATGTTCTTATCGGTGTTGGCTCATCACGAAAAACAGTATTGTTAAATTTAACCACCAAAGGTCGAGGTCAAATTAGCTTTCCCATTACATTAACAAAGTGTTAAAAGTGGTTTTAAAACTACACTACTTATTCCTTGTTAACCCTACTCCCGTCCCCGATGATTCAACCAACCCAAGATGGAAATGGTTCAAGGTAACATATATGTGCTTTTTGATTTTAAATTCCACACAATAAATGTCGTACTCACGCACGTTTGCACATTATGTAGGGATGTCTAGGAGCTCTAGATGGTACATATGTCGATGTATTTGTTGGCCCAAGTGACAAAGCAAGGTATAGAACTCGAAAGGTCGTATATCGACAAATGTTCTTAGCGTATGTGATACGTAAATGAGGTTTGTCTACCGCTACTGGATGGGAAGGGTCGGCCGCCGATTCTCGTGTCCTACGAGATTCGGTTTGTCGACCGAATGGTCCGAAGGTCCCAAAAGGTATGAACTCATTGTTATATATCTATTTATTATCGGATATGTTGTGACCCTACCGCATGTTTGAAACTTTTAGGAAACTACTATTTATGTGACAACGGGTATGCCAATTCCGAGGGTTTTCTTGCTCCGTATCGGGATGTAGGTATCACTTGAAAGAATGGGGTCCAAACACTGGCCGTCCCGCCAATGCCCACGAATACTTCAACATGAGACATACGAGAGCGCGTAATGTCATCGAACGTGCTTTCGGTGTCTTAAAGAAACGGTTTGCCATCCTTACGAGCCCCACCTACTATCCCATAAAGACTCAAATAAGACTAATCATGGCTTGCTTTCTACTCCACAACTTCATTCGATCCGAGATGCCGATCGATCTTATGGAGGCACTAGTAGACAATGAGCAGCCTCTCGAGGATGGTGAGTCCCAACCGGCGGATATTATTGATATTGTTGAGTCATCACCGAGTGGAATAACTGGAGGGAAGAGTTAGCCGATTCTATGTTCAATATTTGGAGGTCAAATGTGTAATGGAAGATTTGTTACTCAAAAAATTCTGAATTGTATTTGCGTGTTTATTTTATAGCCGCTTGGAATTATTTTTTTATTTCAAGGTGTATGGATGGATTTCTGCATGAAATTTTATTGGTCATAAATGCAAGATTCATTGTTCTAATTTTTGAGATTTTGGCATTACATCATGCAATATTTATCGACACGGTCAGTGGCTTTGTTTGGGTGCATACAATTTTGGGGATACTCATAATTTTGGAATCTTGTTGTAAAGTTGAATTTCTAATAAAGAAGTGTGATACTTTGTCAAATTCTAATCTTGTTCTAAAGTTGAAAAGGTCAAATTCGAATGATGAGGTCAAATGCCATGGTTTGGATCCTTATGTAGGCTTAGTTGGATGTTTTTAGGGGCCAAATGCCTGGTTTGGATTCTTATGTAGGCTCGATTATTAATCCTTTCCCATAAAATGGCGGACATCTTTTTCACACGTTTAAGAGAGCTGATGTACCCATGTGAATATGATTTTTGGCATTATTCGACGGATTTGGCAGTGATGCAATCGCCTTATATGTTGACTTATGTGTAGGTCGATCGGCACTATTTAGATTAATATTGTGGACCATGTGAACTCACCGCGGACTAATTCGTGGGTAGGAGTGCAATCCATAATCCCACACCGCTCAACATGTGATTCATCTACCATGTTTTTTCTTTATAAATAGCATTGTTGGCCTTATTTCTTTCTCATTGAGATTTAGCATTAAAACCGTAGGATCTATGTCTCTAAAAAGGATCCCTCCTCAAGAAGAAATATTCTACTCAAAGAAATGGACCAAACCGATGGACCATTTCTTTATTGTAAACTTGGTGAACAATATAAATGCAGGTCACCTGGGCTGGCCGATCGAGAGGAACTTCCATGCAATAGCATCCGCAATCGGCAAGTGAACCAAGATTATGGTAAAAGTTTATCATATGAGGAAGCATGTGCTAGGATTGAGTTCCTACGAGCGGTACGACTGTTTTACGGACCTTCTTAAGTGTGCTAACACGACGTGGATCAAGGAGTCAAACTACGTTGCAACCGACGACGCTACTTGGAAGTTTGCAATTAAGGTTTTTATTCGTCGATATTTAAATTCTCCATAATTTTCTTTACACCTAACCTTAAAACGTGTAACCTCGTTGCGGATGAACCGTCTTACCGGGCATACTACTACAGAGGTGAGCACGAGTACGATGACTTGGAGCCGCTGCTCTTCAAGCGGGCGTAACCCCCTACCAATCCCCCAAATCCTTTAGTTATCGAGGTTAGCGACGATACGGTGAGCAAGGGTGGTACTCGTGCATCGAGAGCCCCGACGGTTGTTTTGTCGGACTCTAGCGAGGAAGTTGTATCCCCAATCATGCAAGACTTCAATGCAACCGCTAGAAGACTGTTTGACGACATTTATTCACCCCCGGTGGGTCTCACATGGTCAAGCAAGCCGTCCTCCAAGGAGTGTCCAGCGTCTGGATGTTCCTCACCAAGCTCGCAAGCATCCGAGTCATCAACGAGCCCGCATAAGTGGTTGTCGTTCCAAGGAAGAAGAAATTAGGGGGCATGTCGGGATTGTGTGCTACTTGGTCTTGGTGGTTTGTCTTAGGGTCGAATGTTGTCGTGCATGGTAGGATGTATTCTGCATGTTTGATTTCTGCATCGTATTCGAACGTTTTCTTCTATTCTCAACTATTGTACTGTCCTTTTCATGCTATCTTTCTTTAGCTAATATAATATGCCATGCGTGTGTTTTCGGTTTCCTATTATTTATGCATGATGAAGTCGTGTGTTTGTGAATTCTCTTTATTGATAAATGACATCTTATATTATGGAACAAATCATGCTAATTAATTTGGAACGCTTTTATAATGGAACATTTTTGTCCACCTTAGCTAAACTTGCTCACGGTTTTAAAATTTAACAAATCATGCAAAATAGGATATTATCTTTTAACAAAAAAATTAATAAGAAGGAAAAATTTATGAAAACTTCATCTCATAAAATGAGATTCGCCTACTAAAAAATTATAATTTTTAAAATAATTACATTAGAAGAATATCAAAAATATCACAAATTAAAATAATATAAACATTACTTATTATGACAAAATTGAATCAAAGTTCAATAAACTTTGTGCCTGTGACTCTTTTTAATCCAATAAAATAACAGTGATGATATAAACATAGGCTTATTTAGATTGGAAAATTTTTATATTATGGCTCATCAACGACTTAGCTATTGAATTTTGAATTGTCTCAAATTAAAATTCGAGACATTTCAAAATTCAAGATCTAAATTAAGACTCAACCTAAGTCTAGACCTAAAAGTTGAGCCCTAATATAAAATTATTCCAATTTAAATTATAGAACCGCTTTAGTATATTCACATTTTTTTCCAAACATTTTTCATATTTTATATTGAACTCAATGGATTATAATTTTTTCAAATAATTACATTGGAATAATATAAAAAATATCACATTAGAAGAATATCAAAAATATCACAAATTAAAATAATATAAACATTACTTATTATGACAAAAATTGAATCAAAGTCCAATCAACTTTGTAAGGCGTGTGGCAACTATAATTACTTAGGTCATTTATATAATGAAACGAGGAGCATGGGATTCTATAATACATGTTGTCTTACAAAGATAGCCAAAATTTGCATAAAACCAACAAGAACATAAGCACACCAAGCAATAAAACCAAGAACATAAGCACACCATGCAAAATACACGCTGAACTACTAGTAATAATATTCCATAAAACAGGACATCGAAATTTCCATAATATTCCTAGTGCCAAGTCTAACAAAATATCTTAAAATATTATGATAACATCAAATTAGTTTGCATGAAATTTCCCTCTCCATTTCAACCCTCGTCACCTCATCGTCAATTCATAGTTCAAAAGTAACACTTCTCCGTGATATTTTTGACGTTGAAAAGCTCCGAACAATACACCTTCCTCCATGCAAAACACCTCGTAGGATCAACCACCTTAGGAGAAATTTGAGATACAAGTGCCTCAAGCATCTTCATGCATACGACGCCACAAGATGATGAGTCTACTTGTTGCGGAGCATCTGGAGAGATTCTTACATCCCACGATTGTTTCCTTTGACGCTTGTCTTTGTTTGGACTCTTCTTCACCAGTTGCTCAACTATGCTCGGCATGAGTTGCGCGAGTAGACGGACCGGAGCTAAGTGATGTGGATTACCTCTCCTTCCTCCGTGTGATTGGGAGTCATACACTACAATGCACTCATCTTGCATGGATAGTTCATACAGATCCAATGGTTTTGATTAACGTGCCCAATCCCAAATACACGCTGGACGTTGGACCATGGCAAGCCCATGCCATGAAGGGGTAATATGCCGGTTGCATAGTCGACCACAATCTTCTCCTTCGAATCCCACACCCAAGGCAAGTGATTAGCCTGCTTTTTCCACGAATTGTACACTCTTTGTGTCATGATTGCCTACGATGTTTGGTCTCAAAACGGTTAGTCATTTAAAAATTAGCAACTACGGGCTATGTAAATTTATGCATGGAAAAAGAGAAGGCGTATCACCAAGCAAAAGCTTACCCAAAAAGACAAATCAACACAAGTCCATCCACCATGGAAATTATTTGGCCACGTCCTAGCTTTGTAGACCAACAAATTTAGCATTGCGTCCAGGTTCTACATCAAAAAGATGAAGCACCAAGATATTGATAGATTAGGTTCTCAGTAATGCCCACGTTGTAGCCGACACCATCGGTGATGCATCGACCAACTACAATAATTCTAAAACTAGAACAAGCATACACCATTCGAACACATAAAGATGCGAAGCAAGGATTCCTTATTTTGCTAACTACGTCAACGATAGGCAAAGGAACAAGCACATATTAAACTCCTTCAACATCGTAGGATCTAATAATGACGGTTCGATTATGTAGTCCTAAATGGATTTGGCAAACAATGGTTACAGAAAAATAAATGAAACAAGAATCTCGTGGATAAATAACAATGTTGCAAAATTACAATAATTCGCATGCATTAGAGATAAAGGCCTCATTCGGAACAAATATCAACTTGATCGGAGTTGTTCCCCTAATTTAATACGAAAATGAAATTAAAACATAACAAATTTACCTCGGACGTAAGCCATCTTAAGGATCTCGAAGGCTTCTAAACCATGTAGAATTGACCACGCCAATGTTTTGAACAGACACTTCAATGGTCAACTCGAGTTCAGCATTCGTGTTGTACCATTCTTCAAACTCTTCGTCTCCCCCTCCTCGGTGCTCATTTCTTCGACGGTAGACGGATCATACAACTCTAACTCCCACGGAGCCTCATCTAACTTTTCCTCGTCCATCGTAGGATCATGTACGGCTGTTTTCTCCTCATCTTTGGACTCATATCCCTCTGCATCCTCGTCACATGGCCCATCTTCCATGTCCGTCCCCTGCCGCTCCTCTCCTTCTTCATCGTTTTTGTCATCTTCATTTGGGTGCTTCTCCTCACCTACATCCACTTCATCTTCTTTAAACTCATGGGCTCTGTCGGCTGTGATCCTTGGATGCATCTGGTGGACCATCACATCCGTCCAACCCTCGACCAATAATCCCCAACTTCTCCATGATTCGATTCTCGATTTTCGATGAGGATGTTCTGATTTTTGAGGAGCGTGCTCGAGACCTTTCTCCATTCGAAGGACTTTTGTGTTCAGCTTCTTCAACAAGGTATCATTTGAGCTTGCATTTCGGTCACACGGCTTTACGACATCAATTCTTTTCCGCTTGCGGACTTTGACGTTTCCGGCACATCACTTGCTTTGAATTCCTGTTCCCGGCTTACAAGGGACCGGTAATACGACGCCCTTTTCTCCGCATTCGTCGGAGTTAACGCA
This sequence comes from Paraleonurus japonicus, assembly GCA_030762865.1. Lineage (NCBI taxonomy): Eukaryota > Viridiplantae > Streptophyta > Magnoliopsida > Lamiales > Lamiaceae > Paraleonurus > Paraleonurus japonicus. Next base: position 7,761,648 of record CM061058.1, read on the forward strand.
GGGATTACCTTAAGCTGCATATAGACGCAAAATTAGTCTAAACAGCGGTTGAAAGACTAATAAATTTATATTTTAGGAGCATTTTAATTGCAATAAGTTTTTAGTGTCGATGAAACCGACAACAATTTCGTGGGATGAAAACTAAATATTACTAATACTAAATGCTTCTAAAACTAAATTATAATCTCATGCAATAAAACTAAATTACTTTCTCCAAGATAAATTTTCCACCATGGCGGCGTAATAAATAGCATGGGATCCATGATACGTGTTGTTGAAAATGGCGTGGAAGGAAAATTGATTCTTGTCTTCTTTATAAATAAGTCTATATCTCATTCACAATTTTCATTTTTCTATATCAACATGTTGTGTTATCATTAATTTATAGTTTTGTCAATTTAAAGCCTGAAAATAGGTGTTTTATTAATACTATTTAAGACCTGGAATATATAAAATAACAATTTAGAACTCACATATTTTAAAATCATGCTTCGTATCCTACGGTTTTTAGTTGTTCAACAATGTTTTTATAAATTATAATTTTCGAATACAAATAGATGTTTATTAATGAATCTTCTTTATAAATTGATAAAAATCCTTTTTTATTTATTTATTCAAATTTAGTCAACATTTTCCCCCTGTCAAACTTTTCAACGTCAAGAAGTAAATGGTCCAAATTAGTCCCAAAGTTGTGACATTTTATATTTTCTAGCGTAGAATGCATGCAACATTTAAATACAAAATTCTAAACATTATATATGCCTAAAGTGTGCAGTCTCACAAAGCAAATTTACTCCATATCCATATAGATTAGGTAAGTCCCTATTTTAATACCAACAGCCATTTCAATATGCATTTCAATATGGTGATATTGACCTCACGAAACATAACAACGGCCCACGTAAAACTAACCATAATGATCTTCATTCCATTAAACATGAAAAATAACAAACACAAGTTGTACATCACACTCTGCAATCAAGTAAAAGCATACCTTGTTTGCAGTTTGATCTCCAATCTCCAGGATAGGGAAACAAGTGTTGGGTCAAGTGTTCAAACCGGTATGATTTGGTTGGGATCCAATGCGGCATTCGGGGCCACCGCCGGTATATTGTTTCCTTCCTCCACAGACACTACCAACACAGGTATTGCTTCATATGCCCAAAATTGTAGAGCATATGCAAACCCGTAGAGGTCTATGTGTGTGACAAACTTTCTTTCCTTTGTGAGCCTTCGTCTTCTCCCGTCTGGAAAAAGCTTTATCATCCATATTACCTCGGATATCTTTTCGGAGAACTCGTATGCCACACGACCCCATGGATACATATTGAATTCGGTGAGATCATCACGAGATGGATGTCTTGTGTATCTATCTTCTTCGTTGTGTTGTCTTTCATTAGAAGAACTCCGTACAACACCCACAACAGTGGCAAGCTTCAAAATGAGTTTCGGTTCAACTTTATCTTCAATCTACTGTGGCATTCAAAAAGACATCCTGGATATCACGAACCAACAGGGTTGATTTCTTACCAAACACGGACGCATAAAACTTCAAATTCTCGGGGATGACAGTCCGCTTCGAATCTTAACCCCGTCACCAAGCAAACTCCATGGGCCCAAAGCGTGTTTCACCGTTGTTCACATGAAACACAACCTCGTCCCTCGCATCGACTTATCTTGTTTAAACAACGGGTTCAAGAACAATTGGCCTTGGAAGGGTATTTCCCAAGGTTAAGAAATTGGCAGAAACAAGTCTTCTTGAAACTGGCCTTGATTTCTTTGCTCAAAGACTCTCTTATGGTTTGGAGAATTGCAAGGTCGGCCCGACAGCCTAAGCCTGGCAGTTGAAGTAATCGTCTCTTTCCAATATAGCCATCTACGGTAATACAACATAAAGTTAAAATCACGACAATACTTTTAGATTTTGCAATGGGGTTCGGCAATCAACACAAGTTAAATTTAAACATTTCTAAACGTTGCAATGCGAAAAACCGTATGCTAGGAAAAACCGCTTCGAAATAACCGCCATAAGTAAACCACCAAAATAAGATGGAATACTTGTTCGTATAATCCACTGCTCACACAAGATTTAGTTATGCATGATTCGCACAAAAAACTTTAACCGCCAACACATGGGCGAAATATTTGTCGCACACAAAGGGAACATCACTAAAAGGGAACATCCCTCAACAAAAAAAAAAACCAATAAAAAGGAACATGGAAAGCTTCCATTTTGTACGAATATGCTTCTCGAAATTTTGTATAATACAAACATGCTTTTACTTGCTTTAGCAAAGTATAGAATAAACTTGGCTTTTTAAAAAATTAAGCATAGAAAACTGCAACAAAGTATGTATATGCTATATATATATATATGTGTGTGTGTGTGTGTATGTATACATTCCAAACAAAGCTATATATATACATTCCTAACTTCGAACACACTTATCACACCAACAACAAAGAAGTGAATCAAAATGCGAAATCATCAAGTCAACCCCACGATATTCGGCAAAAAATTGCTTCTAGAAATTGGACCAAAATGTATTACCTTTATGAGAGAGGCTGTTCGAATTCGTCGGTGCAATGGTGGGCGACGCCAAAGGTACACGTCCGGCGCTTGTTATCGGCGCTCACGGCGACGGCGACGGGTAAGGTATGGATGGGAGAGATGAGCGACGAACGGCTGAGAACGTTTGATTTGGGGTAGGGGTGGGGGTGGAAACACAAGAGGGTTTTGGGGAGGGGTTTTGGGTGTTTGAAACGAGATCCGACGACGGCGCGTGGGTCGTTTTGTTAATGGGCCTTATGCCAATGTAGGTTTTATTTGACTAAATTGTGAGAGTTGGGTCATTTTTTAGCTCCCACTAAATATTTCAAATTTAAATACAACGTCCTTAAGAAAATGTAAACAAATTTGTGAAAATTAAATTAACCCCACGAAATATTTCAAATTTAAATACACCATCCGTAAGAAAATGTAAACAAATTTGTGAAAGATAAATTAGTTCCCATGAAATATTTCGAATTTAAATAAAGCATTATTAAGAAAATGTATCGAAATTTGTGAAAATTAAATTTAACTCCCACGAAATATTTTCAATTTAAATGAATCATTATTAAGAAAACGTAAACAAATTTGTGAAAATTAAATTAACACCCACGAAATATTTCAAATTTAAATACACCATCCGTAAGAAAATGTAAACAAATTTGTGAAAGATAAATTAGCTCCCACGAAATATTTCGAATTTAAATAAAGCATTATTAAGAAAACGTAAACAAATTTGTGAAAATTAAATTTAACTCCCACGAAATATTTCAAATTTAAATAAATCATTATTAAGAAAACGTAAACAAATTTGTGAAAGATAAATTAGCTCCCACGAAATATTTCCAATTTAAATAACTCATTATTAAGAAAACGTAAACAAATTTGTGAAAATTAAATTTAACTCCCACGAAATATTTCAAATTTAAATAAATCATTATTAAGAAAACGTAAACAAATTTATGAATGATAAATTAGCTCCCACGAAATATTTCCAATTTAAATAACTCATTATTAAGAAAACGTAAACAAATTTGTGAAAATTAAATTTAACTCCCACGAAATATTTCAAATTTAAATAAATCATTATTAAGAAAACGTAAACAAATTTGTGATAGATAAATTAGCTCCCACAAAATATTTCGAATTTAAATAAAGCATTATTAAGAAAATGTATCGAAATTTGTGAAAATTAAATTTAACTCCCACGAAATATTTCCAATTTAAATAAATCATTATTAAGAAAACGTAAAACAAATTTGTGAAAATTAAATTAACCCCACGAAATATTTCAAATTTAAATACACCATCCGTAAGAAAATGTAAACAAATTTTTGAAAAATAAATTAGCTCCCACGAAATATTTCGAATTTAAATAAAGCATTATTAAGAAAATGTATCGAAATTTATGAAAATTAAATTTAACTCCCACGAAATATTTCCAATTTAAATAACTCATTATTAAGAAAACGTAAACAAATTTGGCAAAAACGTTTCACAACTAAATACAAAAATGTTCAATACACGGGTATTATAAAAAAACATCATTTGCAAAATTAGCCGCAACAAACAAATTTAAATACACTATTATTGAGAAAACCTCGCAAAATTGGCAAAGAACACAACAAAATGCTTTCGTAATGTAATTAAACCGTAATTAAGAAAACCAACTAAATTATAGAAACCTTTCATAATATATATATATATATAAGGTGAATACACTACAAAGTATTCGGCATGAGTTTCAAAGCAAAATAGTTTAAATACATGTCTCCATCCACGACAATACAAAAATAAAACCATGAAGCATTAACTTTAGGCGAGTGTACTCCTTTATACACCAAAACATCAGTACCAAGACATATATCTAAGGGAGTTCCTAAAGAAAATATTTCCCAATACAACAAACACAAGTCATGCAGCTTATCGAAGTCACCATTTAGCAAATGATGATATAATGTGCACGGGCATGTTCCGAAAACCTATAAACATGGACAAACGGTTCGCATTGTTCGAGAGATTCTCGGAGGCATCAATGATGTCATCAAGACTCGAGTCCAGGATGTTTTCTAGCATCTTCCACAAATTTTTCGAACGATTTTCCGTAGTCACCGATCACCTGTTAGCAACTACCTTTTCTAGTCGATCGTCGGAGGTAGTAAAAATGTCGGAAAGTCCATTAATCAATTCCTTATTGCTATCAGTTGAAGCAAGTGATGGACGTTTCTTGCTAGCCGACGGAGTAGCCTTTGCCTTCTCAACGGTCGGAGCTTCCGATTCAACGTCCATCTCACAAGGCTCCTCCTCGGCCCGATCATTTGCGTGGGTTTCCTCCGGTGCATTTTCAGCAGTGTGCGATTGAGCCTCTTCATTCACAAGTTCATTTACAGCGTCCATAACATCCTCGCAATTCTTTCCGGTGGCTCGATCGGTGCCAAACACCTCAATCCAGTCATAGTAAAACGGCCATGGTTCAAACGCAAATTAGCAATGCTCGGTTCTTTCTAACAAGTCACAACAAAAGCACGTATTAGATTGAAATTCGTAGCATAGAAAGATAATTGAGATGAGGCAAGTGAGATTGCCATACCTTGGACAGCTTTTTCCCAAGAGATGCTCGGAGACATCAATCACCTTCGTAATGGGGTTAAAACCACCGCCACTGTCCCCTAAAGCTGTTTGGAGGCTTCCATGTTGTCTCTTCCAAATGGTTATTCGTGAATTAATGTGAGGGTAGCGCGGATATCGGTTCGGAAGCTTTTCATGCATAATAGATTGTAACTTCATCAAGTATCCAGGTTTAAACCCGTTATCACTTCTCCAACCCGTAACTACGATTTCCTTTAAAGCTTCCATTAATACGGTTTCTTCATGATGGTTCCAACTCCTACGGCTACCGTTCAGATTTCCTCTGGTAGGACCAAGACTACTACCACCACCCTCCATTACTATAATTCAACCAAAATGTAAACTAGATTAAAATGGTGTTCTTATCAACATTCATCAACTATATAAATGGCCGAAAAAAAATTAACGAGAAAATGATTTGCGGATGAATAATCGCAGTATCATATATACAACACTACAAACTCTCTCTATATGTATACATATATATATACAACCCTTCACGTAAAAATCGGTCGAATAAATACGGGGCTTTGACATCATCACGGCTTTTACGAATGACTGTGGCCTCATTCATCACTTTTTGTACAAATCACAACTAAAAGCAAGAGTATTGAAGACGAAAATTATTTACTTTAACACGGTTATGAGTTCGACGACATCGGTGAGGCTAAAACCAAGAATACCGAACCACAATCGTACTTTCTACACAACCCACCAAAAATAGAAACACGGGAGGCGAGAGGAGAAGCAGAGGTAAGAGACAAGTTTGTAATAAGTGGGTTGCTAACCTGGTTGTCAATAGGCGGTCCAAAATCGACCGAAACCCTAGCTTGCTTGTTCGGTTGAAGCTCACACTCCGTTCTTTGCTCGACGATTAGCGATCGAAAGAGAAGGTAGACATCATATGATTCCGCTTTGAAAAACTTAGTTATGGGGGAATAGATGGGTCAATGGAGGAAATGAAAAGGATAGATTTAAGAATAAAATTGTAATTTTATATGTTATACTGATTTTATATGGTGTATCAAGCAAAGTATAATATTATACCATGTTTTATTATGACCTACCAATCAAATTTGCTTTTTGGTATTATTTTATATGTAACTCCTTTTATCATCTACCAAACAATAAAACATCATCAACCCTATATAATTTTTTACTATCTCACCTTAAATATTATGGGCTACCAAGCGGAGCCTAAGACTCAAAATAAGTTATTCTTTACATTATTTAATGAACTATTTTATCTCTTTTCCCAAAAAAACTATTTTATCTCGTATACTCATTAGTATTTCTCAACCAAAATTATAGCAAAACACTAACAATGTATCCGTTATTCTAACTATCATCCCTCCAACGTATTCTTTTAATTAAAAAAATTAAATTAAATTAAAAAAATCATTATCATTATCATTCTTAGATACATTCAATTCCCATCTAAACAGTGCATTTTCTCTCAAGAATTTGTCTAGGAAAACCAATCATAATGGACATATTTACTATATCTGTACATAGAAGAGAATCTGCAGGAGAGTAATTAACCAAAATCATTCCAGTAACACACATCATTAATTATCTGCCTTCACCAATTCTCTCATGAAGCAGCGGTGAAGGTGAATATACCGTATCTGTATTCACATTTGTACTCGTATTATTGATGTGACTAGTATCAGGGTTTGACGTTGAAGTTGCATCACTGGTGGTAACAAAGGTCGTTAAATCGTTGAACTTCCAGTCCGTGAGATAGCTAGGTCTCGAGGTAACATTAGTTACCTCGGCGTCTCCAGAAAGCATCGCCACAACACGAGACATTGCAGGGCGTAACCCTGGGGATGCCTGAGTGCATGCAAGGGCAATGCCTATGATCCGTCTTACTTCATTTGCATCATACTCGTGCAAATTTGGATCCACCAGATCCATTTCTGTGTTGTTCTCATGAACATTCCAAGCCTGAAACACCATATATATCTCCAATTTTCATTTCAACCAATTAATTGTAATGCTAAACATAACTATTATGAACCAATGATAACATTAATACATTTATCCTAAATGATCATTGTAGTGCCAAATCTATTAATAAGAGAGCATAAGTTTTATTGTGTTGTATGTTTTTTTAATCTTTTCAGCTATAGTCCAGCCAACATTGGAGAATTTATTTCAATTCCTGAGGCAATGTTTATATTGGGTTTTAAAACCATTTTCGGATTTGTATATCTAAATCAGTTCTACTTCGAGATTCTGAAATTCGGTTTTATAAACCTACTATCACACTTTCTATTACAATCACACCCAACAACAATATAACATTGCAACATCGTTCACTCTTACACATATATTTGACATAAAATTAAATCTCACCGTTCTTAAAATCTCAGAACAAACACAACTCTTATCATTTATTAGGATTTCAAAATTACCAACAGTTCAAAAACTGATTTTCAAAAACCAATATAAACCTAAAACAAACATTTGCCTTAACTTTTATAAATTTAACATTTTTGTTCATTCCCGCCTACAACATGCTAACCAAATTAGTCAACCTGGCAGTTTACCAACGCCAAAGTTTTTCTTTTTCATTTTTGAAATGATTTAATTAAGTAAACTTAAAGATTATAAAATAAATCTTAAAATCACAGTATATTTTTAAAACAGATTAAACGAATCCAAAATAAAATTAAAAGCTAAAAATTATATTAATTAAAACCCAAAACAAAAGTCATTTTAGCAAGTTTCATACATATTAAGATTATCATAAAATCACTAATTTGCCCTTATTTAAGATCATTTATCAGTATGTTTATCATTTCTAAGAATGTGTTCGTTTTTTTCCTCAAGAGGGTATTTGGGGATGATTAATGAAAATTGTCCAGTAAATTCTAAAACTCCATTCATTTTGAGACAAAGGGAGTATACCAATCCCCTTATATACTAATAGGGAGTTCATTTTTTCTTATGTGTCAAAATTCTATGCATTTTGCTTATGTGTTGATTTTGTATGTTTCTGTTGCCATGTGTCATTTTGTATATGTGACAGCTTATATATTAAGTTTGTAAAAGTAATAGTAAGGATTTGAACCATAAACCTCTTATGTTGGTTTTAAAATGCCTACCACTAAACTAATCAATAAATATTTATATGTTTTGAAAAACTATTTTATTTAACTCTAGCATATAAAAGTGTATTAATTTTTGTAACCGTATCAATTTATATTTTATCTTTAGTATATTTTAGAAACTTCAAATGTTTATGAAATATTAATTTGTGAGTATTTCAAACAAGTGAATCCTCATATATATTAATAGGGATTTTATAACATTTTTGTTTCAATTTTTTTGTGAATTCCAATGATATGTCATTAAATGAGAATATAAATTTATGTATGTGTTTAGATGCCAATTATATAAAGAGTTTGATATATTAGTAATGATGACGAGTTTAATGTGTAATTAGTTTCATATACAATATTAATAATATTAAAATTATTAATAATATACAAAATTTTATACATATTATATATTGTTATTGTTATTTGATGGAAAATATTATATGTATAATATATTATATTATATTATAAAATTTATTTAACGAACTACATATCCAAATGAATTGAAAATTTTAAAGATACTAAATAAAATCTAAATATCACTAATAAATATAAAAAACCTAGAAATGAAAAATAAAAAATATTTAATAAAATTTAAAATATCAAATAAAAATGACAAATTATATCAGAGAGTAGAAAATTAAACAAGTAAAAATCTTAAATTAATGATATGCAGAAAAAGTGATATTTGATGGTATATCATTCATGTGTAGGAAAAACAGGGGATTACTGGCAAAGATGTTAAAGCTAGAGCACGTACCCAATCAAGAAGATATATCCTATCATCTTCTTCCAGAGTTGAGTCAGTATTAGGCCTTCCACTGATGATCTCCAGAGCTACAACTCCAAAACTGAATATATCAGCCTTTTCTGTAAGATGTCCACGCATGGCGTACTCTGGCGCTAGATACCCACTACATGTGCATGAAATGAAGCAGAAAAAACGTGTCAATTATCCACGATATGAAATGAAAGAGTTAATATTATATTACGTTTTGTAACATATGGTGGATATAATATAAATCAATTTTCTTTCTACTTTATCAATTTTAGTACTGGGGTGTCCCATTTCAGTCCCGGGGTCCAATTTTGGTCATTTATTGTCCAAAATCAACCGCTCGCATACGTCTAGAACTGAAATTGGACACCTAGGAATTGATAAAGTAGAAAGAAAAGAGATTTATATTGGTCCACTGTGAGTTAAAAGACGTAGATTGGTATTAACTTTGAAGAGGAACATGCATGCTAAGAATACGTGAATAATGTTTACATTGTGCCTGCAATTCGAAAGTGCTTATATGCGTCTTCTTGTCATCATACAATTTGGCCAATCCAAAATCTGAAATTTTAGGAGTGAGATCAGAATCAAGCAGAATGTTGCTAGCCTTCACATCTCTGTGAACAACCCGAGGTCGAGATTCCTCATGAAGGTAAGCGAGTCCTCTTGCTACTCCCAAGCATATGTTGTAACGTGTTCCCCAGTCAAGATGTAGACTTTTAATTCCTGTTCAATCCATAAGAGCACATCAATCTAATATTCAAACACTCAAAAGCTCTTGAGGAACAAAAAGAGAGAGGAAACACTTCTACAAATCAGTTGTACCGTGCAATTGGTGAAAATTTTGAACAACATTTGACTTATTCACTAAAAATCTGATTTATATATTGAGACGTATTAGTTCATATAAAGATCAGCACCTTTTCAATATACAACTAATATTTTTCATTGTATGAGCTGATACTTTTCATCACATGAGCTAATACTTTTTCGATCGCTTTTTCTATGATTAGCAAAAGAATTAAAAAATAAAAAGTTTGATTGAAAATTAGGTTAAAATTGCAATTGTACAGGCAACTGGTGTGCCGAAGTGTTACTCTAAAGAGAGAGTCAAAGAGTTGTAATTCACCAGTTCCAAATAAGAGTTGATCAAGGCTCTTATTCTCGAGATATTCATAAACAAGCAATCGTTTATCTCCCTCAATGCAGCAACCATACAATTTCACAAGGTTACGATGCTGAACAGCAGATATAGTAGCAATCTCTGCCAGAAATTGAGCCTTCCCTTGATGTGATTTCACAGATAATTGTTTAACACCAACTGCTCTTCCATCTCCAAGTTTTCCCTGTTGCTCAATACAGTGGATATGTTGCAGAATTATATTGGCTATATATATATATATATATACACATATTTCAGTACAAGCTATAGAAATCAACTAGACAATGTAAATTTTGAAAAAACAGAATCGTTTCACAATCTAAAACTTTAAAATAGTATTTACCATGTAAACGGGACCGAATCCTCCCTCTCCAAGCTTATTAGCAGGATTGAAGTCATCTGTTGCAGCTCTAAGTTCAGAATAACTGAATGTATAAGGCCGAGCATCAATTCCTAGTAACTCTGCAAATCATAGAAACACATATTCACTATTGGTTTCTTTTTACAATATTGTCAATCCAACAGATAAGACGTATTAACTTCATTTCTCTCTCATTGTGGATCATACTAGAATGAGAATTCTGAATTGGTAAAAGTCTTAGCAAATGCATCTATTAAATAATGTGTCTACTCAAGAAGTGGATTTGAAGAGGTTGAAAATGGTCTGCATTAAATTCTTTCTGAAAAAGAAAAAAAAATCCCACATTGAAGAAAAACCTATCCTATGAGCTTTTATTTACCTTCATCCTCAAAGTTTTTCTGTCTTTTTCTTCTCTGGAACACATAATATACTGCAAATAGAGAGAGCAAACATGCAACTGCAACTGGAACAACAATACCCACAATAAGACCAGTCCTGTTCTTTTTCTCAGAAGGAGGATTATTGGAGACAGTTGGACGGAAATCTGTGAAAAAGTAAGTGGTGAATATCCACAAAAAACCAAGCTTCAAAACTTTTGAGTTTTCTGAATATTTTAAGTACTTGGTGTTGCGCTTATTGCTGAAATTGAAGGTCCATAAGTAGCTTGTTGAGGTACACAGCAGGTCCCTTTTCCTGCCCAAAACAGATGGACTTCAAAATAGTTTTCCAACACAGTCACATTGAATTGCCTTTCAACAGCTCTTAAAGAGACCCCAGCAGCTTCTCTTCGTATGTCAAAATCTTTTACCTCCAGATTCCCCTGGATATCATTCAACATAGAGTTAGTGAACAAGAGATTCAACAAAAAATAAATTATGAATATATCTCCTAATATGAATAATAGATTATGAATACGTTTATAGTTTTACACATACCTGGATATATATATCAAAAACACGCCGTCCAAGGCTCTGCCAGAGTCCTTGTACCAAGGATTGCTGACTCAGCAAACTGGAGTCTCACAGTGTAATTGCCATTTTCGAGGCTTAAGCCATAGTATCTTAATGATCCAGCTGAAATCCGGGAAGATTGGAATAATTCCGAGTCCAAAGTATTAGTAAATTGTGATGATGATGTGGTTCTATATCGTGGGCTAGTGTTATCAACATGCAAACCAGCATTGCTAACTGCCCATTTCTGTGTACTGGGCACATAATATGTTGCTGGACCAAGAGGTTCATCCTCCCTTTCGTATACAGTCTGATCAGAAGACCTAATCTCAGGCCCACCACATTTGACTGCAAAGCTGTAATCTGAAAACCATCATTAAGAAAGAATATTAACTTGAAATTCCCATGCATTTTTAATCTCTACAATTTTGCTCCTGCAACTTTTCTTTTTATTTGTTTTTTTTTTTCAGGCACTTTGTAAAGCTGAAGTAAAATTAGTAACATTTCATGATTTAAATTTCACACTCGTCCAGAGATTTCTTTGACTTCTAGATAAAACTACTATAGATAGTAGCCCATAGGCTTGTGTTTTACTAGAGTTTTAGCTACACACTGAGATTAAAAGCTACAAATGCAAACAGGCCTTGGATCAATGTATCACCGTTTAAGCAACTTTAAGGAGATTTCAAGCATTGAATAATATATTAAAAATTTACAAGACTTAGTTCATCCATAAAATCACATGTGTTAGTTGTAGAGAACCGGCTTGTCATTTCATATGCATCTGCTTAAATTTCCTATGAGTTTACATAGATTCATATAACTTACAACGGGGTCGCCCTCGATTGCAAGGAAAGTTCCTCTGAAGACAATTCAAACCAGAAGGTAAAGCACTACAAGGCAGAAAACACTTAATTATGACAAATATACATGAGATGATGATAAATATATACGTAAAATACAACAAATAATTGCACCAGAAACTAATCAAAAGCAAATCTAAAAAATAAATTGAATGGTGTGTGTAAATATATTAAGGCACCTGCTGTTAGAACCTCCAGTGGTGAAGTTGTTGGAAACCAAATTACTGCCCATGAGAAATTTTGATGATGAAACCTTAGAAAGAACATAGTACACGATACATTTAATTATGAAATAATAAGCACAATATTTGTTCAATCATACAGTTGTAAGTTTTGTGGGCTGATCCAAGATGGAAAGCTCCCGATAATTCGTTGTATGATAAATCGCTGCAAGCAAATAACAGAATGCTAAGTATTCATGGACTCCTACTGAAACTTCTGTCTTACAGAGATAAGAAATTTAAGATATAATGACCACATCTTCTTGCATTTTCATTAATAAATAAGAAATAGATAAACCTAATGCAAAAAAGCATGTATACTCACATGTTTCTGAGTGATGTACTCTTTTGAGATGGTAGTCCACCAGTTAACTTGTTATTACCGAGAAACCTGAAGATTTGTAAAGGTAAAATAAGTAGCTTACGTATCGTATTGGCTTTGATTGTGTTGTGTGTTGGGGGAGGGGAGGGTCAGGGGGAGTGAATTTTCATAACTGATATTTGAAACATAAGCAAGCAGTTCATGAATAATTACAAGTTTGTAAGAGAAGTGTGATTGAAAAGCGAGTCTGGAATTGTTCCCGTCAAATTGTTGAAGGATAAGTCCCTGAAACATAGGATCAACCACATTATAGGATTCCTATTGTAACTTGTAAGTGACGCATAAAAACATAATGGGAAGCTTACAATTTTAGTCCAGTAAAAAAACCTTCCAATTTTTTTCATGGACAAAATTGGAATTTGCAAGCTAAGGATGTATGTCTTAACTGGTCGCAAATTTAGTCCTAAAGTCACCGGAAGTTGAAAATTTGACTGGAAAAGGTCATGAGCTACAGGACCAGACTCATGAATTCCAGTGACTATTAGGTCTAAACTAGAGACCAGTGTAAAGTATAGGATTAAATTGCACAAATTTTGATGTTACAGGGTAATAAAAACCAAGACCGCCCCTACAGTTAGTTGACTACTATTTACAATTTTCCAGATCAAGTGTATGTTGATATGAAATACTTACAGCAGTGTCAAACTCTGAAATTCACCAAAATAAGAAGGGACGGCACCGGAAATGTTATTATTCCTCAAGACTCTGCCAAACCAATGAGCCATGCTCTTTATTTGTCAATGAAAGTAAAACGAAGCATCGTGTTATTTATTGACAGAATCACAAGCAATGATTTCTTACAAAGTAGATAGAGACTTCATCTCTCTGAGGAAGTCCAGTGAAGAGCTACCATTAGATAAATCACTTATTCTCCTAAAGATATCATATATGATCATAAAGATTAGCCTCTGTAGAGCTAGAGCCCCAAAACACTTTTAAACAGATGTAGTGGAAATGCTAGTAGAGGGTAACACTCACAGGTCATTCAACAGGGTTAAATTGGATAACGATGGTGGTATTGAACCTTGAAATGAATTTCCTTGAAACCTCCTATAGGCAAAACAGATGACCATGAGCCATAAGCGAAGGGGCTCAAGGAACTTTGGGGAGTACCCGTGCACAACTTAATGCAACACATTTCTATTAACAAGATTAGTAGGACGAAAAAGATGAGAGAATTTTGTCTCACAGTTGAACAAGGTTGGACCAATTTCCTATGAAGTTGGGTATCTGCCCTGTGAGTTCATTGTCAGAAGCCCACCTGAGAGAACACAGCAAATCAACCAAAAAAAATCATATGGTCAGCTAGAGTTGGATTAAATTATTACATTATTTCCATTTCTCAAATAGAGAAACGATGTATCTTTTTATATTGCTCTTACACTCTCTCCAAGCTCCGTAGATTAGCAAAGGATGCAGGTATTGGACCACTAACTCCAGCACTGTCAAAGTAACTGCCAAGATTACAAACAAAATAATAAGGAAAAGAGTAAGCCTGAATGTGTTTCTTCAAACCATCCTAACAGCAAGTGTGCCAAGACTAATAAGGGAGGTGAAAGCCAAGATTGGTCAAAATTATCAGTTTGGATAGAAAAGAGTGATTAGTGAAACATTGAAGTGATTAAAGTAGTCAAGTCCTCATAAATTTCCTGAAATTTATAAGCTATAATGCTACATAGAACTTACATTTGCGTTAATCTCGACAAGGCCCCAAGTTCAGATGGTAAAGGGCCAGAGAAGTTGTTTGTGCTAAAAGATCTGCCATATCGAATACATGAACATAAGTAAATATATAACATAGTGAGAAGTTTTGAGTTTTTAGATTGTCGAATATATATATCAGTAGCTGCCTATGCTTGCGCAACAAATCAGATAACTTAGCTGGTTAAACAACATACACAGAAGCTAAAAGGAAACTCACAATGATCTTAAATCAGTGAGGAGTCCAAGTTCCCTCGGGACATCCCCTGATAATGCATTTATTCCAAGGTTCCTAACAGTATGAAATCACGCATTTTCAAGATTATGTTATTGAGAATGAATATTTTTCGTGAACAAGAAAAAAGAAAAAAGATGGCATACATGTACTGCATCCGAGTGAGATTTCCGATGGATGGAGGAAGTGGACCAGTCAAATAATTTTGGCCCAAATTTCTGATACAAAAATGAGTAGGAAATTATTGTTGCAGTATCAGCAAGAATTAATACAGTATAGAGTAAACTGAGCAGTACACAATTACAGTATGCAAACAAATACACAATCTTTTGATATTTTTGCAATTTAATATTTGCAATGTTGCATCACATTTTCTTTTTCTGCAATTGACATTGCTAAACTTATAAGCTAGCGATTAAATTGCAAAAATGTGAAAAGATCAATGATATTTATAGCAATTTTCCGTAACATTATTATAGTATCAACAACCTCAGCAAAATCAACACAGAAACTAAACATACAGATTAGTGAGAAAAGTCAAGTTCCAAAGCTCATCAGGTAATGGACCCTCAACATCCATAGAATAAACCCGCCTGCACAATCATGAAAATAGGATACAATAATAATCAATCAGATCCATTGTGTTACCCACATTGAATCGGAGTAATTAAATAAGCACATTTCTATATAAATTAAACATAATTTCTATTTAAACAAAAGAAAATTGGGGGATCATCATCGTTAGCACTAAATTATATATAAATTCCAACAACTTACATAGCAGTAATGCGACAAGTGGAGTTATTCGCGAAGGAGCAGTCGCATTTGATGCCCGGATTAAGGTTGTCGATTGAAGTTGCATCAATGGCAACGCCGCTGCATAAATTGCCACTAACATTCCAGTCATTTGTCGCAGAAATTCCCCACTGCTCGAAGATCCGGTTCACAGCTCTCTCTGTAAATCAAATACTTGAAGAAACAATCAATACAATGCGCTTCTATTTTATCATTTTCCACAAAAAAAAATGCTTGAATTTAAGAATTTGCATAAGAAAAATAAATATTTTATTCAAGTCTCATATGAAACTGACACGTAGTAGCATGGATTTTTTTAGTTAGATAAATGGTGACTCAAAATGTAGTGAATTCTTGAACTATATTGCTTTGTCCAAATTAACATAAATTTTATATTAGTGTTTATAATTAGTTTTTTCTCTGTGTAATGTAGAGTTTGAATATGGATAAATTTTAGTTTTAAGTGAATTATGATAAAATTTTAAATTAAATTTATTAACATTCATATACACATGGATCATTATTAATTTTTTTACTCATACTTATTAGTAATATATAAATTTTATCATACTTTTTAGTAATATATAAATTTTATCAGAATATATATATATATATATGAATATCTCATAATTATTAAATTAATTATATAATTTTTAATTATACATTAAATTCATTATAAATACTATTTTTTTAAAATAATATTAAAATTTGATAAAATTATAAAATGAAAAAATGAGAATATAAAAGTTTCGTGGATTCATTGAATTTTGAGAGATTCATCTCAACCGTAAGATTTGAATGATTGAAAAAATTTCTACCAAATTTTTAATATTTTTTCAATTTTGATATCGAAACAAAATTTAAAGGAAATTAGAAATTAAGAACGGACAGAGATAATATGATAATGAAGAACATGAGAAGAATATTACATCAAAACCTGATTTTTAGGTTGAGTCTTAATATAAGTACACATTTTTCAAGTGTTTCAATTAAAGACTTAATTTTTATTTTATTTTATTTATTTTCAATTTAAGATTTTGTTTAAACTATTCTGACTCAATTTAAGGCCCAACAAAAATTATTTTTTAAATTAAAATCATATTAAATGATAAAATTAAAAATTACAACATATGCCATAAAAATACTTCATTAAAATTCAAGGTAATATGTGAATCGGTTTCACCGTAGCCGATAAAAAAAAATTAGTTTTACCGTAAAATTAATTTTGAACGTATTAATTTTTATTAAAATAATATTATTTATTTTTACTATAAATTATTATTTTGAATGGTATTACATGTTTCATTAATAGGTATTACTTAAAATTGATCAATAGTAAATCAAATTTATGATGAAATTAATTCAAGTGCCAAAACAATTCTTTTAACATAATAGGGAAGTTGTCATTAAAAATGTTATACTTGGATCAACTAAATTACTTTGAAATAAAATTAATAGGGAGGCGTGCATAAAGGTGAAAGTGTCAAACTGCCAATCGATATTTGCGAGAGAGGCCATGTGCTCATAGCATGTTGCAATAAAATAAAATTAAAAATATGAGAAAAGATGAAGTACAATATTTGTAAAATGATATTATTATTTAAATAAACATCTTATAGCCGTTTGAAAAGAGACTGGATCGACACTACTAACCTTCTAAAGGCTACACATGCAATAATTTATGGGATGCATGGCCAGTGTTGGAATAGAAAATAGGAATAAGAAAGAAATCAGTTCATTTATTGATTTTTTTTTTTAATGACAATAGTTATTCGAGTACGTACATTAGATAAATCACATTTTCATGCAAAAATTGTTAATAAAAAAATCAGACAAATAAAGTGTTATATGAAAATCTATATAAACTCAATCGCCGACGTTTTTATTGCTTATTCAACCAACTTAATACTCTGGAAAAATAAAACATCAATTTTTATTAAAAGCATTCTTATACAATTGAGACAGTTGAATTTATTATGGAAAAAAAAATCAATTTTAAACAGTGCATTAAGATCAACTTAAAAAATCAATAATAATAAAATTGAGCCACACGAATTTGTTTCAAATTTAGTGTTCTATTTTACGAAAATGACACGTGAAGGGTGAAAAATAATCAAATGATAATATATTAGGGGTCATTTACAATAAGGTAGAAAGAAGTAAGCCTAATTACAACTAGGTGTAAAAATTTGCACGTAAGCACAAAATTTTTTTGCACGTAAGCACAAAAATTTGCACTTTTACATCTGTTTGTAATTTTGCTAATTTTTCACACCTATTTGTAATTTTTCCATATTATATATATATATATATATATATATATATATATATATATATATATATATATTACATTACTAATTTAATAAGATAAAATATAAAGTAAAATACGAAAAATGTAAGAGCCAATCATAAAATATGATATATATTTTTAGAAAAATTAAAAATATGTAAAATATTAAATTATTCTAACACCACCACCAAGTAAAAAAATAAAAAATCAACAAAGGACCACTTGGCCAAATTAAAGGCAAAAAGAAACAACTTTTCCATCATCACCAATTGAACATGATATATATTTTGAGAAAATTATAGTTTTGATCCCATCAAAATTTTCCAACGGCAATGTTAATTTCATTTTTTTTTTTTTGTCATTTTTTACAAAAAGTCCCAATTATTATGTTTTACAATCAAAACTGTAATTTTATCTCATTCTCTTGGCATCAAAATTATAATTTATCATTAATCTTTTGGACCAAAATTACAAATTTCTTAGAACTAAAAATATCAAAAAAATTACGGAGTAAAAGTGTCAAAAATATCATATCATTTGGCAGACCACTCATTCTTTTGGGATACCCTATATATTTTTAGAAAAAATAAAAAATGATGATGAAGAAAGAAAAAGGTGAGCACCTTCAGATGGTTCGACTGTGGCATTAGTACTCCTCCCACTTTGAGCTCCGGCGATATCCAACACTTCCCCAAACGCCAAAACAAGCCACAAAACGACGAGCCGCCGCCACGAGCTCAGGCACCTTTGAGGTGGCGCTGCCACCGCCGCCGCATGAACCATATTTGTTAATTATCAGGAACTAAACAAGGACTTCGTTATTTTGATTTGTAGCGGTAGAAGGTGGAAGATATATTCTTAATTTTTGTATGTCTGATTTATTAGATATAACACAAACAGATGCATCAACCTATTATTATAAGCCAAATGGAGTCCATATTATGGATTCATACCATCCAAGTGTGAACAATATATTAACATGGATATATTAATTTATTATGAAAAATTGACCAATTCACTTCCAATTAAGGAATCCAAAAAGTCTACAGATTGGTTTCGAATTTTCAATTCTATGATGATTATATATAGAGAGAGAGATTAGTCGATCTTTTAATGAAATCAAGAATAACAAATGAGTGTTCACACGTGTATAGACCAAAAAGAAATTAAAAGAAGGGCAACTACTATTAGGTATATATTCTTGTTTAAAGTTCTGATATGATACAAAACACTGTTTGGGCTTACTCTCAAATACAAAAACAAAAAAGTTCCCATTATGCCCCTTAAAATTGCTCTCGATACAAAACACTGCTCCTATGAGACTCGATTTGTACTGCTCATTGTCGAACGCTCACATCATCACCTCATCACTTTTTCTCACTTTTTAAATTTCACTTTCTGTAAATAATTAACTTGAGTTCTTCGATACAAAGGTCCAAACATCCGAGATCGTTTTCGCCATTAACACCGACGCGGTGATGGTTCAAGACGCCATTAGTGAAAAGGTGAAGCAACGAGAGAAGAATTTTGGTGTGCTCTTTACGTATGGGTTTCGATGAAACATTTTTGTAATTCTCGGTTGGGAAATTTGGGCAACATTTGTACTGGATTTGTGGTGGGTTTCACCGCCGTATGACTGCTAGCTCTGGTCACTCTCGCCGTCGTCTTGGCCATATATGTACATTTTTTTCAACATTTGCACATTCTCTTGCACATTTGTACATAGACCAACATATATGTATATTCCTCTTCAACATTTGCACATTCTCTTGCACATATGTACATGGACGAGATACACCCATCAGATTGGTGAGTGCACCCACACAGCGATAAGTGCACCCACCGTCTCCTTCACAGATTTGCACCCCATCGCGCCTCCCCAACCTGCAACAGCCATTCAACACAACCCTTCGTCACCGACTTTCCATCCACCCACCACCGTCGCGCGACCCCATCACCGTCGTCGCGCCTCCCACTGGCCGTAACCACCACCATCATGGCATAGCCCCGTCGACCTTCTCCATCACCGGCGTCACACTCTTGCACATTCTCTTGCACATTTGTACATAGACAGCCGTAACCACCACCTTCGTCACCGACTTTCCATCCACCCACCACCATTGCGCGAACCCATCACCGTCGCCGCGCTCCCACAACCTCGTACCACCACCATCATCGCATAGCCCCGTCGCCCTTCTCCATTAACAAACGTCACAAATTGCTCCTCACCACTATATACTTCATCATCAAGGCAATCAAGAGAGGGGAAGAGACGGCGACGCCGAGAAGATTGAGGAGACGGTGAGGGTTTAGAGAGACATTGAAAATTATGAGAGAAAAACTTCTTGTGGGGATAAAATGGACAAATCACTCGGTTTCAAATAGTGTTTTGACTTTTTATAAAAGTGAACAGATATTGTGTATGTATGAGTAATTTTCCCTTAAAAGAAATAGCAATCTTTGGTGCGCATGCACCCCATTATGATTTTGAATTCTAATGTGAAATGACCCGGTCCATCCGACCGACCCGTTTAATTTCAAAAAATACAAGATAATTAAATCCCTTGACTGTTGTATTAGTTCCCTCCAGGTGGAGGCTCCTTTAAATTTATATTTTGATCGAATTATTAGGAATCAACATAAATGAATTAAATTTTTTATAATATCTTTACAAATTCTAACTTTTACATGAATCAAAATTCTTTTATTATCTCAAAGTCAAACGTTCACGCCTATGTGTTGTGGGTTCGATTTTCAAAAGAAAGGCCAAATGGATCATTCATCAATTTAATCGGCTAAACCACTAGCCTGTTAAAAAATAATATATAAAAATTTGCTAAACCACTAGCCTGTTAAAAAATAATATATAAAAATTCTTGCACGTGAGCTTTGATTAATGTCAACTAAGTGACCTTGTAAAGGAGATTAAAATATAGGCTAACGCATATCAGTGCTTACATCTCATCTCACGACCCGTTTGTTTGAGATATTAAATTTGGAGTAATAGCAAAACATACAAATTAAATGTTTATTAATATATATTACAACATAGTTTAATATGAGTCATAATATTTTAAGTGTTTGTATTGAGATTTAATTCATGTGATAAGTTAAAATTTTACAATTATACCCCTATTTACTATTTTTTTTTTAAATAAAAAGAGATATTTTTGTAAATTAACTTGGTAATAAGTGGATGATAATTTTAATATCTCATAAAGGGAGGGATCCATTTTCACTCAAAAATGGGAAAACAAATGTTAGGCTTTCATGTTTTTGCCGCCATGAATAATACAAATCAACAATAACAAGCACTTAAATTTTATAAAAACAAACTATATTTTAGTAATCACTCAAAACAAACATGCCCTCATTGTTTTACTTAACAATTTATTGATAGCATCTCATCTCATTTTTAGTTCGAACTATTTATTATGAGGTTTGAGCAAGGATGAAAATATCGTTATCGCAAGATTAATTTTACGAATATATCGATATTGCAAAAAATTGAAAAAAATGACGGAAATTTATTCAAAATTTAGAAATTTAACAAGATATTTGAAATTATTATAACATGTTATTATGCATATATTTTATTCAAAATTATAATAAAATTGTATGTTTAAAGCGATCATATGATTAATAGAATATATAAATATTGTCCGACGTAAAATAATTGACAACATAATACATAATATAATACAAAATGATTAAATATACATAATAAAATATAATTGATATCAAAATAAAGACCCATGAGATTCAAATATAGTAGTAGAAATGTCATTTTTGTCCAAACAATATTGGTTTCACCTCTTTAAAATACCATTTGAATAGCTAATATACTTAGTAATGCAAGTAGTTTCTTCAATACAATTGAAATAGTCTTAATTTGAAATGAAAATAATTAAAATTAATATGATTAGAATGTGTCTCTTGTGAAATAAATTTTACGGTGAAACTTGATCAACATTGAAAGAACAGATCAATTTACATTTCTATTATCCCAACTAATAATACTCTTCGATTATCATGACTACCCTTTATTTATAACGGCTGATACTCTTTAGTAATGTTAGACCAAGTAGAGTTTTGATGAGTTAAAAGGAACAATCCAGAGGAGCAGACAACGTTGATAAATGACTTAAGACCGAGTTCGATGCTAAGGTGATCGAGGCCAGGTCGGGAGCCGATTTAGTTAACTGGAGCTCGAGTTTATAGGTCATCCGGAGACAAGCTCAAATCTTACCATCTGCAGGAGATGATCATGAGAAGCTCGAGGCGAGGTCAAGACAAGCCGAGTAGAATAAGAAAGGCAAGTCTTCACCAAGTCACCGCAGACGAGTAGGAAGAATCACCGAGGTCAAGAGTAGTTTTCAAGAATAGGTTTGTTAAGTAGCTTCTAGTTTGTTAGAACCGACTAACAAACTAACTGTCTTTTCGGACTTATAAATAGGACTAGATTTTATTTTTCTAGACACTTATGCAAATTTGATTTTACACACCATTTTTTTACTATTGATTTCACAAAGTATTTGTCAAGAGAGATTTCAAATATTTTCTAAGTGTTTATAGAACACTTCACTTCACATCTTCAAAAACACATCTTATTCTTAGAGTTAGATTTCAGAGAGTTGATTAGATTGTTGAAGAGTTGAAGATCGAGTTGTAATTTGTAAAGTTTGTATAGAAAGTAAGTAAGCGGCTAGTGAAGACCCTTCTTCAAAGTTTGGAGAAGGAGAGTGGATGTAGAATTGTTATAATCCGAACCACTATAAATCCTGGTGTTATTTCTTGCTTTCTTTAATTTACTGTTCAAGTTACAATTTTGTTAATCCAAGATTAAAATTCAGAATCTTAACTAGAATCTAAATATCAGCCTTGTTTTTGATCTTGTTAAAAGTTGAGATTTCTATTGTTTTCATTGTGTCAAATCGACATTTTGAATTGATTTTGAGAGATTCGAAAAATCTACAAAATCTATTCAAACCCCCTTTCTAGATTTTGTTCTAGAAGGTTATCTCAAGGTTTTAAATCTACTCAACATTCAGGGACCAACAAGTAATATAGGACATACTCTTTAGTTATCACAACCGATACCCTTTAGTAATACATGTAATAATACTCTTGATTATTACAACCGACACTCTTTAAAATGGACTAAGTTTCACCATGAACCCTTGTTCATAGTAGAATTTGTCATATAATTAAAGATGTGAAGAGAGTCTCAATTTCATACCTTGAATATGCATTTATACTATTTTTATAGATCAATATATCATATTAAAAATTTAAAAGAAGAAATTCAAATGAAATAATAATTGAAAATTAAAATTATTCACTAAAGTTGGGAATCTTGCAGTCTTATACATTAAAGTTGATTGATATGTCTAGGGATGTAAATGAGTCAAGCCGTTCGCGAACTATTCGGGCTCATTTGGAAAAATATTTGTACGAATTCATTCATTAAATTTCACGAGCCGAGCTCGAGCCCAAATTCGAGCTCGTTTATTTTATCAAGCCGGCTCGAGCCTCTGGGTATTTGGTTCGAAAGCTCGCGAACAGGCTCATTTACAAAGCTCGCGAACAGGCTTGCGAATAGGCTCGTTTATAAAGCTCGCGAACAAGGCTCATTTACAAAACTCGCGAATGGGCTCGTTTAAGGCTCGCGAATAGGCTCGGCTTATTATGTATATATACATATATATATTTATTTATTTATTTTTATTAAACAATCTAATTTATCAATTCTATTAAAGAATTAAATATAAAACTAACTTATATTATTGGTGTAATAATAACTTATTAAGATAAATTTTCATTTTGTAGTCATGTTTTATGATTAATTTATAAACGAAGTTTTTTTTTTTAGTGAGCTTGAACTAGGCTCGATGAACTCATTAATGAGCATTTTTTGAGCCAAGCTCAAACTACTTTAATTAATTTGTTAACGAAGCTTTTTTTCGAGCCGAGCTCAAACTAGGCTCGATTAACTCGTTAACGAGTCTTTTTCGAGCCGAGCTCGAACTAGGATTGATTAACTCATTAACGAGTTTTTTTCGAGCCAAACTCGAACTAGACTCGATTATTTTATTAACGAACTTTTGGCGAGCTGAACTCGAACTATTCGCGAGGCAAATAATTTACATTCGAGCCGAGCTCGAGCTCAATAAATAAAGTTCGAACCGAGCTCGAGCAAAAAAATTCAAGCGAGCCGAGCTCGAGCCTAATGGTATTCGGCTCGGCTCGGCTCGTTTACATCCCTAGATATGTCCATAAGAATATATATTTTATGTATAAAAATAATAAAAAACCAAAAAAATATTTTTATAAATAATTTTAAAAAATTGCAATTTTTACGAGATATTGCGATATTGTGCGATATTTCGCGATATTTTCACGATATCCGGGAAAAATTACACTACGGTTGACCGATATCGATATCGATAATTTATGATATTTCCACGATATCCGGAAAAAATATATTTCTCCCTAATATCTATATCCCAAACTTATTTTTGCGATATATTCGCGATATTGGCATCCTTGGGTCTAAGATATTCTTTTATGGGCAAAGATTGATGCAAGTTTGGAGGAAATCACTAAAGGTTTGTTTGTTTTGAGACTCACACGGATTGGTTTAGGGCTTTGCGGACCTCGTTTCATACTAGTTAAGGATTTAAAATCGGACTTACAAATTCAAATCTCAATCCTCACCTAAAAATACCTATAAAACCTATTATTACTCTTCCCAATACAAATTACTTTATTCACTCTCATCCACTAATTCTCTCTCATACTTTTCTCTCACTCAATATAATATAATAATACAACACCAATCTTTTTAAATATTGATTTGACATAAAGGTAAAATTTCACCCTAGTAAAATCTCAAACTAAACACACACTTTTACTATTCATCCAATTTCAAATCTCATGACTCCAGAGTCATGACTCACTCCGCACACCTAAATCCCAAAACAAACATACCCTAATTATCTATTGAGGTTATTGTAAGCCCACTAAAATTGTATCTATTCAAATAGCGGCACACGTCAAAATTATGTCTTACATATCAATTAAATGAGTAAGTTTTATGTGAGACCGTTTCATTCATAAAGCGTGATATTTTTGCACATTTTTGTAATACTCAAATTTTTAAAGTAATATAAAAACTTACAAAAATATCACGTCTCATGTATGAAACCATCTCACACAAGTTTTTGTGCAATTAAATTTACTATTTATTTAATGAGAATTTAAATAAATCTAATTTTTAAAATAAATAGATAAATAATTGATAAGTCGGACTTCTAAAGCTTATCACATTATATTAGGTCTCTAAAGTCTAATAAGTCAAGTCGGATCTCTAGAGTCCAAAGAAATTAAATCGTTCGTGTTTATAAAGTCCAACAAATCAAATTAGACCTCTAAAGTCTATCAATTCAAATCAGGTTTTATTCACATATTTGGAGTCCATGAAGAAGTCCTGGTCTCGATAAATCAAATTATAGAAGCCCAACAAATCTTTAATCTTTTTATTCCATTCAAACAAACTCATCATATCCAAGATTCTACACTTATAAGATTTCATTTTAGTCATAAACACACCTAAAATATTGAATGCCTTTGGATTTATAAGTCCTAGAGACCGAGTCCATTGATACAAAGTTATAATTTTTAAAGATATTCACATGAGTTTTTCAAGTTCTTCATCAAGAATGACGTTTGATTTGAGATCAAAATGTTCAACCCTCCGAGCAGTGTTTCTCCACCGAAGTTCTTCAAGTTCTTCGTAAAAAATGAAGTTTGATCCGACATCACTATGTTAAGCCTCTTCGATCGTCGTTTCTCAAAATCTAAGTTTTTCGTGGATTCACCGGCAACTTGCTTTAAAGTTCATCCCCAAAGTTCATCAAAAGCGACATTTAATCCAAAGTAAGGTGTCTAACCCTTGAATTAACATTATAAAGTTTTGATTTCAAGTTCGGACAAGATTTGACGGACATCCAACTCCTAATTAAATTAGAAAAAATCAAAGTCAAGATCGAAAAGAGAATTAGAAAAGTCATTAAATGTTGTACTCTCGTTTGATTCAAGAAATCATCTTTATAATTTATTTTTGTTTATTTAATTATTAAATATGAAATCTGTGTTTAAATGAGACCATTTCACGGATAGTATTTTGTGAGATGGGTCTATTTTTAATTTAAATAGGGCCAAGGTTATTTTCACACACAAAAATTCTAAGTACACACACTTTTAATTTATTTTAAACAAAACCTGTTGTATAATGACCAAAGTACCCTTCCTTATAATTTTAAAATTTTGGAAATCTAAGTATACACACCAATGTGCGAAAATTTTTGCCACACAATACGCTAATGTGCAAATAAATTTATTGCACATCGTGTAAATGTGCGAAAATTTATGTCGAACATAGGTTTGTGTTCTTATAACAGAGCCCAAAGTGTGTGTACCTAACAATGTGCGATTTATTTTTTCGAACAACATACAATCGTGCGAAAAAAATTGTCTCACTTTGTGTGTAAGCACCGGTATTGTGGAATTTTCAGGTGTGTGTACTCGGATATTTCGTGTGCGTACTTAGTTTTTGTGTGTACTAGGAAAAAAATGTGTGAGAATACCCTGGCCCTTTTAAATAAGATCAAACCCAATCTCAGCCCATTAATTTTCTTAATAATATTGGTTCCGCGCGTCTTAAATAATGACAAATATTCGTTTGCCATATTATTGGTGTTGCCTTTTCGGCAAAGAATTGCATATAATATAATCTTCAATTCATCATTTTCCAATAGTATTTATTCATGAAATATGAGTCAATGATGGCAATATAGAAATTCAATATTTTATTTGAGTCCTATATTTTTAAATTTAAACTTAAATTTTCATTTTTTTAAATTTTGTAGCGTGTTATGGGCCGTTTAGAATTAGTGTTAGACCCCTACTATTAGTAAATTAGTAAAACATTTAAAAGTGAACTGTTTAATTTGTGACCTTATAGGATTGACCTTAAACATATTATAATCCGTCCATCTAATATATCTATATATATCCGGAGGAGTATAACATAAACTTCATTTTGGTTTAGAAGAATAAAATTTATTGGACATTGTTTTTATCTTTTTAAAAAGATATTCTATTAAAATTGTTGAAAATCAGTCAGCTTCGATTTACAAATGAAAGAAGGTGAAGAAAACAACCTAAAACTCGAACCATTGTAGCTTTGATTTGAGATTTGAAAATTAAATTTTAATTTTTGAAATTTAAACCATTTTTATTTTAGGATTTTAGAATTCAGTTTTCAGAACAGATTACATTCACAAAAAATACCTATAAACTCCTATAAATAATATTCACCACACTCTCTCTAATGATCCATATAACTTTTTTCACTCTTATTTTACTTATCACTTTTTACATCTTTTATTCTCATTTTTGCTTAACTTCTAATAAGACACACTAACCATTATATAATTATTATTCAATCTTTACATTACAATCACACTTAATAAAATATATATATATATATATATATATATATATATATATGCCAATAACATTAAGGTAGAAAGAGGTAAGCCTATTTACAATAAGGTATAGGTCCAAAAAGCAACCTCAAAAATTACACCCAGGTGTAAAAAACCATGTGGAAATGTCTGTAATACCCCAACCCATTTTACTGATTATATTTACTCAATTTTGCAGACTAAAAGCGTGAGATTTGACCCCTGTGTATTTACCGAGGCGTAGGTGACAGATTTCCGCCATATTATAGCTCAAGAATTCATTTTGGCTTTATTTTAGTTGCATTTTTAAATTTATTTATTGTAGCTTTGAGAGCGAAATTTTCAAAATTAGGTTCTTGAAATTTGATTCTTCATGTGTACAATAAACAATTTGTCGATCTATTGACACGAACAACTCGGAAGGTAAATGACGCAATTGAAATTATTTCGTGTATTTTCAAAAGCGATTGTATCCGAGTTTTTTTTTTTAACCACTTGATTATGGCTCGCACGAAGAAGATAGTGGTTTACGAAAGAGATGCAGGACAAATATAAAAGGAAATCCAGTAAAACATTTTGAAGATAGACAGACTAAGAAGAAAGGTTTGAAATTGTCTTGTAATGTTGTTGATAATTTTAGATAATTATTCATAAATAGCTATTTTTATACGAGTAAACGGGTTGTTAGATACGTGTACTCATAAATGCTGAGATAGGTTTTTACATCATTATCCCTTAATCGATTTGTTCTTCTTCAATACATTGGACAAAGCGAAAAAACCCTTTTTGTGTCTTTTGTATATTCCGATAGCGATGGTGTAATCATTGAGAGAATTCGGAAGCGACGGAAAAGAAAATACGGTGAAACAAGCAATTCGAATCGAAGGTAACGTCAAAGCTTGCTGTTGCAGGTTTGTGCAATTTATTGAGTTGAAGTTTAAGAGGCGATGTAATGTGCATTTTATGAAGCCTATGTATGCATTTTATGTAACTTTCTTTGTGAAATTTTTTGAGTTGATGTGCATGTTCTTTGGTGTTGTGCAAGTAATTTAATTGATGTGCAATTAATTCAATTTCTGTGCAATTTAATCAAGATAGTGCAAAAATATAGTTGAGATCCGATTAGAAATAAAGCCGTATATATGTTGTTCATGTAGAAAGTAATGACAGACTTGAATGAAAAGATCACGTGCCATTGAATCGAATCTTTGATACAAGTGAAGATAGCATGGAGTTAAAGAGGATGAAAGTCTTTGAAGCCAAAAAATTGTTTTGGTGATGTTCTCATTTAAAATCATTAGTTTTGAAGTTTAAGTTTTGTATTAAAATCCTGCTGATTATTATATACGTGTTTGTGTTCTTAATAAATGTAGGAGATATTTCAATAGTTAAAAATGAGACTTACTATAGATCGAACCTTGAATTGCTATAAAGGAAATAAACACACTTTGAAGTTTAATGATCAACACATAAGACTCAATTATGTCTTTCCATGTTTTACATACACATTTGCATATGCATAAAAACTTTGGTGGTAGTATCGGTCAAAAATTTACGGTGGAATAAAGCGTAAAGCGTGCAAGATGTTTGGATTCTCACGTGAGTGATCCATTTTTTTTTTTTTTTTTGCGAGAAAACCTTGAGAAAGAAGATGAACGAGGGGGTAGCGTGAATGAATGAGGTTGATTTAGATGTGATTGAGGGTCTATTTATCTGCAGGTTACGACTATTATTCTTGGTTAAAGTACCACTGAATCTAGGCTAAGCACGTAAAATTAATTAAATAATCTAACATTATTGTAGTAATCGATGGTTATGATTTGTAATATTTTTCAAGGTAGAAGATGAGGGGACAAACCGTCAAATAGCAAGTATGGAAGTTAATAGGAGTTTGGATAAGTTATTACAGTTATGAAGTGTGAGATATTTGAATATCAACCGTGTAAAAATGCATACAATCTATATTTTATTTAAAAAATGGTTATATTACGAGGATATGTGCAAAAATTATAATTTACATAAATTGAACATAAAGGGAAAAAAATGTAATAGTTTTAGGAACTATAATTTGTGATGTAAGTCTTATTTTATGATTTGTAATTTTATATAGCTATATGATTTTGGTTCGAGGTAATTATAGTAGGCCCATAAGCTAAATTTTATTTAAAAAATGGTTATATTACATGATATGTGCAAAAATTACAATTTACATAAATTGAACAAAAAGGGAAAAAAATGTAATAGTTTCAAGGAACTATAATTTTACGGTGTAAGTCTTATTTTATGATTTGTAATTTTATATAGCTATATGATTTTGGTTCGAGGTAATTATAGCAGGCCCATAACCTAAATTTTATTTAAGAAATGGTTATATTACATTATTATATGTGTAAAAATTACAATTTAGAACCAAATAATTTGTATTTGAGATATCATTTGGAAATTCGTATATATATGTGCCAAATGACATGTAATATCATTTGGCCCAAAAGTTGTAAATAAGTAGAAAATGTAATGGGCCGTTGTTAGAGTGGGCCGGGTAGTAAGACCAATTAATTCGTATTTGAGATATCCCAAATAGAACAAAATAACATATAATTAACGAGCACCATTAGTACAAGATTACATATTTGTAATAGGACCATTATAATAAGATCAAAATTTTTGTAATAAGTATCTTGAGATATCCAAAATTGCTAATGAAATGCAAAAAAAAAAAAAAAAAAAAAAAAAAGGCTACCTTTAAATTTTGAAGTGGATTTGATTATTTTTCTAGTTATGTGCAAAATTAATAATTAATAAAATGCACATTAGGTAAAAAAATCCAAACATTGCATTGTTAAAAGATTGTTTGTGCAATATTTACCGAATGTTTAAATTATCTTGATGTGCAAAAATATTTGCACAAAGAATATATCTGGAATTAAAATACAAAATCTTAAACAACCATTTTTTTCAAGTATTATAATTTTGCAAATATAGTCGTTACAAATTATGGCCGTTGCAACGGTGGACTTAGAGGCATTTCATAACTATAAGAAGGGTTGCATAATACATGCATTGCTCACAAAAAAAAAAAAAAAAAAACTAAACACAACACATCACATAATACATGTCTTCATACACAGGACATACTTACCCTGTATTCAAGATCGTATTGCAAATCTTGCCGTTGCCCAACAACAATAAAGGTTTCGGAGACACAAAATAATTCGGGAGATTGTACTACAATTGTTCACAACATGGATGATCTCATTGGTGTCAACCCCTAGATTGGAGTTCTACTGCAAATGAGATGGATGAGGTTTCAAGTAGCGAGACGAGACAAAGTTACGGTTTATCAAGATTCAACAGCGGTGTTTAAGAACAAATATGAAATAACAATTGCAAAATTGATAATAGCAAATATATTCACCATATTTGCAGTGTGTATAATATGTGAGATTATTGCAATGCTTGTAATGTGATTTGTAGTGTCAATGCAATCGAAGATGGAGTAATAAAATTTCCAATTTTTAAGCGAATGTGATTGCAATTATGATATACACAACCATTTATGCATTCAAGCAGGTAAAAAAATTGAACATGAAACCTACTGAAAATGATCAATCAATGAATAAAATGAGAGGATAATATAGATATTGATGAATATGTTGTTTAACAAAAAATTCGATTGTATAAAACCAAGCTGAAACTAAAAAAATCGATTGTACACTTAGGAAACTTGTTTTGGAATCTCACAATAACAAGTTTCACTAGGCTGAACTTTGATCAAAAACTCCATAGTAGAAAACAAAAATAAAAGTAGTACCAAAGATTTTATGCATTTTCTTTGGAAACTCGCCGTAGGAAGCATTTCTTGATTTTTAGGTCTCCCGGAGTTGGCGTTGTATAATTGGTGGGAGAATCTTCGTACCTTCATCGTTGGACGCGTATTCAAACCGGAGACTATCCGGAATTGAAGAGATGTCACACCGATATGTTTGTCGGTAAGATTTTGTAAAGTAAGACTCATCAATGTGCTCATACAAATCTTTACGGTATTTTTGAATAAGCTATAGCGGCATGAGCACATGGGAAGCCTTTAGTACTGCTACATGAAACATGAACATGTCCTACACTTCAAATCCACCACAAACGTAAAACCGAGAAAATAGTTCAAACTCACCACCGGGGCATGTTGTTACTTTCTATGACATAGAAGTCTCGAGAAAGGACACTCCATTCAATATACTTTTTGGGACTATAGGGGTGGTCCAATCCTTAGATTTTGCCCTACGTTCAACAAACCACACTGGATATGTTGTAACGTATCCAATCACACAATTTAGTAAGCTGGAAGGGAGTGTGCCTCTAAAATCCGGTTGTTGAATGACTCCGCTGCATTGGATGTCATCTCACCATAACGAGTTATGTTTGGAGAATAAGCCACTGCCCATTTTTCAAGCGCATTTATTCAAACCATTCTTGTGCTATTTTGCCACCAACTTTAAGGAAAGCTTTCTTATGTTCTTCAAACAGCCGTTTAGATGGGGCATAAGCACATGCTTTGAATAAATCTCCCAAATTAACACGCATCTTGTTAGTCCAACCGGTAGAGAATCGCCTTAAGGTTGAGAAGCGAGATGATACTGAGACAAAAAAGTGGACATCCTCATCAAACAAATTCTTGAATGCGAGACATAATCACAGTGTTGCGGTCGGATATGTACAAAATTT
Source organism: Paraleonurus japonicus (assembly GCA_030762865.1). Taxonomy (NCBI): domain Eukaryota; kingdom Viridiplantae; phylum Streptophyta; class Magnoliopsida; order Lamiales; family Lamiaceae; genus Paraleonurus; species Paraleonurus japonicus. Next base: position 7,793,921 of record CM061058.1, read on the forward strand.
TCTTCTTGTGAATCAAAATTTCATGGACTTTACGAATAAACCAACACCGGTTATGCATATTTTAATCTGATACAATGGCAAATGCCACGAAATAAACCTGCAAAATATAATATATGTTACTTGTGTGCAAATTTAGAATTGCATTTATGTTTTGTAAAATTGAACATAGCACAACTAAAGTGCAAATAATTAATTGCACACGGGTAATAATATTTTGCACAATAAAATTTAACATAAATAAACTACATGTACCGTTGTTGCCGTCTTTGGCGGTAGCGAACAAGATACCATGAGAACGTCCCTTGAGAAATATACCATCAATGAACAATAGAGGGGCGACAATGGGTGAATCCATCAATGCAAGCTTTAAACGAGATAAACAACCTTTGAAAATAATGCGACTCTTTGTCATACTCGAGAATAGCAACACTCCCGGTTGGTTGTAATGACAACATTACAATACCATCTAAGGTGGTCATATGAATCACTAAATTTGCCGAAAATATTGTCTTTCGCAGACTTCCAAGGCATGCCATGCTTTATAGTAAGGAACTTTCATACCATAACAATCCCTCAACACATTACGTAACTCTGAACTCATTAATGATGGTTTGCTTTTGACGTTTTGGGTGATAAAATCACCAATTATACAAGGGCAAGACATTTTTGTCTTGTTGTTGACCAAAACACCTAAGCATTTGTGAGATAAGCTGAGCTTTATAGATGATGAAAGGCTGTGGAGCCCTTTTTAAGCTTAGCCCTAACAAACCAATCACAACCACAATTGGTTGCCTCTGTGCAGACAATATATATATATCGAGCATTGTTCGTAATGAAATCGAAATTGAAACCTACTCTAGTTGAATACTTAATAAGACTTTGCCTAAATTCAACAGCTCCACCATAAAAAATGGCACCAACACCACCATTCAAAAGGTCTACCCAACTATCGGGAAGATAGGAATTTTTCCTAATGGTAGGGCTTACATCGTATAAAGGAATACTACACATCCCGAGAAAACTCATATCTTGTAATATTGTTCTTTGGAGCGGGGATTTATACGGTAATGGACAAACACCATTAAACAATTACGAGTGTACAAATTCACATGAGGAATTGGAAAGAATAGAAATATTAGGATTTGTAGCATGAACTTTAGGAAGCAGAGAGGGGAGATTCACGTGTGACAGACACAACGACCTTGATTAAGCTATGAGATGATCTCTGCATAAATATTTCAAACTTGCGACATTATCATCATTCTCCAAACAACAATTAGTCGAACTACCAACGTGAATATGAAAGCGAAAAATAACCTAGAAGCGAGTTCGGGCCACTTGCTTAATATATGTTCTGTAAATGTTAAAATGTATTGTCAACACATAAAGATGTTAACTTACATATCCCATTGAATTTCACTTTAAAAGCGAAATGTTGATTGCCCATATGTTGATCGTCTATAGTGTAAACATTCGATATGAGGGATGAAGGAAAGAAAATGAAATGGAAAAAAATGAGAAAACCTACAACGTCGTATGTTACCAAGAACAATTTGAATTTTTGAAAAATCCATGAATGACATCTCACGGCTTGATGTGACAGAGAGAAGAGTAGAGCGGCGGTAAGGATGAGAGAGAAAAGGAGAGAGAAATGAAAAAGAGACGAGAGAGAGAGAAGACGTAGCTGGGAGAAAAATGAATGTTCATTAAGGGCAAATCGGGAATTTGGTTTCTTGATGGGCCCTAGCTAAAAAATTTACACCTCACTGAATTTGGACCTAGAAATTACACCTAATTGTGTGGCTTCCCCTACAAGTTCCCACCCAAATTTCTAAAATAATAAAATATTAGTATAGTAGGCTTATTTATAGAATATTAGCCTAATTTAAAATGTATATTCTCTCCTCACGACTCACCCCCAATCTCTCTCCTCCCTCCCCGCTCTTTTCTCTTTTTATGTTTCACAAATATATTTTTGCCATATTTAAATAATAAATAATATTTCTTCCGTCTAATACAAGCGTTTCATATTTTTATTTTGGACATTCCAATACAAGCTTTTTGTGTAATTTTTGAAATATATTAGCCTCCCTATATCAAATAATTATCCATTTATTTTATTTTTACATCTGTTTTCACTCTTTTTACTTTTACTTTATTCTCTCTTCAATTATAGGCTTACTTACAAATAAAATCACTATTTTTACGCAAATTGCAATTTAATCTAAATTTTTAATCTTATTAAAAAAAAACTTCAATTTAATTTTTTTGCAATTCGAGCTTACGGGCGGTTTATCTTTGTCCAGAAAGGTGATGTGTACAAAAAAAAAAACGTCTGATCATCGTCCCATTAAACGTCCACATCGAGAAAATATGCATAAAAAAATCAAAATAATTGAAATTAATTTAAATTTTAAATTACATTTAAATTAATGAATAAAAAATAAAATTTAGAAATTAAAATATCATTAAGATTTTAAATTTATTAAAATTGGTGTAGTATCCGAATCTCTCATTATTTATTTACCAATAACATTTACTCATTTTTATTAACTTATATGAGTGACACGTTATTTATTTATAATTCTTTTCATTTTACTCCTTAAGTTTTAAATATATGATATTTTATTGAATTAGTAGTCATAAACTTTTACCTAAATTGTTAAATCTAAAGTAATATAAATAAATTGTCAACTACTCATAAGTCAATATACTTCATACAATTATTTATTTGTGTGCTACTTGTATCTCGTACCATTTTATCTTATTTTAAATATTGTATTAAATATATATTTTTACCTACTTAGTGGTGAGACAATAATTAACTTTATTATAAGATTTTATTTAATTCTTTTGTACTACTCAATTGTTACTATCTTTAGTGTTAACGTGAAAATTAATTATAATTGTGATCTGGAGCTTCTCACTACTCATTAACTAATATATTTCATGCGTTGAGTGCATTTTTAATTTATTATATGCTACTTGTGATTTTAAATTATTTTATCTTACATTATTTTATTGTGCTTTTAAATATTGAATTAATTACATATGTCTTTATATGTTTAGTGGTGAGAAAATTAATTTATAAATTAATTAGATATGTCTTTATATGTTTAGTGGTGAGAAAATTAATTTATAAAATAAGATTATAGTGTGTGCATATATATGCGTGTGTGTAGTATGTTAGTTGATTAAGTAAGTAAAATAAATAAAATAAATAAATAATAGAAGATAAAGGAAACAGAGAAAGCTTACCTCTTAAGCTATGACTAAGGCGGTGGAGGCCTTAACAAATTAGTTAAGCGACCAAATTTAAGCCGCCATATTCACGCGGAGGAAGAGAGGCTAAGTTTAAGCAGCCATATTCAATCCCTTCGTAGCATAGCCATATTCGAGAGTGAGAGGGAGAGCGTGAGAGAGAGGTATCGTTCAAAATTCAGTATTATGGTAAGTATTCGATTTCCTTCAATTGACAAATTTTATACCGTTTTGAAGCTCGTGATGAGTAGAACAAAATCCTATTCTCAAATCATTAATAATTGTTTTTATTTGATAGTGAAAGGCGATAAAAAGGGTTTAAGAGTTTGATTTATATCGGCGTTTTGCAGATTTGAGGTAAGTAGAAATTCATTTGCACCTACAATGCATAAATATAATATTTTGTGAAGTATTTATGCTTAATTGATGATATGTGAATATTACGTTAATTGTGATATTTGATTGATATTCAATGTTATTGTGAAAGAGCCTATGAGCTCAATATTTTATGTGGATTAAATATGTGAGTTCAAAGATTATCGTGAAATGAACCTTTGAGTTAAGTTATTATTGTGAATTGAACTGTGAGTTCCATGTGTTAGGATGAAAAGAAGTACTTAGTTTTGATGAGTTAAAAGTGTAAAACTAAGATGACAGTGAAAAGATAATGTATAGCCGGTGATGTAATGAGATCTTTGTAAAATAGACTAAGTATAGGATAGTAAGATAGGGTTGTTCAAAGAAAGTCGGATGGAGACAAGAACAGAAAATCGAGGCGATGACGGAGACGGATAAGGAGGAAGAACAAGATACTCACCAAGAGCAAGTAATGAGACGGGGTGAAAAATCGAGACGGGGTAAAAAGTCGGGCAGGCTAAGGAGTTGGTTAAAATCAAGAATCGGTTATAACGAGAACAAGGAGAGGTTTCAAGATTTGGTTAATCGATTACAACCACCTACAACAAGAACAAGGAAGTTATAACCGTCATCAACAGAAGATATATAAATAGGTTCGAAATTGAGATATTCACATATAGAAGAAGATAAAAACTTAGCATTCTAGCGATTGTTAACATTTTATCATTACGAAAATTAGAAGCTCTCTCCACGATCATTTGTATACACATCACTCACGAACACACTTAGTGTTCATTCATTTTTCCGTGTTTAGAAAACACCATTTCATTTGAATCTTCAAAAGCCAAATAGAGATAGCATCATACTTGTAAGGATGAAGATACACGTTGTAAGTGAAGAAAGTAAGAAAGAAGAAAGGACGATAAGTAGAGTCCACTTCTTCAAGTTGAAGAAGGAGAGTGGGCGAGGATCATTTGATCCGAACCACTATAAATCATGTGTTGTTTCTTCTTATTGTTTTTACTTGTTTTCATTGATTATTTCTTGATCACAAAATTCAATATCGATAAAGCTTTAGATCCTAATTAAATTGGGTTTAATCAAGAGTTGTTTAATTTGTAAAATTGTTTTTGGGGTTGATAGATCATCTAAGCTTGAAAAAGTTTTGATAATCTATTCATCCCCCTTCTAGATTATCACTAGGAGGCATCTTGATTACTTGATTAACTCTTTCTAAAGGGACCCAACAAGTGGTATCGGAGCGGTGTTAAGGTACATTACGATAGAAGATTTGTGGTCTTGAAATTTCGAGTTCTTGTTGAAATCGATTTCTTATTATTGATTCACTAACCTATCGATAAGTTGTCTTTTAGTATCTTGAATTACGATGTCTTGTTAAAAGTAAGAAAACCAGGAGTTTGCGAGTTCTCTATCGAAGAATATGATTATTGGAAGTTTAGAATGGAGAATCATTTGAAGGTCATTCATGACCGCATGGAAGAAGGTTCTTGAGGAAGGTCCGATAAAATTTTATCATGGAGTTGTTAGCTGGAGTGAATCTTACATTACAAGAAGTCACAAGAAAAGAAGAAGAGTCTTTGAATTGACAAGCGATGAAAGGAAGATTCACAATTTGGATCAAGTTGCAAGAAGCGAAATCATTGAAACTTTAAGCAAGGATTGGATAGAAAAGGTTAAAAGATGTAAAGCTGCTAAGGATATGTGGGAGACTCTTTGCAAGTGTTTGTGAAGGAGTCGAGATCGGGTTAAAGAAAATAAAGCTGCAGTCCGTCTTACATGCATTTGACACGTTCAAAATGAAGGATGGAGAAAGCGTGGATCAATTGGACGTGAGGCCCGGACTAATCTGGTGAACAAAGCTGGCTGATTTGGGTAGGACCTACCTTGAGAAAGAAATTAACAACAAGGTACTCGGATCATTGAGCAAAAGATGGAGGGAGAAAGCTAATATTCTCAAAGCAACACAGAATCATCGACTATATCACATCACACTCTATTTTCTCATCTTAAAGCACTGGAATATGATATACACATTGAAGATGAAGAAGATGAGGCGAGTCGTCTACATCTGGAAAAGGCTGTGGCATTTCTTCATCAAGAAGATTACGACAAGATTTCTAAGGCATCGATTTGTCGATTAAGGAGGAAATGACACTATTAATCGACGATATGAGAGACTCAAGATGAAGTATAAAAGGAACAAGAGAGACGAGGTTTAATCGTCGAAATTATAAATCGAGACAAGGAAGAGAAGTATTCGAGATAATGACAAAAAGAAGGATCCGGTGAAAAGATATAAATCACCAATCTGACGAGGTGAGAATAGTCCAAAATCGAGATAAAGGAGATTGTCCTCAACTCACTCCTAGAGAGAGAGAAGAAAAGAGGAAGAAAAGGGATAGGAGGTATGCGGATCAACGAGCTCTTTTAGCGAGAAAAGGAGAAAACACATGAGACATCATCATCCTCATCCTCATCTAGTTTGAATTGGAGACAATGACATTTGCCTAATGGCTAAAGAGGTAAACTATTACTCATCCTCGAATGATGATAATGATAACTTGTCCAGATCGATCCATGTCTTATTAACAAGCTTCTAAAAGATCTCGAAGACAACTTTATGCTCGCTTATAAACAGATAGAGACTGAAAATTTAAGTTTAAAGGATCAAATTCTTAATCTAACAAAGGAACATCGACAGGGACAAGAAAAAATCTGGATTGTACATTCAAGGGGAATGTCGATCTAAGACTACTACTAGTTCCTCATCCTGAAGAAACCAAGAAGTTGGAAAAAGAATTGAGTGCTTTAAAAATTAAATTTTCGAGATATTAATATGGAGAATGAGAATTTTAAAAAGACTAACAGAGAATTGAATCTCAAGTTAGGATATCTTAATAATTCTCGGTCTACAATTGATAACATCTTGATACTTCTCAAAAGCCTATTGATAAAAGCTGGATTGAGTTTTGATAGGAACAAGAAGAATGATCCTATCAAACCAAGAGTTTTTGTCAAAGCCACTAAGACTATGGAAAAGACAGAACTTAGTCCAAAGAAATCTAAGGAGCAAATCACCTCATCGATATTTCTAAGGAGAAAACACGAGACTAGGAGAAATGTTTCCAAAAGAAATTCAAAGACTAATACAAAGTCATTTCCAAAGTATAATGGTTTTGATGGAAGAAGCAAGTCATATCCATTCTTTCCAAAATATAAGACAATCACTAGAGATCAATTAAATAAAATTGATCTAGGCAGTCTAATATTAGTAGGCAGATATGGTTGCAAGATTCAATCATTGGTTTTGAAAAACTTGGATGTGTTTATATGGATACCTAAGTATCAACTTAACGAGAAAGGACCCAATACACAAAGGGTACCTAAGAATTAATTTTGTGATTGCGGGAAATAAGGGGATAGTTGAGCGAGAAGATGTTCTTGAAGTAATGCGGTATATAGACGGTGGATGTTCTAAGCATATGACTTATGAGAAAAGACTTCTTTCTAACTATCGAGACAATAGATGGACCTCGGGTAATGTTCGGAGACAATAATTTTGGTCTAACCAAAGGAGTTGGAACTCTAATGATTGGAGATGTCCGGAGTTAATGAAGTTTATTTTGTGGAAGGATTGAAACATAATCTATTATACATCTCACGGATTTTGTGACAAAGGATATTGTGTAAAATTCACTCATGATGCATGTTATATTTTGGATGGTTTAAACGAAAATATTTCACTTGCTTTGAGTCGAGACAAGGTAATATCTACGTTGCAAATTTCAAGAGTTGCCCTAAGGATACTTGTCTTATTGCTAAGAGTTCGGAAGATTTAAGTTGGCTATGGCATAAACGTCTTAGTCATTTAAATTTCAAAACTCTTAACAAAATAGCAAGAAAATCTTTAGTCGAAGGACTTCCGAGATAGAATATTTTCGAAAAATCATATTTGTGATGCGTGTCAAAAGGAAAGCAGGACCAAAACTTCTTTCAAAACAATAAATGGTCTGCTTGAGAAAGGATTTTGGAACTTTTACACATGGATCTTTTTGGTCTGTTACACCTACTGAGTTTTAGTGGAAGAAAGTATACTTTAGTGATTGTAGATGATTTTTCTAGATTCACTTGGGTTATTTTCTTGTACAAAAAGAATGAGGCTGTAACAAAAATTCGAGAATTCCTCAAAAGAATTCAAAATGAAAAAGGACTAAATATTGTCAAGATTAGAAGTGATAAAGGTCTTGAGTTTCTAAATTCGTTTGTTACTAACTATTGTGCTTGAGAATGGTATAGCACATGAAACATCATCTGCAAGAACACCCCGTGAAAATGGAGTTGTAGAAAGGAGAAAGCAGAACCTTGAAGGAAGGCTGCAAGGACGATGTTATCTGAGTATGACACTCCACGAGTTTTGGGCGAAGCCATTAATCTGCATGTTTTGTTCAAAATAGGTGTTTAATTGTGAAAGATAAATGCAAAACTCCTTATGAAATATGGAAGGGTAGAATACCAAAAATTTCATATTTCCATATATTTGGTTGTAAGTGTTTCATCCATAATAATGGAAAATCTAAATTAAGAACTTTTGATGCTAAGATTGCGAAGGAATATTTTTAGGATACTCATACGTATCCAAAGCATATAGAGTTTTTAATAAGTTTACATTATGTGTGGAAGAAACACCACATGTTATTTTTTTGACGAAACTTCTTTCAAGTCCGAAAGCACGAGATGATGTCACCTAGATAGTGAAGACCTCAACAGAATAAATATCAAGAAATCAGTCAAGTTCTACTTGCAGTCGAATCGGATGAGGAGGACACATCGGACTCAAATAAAGATAAGGAGGTGAGAGTTCTTCCATGTCATCCGATCGGAACAACTACTTACCGGTTGGACTAGAAGATATTCCTGAAGGTAATACATAACTAATTGATGAAAATATTTCGGATAAGACATCATACTCATTAAAAGATAAAGGTAAGCGAGTATTGACTTATCATCCTGAAACAGAGATAATCGAAGTTTAGATTAAGAGTCAGGACAAGGACACGAGATAAACCAAGGCTATGTCTGTTTAGTTGTTATGTATCATTGCTCGAACCTAAAACTATTCAAGCTCTAGCTGACTCCAATTGGATAAATGCAATGCAAGAAGAATTAAATCAATTTCAAAGACAAGATGTATGGGAGCTTGTTGAAAGACCTCATCATCAAATCACTTTGAAGCGGAGCGAGCTTGCACCAAATCATCTTAAAGTCGAAGGGCGGGCTGGAACCTGCAAGATTAGTCTCCATCCCGTTGACAATCTGCTCATATGCACACTTCGTCCGAAAGGTGCCCGCCGCCGTGGCTTTCCATCTCAAGAGTCCTGCTCTCCTTCCGATAATGAGTATCTACCAAGTAGAGCTAGCAATTGATCAAATAAACACTTCTCTCTATCAAAAGCTCCCTTCTCCACTCCTAATTTCATCCCCAACTCCCACCCTCCCACACCCCCATTGCACTAACAGGAACATTCTTTCTCAAACTCAAATTCTATAATCTAGGAAATTGACTCTTTAGTGTACTCAATTACTACTAGGTGCAATTCCTTTTCTAATTACTACTAGGTACAATATTTTGATTGATTTTTTCAATTTTACCTTTACTTCTATTTGTGTTGTGCATGTGCATATTACTTTTTCAATTCCCAAGAATATACTTTACTAGGCACATCAAGCGGGCCGGGCAGCTGGGCCGCGGACCACTCAAAATTGTCGGGCTGGGCCGGTAGCTCTTGGGCCTCTATTTTCCAAGCCCGGCTGGCCCTAGGCGAGCTCAGGGCCACCGGGCCATTTTGGCCCATTTTTTTCACAAATAAATTATTTTATTTAGATTTGAAAATTATTTTATCCCGAAACCGATTGAAATTGGAAATTTGATATCTATATCAACAAATGTAGTATATTAGTTTTAAATATTATTTAAATTTGTGTTAAATATTTACACAAACAAAAGTGATTTTAGGTAGAATAATTGTAGTTTTCATTTATTATCACCCTATTTATGATATATATTCTCATCTTTCTCTTCATATACATATATATATATATATGTTGATTAAAATTATTTTGAATTTTGAAAATCAATTAGCAAGTAAAAATATTATTTTTCATTAATGTCCAAGAATAGGAGGGAGAAAAACTAAGTCGGTTTTGTTCGGTTCCTCATTTGGGTAATTTTATAATCCATTCGTTAATAAGAATTTTTTTACAAATTATAAGAATATTTTATTTTTTTGTTCTCTTTGTTGCAATTAAGTTTGCATGTGTGGGGAGCGAAATATTTGTCAATCTATGTTGTATGACCTACCTCAATGAAAACTCTTTTTTTTATATTTTTAATTTTATTCCTTTTGTGAATATATATCATGAACTTATAATCACTATCTTAGTTAAAAATTCAAATTAAAAAAAAAAAAAAAAGCTGGGCAGTGAAAGTTAGGGCCGGCCCATCCGAGCCCAATCGGCCGGTTCTTTTCGGAGCCTATATTTTCAGGCCCAGCCACGGCCTAAAACACGAGCCAACGGGCCGGGCTCGTTTTGTGAGGCCTATACTTTCTTATCAATTTTTTCTCTTTCCAATTTTAAGCGTCTTTGTCTGATATTTTACGCAATGTACAATATTTTGAATTATTTTCGAACACACAACATTCATCCATTTTCCAGTTTATTTCATCCATTTTCCATTTTTGTTTGATCTCATTTTGTTGTACATTATCACATCATACAATTTTCGTAAATATTTTCAAAATTATCACACAACAAAACCAAAATACGCACATTATTCCGAATTATATCTTGAATTATTCTAAAATAACTCAAAATCATCATACTATAACAAAAATATTCTAGAAGTATTTCCATAAAAAAATTCTTCCTGCCAAAGTTCCATCTCTCGGGAAATTTTTGCCTCCCAAAAAATAGGCGGACCTTACCTCCTCGTCGATTCGAAGAGGAGCGGATAAGCGATTTTTCCCGTTCATGAGATCAAATCATCGTCGATGTCTCGAATTCCATACCAAATTTTAGAGTTGACCAGATTATTAGAACATTGGGTGGTGAGTGCACCCACACGGCGATGAGTACACCCACCTTCTTCTTCACCGGATCTGCACCCCCATCGCACATCCCCAATCACCTTCAACAGCCTTCATAGCCTCAAACAACCAATTTCCACCACCACTCCTTCGCCGATGAATACCAACTCACCGATCTCTGCCATCGCGCCCACCGTCCATTGCGCCGCCATTACAACTCTCGCAGATGCGCAACCATTTTTCGCCACAAATCATCGCTAGAACAACGGCGCCTACAACCCTCCCTCTTGCCGCCGACAACCACCATCGTCAGGGCCATCCTCGTCGAGTTGCAATGCCGTTATGTGACCGAGATCTCTCGCCACCGTCGTGATTCATCATTGACACCAACGGCAGATTTCTTCATCGCCGTCGTCGCCGTCGTGCGACACTCTAGCATCATTCAGCATCGTGCACTCGACTTGGTGACCATCATTTTAGAGTTGACTCATCATCAACTTTGTTGTGGCGTCGTTCGGCATCGCGGTGGGTCATGGTGGGAAGAGAGATTTTCACGTCACTAATGAGAGAGAGAGAGAGAGAGAGAGAGAGAGAGAGAGAGAGAGAGAGAGAGAGAGAGAGAGAGAGAGAGAGAGAGAGAGGCCAGCAGATTATGAGAAGGGTGTGGAGATAGTGTGAGATAAATTAGAATTTTGGTGATTAAACGTGAGAAGGGGTATTTGGGTAGAAATTGTAGTGGATAGTAATTTATGTAAAGTGTTGTGGGTAGTTATTTTTGCTGAGGTAGTAATAATTTTAAGAAATTCCCATCATATTTAACTACAATTACATAAATAATTAATCATCATGCATGAGTACAATACTAGTATTATATTATATTATAACACTACCTAATATTATATATTGTTTTAACATAAATTGAATTCTCCAAAACAAACACATATCATTACAAGTCATCAAGATTTTGAGATACACTAGATTTTGAAATTTAGATTTCAAATTTCTCAAAATCTCAAAACAAACATTGATAAGTCAAGTTTATTGGTTGAATTTTGTATTTATTGTAATTATTTTATGATTTTTATTATTTTAATTCTTGTGTTTTTCTCGACTCATCTACTATTGGGCGTAATACTCTGACTTGTTATTCTTCTTGAATTTCAGTTCAATTTGGTATAAATTTTTAAGAGGTAAGACGAGACAAAATTTTATGTTGGGAATCAACACATTCATTTCATCATTAAATGACATTTTATTTCGTGTTAAAGGCACATAATGGATTTATAATGAAAGACTAATTTTTTGGGAGAGTAGAATAGAGATTAAAAACAAATTCAATGAGAATTTATGTCTCATAATGAAAAATTATGATGGAGCTCTTATAAATTGGAGGTATGTGGATGACATGAAACAAGAAAGGAAGTGAGGAAAGAAAGAGAATTAGATTTTTGCAATAAGCGTGAGAGTTAGAATTGCAATCATGCTTTGTAAATTTTATTTTTAAGTTCTTGAATTTACATTAGCCATGGTTGTTGGCTAAACACATTTTCTAGTACATGGAGATGCAAAAACTATGATTATTCAACCAATAAATTAAGTGGCGCTTGGTTGAAAATTCTTCAATGAGAATAAGAATGAGTATAAGACACCTATGATGGTTAATGAGAACAAAAAATGATAAGTTAATCATTACCTAATTTTGATTAACCTTTTCTCCTCTTATAATGGTTTCTCCTCGATCATTCCCCTTGACACCACAACCTTCTTTTGTCTTATTTTAATTCCAAATTAGAGCATAATTTTTTTGATCGGTAAATGTTAGTTTGTTAGTTGTTAGTAGTTAGATCACCAAGCACCCAAACACTCCAAGAATTTCTCCAAACAATCTTATAACTCCATTATTCGTTCCCAAAGGGAATCGAACCCGGTCTCCCACTAAAGTGAGGAACCCGGTGTAGAGGTGCTCAACGGTTCCGAACCGACAATTTCGATTTTACAAAAACTAAACCACAATCGAATCGACGGTTCGGCGGTTAGGTTTCCGTTTGAAACCGGCGGTTCCGGTTCGAACCGCCAATTTTCACGGTTTTTCCCTTTTTTAAAAATTTATTTATTTATTTATTGTGTTAGGTTTTTAATTATGTGCATTGTTACAACTTAGAATTAATATTAAAAGTAGTTGCAAGTGCAAATTAATTTATTTTACATTGAAATTGAATTTATTTTAACTTACAACTTAAAAATTACAATTGCAAAATAATTTTTTAAAATTGAAATATTATAATTTACAAGTTACAACTTACAACTTAGAGTATTTTAAATTGAAATTGAAAATATAAATGAATTTATGGAAACGAAAATATTACAATATACAAGTTACAACTTAGAATATTGAAATTGAAATATTACAACTTACAAAGTTAAAACTTACAACTTTAGAATATTGAAATCGAAATATTACAACTTACGACTTATAAGTTTTACAACTTATAAATAACTGAAATAAGGATCAATTTACAAATTAAATATACTTAAAGGAAAAGGAGAGGGATTAAAGAAATTGGACTTGAGCTTAATTTTAAGAAATTAACTTAGGGTCCGCTTGGTTGGGGAGTATTAGAAATAGGTAATGGGAATGACTCATTAATCATTCCCATTGATGATGCAAGAATTTTTCTTGCGATCTTTGACATATCGGAAATAGGTTTGTTCTCCTCGACCACCACTTTAGTATGTCAATTGAGTCACCTGCTCATCTGGTTGAAACTCAAAATTTATTGTCAAATAAGTTTCAAGTTCTTGACAAGGATTAGCACTAGATCTTGATCATTTTTAGAACGAGAATCCATATAACTATTAATTCGGCTAAAAATTCCACCGTGATTAACATTTGTACTTGTAGAACGAGAAGATGATGAAGAACTGATTAGAGTGAATTATTGCAAGAATTTTTGGTGATTAATTGCATAAATGGATGAAAAGTGTTAGTGTTTGTGCTTAAAGGTATAAAGTATCACTCTTTTGCACTAAAGGTAATATTGTATGGAGATTAATGGTTTTGCAAGGTGTTTTATCTTGGTTTTAGGGTTTTTTGAAGAATTTGACCAACCCGAGCATATAGGCATGTACACGGGAGTGAGACAAACGAGTGGGATGAAAATGGGGATCGAAGCAATGGTCGGGTGTCAAAAATTCCCTGGATTCGACCATAGGTCGAGCTCGAGGGAGCTCGGGTCGAGCTTGAAGACCAAGTGAAGAAAGGCACGAAATTAAGCCTAGCTCGAGTCGAGCCGGAGTCACTCGAGTCGAGCGAGAACCGAAGAAAAGTAGCTCGAGTCGAGGTGGAGCAGTTTTTGGTAAAAATGGGCCCATGCTTCTCCAAGCTCGAGTCGAGGTCCCCAAGTTCGACTCGAGGCACTTCTAAACCAGTTTCTCCTCCATTTAATCACCATTTGACGAAAAGCAGTATAGTTAGTTAGTTAGGAGCAGTTTCTCTACGATTTAGGGGCAATTTTCTGGGTTTCTACCCAATTTCTCACTTCTAACATACTTTGATTCAAGTTTTAGATAGATTTACTTCAATTGATCATTAGAATAGAGTTTATTCCATTAGATTGTTGATTGAGATTGTAATTTCAATTGAAGAGAATTTCAAGCTTTGTTAATTCAAGCATTTGTTAATTGTTCTACTACAATTTTGGTGATATTTTATCCTTTCCATCTTTTAATTCCTTGTTATAATGTTGGTCATGATGATTGCTTGTTTCCCATGGATTTTGCTTGTAACATCATGGGCTAATTTCTTTGTGCTTTGGGTAATTGAAATTAGGGATGAATTGATTGTTTTAGCTATAATTGTGACTAATTGATGTTTGATTAAAATAGTGGAGTATCCTAATTGATGATCCTTAATGTACTTTATGCATGTGTAGCCTTTGATTATTGTTGGATCATCCTAACAACAAACAAGAGTTGAGTTAACATAGTTTGTGATTAATTGACGGATATGTGTGTATGATCGTATATGTTTGATGCTTTGCAATCGAGAGATTCCTTGCATGTAGAACCTTCACAATTAGGCATTGTATGATTAATAGAGATATTGTTGTATGATGTTCAGTGTTCTCTATTTTGATTGAACTTCATTTGGTGCAATTATAGATGTGATCGAGGGTTCCTTAATTGAGATTATCCGAAACATACTTCTCCCCATTTGCACTTCGTTGAAGTTAGGTCCATTTGTTTCTCGTTCATAGCTTTGCTAGATGTTTGATTGCATTTTATATTTCATATGATTGCATTAGTAGATTGATTAGATAAAACCACATTTGCTTCAATAGTCGTGATCAACTCGTATCCTAGGGCCTCATTGCATTCATATCTCGTGGGTTCGATAATTTGGTTGGGTCGTAATAATACTTGCATGAAAAATACCTCAATCAAGAACTAGATTGACCAACTCTAAGATCCAAATTAACTTGTGATCCCGCATACTCTCTAAATAAATCTTCTAAAGTATGTTAACTCTAGACATTATTTCATTCACATTAGGACGTACATCACTATATTGATCAAAATCCGTTATTTGATCACCACATGGATATAAAGCTTCATAATATAATTTCAACATATCTTCTAAACCCTCTAACCTAAACATAAGATCAAATAATTTCGCAACTAAATATAAATCGGGAATAGTAGAAAAATATTTCATCTATTTTTCCATCATAGAAAACACCAAAGCATGTAACATGGGATCATGCATATTTTCACGTAAAATTCCAACAATTCGTAGATAATGATCAAGAGCAAGATGAATAGAAGGTTCACAAATTTTAGACATTGCTAAAGTAGCATCATCGAAAATTCCCAAAATTGCACATATCTTCACACATGGATCCCAATATTGAGGATATAAACGAAAATCAAAATTTTCTTGATTAAAAAATGACAAAAATCTTGTTTATATTTCAGACTCCTCAATAATTTATACGTTGAATTCCACCGAGTTGAAACATCAAGATAAATTTTTTTGGATGCAAACCATTACTTCTACAAAATAGTTTCCATTTTTTCATCAAACTACCACGTCTTGTCAAATAAACAATAGCATCTTTAATAGGAGCAATATGCTCTCTCAAAGCATGTAAACCATCTTGAACACATAAATTCAAAATATGACACATACATCTAACATGAAAAAATCTTCCACCAAAGGCACGGTTGACAAATCTCTTTTAAATCTTCTATACTAGTGGTATTAGCACTTGCTTTATCAAAACCTATTGAAAAAAATTATTTTTTAAAGTATAAGTATCTAAAATATCATGCAATTTATCTCTAATATTAGGGGTGGAGTGTACGATATTAAAATCTTTATAAGCAATTAATTAATCTTTTGTGTAAAATCCAAGAATTAATCATTAGTCCATTGACAAGTAACTCCAATATAAGAATATTTTTTAAAATTATCACTTCAAATATCAACACAAATTGAAACTTTGACACTTAGATCGGCAAAAAAATTAATCATAACATATTTATATTCACCAACAACTTTAGCAACATCACGAGTCCAAGTAGAATGTGAAACTTTTTTTGCGCATGGTTGAAGACTAAGTTGAACTATTTCAATAAACATAAAATTATCGGAAGTACTAAAAGGAAGATGTTGAACGCAAATCATTTCAGCTAAAAGTTTTTATAAGCAATTTGATCATATTTCCATATATTAGTAGGATTAGAAGCACTTACCTTACCTTGAACTCCGCCACCGAAGAACTCGGTATATCCATGACTTGAAATTTGTGTTTGGCTCATTGCACTTCCCCACTCGGCTGGATGCTTCGTATTTGTGTGGCCATTCAACGTTCCATAACGATTACCCTCTGTGAATGCATATTTCATTCCACAATAGTTGCAAATTGCTTGGAATTTATCCTTCCCATTAGCATCCTTCCCTATTTAATTCTTTTTATAGTGACGAGTAAAATTCATGGATTTCAAATTTTTTTGATTGGTTTGAATCCGGAGTTGGCACTTCTTGATCGTCACTTTCTTCTTGAGTAGACGGGACTCGTCGTGGTGGAGCAGGTGGCATTTGAGATTGGGGTTGATCATCATCCGAAAATAAATCGTCATAACCGGGACCAAGAGTTTCGTGAATAGCATCACGATCATCTTCAAGATCAAATATTCGAACATTTGAAGGTTGAGTAGGATGAAAGGGGGTGGAGAAGAGGAGGTGGAAGGAGCTTTGTCCTTTGATGATTTCTTGCAAAACATATTTTTTTGGCTAAGAGTATAAGTGTATAAGTAATAAAAATGATTAAAAAGAGTAAATGTAACTAAATAACTAATAAAAATTGAGAGTTGCTTGAAAATTGAGAGAGAAGAGTTGAGAGATTGGTGTAAGAATTGAGTTGGAGGGAGAGGGTATTAGAATTGGAAAAAAAAATTCACGGCAACCGTCGGTTTCGGTTTCGATTGAGCCGTGGTTCGCCCTAACGGTCACATGATCATGGCCGTAGATCTCCAACGGTCAAATGATCTTGGCCATTAATTCAAAATTCAAATTTAAATAGAATATAAAAACCACCGAAACCGCTGGTTTAAGCAGCCAAACCGGCGGTTTCGGTTAAAGCTGGCGATTTTCGATTTTTAAAAACCTCAAACCGAAATCGGGCGAGAATATGGTGGTTGCGATTCGGTTTTAAACCAAAACCGGCCGAATCAAGCGGTTTCGGTTCGGTTTCATTTTTTAGATACCTCTAACCCGGTGGCCGGGTGGGCTAAACTACTCGATTTCCAAATTAGAGCATAATACTTGTGATGTAATTACCATGTAAATAATTCTTCCTCCAATATTCTAGGGACATAGAGGAAGAAGACATTTCATTCACATTCACATTCACATTCCCATTAAAGAATTTACAACCAAGCGCCCTAAAGAGTAACGTTGTTCTTACCTTTATTCATATTATTTCGTTATTTAATTTTCACGCTTGCATATTTTGATTGATAGATTAATTAAGTCTTGCCAACTGAATTCTCGTCTATTAATTGACTCCCGCTATATCACGTAACATAATCCGTAATTGTTGTGCTTGTGTGATTATTGCAGCAGTAAAATTATGAAATTTAGGTTGTATGAATCGAGCGTCTCATTTTCATAATCTAGCATGCTTAATTATTTTGATTCTTAACGCATCCTAAAAATTGAATTTTGGATACATGTTCTAAAATTATTTGTTGGAATAGATTGACTAGAAATCGTATTTCTAGTTCAATTACACTTAAGAAATAATATGAACTAGTAGGTTGTACCACTAGTTAAGGGGCATGGATACCAGATAAAGTAAGAATTAATTGGAACTACAAATTTAATTGGTTAAATCATTGTAGAAGAAAGTATCCTTGGGCTAGACTATTTAGTTTATTAGTAACATTTCATATTTACAATTCTTAATTTATATATTTTGCATGATTATTAATCTCTTGAAACAAACCAACCCCCACCCCTTTTTATTATTTTTTTCGCACAAATTGATTTAATTAGATTAAACTTTTCCTTGTGGGTTCGACTCTTGCTTACTCTACTACAGTAGTGTACGGAAAATTCATCACAAATTGGGTATCGGCGAAAGCACACTAAACATACTTATGACTAATTTAGCAAGATTATGAGCCATGATAATCTTGTCCCGCGACAGCAAGAAAAACACCATTAAAAGCATGGACTTTGAATTAGTAGGTAAATGTTATGAAAATATATAGACATCCATGAGCTTGGATAATCGAAGAACAATCATGTTACGTTGACAAACCATGGCTAGAGCCTCTCAAATACAACAAATTTTAAAGTGTTTATATATGATAAGAGTTTAAAATAGAGATAAAATGTGTAAAAATATAGGGTACAACAAGGACTCTTAGAGAAATAAGGATTGAGTCTTCTGATGGACTTAAGTTGTTTGTGTTCGACCTAAATACGTAATTTATGTCCATCAACATGAGAGTGAAAATGTACCTCTTTCTTTTATTGTACTTTGGTAGGATAAATAGTTTTTATTTTTATTTTTATGCTATATAGTAGTACTTCCTTCATTCCACTTTGAGCTTCTCATAGTGGAATTTCATGAGTTAAAAGAGTATTGATATAAAATTAGATAGTACAAATAATGTGATTAAAAAGAAATAAAGTGAAGTGTAAAAATATTTAAGAGTAAAGTGGTGGCAATTGATATAAATAAAAAGAAATGATATTTATTTTTGTTATTTGGAACTATTTTAGTTTTTATGCTTAAAGTGTAGACTTATGAACACTATGTAATTGTTTTGTCTTTTGATGTGTTTTTAGAATTTAAATATTAATTTTTGCACATAATTTTAAATTTTTTAAAAATGTAAAATATTTCGGTTTGATCGAGACCGAAACCAAACTGAGATATTTCGGTTACCGACCGTTTGGTTTAGAAAATTTCGATTCGGTGTTTGGGTTGAGAAAAAATTCTTTACGCAATTCGATTTGGAGGTTTTGGACGGTTCGGTGGACCGAATCGATCGATGCACACCCCTATTTAGTGGAGGTGTGTCACTTGTTTTTAAAAAATAGAATATATGAGAGGGACACTTAAAATGAAAAGATAAGAATCTTATTGTGCGATGAGTCGCAAAATTATTTACTTTTTTTTAACTATTCAATAAAGTTTAATGCGTAGTCGGGTGACTCTCAAGTGGGGCGAAAGACAAATCACCCTAGGCCCGAAATTTTGGGAGCCTACTCTTACTTGTATATTGACAATGTGTTATGTGTTTCATATACATTGTAAGCTTACTTTATTTCACTTTTCAATTTCATCCAATTTTTTATATTGTTGGTCAAATATTTGATACTTTTGGTTAAATATTTATACTTTAAATGTTATTTTTGTTGGCCCCACGGATTGAGTGAATATTAAAGAACTTAGATAACCTTCTAGTGAAAATCTAGAGGGGGTTGTATAGATTTTCAAATCCTATTTCAAAGACAAGATTATCTATTCAAAGTATCAAAGCTATGCAGCAGAAACTGATTTTAACTCAATCTTTAAGGATCAAAAGCAATCAATATGAATCAAATTGAATTTGTTTGAATGTTTGATGAATAACCGGATAAGTAAAAATAAGAAATAAAGAACACCGGGAATTATAGTGGTTCGGATCAAATAGATCCTACATCCACTCTCCTTCTTCAACTTGAAGAAGGGCCTCGACTACTTACTATCTTACTCACTTACAAAGTTACAATTATGAACTTGTGAAGATTCCTATCTTCGATCCTATCTTCAATCTGCCTATTTCTCTGGAAACTTGAAGATTACAAAGTGCGAGAAGTGTTGAAAATATACAAACAAGTGTTCTACAAACACTTAGAACTTTTGAATATTGCTTTGAAAACTTTTAATGCTCTTTTGAAAATCGTGAGTGAGTGATGTGAATGAGAGTGCAAAATTATATGTATACTTTTTAGAATCAGCCTAAATTTATTTATAAGCTTGAGTAACGGTTAGTTTGTTGTAACAAACTAAAAACCGTTTAACAAACTTATTCTTGAAAACTGCCTTGACCTCGGTGATCTTGGTCTAGTTGTCTGCGGTGACTTGGTGAAGACTTGTCTTTCTTATTCTACTCAGATTGTCTCGACCTCGTCTTGAGCTCTTCATTATTGTCTCCAACAAATTACTATCTCAAGCTCATCTTCGATGACCTTCACTTTCTAGTCCTCGGTGATATTTCTAGCTTTACCTAGTCCGGTCACCTAGTACTTAGACTTCTTTACCTCAATTTGCTCTATACAATCAGCTAGTCATCCGACTTTACATGAGTTGACTTTAATCTATCTACTTTTAACTCATCAAAACTTCTTCCGATCTAAAAATTTCCCCCTTTTTGATGAAGTTAAAGCTGTAAGAAAGAAACAAGCTCACAACCGGTGTTAGTCAAGGTTATTCAAGATAAACAGATGAGCACATTAAAACACATAAGCATTTAGTTCAGATTTATTCACATAAGAGCACTTAATTCACACTTAGAAAAGTTTTAGAGTTTTTGGAAAAGATTTAAGAAAAGATTTAAGTCTTAACACTTTATCGATGATTAGTACTTAGAAAAATTTTAAGTCTTAGGACTTAAAAAAATTTTAGAAAATTTTAATCTGAGATGGAAGTTTCCTCGGATGATTAACACTTAGAAATTTTTAAGTTTTCTTAGAAAGCGATAAAGAAAGCTTAAAAAAAATATAAGACAAGATAAATCGAGATAAGATCAAGTATATTCATAGATGATTTACAAGATTACAAAATGCTTGAGATAAGAAAGAAAGATAAGGAAAAGAAAATCCTGTCTTATTAGACACCCCATTGATTTGCTTCTCGGAATGACCACCAAGTGAAGACTCATTTTTGTAGCAGCTTCAATTCTTCTTCACTTTTGAGTCCCGACTGACTTCGGCTTTGACAACGATGCCTTTGACCCGATCGAAGTCAATAGTTCCATCGGCATTGGTCTTGGGTCCGCTATCTCATAAGTGGGGCACAAAGATCGGCGTTAAAAATCTTGTCTGCCTCATCAATCGGTCGATGGTAGAGATTGGCATCTTCTTTTTCTATCCACTCATGCCATCTTAGGTCTTCTTCTTCACCGATGATCCGAACCTTTCGTGATATACCAGTACATCCATCCGCATCCGATTCTTTTCTTTATATTCCTTTGAGTATTGGCTGCGACCACTTTTGACGGGTTGGTGATCGATGGTAAGGACGAAACTACTCCTCGTCTGCCTGACTTCATGACCCACTTTCTTATATCCCCTGCTCCACTCTATCTACAGCCCCTTATTTTTCTTCTTCATTCTCTTCCTCTCCCTTTCCCGTACAGGCCTTTTCTTGCCTTATTCTCCTCATCTCCTCGGATAAGTTCGAGTAATTAGGCTCCCTTTTTCTTTTCTCAACCTCGGGTTGATTTTTACTGATTATCGCCTTGGCCGGAGACCTTTCGAGACATTTTTCCCTTACCCTTGCTTCGACCTCACTGTCTTCTTAGATTCTTTCATACTCGCCATCACCAGCGAGACTTTTCTTCTTCTTCCTTCTTCCTTCTTCCTTCTCAACTCATCTTCCCTCGGGGCATCTTCAAGCTGACTCGGCCTCGGGTGGAGAGCAGCCAACTCATCGGATTTGAGTCCGACATCCTCCTTAGCGCTTCCAGCTCTCCGCTATCTTGGCCTTTGTGCCCACTTCTTTCTTTGTCTCCTCAATGGCAACCGAGAGGGTTTGTCTTCTTTCTTGCTCCGCCCTTTCCCCTTTTTAACTTCGTCGGCTAGGTCTCACACTTCTTTTCGAGATTATTGCATTTTACCCCGAAGAGTGACCGGTCCATGGCTAACGCGTCTACTACTATTGCATTATACTCTTTCACCTGATTTTTCAATTCGAGCACCTCCTCCAAAGTGCCTTAACCTTTTCACCTAAGACAGAGTTAGTCAAAGTAGTAATCTTATCAATTAGATTTACCTCGACTTCCCTCATGCTCGCTATCATTGTCTCCGTTACAACTTCGACCATTTTCTTCGTCTTTTTCTCCATCTTTTTGGAGAAGGCACTCTTCATCTTCCTTTCCATTTTAGACACGATTAAAGAGATGCCGATTCTTTGGGCTGAGGTCACGGTCGTCATCCTCGAGATGAGGATTCAGACGAGGAGGAGGGTTTGGGGTTCTTTTGAAGGAGGTATGGGGGAGGGAGAACGCATTCGGATGTCCTCCAAAAATGAGTAAGAAGAGGTTTCGATTTCGGGAAGAGTGGTTGTTTGTGTTTGAGGAGGGAGAGAGGATTGGGTTTCGGGAAGAGGGATGGAGGATGATGATGGTTGTTACGAGTGAGTTGTGGCTGGTACGGTTGGTTCGGTTGGAGTGGAGACAGATTCAGATGGGGTTGTGGTTTGACTGTTTGGAATGAGTGGGAGTTTGGGACAATGTGGGCCATTTGTTGAGGCTCGAGGTGCCGGCCGGGCACACCTCTTCATTGCCGGAAGGAGATAGAGAGAGAGACAAGGAAGAATTAGTACCTTCTTCCCGAATGGGGGATAAGGCGGCTTCCTTGATCGGCGAAGGAATTTGTTTGGTGACCTCGGTCTATCTCGGAGCACAGGAACTTCTTCAGCTGCAGAGTAGAGGATTCAATTTGTTGTTCCGAGCTTTCGGATGACTCGGAGGCCTAAGGTTTAGTTCGAGGTCTCTTCAAGAATAAATTGAGTATCTTTGTCGGATTCCTCGTCAAGGTTGGTTGGAAAGGGCGGTGAGGACTCCTCTGCCGCTTTCTTTTCCGAGGTCTTGACCAACCTCCTTCTTGTTCTCCTTTGAGGAGAGCTTGCACCTACCACCGCCTCCTCAACAGATACCACCACGGTCGCGGGAGGATCGGCTAGTATCTCCTCGAGCAGAACAACCTCTCGGTTCAAGAAACTGTCTCCTTGCTTCTTCTGCCGCCGCTGCTCTGTTCTCGGGCGGATTCGACTCATCATCGGAGTCGCACTCCCCAAGTCTCTCATTCTTGGTCGGGATGCCCTTCTCGCTTTTGAGAACTTCTTAGCTCCCACTCTCCAGTCAATCGACTTGTTCAACCCTTCGATCAACACAGTAATTTTGTTAAACAGACTTACCGTGGTGGTGAGATCCATCCTTCAAGGTCGATTTGAAAGTCGGCCTCTTCTTTTCTTCATTCAACCTATTTATCAACATTTGCACCCAATTTGCTTGAACACCATCCACGATTGCTAACATACAACACAACCTCGGGCTTAGATAGCCCATCATGAGAACTTTGGTCACCCAGGCTGTCTTTGTCACTATCGTCATCAAAGAACCTATATTTTCTCCTCAAAGAAATTCTTTTTCAATTCTCTTCGTGTCCCTCGTATGTGACTCGCCATCAAGTCAAAGGACTCTTCCCATTCATCTTCCTTGTACGTCAATGGATTTACTCCTTCCATTGATGTATCAAAGATTCGAGTGATGGTTTCTCTGGGATAAGAAAGTATTGTACCATCTACCTTTGTGTTGAATCCCTCCGGAGTATCCGCCATATTTGTCGAAATTCTCGCTCCCAATAAATCTATGATTTTGTTCTAGGGTGACTTCATCGAACGAAACCTCTCAAACTCGGCTCTTTCCAATAGTTGGAGAATCTCGGAGGATTCTCTGTCTCGAAGTCAACGTACATTTTACGCCTTGATTTATTTTCGAAGATTTCTTCATTCATCTTGAAGTTGGATATAGAAGTGGATAAGTAGACAGTTTGTGACGTTTAGTGGTTTTTGAAGAGAAAGCCATAGTAAGAACTGGTAGTGAAAATTTTGAGAGAGATTGCGAGAAATTAGGCTAGAATTTTGTAAAAGTGAATTTTGAAATGAGGAGGGTAAGTTTTTAAATCGGGAGGAGAGAGAGGGAAAATCGGAAAAGATGATACGTGGCAAAATCGTAAATATTTTTACCGTAGATTGACTAAGGCGCCTGAAAATATCAACGGTTATGCGAAATAGTCGCTTCACCTTCAGCGTGTGGCATTAACTCGCCTTGAAATATGTAAAAGTAATCTGTTTAACCTACTACGAATTTGACGGCTAATAGGGTTCCTTTATGCAAAGGTAGTAAGTATACTGACGTAAGCGAAATATACCTTACTTTGCATAAAGGTTTCCTATTTCAGCCGGGTTTTATCGTACTTGGTTAAAAACGACCTTATCTTTGAAGATTTCTCTAGGTCTGATTATTTTGAAAGCAAAAACTTTTAAAAGCAGAGTTAATTTTGTGCGAGAATTTAAATAAAAGGTTTTTAAGGACACAACTCATCCGAAAAGTTTTGGAATAGATGAGTCATGAGAATAATTTTGAAAACAAGTTTTGAAGTAAACAAGGAACGATGTGAACAAATGAGGAGGTTTATCGGTTTAAAAGATTCAAGCCGATCTAACAATGTTGATCTATTACCCTGCTCCTGCAGATACATAAACTCAAGAAACCATTAGTAGCCAAAGTAAGTCGATAGGATGCAATTAGTCATCTGCTTTGAGGAAATCAACTGACTATTGAGTCCTTGTGCGATTTACTTGATGTCGATAAGCAATTGTCAAGTCGATAAGGTCAATATGACTAATCCTTGATTCCTAAAAAGGAGATCAATGATATCGGCTCTGTGATTGTCCTTTGACACATATCAAGTCCGACAATTCTTTCTAGACAAGATTTAAAGAAAGGAAAAGAAAGAAAGGAAATACAAGATACAAACAAAAGAAACTATAAATCAACCAAGGATGCATCAAGTAATCCTAAATTTAAACATAACTCCTTAAATCTAGATTCGGCTAAGGGTTTTGTAAGTATATCTGCTCTTTGAGGCTCGATTGCTATCTTTTCTATTCTAATGTCATTCTTCTCAACATGATCTCTGATTAAATAATGCCTAATATCTATATGCTTACACATAGAATGCAAGACGAGGTTGTATGTCATAGCTATTGCACTATTACTATCACAAGTAAATAGGAACAGATGATGTTAGAATGTTATAATCCCTAAGTCAGCCGGCTAATCCAGAGGAGCCGAGAGCAACACTACCACCGCCATGTATTGATTTCGATTGTGGAGGTTGCAACAGATGTCTGCTTCTTAGATAACCAAGAAATTAATTTGTTGCCTAAAAATTGACAAGTTCCAGAGGTGGATTTCCTATCAATTTCTGACCTCCAAAATCGAGTCCAATAACACAAAGCTCGAAGTTGTCATCGAGATGGGTACCATAACCCAACCTCAGTAAAGTCGCTTTAAGATATTTAAGGATTTTCTTAGTTGTCTCCAGATGAGTTTTCTTGGGATTTGATTGAAATCTTGCACATATCCCTACCGCAAAGGCTATGTCCGGCCTACTTGCGGTGAGATATAACAGGATCCAATCAATCCATGATACTCCGTTGCATCCGTGGGTATCCCTGCTCATCCGAATCCATAGAGAAGTTAGTTGTCATAGGTATTTTAACTTTCCTATTAGTAGTCATCCCAAATTTATTTATAAGGTCCTTAGCATACTTAGTCGATGTATAAATATGCCCCTACTCGTCTGCTTAATTTGCAAGCCTAGAAAGTATGTTAATTCTCCCATCATAGACATCTCAATCCTATTTTTCATGAGAACACTAAATTCTTCACACAAGGTCGACAGTGAACCAAATATGATATCATATACATAAATTTGAACCAATAAGATGTTACCATCTATTTCCTTCCTAAACAAGGTTCTATCTATCTTACCTTTTGAGAAACCACTTGATATCAAGAATTTAGACAGGTATCATACCAAGCCACAGGTGCTTGCTTTAGTCCATATAGAGCCTTATGGAGTTTATAGACCTTGTTATTGATCCTAAACCACGGGGTTGTTCTACATAGACTTCTTCAAGTAACACACCATTTAGAAAGACAGACTTGACATCCATTTGAAAGACCTTGAAAGATTTAAAGGCGTGCAAATGCTAGAAACAACCTTATTGCTTCTAATCGCAATCAAGCATAGGTTTCATCATAGTCTATCCCCTCGGTGTGAGTAACCTGTGCTACCAATCTTGCCTTATTACGAACAATAATGTTGTTTTCATCGATTTTATTCTTAAACACTCATTTGGTACCTATAATCTTTCTATGTAAGGGTCTGGCCCACCAGCCTCCCAAACATTTTGTCTTTCAAAGCGATGCAATTCTTCCTGCATGGTCTGTTATCCGGTTTGGATCGGATAGAACCTCCTCAATAGACTTAGGTTCGAGAAGTGAAACATAGCGACTAAACATACTTTGAGAATCTAACATCGTTCGTATCTGAACACTACTAGATGGATCCCCAATGATCTCCGATCGGTGGATGATAACTTCTCATCCTTTTGCCTACTTGAGTTGAAGTACCCTCATCTGTAGACTCGGGTAGGTAACTCATGATTCTTCTGAGCGACGTCCCCCTTCATCTACCGACTGGCCGATCGGATGATGTCAAGAGTGTCTCCTCGGATGGAACTGAAGAGGAGTTGCCTTGATTCTCGGATGGGGATTCTTCATCATCCTGAATCAATCAAAACTAGGCGAGATAAATTGTCCTTTGTTTAGTTTTAGTTAGTTCAATTTTATCTAGATCATTGGT
Source organism: Paraleonurus japonicus (assembly GCA_030762865.1). Lineage (NCBI taxonomy): Eukaryota > Viridiplantae > Streptophyta > Magnoliopsida > Lamiales > Lamiaceae > Paraleonurus > Paraleonurus japonicus. The sequence goes on from CM061058.1 coordinate 7,820,864, forward strand.
TATTTGATTCACTTTATCGAAAAAGTATGTAATTCATCAAATACCACATGAAGAGTTTTCTCCACACAAAGAGTTGTCTTATTGAAGACTCGAAGGCTTTGGAAGTGTTGGAATATCCCAAGAATATCCCATCACCGCCTTAGCATCAAAAGTCATCAACTTAGACTTCCCATTGTTAGGGATGAAGCATTTACACCCAAAAGCACGAAAGTATGAGATTCTTGGAACCTTACCTTTCCAAAGCTCATAAGGTGTCTTACCCTTGCTCTTGGTAGTAAGCATCCGTTCGAGTGTAGCAAGCGGTGTTGATAGCCTCGGCCCGTAACCTATGAGGTGTTCCATACTCATTAGCATGCTTCTTCGCTTCTTTGAGAGTTCTATTTCTTCTCTCCACAACTTCATTCTGTTGTGGTGTTATAGCCGAAGAAGTCTCATAAACTATACCATTCTCATTCGTATAGTTAGATAAACAAGAATTCAGTTCCCTTATCACTCCTAATTTTAATAATATTAACACCTTTCTCATTCTCGAATTTGTCCGAACAGATCGGGATCTTGTTCATAGTCTTATTCTTTTTGAAAAGAAATATTACCAAGTATATCTAGAAAAGTCATCAACAACTACAAGGGTATACTTCCTTCCACTAAAGCCGAGTGGTGAAACAGTCCAAACAAATCAAGATGAAGGAGTTGTAAAACTCTTTCGAGATGAGGATGTGTTAATACTTTTAAAAGAGTGTCTCGGGCCGTTTACCTTTTTGACAAGCATCACATTTCGGTCGGTTGAACAAAGCTTCTCGTAGCCCTTTGACAAGATTCTTCTTAGCTATTTTGCTAAGGGTTTTGAAATTCAGATGACTAAGCCTTTTATGCCATAGCCAATCGAGATCAACTCAACCTTTAGCTACAAGACATGTATCTTTGGGGCAACTATTAAAATTAGTCACATAGACATTACCATTCTCAAGCCGCTTAAGAGTACCTAGTCGAGGAACTATCTAAGATATCACACTTATCTTTAGAAAATTTAACAAGAAAGCCTTTATCACAGTAGTTGGGAAATGATAACAAATTATGCTTTAAACCTTCTACAAAATAAACCTCGATATACCCGAACATCCTTTATAATTAATGTACCAACTCCCTTAGTCTCTGTCTACGCTTATTATCTCCAAACAAGACTCTAGGACCATCAATATTCTCAAAATTTGATAATAACTTCTTATCACAAGTCATGTCTTTGTGAACAACCACTTTATATGTACTAGATGGAAGCTAGAATCTCCTCTTTTAATGATAGTCCCTGGGATTCCTGCAAGACATTAAGTATGAGGTACCCTAGTGATCTTGGGTCCTTTTAGGTCAATGATCACTTTAGGTATCCAGCACAAACATCTCATTCTTTAATAACAAATCAGATTGAAGTTGTCTACCAAATTTGTCCACAAATATATCACACTTAAATGAGAATCTATTGAAGTCGGATTTGGTGACTTTCTTAAACTTTGGAAATAAGGGATAGCATCTCGCTTCTCCCATCAAAAGAGCTATAATAAGAATTCCTCTTATTCTTGATTCTTGGAACCCTCTTTGTCGATTTGGATTTCTCATCCGATTTTTATTTTTAGATTAGGATATGCAGTCCTCATCCGACTCGTGGTTTCCAAGGTCCAATTTTGACTTTTTTGATGTTTCAAAGCCTTCACAAATTTCCTTGGTTTTGAAACTTCTAATTTATTATTCCTATCATAGCCAAGTCCTCGCTTTTATCATGAAATTTTTGAGAAGTTTTAAAGATATGGTCTATGGTTGATTGTGAGTTATTAACCTGCTCATTTAGAAGACAAGCTTCTCATTGGCCTTCTTAATTAACTCATTTTCATTACAGACCACTTCAAATTTAGCTTTCAAAGATTTCAATTCATTCTCTAATCTTTCAAAGTGCACTAGGTGAAGTACTAGCCTCACTGCAAACATTCCCCCTTGAATGTTTCCTCGGACTTAGAGTAGTTTACAACTTGTTTGCCTTTAATTAGAATCTGAATCTGATCTTTTAAAGTTAAATTTTCAGTCTCTAATTGTTTATTTGCACTTAGAGACATCTTTAAATCTTTCAAAAGTCCCCTGGATTACAGTTTGGTCATTGTGCAGAGACATTTGTAAGATTCATTATCGGTTGAGGAATAGTAGTCTACCTCTTTGGCCATCGGACAAACTTCATCGTCGATCCAAAATCGGATGAAGATGATGATGATTCTTTTTCCTCAGCAAGAAGAGCTCTCTCGATCTCGCAAAACGCCTATCTCTCTTCTTCCTTTTCTCCTCTCTTTCTTTAGGAGTCACCGGGACAGTCATAGCCGAAGTGCTCTGGCTTGTTACAGGTGTAACAAGTATCTCCCGGTCTCGATTTAGGGTGATAGGATTCTTTCTTGCGGGAGATTTATATCTTCTTGTGCGATTTCTTCTTTTGTCATCATCTGTTGATTCATCATCTTTTCTTTGGATCTCGATCTGTCCCTCTCTCGCAAATTTCAACTTGTTACGCTTTATATTTCATCCTTAATCGATCATACCTTTTTGTTAACAAAGCCATCTGTTCCTTCAAAGATAGATCACTCCTTTAGGTTCATTACAGCCTTGTCTTCTTTGTTGACAAAGACAATCTTAGATGAGGTGCTCGACTCCATCTCATCTTCCTCATCTTCTACTTATGTCAAACTCATAACCCTTCAAGTGTGAGAACAAATTGTAATGAGTCATAGTAGTAGAGATCTTTAGTAGCTTTAATCAAATTTTCCTTTTCCCTCCAAAGCTTGGTTAGAGATCTAAGGATTTTATTATTGATTTCTTTTTCATATATCATTCCAAGACTAGTGGCTCTATTGATCGATTAGTCATTCGCATATCCAACGATCAATAGTTTCACCCTCTTTCATTTTAAAGACATCAAAGATGGAGAACAACTTGGAGCTTGTTCTCCTTCACTGATCTGTGCCTTCGCACATGTTGGATAGGGTATCCCACATCTCTTTGGCTGTTTTACACTTCTTAACTTTTTCGATCCAATCTTTCTTGAGTGTCTCGATAATCTCGGTTCTTGCCACTTGGTCTAGATTGTGAACCTTTCTTTCGTTATTTGTCAACTCAAGACTTTTCTTTTCTTGCCTAACCCTTGTCTCTGAAGCTCTGTTCCATCACTTGTACCTCCATGATAGAATTTTATAGGACCTCCCTCTAGAACTTCCTCCATACGATCATGAATTGCTTTCATATGAATTTTCATTCTAAATTTCCAATAATCGTATTCTTCAATAGAGAATTCGTAGGCTCCTGGTTTTCTTACTTTTGACAGTTGACATAATGAATCAAGAAACTCAATAAAGACTTGTTAGCAAAGTTAGTGAATCGAAAATAGAGAAATTGATTTAAAACACAATTTGTAAACTTTCAAGACCACAAATATATATCGAAACACTTAACACCGCTCCGATACCACTTGTTGGTGAATATTAAAGAGCTTAGATAACCTTCTTGTGAAAATCTAGAAGGGGGTTGAATAGATTTTCAAATCCTTTTTCAAAGACAAGATTATCTATTCAAAGTATCAAAGCTATGCAATGAAACCAGATTTTAACTCAATCTTTAAGGATCAAACGCAATCGAATATGAATCAAATTGAATTTGTTTGAATGTTTAATGAATAACCGGATAAGTAAAAATAAGAAGTAAAGAACACCAGAATTATAGTGGTTCGGATCAAATAGATCCTACATCCACTCTCCTTCTTCAACTTGAAGAAAGGTCTCGACTACTTACTATCTTACTCACTTACAAAGTTACAATTACAAACTTGTTAAGATTCCTATTTTCGATCTTATCTTCAATCTGTCTATTTCTCTGGAAACTTGAAGATTACGGTGCGAAGTGTTGAAGATATACAAACAAGTGTTCTACAAACACTTAGAACTTTTGAATATTGCTTTGAAAACTTTTAATGCTCTTTTTGAAAATCGTGGAATGAGTGATGTGAATGAGAGTGCGAGAATTATATGTATATTTTTTTAGAATCGTGCCTAAACTTATTTATAAGCTCGAGTAACGGTTAGTTTGTTGTAACAAACTAAAAACCATTTAACAAACTTATTCTTGAAAACCTCTTGACCTCAATCGATCTTGGTCTAGTTTTCTGCACTGACTTGGTGAAGACTTGTCTTTCTTATTCTACCCGGCTTATCTCGACCTCGTCTTGAGCTCTTCATTATTGTCTCCAACAGGATGACTATCTCAAGCTCGTCTTTAGATGACCTTCTCTTTCTAGTCCTCACTGATTTTTCTAGCTTTACCTAGTCCTGGTCACCTAGTACTTAGACTTCTTTACCTCAAATGCTCTATACAATCAACTAGTTATCCGACTTTACATGAGTTGACTTTAATCTATCTACTTTTAACCCATCAAAACTTCTTCCGATCTAACAATATTTTAAACTTGATATTTTAAATTTAAGGGTTAATTACATAAAAATACATGACATTTTAAGTGTTTATCAATTACAACATGACCTTTTAAAATTTGCAATTTGATACATGACCTTTTAAAATTTGCAATTTGATACATAACCTAATTAATTGTTGCAAATTGATACACTGGTTAGATTCCGGCGATACTTACGCTTATGTGGCAACCGAAACTGCCATGAAAAACACGTCACACACGCCACGTCGACACTAAATCAAATTTTTATTTAATTTCAAATAAATAATTTTTAATTTCAAACAAACATTGGCAAGGAATTGACCGAAATTTTTGAACCCTACAACAACGATTTTGAGCTTCGTTGACTGAGCGAAGCGATGGATGAGGTGTGCCTCGTAGTCGTACGGCTGCGCCTGGTTAGTTGCATTGACACGGAGACTGCGGCGAGGAGTAAGGGAATAACAATTAGTCGGAGTGGCAGTGGGGAAGGAGGGAGGTGCGGGTGGTGCCGGCCGAGGTTGTCGGCAACGTCTGGGCGGTGGTAAGTTGAGTGGAAATGAAGAAAATCATTGCTCCGACTTGCAAAATACGGTGCTAAATTAGAGTAGTTAATGAAGGGGCGAGAGTATATATAGATATAAACATAGATGTATAGGTGGAGACATATGTGCGTGCAGGGATGAAGTTCGTGGAAGATAGAGGGGGTTTGGTGTATGTTTTTTTGAATCTTTTGTACATGTATTATAGGCATAAAAGTATCATTAAAAAAAGTGTTTGTTTGAAATCTATAATCTATAATATATATATATATATATATATATATATATATAAATAAGTGACTAAGAGTGTAAATTATTTTTGGACCATTTTAACCACTCATCTTTTATTTCATACGATTTGTCCTTTTGTTTTGTTTAATTTGTAATATAATTTTTACTTGTCTTTTTCACACAGATCTCTCATAACATAATGATGTTACATCTCCTATTACATTAATTAGATTTGTGCCACATGTACATACAATTATATTAGGATGTTATTCTCTTATTTGTAAATTTTGATGTATGTACACGTGGCGCAAATCTAATTAATGTAACATGAGATGTAACATCATTACGTAACAGAGATTCGGACCGGTCTTTTTATGTATCTACCGCTTTATCCATATTTACTACTTCATTTATCAATATTACATTTACCATTTTTAAATTAAATTGTATTATTAACTTAGGAACGCAAAATCATATATCCAAGCATGTGCACTACTCTTTCTATTTTCTTTTTATTGATTTCCACTTTCAACAATAAACAAAGATTATTTTAACGTAATGGTATTTTTGTAATTCTTAGGTGTTTGAAGGATATATACGATAATGGTTAGCCGCCCGGATATCACATTTTTATATTATTTTTATTTTAACTATTTTATTTTTTTATTTTAGATATTTCTAAGGTACAAAATTTTGATCCATCATTTTTTATTATTGATCTAAATCATTCAAATTATTTTTCAAACTCCTAAAATTATTCTCTTCTATTATTTTTTATTTTCATACATCTATTTATAATTTGATTTATTTCTATTCAATTTCGCATTCCAAACTTGTAATATTAATTTTGTTATTGAGTTAGAATTTTTTTAAGTGTATATATAGTAATTTTATTTTCTATTATAATTATAAATTCAGAATGTCAAATAATTTTTATATACTTTTTCACATACTAGATTTCAAGTTCTTTTATTTATCATCTTTTCGTGCACTACTTATTTACTTTCACGAAATAAACAGATAAATAGGTCTCAAATTGAAAACAAAAGAGAAACTTATTTTGCCATGAATTTCTATAACAATGTTAATAAGAAAAAAACATAGAGTTGGTAAGATATATTGAACTAAGTTTTATTGTAAAATTGATTTACAACTAAATACCCTTTAACAAAAAAAAAAAAAAGAAAAAAAAAGAAAAAAAGAAAAAAAAAAGCACTCTTCAATAAATATCATTTAGTGAAACAATTAATATCATTAAAAATTAATACTCCCTCCGCTCAATTTTAATATGCATACTTTTTTTGTCCGTCCAGCTTTAAGCATACATGTTCAAAAGTGTAATACAAAACTTTATCTTCACCTCCTAAAATTTCTTTAATTAATCAAATGAATCTCTTTAATTAATCAAATTGTCATTTACATTATTCATAACCAATCAATTTATTTATAAATGGACCTCACAATACCTCCATAAAATCCTCCCACATTGGAAATAGATCCTTAACAGAGAGATAGACAGGACATATAATAAACTAATAAGTGAAATATAAAAATATGATTCATCTATTACTTTTTCATGTGCCCATCTCGCTCCAAAATTTATAAGAAATTTACGCAAAGAAATGCATAAGACCCATAACTTTATACATAACCATCAATATTTCTTAAAACCCGTGTAAATAAATTTATGATACTAATTTTGAAAGGAGGTATTATATTATAGTAAAGCAACTCATATTTTATAATGAAACAACTAACACTATTTAGTGAAACAACATCTTTATGCAACTTTGATAAAAATACATTAACTATCACCGGTATGACGAACGAAACGTGCAACACACATGCTAAAATCTAGTTTTAAAAAAATTGCTAATTTAGCGTCGACGTGGCATGTGACGTATCTTTCATGGCGGTTTCGCTGCCACATAAGCGTAAGTGTAATGTCCCCGGCATAATATAACTCAAGGAAACGGTGAATTAAATATTAAGAGCTCAACATTACAACTAATGATCGTAAACATGAAAAGATGAAATAACGTAATAACTTCGGCAGAAAAATAAACCAACAACACCGTGAAGCGGCTGACTATAGATCACACTCGTAGGGCGAATAAAATATATGAGGAGTAGTATTCTCGGGTGACATGATATCTCGGACTCGGCAATCTTCTCCTCCCCTCGTCACCCCATCCATATACTATTGTGATTACGTCAATGTACTATTCCTTCCATCGCCGTTGGATTGATTATTCCCATTAGACGGTTGTGATGATCTACGAATCTAGCACTAACCTTACTTAGGCCCTAAACCCTTAATTGAATTAAATAAATAACTTGGGTCTGATGCCCTTAATTGAATTAAAAAGCCCACTAACAATGGTCCAGTAATTTAGAAAATTCAAAATGCAACAATACTTCCCCCTTGAATTTTGACTTGTCGTCAAGTCAACAGCTCCGAAACTTCCTCTTAACGACTTCGTGTCCTCCCAAGTAGCCATTTTCGGCACCCCATTGCTCTAGTGAATTAACCATTGTTCCCAATTTGATTCCTCTTCTTGACTTTCGCAACTCGGCACTCCACGAGGTATGACCGTAGCTTCACCCTCTTCATTAACGTCTGGTAATCAATCTTGTGGTGAATACTTGCTTTTGATTTGCTTCTTTAATTGAGAGACATGGAAAACTGGATGTAGCCGACATCCGCTGTAAATCGAGTCTGTAAGCCACCGCTCCAATGCGCTCCAAAATTTGATAAGGCTAAAAATATTTTCTTGATAGTTTAGTCTGATTCGTAGTTGATTAGGAGCATTTCAAAGCGGTTACATGCGTAAGAACACCCAATCTCCAATCTCAAACTCTCTTTATGATGTACGGGAATCCACATAAATCTTCATTCGGTGCAGTGAGGTAAGATTTCTTTTAGAACCTGCAGCATCTTTTGTCTATTTGAGTGCCACTCCCTTGCTTGATCGATCCACCCTGTAAGTATGGTCTGTGGAGGTTCATACTCGTATAATGCCTCAAATAGGGTCATACGAATGGATTGATGATAATTCGTGTTGTACCACTATTCAGCCATTGATAACCACTTCACCCATTTATTCGGTTTCAAGTAAGTCATACATTGTAAATATGTCTCTAAATGGCATCACCTTAAACTCAAATAAGCCAAAATGAGTAATTAAAGCTATTTTATACATGTCACCTTCTTTGAGTAATATCTGGAAATATCCTTGCCTCAAATCTATTATTGAGAATATTTTCGCTCCATGTAATTCGGACAATGAGATCTTCAATAACGGGCGTGGGGTATTTATTTTTTATGGTCTACTCATTTAGCTTCCCGTAATCCATGCAAAATTGCCATGTAGTGTCTTTTTCTTCACTAATATTGTAGGGCTTGTGATAGGACTAGAACTCAATTGCACCAAATCTTGGGTAAGCATATCCCCGACCATTTTTTCGATCTTGTCCTTGAGGGAGTGAGAATATTTGTATGCTCTCTGGAAGATTGGTTGTGTGTCCGGCCTAAGATTGATTTTATGTTCAATTCCTCTTTTTGGTGGTAACCCCTTGGGTTTGGTGAATACTTCTTCATATTTATTTAGTACCTCCATAATTTAATCTGGTATGTCCTCCTGCTTGACATCGCCGATAACGGCCCAAATCGCACCATTATCCCATATGAGTTCTTGCTGAAATAATTATCCATTCCCTTAGTTGTTATCATCCGAATTTCTTGGAAACCTTCTTCCTCTTGAAGCTTAACTTCTTTTCCATCTTTGATCACAATGATGTTATTATCTCCGAGATTAAAAGTAATTAGGCTATGTTCCCACATCTAATCGGCTCTGAGTATTATGTCATAACCCCCAATTGTATCACTCTGAAATCATAGTGAATTTGATTCCTCAGAATCGCTAACTAAATTGCTCGCACTTAAACTTGATGGTGGTTTTAAGCCGTCGGCCACCGCATTACCCAAGGTGTGGCTTCTTCCACAATACAATTCAACTCCTCCACGATTTTGCAATCCGAGAAAACTACTAGTGCTGCCATTATTGATGAGTATGCTCAACTTTCTCTTTCTCCTCTTACCCGTAATCTTCAAGGTAGTGTTGGACTTACTCCCCATGAGTGCATTTATGGAAACTCCTCCTTGCATGTCTTCTAAGCTTTCCACAATTTCTTGTTCCTCTTGAGTATTTTCCTCATCCTCAATAATAATCAGATTGAATTGTTTGTGTTTGCACACATGACCATAGGAATACTTTTCATCATAGTGGAAACATAACCCCAAAGCTCTTCATTTCGATACTAGACATCGTTTATCTTCTTGTAAGGAATACTACCCTCTGCATTCTCCTTCTTTTTTTTTTTTTTTTGATGGTATAAAGTTTCCAGCAGCTTTGCCACTTCCCGAGTAGGGTGGCTTAGTGTTTCCCCACCTATTTTTCTTTCCCCGGGTATCCAATGTGGACTCGAGCATCTTAGCTATGTTGATTGCTTGATTCAACTCTGTAGATTTGAACAACTGAACCAAGATCCTAAGTTCTTCCTTCAATCCTCTCAAGAAACAAGAAGTTAAAAACTTCTCACCGAGATCAGGATTCTTTACCGTGACTAAAGATTTCAACTCATCAAACTTCGTTGATATGATTTCACATCCCCCTGTTGTTGTAACTTGGTGAACTCGATCACCACATCTTCTTTCCCGGGGTTGACGAATCTATGCATGAGTAATCAAGAACTCGGAGACAATCGATGTTTTCACTCCCTTCAATGTACTCCATGTACCAAGTATCAGCAACCTCCGTCATATAGTATCCAAAGATTATACACCTTTCTACCTTCTTCCATAGGAATCGGTTGGAAAATTTTGTTGGCTAACTTTGATCCAATGTTGTGGATTCTCCCCGTTGAACTCCGAAAATGATAACTTAGTGGCTTGATAATTATCATTATGATTCATGGGTATATTATACTGACCCCACATCGGTGGCAGCGTGTAGACCCCCTTTTTCCCTAGTTACACCCGATCCAGGACTCCTCCATCACCGCCTTATCCCTATTTTATTTGGATACATTTGGTTCATTTACCTTCCTCATGAGATACTCTATATTACGAGTTATCTGTGCTAAGTTATGGTTGACTCCTATAATGTTTGATCGAAGATTTTTAGAGCTTCTTCATTTGTCGTGAATTTTTGCTCATGTTGTTTCACCGATTCATATAGATCTTCCATTCTCGTATTTTCAACCATTTCCGATCAGTTGGGAGCGACCAGCTCTGAATACCAAGTTGTAATGTCCCCGGACAATATAACTCAAGGAAAGGAAGCTTAATTAAATATTAAGAGCTCAATTTTATAGATAATGATCGTAAACATGAAAAGATGAAATAACATAATAACTTCGGCGCCGAAAAATAAACCAACACCATGAAGCGGCTGATGTAGATCACACTCGTAGGGCGAATGAAATATATGAGGAGTGGTATTCTCATGTGACATGATATCTCAAACTCGACAACCTTCTCCACCCCTCGTCACCATCCAAATACTATTATGATTGCATCAGTGTACTGTTCCTCCCATTGTCGTTGGATTGATTATTCCCATTAGACACGGCTATGATGATCTACGAATCTAGCACTAACCTTACTTGGGCCCTAAACCCTTAATTGAAATAAATAAATAACTTGGACTTGGTGCCCTTAATTGAATTAAAAAGCCCACTAACAATGGCCCAACAATTTAGGAAATTCAAAATGCAACAGTAAGTATCGTCAAAATTTGATCAGGAGTATCAATTTACAATAATTAATTACGTCGTGTATCGAATTGTAGATTTTAAAAGGTCATATTGTAATTGATAAACACTTAAAAGGTCGTGTATTTTTATGCAATAACCCTAAATTTAAATATTATAATACTTTGTATTTTTATATCAAATATGAATAATTTAAATAATAAAAATATAAATTTATTGTTGATACTCCTAAAAATAATATGATATCACCGACTTTATTTTTTTATACTTCAGTGAGATTCTTATTACTCTTGATCAAATATTTGATACTTTAAATTTTTCAAAAATGGTAACAACAACCTTACCGTGTATATGAAACATATAAAACCGACCCCGTATAATAAATATTTAATTTTCTTTAACAAAACCTAATTAATTTTAAACTATAATAACAAAATAAAATCTTTATTAAAAGAACATAAATAAATTTACTAATTAGTATAATTTATATTCTACCTATTAAAATATAAATATGTATGGTTATTAATTTATTAAAATGAGCATAAAATGTGCATGTGACTGTGCATGAAATGTACATGTACGAATCATGCACAAAATTTATATGAAATGTGCACTCACGTATCATGCACAAATGTGCACATATGAATCTTTTACGAAATAGGCATGACGTATCATTTGTATAACGTATTCTACCTATTAAAATATCTACAAATAATCATTATATATAAAACTATCGATAGAAAATATGCATAGATTTTATTTTATTACTAGTAACTTACTGTCATTATAATTTGCATGTTTTAGATTGTTAGAAAACACAATTTAACTTAAAATGAAATTAGAGGAGTTCTTTTTTCCTTGTACGAGTGTTTTGTCCATTTTCCTTGCCTGGGGGTTTTACCTCAAAGGCAGGGTTTCCCTTGATAAGGTTTATAATGGGGCTTCGGCTTTATTGGTTTGTAGAATTGTAATTTTATGACTTTAGATTTTTTGTTTAATTTATAATTAAATCTTACTTTGAGAATAATAAAGAAAATGTGTACATTGGGGAATTGCCTCTTGTTTTGCATTGAATCATATAGTGTCAGAAAATACTGCATGAGCATAACAAAAGTATAAATGTTCATTGAAGTTGGTAATCCTTTATACTTCCAAATAATTCATGCTTACTAAATCCCACGTTCTCAAAAACCTTGATTCGAATCACATTAATAATTAGAATTACAGAAGTTAATGCCACATGAAAAAATATAAGCTAAAATGAAGAGGTTTTTAAACCATGTCGTGGGCAACACCACAAGTCAGCGAGCACAATATAAATATTTCAAACCCATGAATGTCCTTACATTTAATTAGTGTTGGAAGAACTGAGTCAGAACCAGAAGGACCTTGTATCAAAACAGAGCCAAGTCCGTTACTAAGGTGCACTCAAAATTCTAAGTATATATTTTAAGAATTAAGTAATTTTTATTGTTAATATATGTATAAAAATAAATATATATATATATATATATATATATATATAACCACTTGTTGTTATTAATTAATACAGATCTCGAGACCTTGAAGGATCATGCACCTAGAGGAAGACTAAGCACATTTTTTAAAGTATTAATTAAAATATTTTGTAAATCTCAATATATATATATATATATATATATATTAAAATTTCAATTTATAATATATTTATGTTTCTATTAATTAAGTATATTGAATACTTAATGTATAGTTACAAAAATTTATAATTTAGTTAGAATGATAATAGTTATATAAAATATAATTTAATGATAATGAGTAATAGTTGTATAAAGTATAATTTAATTAGAATGGATGATAGTTATTTAATTAGAATGATAATTAATAATTAAGGCAAGGATCAGCTATGTACTCGTCAATCCAAGAAATTATGAGGGTCAAACCCGGCAGGGACGGATTTAGGGGGTGCGCGGGCGGCCCCCTTGGATTTAAATTTTTCCACTATATGTATAGAATTTTTTTAATTTATACATTAAATTAGTAATATTTTATCATTTCGCCCCTTGAATTTTAAAATTTTCCTCTCTTTACTATATGAAGTAATTCGCCCCCTTGGGACGAAATCCTGGATACGTCCCCGAAACCCGGTGTCACGAGTGAAAGTCGTACATCTCATATATAAGATTTGATCTCATTTAAGGTGAGTGCATGTATGTACTCACTTTCAAAATAATATTATTTTAAAAATTAAAAATAAAAAGTAACAACAAATTAATTGAAAAATATATAATAATACAATTCGAATGCATGTACTCACCTCACAAGAGGCCAATTCCATATATAATTATGGCGAGAAAACACCCTCGTCATTGCCTAGTGCATTTAAAAGCTCTCATCGTTCTTTGGCGAGAATATTTTTGCGAGGGTTATATTCTCTAGTCAAACCTTCGCAACCATGGTTTAGGGAGGAATAACACTCGCCTCATCCCTAACTTGCATATGATAAATTGTAACCCAAAATACATTATAATTGTTCATCCATCTCCATACCCGGCCTTTTAAAAAGACAATATATACTTTTTTGGTCCCACAATTTTTTAACAATTCCAATCACGTTTCATAATTACTTATTTGATAATCAAATTTTGGTACCATTTTCATTTGAAAAATTGAGAATGACACCATTGGGGCACTCTTGTGTAAGACCGTTTCATAAATTATTACTATCACTTTTATACTAATTTGTATCACTTTTTAAAAAGTGATAACAATTTATTAAAAAAGTGACTAGGTCTCATGCATGAGACAGTCTCATACAAGTTTTTGTTGACACCATTATGTGTCACGTTTCGCCAAATTTGAAGATTTTCGCTCCTCTGCTGACGAGGACAGTAAGTGACATTTTTTTAATTCATTTTTAAGTTGCACATAGATAAATAAAATAAATAAAACCAAATCAAAACTAAATTGTACATGAGATTTAGTTATAAAAATGTATATAATTATAAAATATAAAACTAAAACTGAAAAAAATTGTGAATATTGTTTAAAAATACTAAATAAAATTAAAATAAAAACTTAAAATAATCAGATAACAATTAAAACCTAAATAAAAAATAAAAAATTTAGAAAATAGTTTAATTTATAAATTAATTATAAAAAAAAACTAAAATCAAAACCAGATTCAACTACCCTCACCGCCCACTCAAAAGTCTTGTGTGTTTTACTTACATGGTACAATTGACACGACCACCTTTTTGACAACTCAACTAGAAACACTAATTTCACAAGAAAAATGAGTTGTGGATAATTTTACAAGAAATTACTCGTGCGCACGTGCGACTTTATTATTATTTTTTTTTAATTTATTTAACAAAAAGACAATGAACACTTCCAAACATAACAAAAAGGCTCATAACATCATATACAAAACTTTACAAAATACAACTCAAAATACACGCCCAAGGTTTGACCTAACAGTCATCATCTATGTACATAGCCACTCAAAACCCCGCAGAGCCGCACAACTTGTCCAAGAGAACTACAACGTCACGCATCATCGATTACCTACAATGCATAAACTATGTGAGATTTATAAATCTCAAGTAAGTAGAAATTATGCATGACGTGATGTTTAGTTCGAAAACCTCCCAATGCACAAAGCACTCTCTTTAAAATCATCAATTTATTTATGAAACACTCGTTAGGGCTCCCGACTCACTACTATGCACCGGCATGAACCCAATATAAACGTATCATATGAGACGGTGGCCCACTCTAGGTAGCATACGCCGGTTCTCCCCGGTCGCCTTAACTCCTAGGTCGCCCCTTCCGCCGACGGTGGCCCACTCTAGGTAGCATACGCCAGATTTCCTCCGGTCGTCTTAACTCCAAGGTCACTCCTTCCGCCGACGGTGGCCCATTCTAGGTAGCATACGCCGATTTCCTCCGGTCGCTTTAACTCCTAAGTTGCCCCTTTCGTTGTCACACATCATCATACACGACGGTGGCCTACTCTAGGTAGCATACGCGTGTTCTCCCCGATCGCCTTAACTCCTAGGTCGTCCCTTCCGCCGACGGTGGCCCACTCTAAGTAGCATACGCTAGATTCCCTCTGGTCGCCTTAACTCCTAGGTTGCCCCTTCCGCCGACGGTGGCCCACTCTAGGTAGCATACGCCGATTCTCTCTCGGTCGCCTTAACTCCTAGGTCGCCCTTTCGTTCTCACACCTCATCATACGAGACGGTGGCCTACTCTAGGTAGCATACGCCAGTTCTTTCTCGGTCTCCTTAACTCCTAGGTCGCCCTTCCGCTCTCGATGTATAACCAAGTGGTCAAATGCTTCAAATATAATTTCATGTTAATGCGTGATATGCTTGATGCAATGCAACACAAATTATTTAACAAACTTCACAACTTATTGAACTCACATGTTCATTTCATCATAATCGAACCCGTATGTTCATTTCACAAAAATCAATGAACTCGCTAATTTAATTCCACAATAATCGCTCTTAGAGAATCATTTCACCATTATCATTGAACTCACAGTGTTCATTCCCCAATCATTAAATTCACAGTGCATTTCCTAATAATCGGTTCATTGAACTCACAAGTTCATTACACAATAATGAAACTCGTATATTTAATCCACATCAAATATTGAGATCACGTACTCTTTCACAATAATTATTGAATATCAATCAAATATCACAATAACGTAATATTCACATATCATCAATTAAGCATAAATATTTCACAAAATATTATATTTATGCATTGTGGGTGTAAATGAATTTCTACTTACCTCAAATCCGCAAAGCGTTGATAAATCAAACCCTAAACCTTTTTTATCGTCTTTCGCTTAAGAACATTTATTAATGATTTGAAGATAGGGCTTTGTTTAACTCATCACGAGCTTCAAAACGATATAAAATTTATTGATTAACGGAAATCGAATACTTACCAAAATGCTTCGAACGATCAATCATCTCTCTCTACGTACGTATATATGGCTAACCCTTTCTCAATTTCTCTAATTGGTATGGGGATATATATCCCTTCGGCCTCCACCGCCTTACCTTACCTTAATAGGTAAGTTTCTAATTTTATTATTTATTCAATTTACTTACATACTACACACATATATACATATTATATATATTTTCATAAATATTTAGTATTATAGTTAATCCCATTAATACCACTAATAATTATATATACCACTAATAATTATATAAGTTGTATTATTACTCAAACACCATTGAAACCCCAATCACTTATAAATTAATTTTCTCATCACTAAACATATAAGAACATATGTAATTAATTCAATATTTAAAAGCACAATAAAATAATGCAAAATAAAATAATTTAAAATCATAAGTAGCACATAATTAATTAAAAATGCACTCAATGCATGAAATATAATGATCAATAAGTAGTGAGAAACTCAGGTATCACAATTATAATTAATTTTCATGTTAACACTAGAGGTAGTAACAATTGAGTTGTACAAAAAAATTAAATAAAATCTTATAATAAAATTAATTATTGTCTCATCACTAAGTAGGTAAAAATATATATTTAATACAATATTTAAAACAAGATAAAATAGTATGAGATTACAAGTAGCACATAAATAAATAATTGTATGAAGTATATTGACTAATGAGTAGTTGATACTTAATTTATTTATATTATTTTAAATTTAACAATTTAGGTAGAAGTTTATGACTACCGACTCAATAAAATATCATATATTTACACCTTAAGGAGTAAAATGAAAAGAATTATACATAAATAACATGTCGCTCATATATGTTAATAAAAATGAGTAAATTTTATTGGTAAATAACTAATGAGAGATACGGATATCACAACAATTATCGCGTATTACTTTTTAATTTTATCCGATTTTTTATACATTTGGTCAAATACTTAATATCTTGGTTAAATATTTGATATTTTATAGGTTAGTTTTTATACTTGATACTTTTTTTTTTTTTTTTTGACAGGATATACTTGATACTTTAAATTTAAAAATTATAATAATATATTTTTTATATCAAATATGAATATTTTAAATCGTAGAAATATTAATTTGATATTGATATTCCTCAAAAATAATATGGTATCCCTAATCCTAATTTTTTATACTCCCGATCGTATTCTTAATACTATTGATCAAATATTTGATACTTTAAATTTTTCAAATTTTTGGTACACGGTAGTCTCACCGTGTAAATGAAAGTATCAAGTATTTAACCAAAAATATTAAGTATTTGAACAAAAATATTAAAAATTGGATGAAATTAAAAAAATAATATATGATAAGAGAACAATGTAAGTTTTATCCTTTTCAGACTGGGAGGCTAATGCTCGAATAGATTTGTCATAAGTTTGCATTTGAGTAGATGTACTGAAATTGTTGAACTTATATTATTTATCAAGATTGGGTATTACCTATTCTTTGATTAATAATAAAAAAATTTTTAGAAATAATTTTATATTAGGGCTTAATTTTTAGGTTGAGTCTCAATTTAAGTCTTCAATTTTGAAGTGTCTCAAATTAGGGTCTAATTTTTAGTTTTTTCTCAATTTAAGATCTATTTTTCTCAAATTTTTGGTACACGGTAGTCTCACCGTGTAAATGAAAGTATCAAGTATTTAACCAAAAATATTAAGTATTTGAACAAAAATATTAAAAATTGGATGAAATTAAAAAAATATGTATATATGATAAGAGAACAATGTAAGTTTTTATCCTTTTCAGACTGGGAGGCTAATGCTCGAATAGATTTGTCATAAGTTTGCATTTGAGTAGATGTACTGAAATTGTTGAACTTATATTATTTATCAAGATTGGGTATTTATACCTATTCTTTGATTAATAATAAAATTCTTTTAGAAAGAATTTTATATTAGGGCTTAATTTTTAGGTTGAGTCTCAATTTAAGTCTTCAATTTTGAAGTGTCTTAAATTAGGGTTTAATTTTTAGTTTTTTCTCAATTTAAAATCTATTTTTTCTCTTTTTATCCCAATTCAAGACCCGATTAATTTATTTTTATTTCAAATTATTTTTATAAAATACTTAAAGTATAATAATTTTTCTAATCAATTTTTAAAAAATAATATATTAAATTTGTTCAAAAAAATATATATATTAAATTAAAAATTAAAAAATCAATATTTTTTTATTTTTCATGTTTTTTATTTTTAATCAAGGTGATGAACGTGAGTATTTAGAATAAATGCAGTGGCAACAATATAAAAAATTAAAAATATAAAAATATATAAAATATATTCCAAAATGTAGATAAGAAAAATTATACATAATAAAAATAATTTTTTATAAATGAATTAGCGGTGTATGAATAAAAATGAAAAAATAAAAATAAATTTTGGGCCTTGAATTGAGACATAAGGAATAAAATTGGATCTTAAATTGAGAAAAAACTAAAAATTAGATCCTAATTTGAGACACTTCAAAATTCAAGACTTAAATTGAAAATCAACCTAAAAATTGAGCCATAATATGAAATTTTTCCTTCTTTTTTACTGATTAAAAAAGAAAATCTTACCGTTTACATAAAAACATAAAAGATCTACTCATTTAATATTGTTCACTAGTAGTAATTGGACAAAAACTCATTTAAAATAGGGTTAATTACAATTTGCAATGATTATATCACATTTTACAATTTGCAATATGTACTAAATTTTGTAATAAATTGCAACCCGTCTTGTGTAAAATTGATGTACTAGTACCTCAAATACAAATTTTATTCTTTTTCGGGCCAAATTAGGAATCGATTCTTTGTTAAATAATAAATATTTGGTAAATAAATAATTAATAAACCTAAAAGGACAAATATAGCCTTGTTCTAACATAATTTAGTCGGAAAAAGATTAAAATTTGAGTTGAGGTACCACTTTATCAATTTTACATAGTACATGTTGCAATTTGTTACAAAATATAATATAGGTTGCAAATTGTAAAATGTGATATATTAGAAGTTGCAAATTGTAATTAACCCTTTAAAATATTGTTGACTAGTAGTAATTGGACAAAAACGATGTGAACATTACTTATGCTGTATTTGAATTCAATTGATATTTATGGATTAAGTCACTCTGTTTGATTTATCAAGTATATACCATTCCACAAAATACCAAATAGTAATCATTCCAGTTAAATTCTCTATGTATAAATTTTTCACCACAACATGAACAGGTATGTGAGAAAACTAAAATCCCCTTGCACAGAAAAATTTGGTTTGTCACGTGTCTCTCCACATTCGTTTTATTATGTGTCTATCTTTATAGTATTTTTATGATATTCTAAAATATATTTTGCTGTGTGTTATTATCTTATATATACTCCATCCCGTTATAATATAGATCGCTCGAAATCTAAAAATGTATTATAATTTTATTTTTTCATACCTAAAATAACAAAAAAAAAAAAGAAAAAACACAATTATATCATCTCAAACTAAACCTTTACAAACATCTCTTATATACACTTCATGTCATTCAATTTTTCACTATAATTAAATTTTCTCACTCAATTATTCACTTCAATAAAGTTGAAAAGACTCATTTATCCTTCATTTTACATCTTTTAACATTAATAAACAACAGTTTTATTAAAATATGTGTCATTTGATTTTGAACAATCTAAAATGTTAACGGGGAGTATCATTTTTGATTCGTAATAGGTATATTTGATATATTTGATTTTCATTTATTATTATATTTTTTAATTCTAGTTTAATGTGATTTAATTATGATATCAATGGATTAATTTGGATGTTTCAATTATCTTCCTCTCGAAAATCTCAAAATTTCCGGACACGCTCCTTCACACTTTTATTTTTTCCAAAATTTAAGGTATATTTCATTTTGCAATTGTATAAATCTGTTTATTTCTACAATGAAAACAAATCTTTCACCTCTTACTTTGAAATAAAGAGTAGTATTTGTGTGCATATTGTGCACAGTAAAAATCGTGTGCACAAAGTTTGACTATAGTGTAGTATTATTTAGTCTTGTATAGTATTAGTTTGGTTACGGTGTAGTATTATTTCGGGCATTGTATAGTATTAGTTTGGTTACAGTGTAGTATTATTTCGGATATTGTATAGTATCGTATTATTAACAAAATCGTATAGTATTAGTTTAGCTACAAGTATAGTATTAGGTAGAAACATTGTGCACACTACTTTTTAGAGTGCACAATGTGCACACAAATATTTGCTTGAAATAAAATAATTATAATATTTTATTCTTAATTAGATTAGATCATCAAAAGTAGAAAGTTCATTATTTTAGTTTGATATTAAACTCAATTTTTTTTTTTTTAAATTGTTATTAAATATGAAAAATTTAAATTAATGCATAAAACATACATTTAGATTTATTGAATTTTTAACTTACATGACTATTTCTATGTGTTAGATCAGAATAGGTTTTGATGTGTTAAAATGTATAAGTTAGATAGTCTTTATAAAGTAGGATGATCAGGTGAGTTGTATAGAGCAGTTGAAGTAATGTAGTCTGTCATTATAAAAATTCAAACTAGGTTAGAATAGAAGGTCAACTGAGGTTCTTATAACTCAAAGTCATCGAAGACCTTCTTGGAGAAGTCATCCGATAAAGAGACAATAATGAAGAGCTCAAGACGAAGCAAAAATCAGTTGAGTAGAATAAGAAAGGCAAATCTCAGCCAAGTCGATTAGACGACAACTAAAAGAAGATCATTTGAGTCAAGCGGTTTTCAAGAAATTATTAGACGGTTAGAGTTGGTTCTAGCTAACTAACTCTCTTTCATTTCTTATAAATAGGTCTAGGCACAAATCTCAAAAAGACTTTTGGTTGCACACTTGATTCGCAAATCTAAAAAGCACACTTAGCGTTCATAGCAAATAGTTAGAATTTTTTCTAAGTGATTTTAGAACACTTCTTGTATCTTCATCTTCTACTTCACCGTACTCAAAGTTAGAAGATAGCCTAGAAGAAAGAAGAAAGCGAAGATCAAGTCTTCAAAGTTTGTAATTGTAATCTGTAAGAAAGTCGTTAAGTAAGCGAGTTAGTGGAGTCCCTTTCACAAGTTGTGAAAGGAGAGTGGATGTAGGATATTTTAAATCGTAACCACTATAAATCTGTGTTCTTACTTTACGCACTTTCAATTTCGGTCTAATCATATGTTCTTCTTGTTCATATTCAAGTCAAGAATTAAAGATCAATTTTCTAAAAGGTTGAGTATAAAGAAGTCCATTGTGAACTCTGTATAATTTAGAAGACTACCTTAAATAGTTTAATTTGAAATTCGAAGAATTTTAGATAATCTATTCAACCTCCCCTTCTAGTTTATCTCTAGAAATCTCAGTATTGGGACCAACACAATGGATATAAATAGTGATGAGATCAAATTGCAGTAATTTAATATTTTTTTATGAGATTAAAAGTAGAGAATATGAATTAAATTGATAAACAACAAACTCAAGTCACAATTTTATAACTCAAACACAACAAATGTT
This sequence comes from Paraleonurus japonicus, assembly GCA_030762865.1. NCBI lineage: Eukaryota > Viridiplantae > Streptophyta > Magnoliopsida > Lamiales > Lamiaceae > Paraleonurus > Paraleonurus japonicus. The sequence continues at coordinate 7,842,404 of CM061058.1, forward strand.
GGTCCCAAAGAATCGAGTGTAAATCTCTAGAAGATACCTAGAAGAGGAGGTTGAATTGATTTCTTACTTTTTTTTCAAAAATCAAATTAATAACCCTTTATCTTACGTAAATCGATTACTCGGCGGAAACAATTCTTTATACTCGATTCTTATCGATTTTTTCTTAAATGAATTATAAGCACAAAAGGCAATAAAACAATAAATGAGGAAACAAAGTAAAGACCACATGAATTATAGTGGTTCGGATTTGAATAATCCTATATCTACTCTCCTTCTACAACCTTTGAAAGGAACTCGTTAGGATGAAAATATTGTTTTGATAAAGTTAAGATAAGTAGTAAAATAAGATGACCAGCAGAAAATATTATATAGACAGTTGAAGTAGTAAGTGATAATACTTTGTTATAGATAGACTAAGTATTGAAGATCGGATGAGGACTCAAGATAGACGAGGACAAGAGTAAGACAAGAAGAATAAAAATCGGCGACATCCTTAGAAAGATCAAGACATGCTAAGTAGAATAAGAAAGGTGTGCCGAAGATCGGATAGGGAGAAGTCATCTGAAGAAACAAAGATACATATGAAAAAAGAAAGAATTAAAGATTTCAAGAAGCGATTTACAACTTCCTAACGAGAAACTTGATTGTAACTAATCAAGAATTAGTTTCAACAAACCAAGAAGAAGTTAGACAGCTTGCAACCAATAAACTTCTAGAAGTCAATAAAGCAAATTAAGAGAAAAAGTGTATTCATAGCAATAGAAGTTCTACATATGAGATCAAATTGCAGTAATTAGTTTCACTTTCGCATTCTCGCATTATATTAAAGCAAATTAAGAGAAAAAGTGTATTCATAGCAATAGAAGTTCTACATTTGTTTTCGTAGTGTTTATATAACACTATCTTTGAATCTTCAAAAGCCTAAATTTCAGAAAAAGTGTAAAGCATAGAAGGCTGTAGAAGGCTTGAAGAACATCCTTGTAATTGTAAAACAAGTAAGTAAGCAAGTAAGTCGGTAAGGTAGTGGAGTCCCTTTCACAAATTGTGAAGGAGAGTGGATGTAGGATTATTCAAATCCGAACCACTATAAATCTTTGTGATCTTTATGCTTTTTTTTTTTTTTTTATCTTTCTGTTTTATCAATTGTTCATAGAATATCTCGCTAATCATTCATCTCCATAAGGATTACTAAGGAATCAAGTATAAAATACTTTCCGTTATGTTTCGATTGTGTCGCTAAAATCACTTTATCACAAAGAAAATTTGGATAGGTTTGTGAAATCTATTCAAACCCTCCCCTTTCTAGATTTCACTTTCTAAGACTTGATTCTCTAGGACAAACAAGTGGTATCAGAGCGTTGTTAAAACTGTTTTTGATATATTTTAGGTCTTAGTAATCCAAAGGTTATTTGATCCTGTATTCTATTCTTCTCGCATTTTCAATAAATCTTGCTAATCAATCTTCTCGTGAGATTTTTCTTGTCTAAATCATGTCTACTTGTTAAGAGTAAGAAGACCAGGAACCTGCCGATTTTTCAATCGAAGACTACGATTATTGGAAATTCATAATGAAAAATTATTTAAAGGCAATCCACAATCGAATGGAGAAAATCCTTGGAGATGACCCAATCAAGTTCTATCATAGAGTAATTATTGATGGAGCTAAAATGATGCAAGACTGCCAAAGAATTGGGAGAGCTATTTGGGCTCGATCAAGGTGTAGATTCATTCTCCTACAAAAGTGATAAGTATTTGGAGAGCTTGGACTCGATGGTAAGGAATTCATGCCAAAACATTACAAAGAATGCTAAGTGACCCATGTTGAGAAGGAAATACCGGTTGTTGATGCTCGGTCGACTAAGTGCATTACGGGAGAGCAATAGAGCCACGATGGGCTTACTAAACCCTAATTTCTTTGTTTGAGGGCAATTCTTGATGGGGTCTTGGTAAATGGGCGAGACTCTTGTTTACAAGGTTATACGAAGAGTACAAGAGGTTTGAGAAAGTGGAAATTTTTGAAAACCGGTATAAATGGAGTTTAAAGTCTCAGTGGCCCAAGATGATGAACATGATCACATTAATCCTGGAAGCAAAACTTGGAAGTGAAAATTTGGACCTGGAATGTTGGGGTCAAGAAATTCACAAGGCAAAAGGGTCCGTTGACAAAAATGAGAATATATTTGGCCCAAAGCAGATTCGCACTCGGATGAAGCCGAGGATCCCTCTTCTCCACTGTTCTTGAAAAGCCGAAATAGGCTAAGTCCTCAAAGAAACTAGCTACGTTGCTGGTTGATGAACCCTCGAGACGAGGAAGAGGAGGAGGAAGAGGAGTCGGATGGAGTTGTTGAACGAGCTAAAGGAATGGAGAAAAGTGTCTCCCAAGGGAAGGAGGCGTAGCCGAGGTATACGAGACCCCACTAAAAGCGCCGAGGAAGTTGTGGAAGTATCCTCAAGGGAGGAGTCAGACAAGGGGGAATCTTCTTCCTCGGGATGAAGAATTCCCGACCATGCTCTAAACTCCGGCAATGAAGAAGCAGACACGGCCGTTGCTTAGAGCCTCTAAATCGGCCACTAGCCAAAGAACCCCCACCTCATCTTCTCGATCCTTTTCTTTTCTTTCTACCCCCACCTCTTCTCGAAACAAATCTCTTTTTAAATATTCCTAACCCCACCGGAGTCATGGGTCGACCGAGACGATGCTCCGTGACTATTGTGAAGCGTTGGGTGCTTAGGAAGGAGTCGAGTTTAGCTGATGAGCACGAATCTGTTAAAAGAGATGGTCGACATCTCGTTCTTTGAGGAGGCTTAGGACTGAATTTTTGAGGAAGCGACCATTCTTATAAATGAAGCCGGAGGCAACAACCTCTCCATCTGGGAGAAGGTAGTATTAAGGACAATTGGTGTAAAGTCTTTTGAAGAAGTATTTTCGTAAGACCAATTTGTAACTTACCTCGAGAAGAGAGTTTACCTTACATCTCCTCCTAAGGAAGCTAAGAAACAACGAGAAGAAGCTAAGGAGCGGCAAGAAGAAGGCGAGGAGGAGACCTCCGAGATGGAAGAAGTTGAAACAATTATTGCTCGGGAGGAGCCAACCTAGAAGCCGATCGAGATGATTCGGCGAGATGCTTTGATTTGCGGAGCTCAGAAGAAGCGAGATGGTGTTGGAGGTTGAAGCTCACGAGTCTTCACTATTAAGCAACCCATTTTGCTGTTTGGGCGGCTTCACCTCCTCCATCCACAAACCGAGGAGAGCTCTCAAAAAGAAATATTAGAGATTGACTTGACTAAGTCTTCTCTAGCTAAGCAAAGCAGCAGCCATCCTCATCCGCTCTTATTCCGTAAGTCTCTCAACTTATGAGCGAGGTGGCAAGTCTGAAGAATGCTTGTCTATCAAAGATTTCAAATGTTTCCATCATTTGTCACCTCCGCAAGACAAACATAGATCTTGCATTCAAAGAGAATACAAATATAGATCTATACTTTCTTTGTCCGAGGCATAAGGAGATTAAGGTGAAGTGTTGAAGAAGATAGGAGAAAATGAAGAAATCTTGACCAAAGAAGTTCATCAATATGTTATCCAAGCGAGATAAAGAGTTCAAAGACTTGGTCGAAGGACAGCTAAATCAGTCCCTGTCTCGAGAGAGAAGCCATCTTGATGGAGAAAATAAAGAAGACCTTTCTTTGAAGAAAGGTCCTCTCGAGATAGAGGAGTTGAAAGGGCTCATTCGGCGGATGCAGCAAGAATTCTTTGAAGAATGAAGCTGCTCGGAAGAAGTTCTACATTTGTTTTCGAGTGTTTATAGAACACTTTCTTTGAATCTTCAAAAGCCTAAATTCCGTAAAAGTGTAAAGCATAGAAGGTCAGAGAAAGCTTGAAGACCATCCTTGTAATTGTAAAACAAGTAAGTAAGCAAGTAAGTCAAGAAGGTAGTGGAGTCCCTTTCACAAATCGTGAAAGAAGAGTGGATGTAGGATTATTCAAATCCAAACCACTATAAATCTTTGAGTTCTTTATTGTTTTCCTTTATCTTTCTGTTTTATCAATTGTTCATAGAATATCTCGCTTAATCATTCATTTCCATAAGGATTACTAAAAATCAAGTATAAAATACTTTTCCGCCGTGTTTCGATTGTGTCGCTAAAATCACTTTATCACAAAAAAAAATGGATAGGTTTGTGAAATCTATTCAAATCCCCCTTTCTAAATTTCACTTTCTAAGACTTGATTCTTTGGGACCAACAAACTCCACTACTCATTGACTTTCTTATTGATTACAGATTACAATTTCTTCAAGAATGGAATCTTCTTCTTCCTCTATCTAGCTTTACAATGTATTTCTTGAAGGTAACGAAGATAAACACAAATTAGTGTTCTATAAACACTAAAATAAAAAACAATGAATGTTTATCTAAATTCTAAAGAATTTTTCATTGTTAAGCTTGGAATAATTTTTCTCTTAAATGACTTTTGTGTTGTGTTGTGGCTTCGCAACTAATACTCTTTTATATTGCTCCTTGGTTAGTTATAATCGCTTAACAACTTTTTGAGTTAGTTATAACTGCTTAACAACTTTTTGAGTTAGTTACAACTTCTTCTTGAATCTTCTCTCAGAATCGTTATAACCGTCTCTTCTTAGTGGTCCGATTTCTTCTCTTTTCGTGACGGCTTGCTCACTACAAAAAAAAAAAAACAAACCAATTTTAAAGAGGGGAATTAACAAGGGTTTTAAAACCCTCATTAGTTAAAGAGGGCTTAGACGAGGTGTACTGTTAACTAGGGTTTAGCGACGGCTAAAAAACCCTCGTTAGTTAACGAGAGCCAACACGAGAGCACGTAGACCCTCGTTAACTAACGAGGGCGAGACCCTCGGCAGCACCGGTTAACGAGGGCGGAGCCCCTAGCCAAGGCCAGCGGACATTAACGAGGGCCCCGCCCCTCACCTCGCCCACATTAATATTAACGAGGATGGGCCCCTCGCTAACCCGAGGCCCACAGACATTAACGAGGCCCAGCCTCTCGCATCGTACACATCGGTGTTAACGAGGGCGGACCCTCGCTATCCCGGTCCCAATAAAGTTAATGAGGGTCGGCCCCCTCGTTAAGCCCGATTTTTAAACTACCAGCTTCTTCTCCCCGCGGCCAAGCTTCCTTTTGTCCCTTAGAATTCGCCGCCCACCGCCGCCATCGCGCGCCCCGAAATTGCCCTCACCACTAGTTGGGCTTTGTTATACGCGTTCAGGGAACATTTCTACGGTAATTTTTGTGATTTAATTGGTTAATTTTTTAGTGGGTAAATTTTGTATTTTTTCATGTGTATATATATATATATATATATACATGTATATGTATTCATTGATTAATTATTTAGTGTTAATTTGTATAATTATTATGTATATTTTAATTATTACTAATTATTTAGTATTTAATATTAGTATTATATAATTAGTAGTATAATATTATTAATTATTTAGAGTTAATTAGTATGTATGCAATTATATAAATTAATTTTTAATATTATTATAATTTTAATTTAATTGCTATAATTTATATATTTGTAGGTATGTACGCAAATTGAAAAGAGATTCGATCCGGGCGTATAATTTCACACTTTACATGCAACCATTATCACCGTATGTATTCTTTTTAATTAATTATTTAAAGATGCTTTTAATTTAATTATAATAATTATTTATATTTAAATTTATTTTGCATGCATAATATATGTATATATATATATATATATGATGATCGATGTTCGATCAAATTTTACATGATAGATTAATTATATTAATGTTGAAAATTGAATTGATGTTCGATTTAAGTTGATGTTGGAGTTGAGAGTTGATGAATTGTTTGGTATTGATTGTTGTAGAATGTGTGTTCCGACTTGATAAATTTTAATTAAGTCGGAAATGGATGCACTAGGATCTTGATATATTAATTGGGAATACGATAAAATAAAACAAAACTCTGAAATTTTTAGAAAATATATTAATATTAGGAAAAAATATATTAACTGGAGAATTAATTATAATTAATTAATTATGATTTAATTAAATTTTGAATCTTCATTAATCAAACAGATTCCTATGAATTATTCAAGGCGTAGTTGGATGTATGGTCCAAGAACGATTAATGTCATGATATCTCTCGAATTTCTTAGTGGACTCGAATCATTTATAGAATTCGCTACTAGTAACCCGGATTGGATGAGTGAAGGAAAGATTAGGTGTCCTTGCTCGAAATATAAATATAGGAACCAGAGTTTTAGAGAACCTATTAACGTGAAAGCACATTTGTATACACATGGGTTTATGTCCAACTATCAAAATTAGATTTTGTAGGGTGGGCGAAAATGAAATCCTATACCACACCAAAACTATGATCAAATCGTTAACTTGATTTGTGAGATTTGCCCTCCGTAAAATCGTGCCCAAGAAATTTGCTTTGATACTAAACAATTGATGGGTGAGATGGGTCTTCCAGTGGAAAGGATTGATTGTTGTGCAAATAAATGTATGCTATATTGGGGTGCGAGACAACAAACTTGAATCTTGTAAGGTTTGTGGGACGGTCACGATTCAAACCTGCTAGACGTGGTGTGGATGGTCGATGGAAAAAGAACAGCTTCTTTCAAGGAGATGTTCTATTTTCCTATCATTCCCGATTGCAAAGATTGTATCGATCAAATACTACCGCTAAGGATATGATATGACATGTTAGTTGCTATAATGATGAGTTTGGTGTTATGCGTCACCCTACAAATTCATTGGCTTGGAAACACTGGACCATTCATATCCCGATTTTGCATCTGAAATACGGAATGTGAGGTTGGATTTGAGCACCGATAGTTTTCAACCGTTTGGGCAGTTGGGGAAATAATATTCGTCGGGGCAGTGATAGTGACACCGCATAATCTACCCCATGGTTGTGCATGAAAGAATAATTCATTTTCTTTCGGTTTTGGTGCTTGGTCCTAAAAATTCAAAGGATAATTTAGATGTCTATTTACAACCACTAATTAATGATTTGACCATGTTGTAGGAAAATGGGGTGGAAACGTATGATGTTGCTAGAAAGTAGAATTTTATGATGCGGGTCGCATTAATCAGATCATTAGTGACTTTCCAGCTTACTCAATATTGTCTGGATAGAGCACCACCGGAAGGACTAGTTATCCATATTGTGTTGAATACTCGATGCCTTCACTTTAAGACTCGATCTCAAACAACATGGATTGACAACCATCGTAAGTTCTTACCTAGGGGACATCAAGATTGTAGGAACAAGACTGCATTCGTAAAGAATGTAGTAGTCACAGATGACCCACCGCCCATCCAAACAGGTGAAATGCTCCTACAAGAAATTAATTGGGTGGGATATCGGAAAGTGACGAAGAGGGTGCCGAGGCCCACAACAAAAGATTGGATTGTGGTTGGAGGAAGAAAAGTATTTTTGGGATTTACAGTTGGAGTACCCTCTTGATCCGACATAATTTGGATGTGATGCACATTGAAAAAATATGTTTGATAATTTGTTCTACACAAAGGATGAATATGGAAGGGAAAATAAAAGACACAACTAAATCTAGGGATGAACTTAATGAATACTATCGTCATCCCTCTCTAGAGAAATGTCCACGCATAGGAAAGTACCCCAAAGTTTGTTATTCACTTGATAAGGGTGAGAAGGATGATCTCGTGCAAATGGGTAGCCGAGTTGAAGTTTTCTCGATGACTATGTGTCTAACCTCGTCTCGATGCGTAGACCGGACGAAATTGAAGATGTTTGAGATGAAGAGTCATGATTGCCATGTGTTTATGCAGAGATTACTCCCGATTGCTTTCTCGTGAAACTCTACCGCCGAATGTGTGGAAAACAATCACCGAACTTAGTTTGTTCTTCAACGGGTTAACATCTACATCCATTACAGTTGAGAACATGGCTCAATTGGAAGCAGATATTCCAGCTTATCTTGTGTAAGTTAGGATGTATCTTTCCACCTAACTTCTTCAATTCGATGGAGCATCTGCTGTGCACCTTGCATACGAAGCAAGGGTAGCTGGTCATGTACAATACAGATGGATGTATCCATTTGAGAGATAATCTATAACTCTAAATTATTTGATTACCTAAAGACTGTTATACTATATAACCATTGATTCCTTTGATTAGGTATCTTCACAATTTAAAGCTCGGTGCATGGGTAACGAGGCACATGTTGAAGCATCGATTGCAAATGTATATTTAACGAAAGAGGCATCAATATTTTGTTCCCATTATTTTGATGATCATGTTGACGAGGCGGCACAATGTGCCTCGTAATTACGATGGTCGTGGTGAAGTACCCCAAATAGCGAAAGATACCATGTCGATATTTATACCTCTGGCCGACCACTTGGAAAGATGAATAAAAGATGGATTTTAGATGAGGAGAAAAACACCGCTTATACGTACGTGTTATCAATTGCAGCGAGTGCAACCGTATATTGAGTAAGTTTATAACGCTTAACTTCGTTAATTATTGTTCAATCATTAATTAATCTCCCTCTTATAGTATGTTTTTTTAGCAACTTCAAAATTTTCAACCAGATCTCTCGAGGGCTGAACAAGATGATAGACTACAAGAGGAGTTTGCATTGTGGTTTGAACAACTTGTAAAGATAAACAATATTCAAAATCGGTGGATACGCGATCTTTCTAGTGGCCTTCGAGTTGTGTCACCACATACTGGGTATTACGTGAATGGTTACAAATTTCACACATGGATTTATGGCTCATCTAAATCAATTACAGATTGAGGAGTTTGTATCAAGGGCAAAAACTATGATGCAGATGAGAATGATTTCTACAGATCCTTGAGGAAGTAGTGCAATTGGAATACCCGAACTTATTAAGAAAAAAGTTGTTATGTTCAAATGTGAGCGATTTGATCCATCTTTTCCAAATGGAATAAGAGTACATCTTAATTACAAACTTGTGGACGCTAATCGGAGAGGACGATACGGCCGCTACGATCCTTTGTATCAGCAAGTCAAGCCACTCAAGTTTACTATTGCAAGTACTCGGGAGTGTGTAGACATGAATGGTTGGCCGTTTGCGAAATCAAGTCGAGATACTTGGTGGAAACCGCTAATGAATGAACAAGAGCTTCCCCTTTCAAGATGATATTGAGTCTAAAATTAATGTTATGCAAACGGATGATGATCCTATCATATTGGCAGATGTCAACGGTGCACTAATTGATATTAAGAAGAAGAAGAAGAAGAAGAAGAAGAAGAAGAAGAAGAGGAGGAGGAGGGAGGAGGAGGAGGAGGGAGGAGGAGGAGGAGGAGGAGGAGGAGGAGGAGGAGGAGGAGGGAGGAGGAGGAGGAGGAGGAGGAGGAGGAGGAGGAGGATTGAATAGTGTAATAATGTGTTTTTAATGTTATATATATGACAAGTGATGTTTTATATGATGATAATGTGTTTTTAATGTTATATATATGACGAGTGTAATAATGTGGTTTTATTTAATTATTGTTACGGATGAGCGGACCGAGTGGGTCGAGGTCGAGGTGATAGAAATACCGCACGTTAAATATATGTCTTAATTTCACGTGTTTACCCCCTTTTTGCAGGTTGATGTCATCGAATGCGTCTCCAAGCTTGTTAGACGTATTATGTCTAGACATATGGAGCTTGGCGCCTTCACATTTCGGATGATATCGCAGAGAGACTGCAGGAGTACCGAGAGACATTCCAGGTATATATACCAGTGATCGCTATATAATTTTGATTAATTTAAAAATTTTAACGCCTATTTTTGTACAATAAAATTTTGTTTGGGCAGAGAGGGCTAGGTGGAGCCCTACGGTTACGAACACACAAGAGGTGTATGAACTGCTCGTTTGTATGGCAAAGGAACTATATGTCAATCTTCCGAACTACATGAAAAGAGAGTGGTTCTTAAAGAAGAAGAAGTCTCGCATGGGATGCGTGCATTTGGAATGCACCGCCGCTTCTGGAAAAGAGAAAACGTGAAATCAAAGAGCGAGCAAGTGTAAGAAGAATCGACTATCGGAGCCTGGAGGCCCCGGTATGTACCGGCATTTCTCGCCATGCAGGCGGATCCCGTTGAGCATCCGAGGTTGCCTTGGAGATTGTAAATAATTTTTTAATGCTAGTTTGATATTTTAATTAAGCACGTTGTTATAATTAAATAAATACAAGAAAGGACGAAAGGACGGCCTGCCAATGATTGAAAAAATAGTGGAGCATTACCACTACTTAGGTGAAGGGGAGTACACCTACGGGGTTATGACTTATGAGTGACACACTTGTAAGTATTTTTATTTTATATTACGTAATAATATATTTATATATGTATATTTTTATAATCTAAAATCTAAAAATTAATTTTGGAAAAATTAAATAGATGAAGTACAAGAGATGGTCACCCCGAGATGTGTCGGCCCTCCGAAGACTCGAGCAAGGAACTCCGGTGTCCAGACTTATCCCGGTTATGCGTCGATCGTTGGCAAAAATACAGACGTGTTCGGGGTCTTGGTCAATTGGGTAAGTTCAGCGCTTCGCCTCCACCTCCACATTATCTGGTACTTCGCTGCGCTACAGCCAAACCGATGTTGATTGGCCGCTCCAATAGGAGCGTGAGAGGTCGCAGAAAGCCATAGAAGAGCAGCATCGAGAAGGTGCATGAGAAGATGGAGCGAAGAGAGACGAGTTGACGACGAACATGCAACGTCAATTCAACGAGTGGCTGATGGGGATGCAGAGTTCCTTACTGGTGGTATTCCCCACGCTCGAGTGGTTACGATCACTCATCCCGTGGGTCGGGGTTCAAGGCGCCGACCTCGTATTTAATGGATGAACAATGAATTAATTATTTGTATTTAAGACTATGAATTTTTCTGAATGTTGAATACGAATTTATGAATTTTAATTGTTTAAGAGTACATATTTATTCACATGATAATATATAGTTAATATATAGTTGACAATTTAATTGTATATATATGTGATAATAATAACAATTATAAATTGAATACATAAAATATTCAACGAAATATGATATAAATATATTTAAAAGAAAATATATAACGAATGACTTGTTTTGCCCAAACGGTAAAGCGCACGCCTATGCACCGGGTTCGAAACCCGTGTGTGCCATATGAAATCCGCGAATTAATAGCCTTGGGCACGCGGCCAAGGACGTGGGTTCGATTCCCCTGGCCGCATTTTTATTTTTCATGATCGAGGATTAACGAGGGGCAAGGGCAAAGCCCTCGCTAGTTAACGAGGGTCCAGCCTCGCTAATTAACGAGGGTTCGTGCCCTCGGCACCTAAGGAGAGCCGTGCCCTAAACAACTAACGACGGTTGTTCCCTCGTTAACTAACGAGGGCTTTTGCCCTCGTTAGCTAGCGAGGGCCGAGACGAGCGTTTCCTTAGCAAGGACCTTTTAACGAGGGCTTTTTCTCTCATTAATGCCCTCTTTAACGTCAAAACCCTCATTAAAATCCTCTTTAACCCCCTCTTTAAAACTCCCTTTTTTTTGTGGTGGCTCTTCTTAGTCTAACTTTGATTAACCTTTCTTATTCTACTCGGCTTTTCTTCGTTGTTCCTTAGAATCTTGATTGTTGTTAAATCTTTATGGAATTCTTGCTTGTCGATCTTCCACGTCCGATTCACCAAGTCTCGATTTTGCAAGTCATCTTCCTCGTCGATCTCGTGCGAAATTATGTACTCATCTTCTCATCTTCGCCCGATTTGTTTCGTCTTTGCTTAGTATTGAACTTTATCTCGATTATGACATTTTATTCTAATCTAGTCTTAGTTAAACAATTCTCTACTACTTAGCTAATACCAATTCTATTAGACAACTTCAATACATCACCGACTATATATACAATTCGCACTCAAATTTTGGTCACCCTATTTTACAACTCATTTTTAGTATATCACTAAAATATTTTTTTCTAACAACAAATTTAAGAGTAAGTTTCATGTGTATGTAAGCATGCAAATCACCTCAATATATGTAAATTTAAATTCGTTGGGCATTCCGTTTCTAAACGGATCATGAATAAGAACAATATGAATTACATGTAAGTTGATTTGATCAGTATAAATTTACTTCAAAATATTTGTGTAAACTTAGATAAAAATATTTTGAATAAACTTTGATAAAAAAAAAAAGTTATTAAATATGAAAATTAAATTTAATGCATAAAACATACATTTTAAATCTATTGAATTTTTGACTTACATGACTATGTAAACGGATACAAATAGTACTGACTGAAGTAATTTGATTATCCGGGACCAAAAGTAGAATATTAATTGATAAACAACAAACTCAATTCACAATTTTATTTACTCAAACACAACAAATTTAAGAATAAGTTTCATGTGTAATATTATTTAAAAGTGATGTACGGTGAAAGTAATATATTCAATAATTTATCATGAAAGAATGGAAAAATTAAATCAATTAACCTGACAGAGCCTACAAGTGTGAGTGGTCATGATACATAGACTGATACATACATATATTAAAGGTTGATCAATAGAAATTGTAATTATATACGTTTCATCTGGAAATGGTAGTTGTGCAATTTTAAAGATGAAGTAGTAATTATTATTGAATTTAATGTACGTTAGGTAGGTAATAAATTGGTCGAATAAATGCCAATTAGTATGCAAATGAAATTAATACTAATAAATAGTTTAGGTGGATATTTATTTCCAATTTATACTAGTCCACAGTTGCCGAGTTTCGAAGCTGCAGTTGCTTCAGGATTTATGTGATCTTTTTATTCTTAAATTTAAACACTCACTAAAGAAAATAGTGACTACAAAATATTTTGTAGATAATTACCTATCAATATTCAATATTTTTGTAGGCAATTGTCATTGCATCTATACTATTTTGTAGGTATTTAATTACATTAAATTATTCTGTTAGTGATTATTTAGGTGAAATATTTTAAATTAAATCATAAAAATTTATACACAAGACGTAGAAAATTCTCACTATTTAAGCACAAAATTAATTTTTCTTAGAAATTCCATAGCCAACCGTTATTTTCTTGTAGCGACTCCCTATAGGATATGACAAATAGGGGTTCAAATTCGGATACACATTGAACTCCTCTTGTCCGAGGTGGGTTTGGACCCAGTCAATCGTGTATGAGACATGTCGTGGTTTTTGTAGAATCATCCCGTCTGTAGACATCGAAATTTTGAATTTCGTAGTCTTATTATTTTGTGATAAACTCTAATTTTGAAGATAAAAATATAAGAATATCTTCAAGATTTGAGAATATATTTTTCTTATTTTTCGAGTCATTGATATCTTCGAGATTTTGGGGATATCTTTTTGTCTTGCTCTCCAAGTTATTCATTTCTTATAAATAAGAGAGTCAAAATAGAGTTTTAGTAGTCCGATGGAATAAGTCACAAACGACTCCATCAACTCCCTACTACCAAATTGTAGGTAAAATCACTCCATCAAAATGTAGTAAATCCGAATAAGTCATGAGACCCCGGTACTACAAATCAAGTATGATTCTTTGGAGAGAGGAATCAAGAGATCAACGAGAGTTGTAACCCACAAACTATCAATGGAAATATATGTTTACCATTCTTCTTTTCTTCGCCTTTTATATATTTATTTGCAGTGTTGAAATTTATTGATTAACAAATTGGCACGCCGAGTGGGGCCGATTTTCGCTCTTCATCTCCAATCTCTAAAGATCCATAGAATTCATGGGGGCATGTCAAATTCACCTTCGGGGCATGTCAAATCACCTGCTGGAGTTCTACATCAATTTCGAGACCAAGTTACAGCCCGCCATGCGTCTCTACAACAGTCTCAAGGGGGCATTTGTAGACATCGAAATTTTGAATTTCGTAGTCTTATTATTTTGTGATAAACTCTAATTTTGGAGATAAAAATATAATAATATCTTCAAGATTTGAGAATATATTTTTCTTATTTTCGAATCATTGATATCTTGAGATTTTGGGGATATCTTTTAGTCTTGCTCTCCAAGTTATTCATTTTTATAAATTAGAGAGTCAAAATATAGAGTTTTAGTAGTCCGATGGAATAAGTCACAAACGACTCCATCAACTCCCTACTACCAAATTGTAGGTCAAATCACTCCATCAAATTGTAGTAAATCCGAATAAGTCGCCGAGACCGGTACTACACATCAAGTATGATTCTTTGGAAAGATGAATCAAGAGATCAACGAGAGTTGTAACCCACAAATTATCAATGGAAATATATGTTTACCATTCTTCTTTTCTTCGCCTTTTATATATTTATTTGCAGGTGTTGAAATTTGTTGGTTAATGCCCCCTCGAGACCTGTTGTAGAGACGCATGGCGGCTGCAAATTGATCTCGAAATTCGATGTAGAACTCCAAAGATGATTTGACATGCCCCCAAAGGTGATTTTGACATGCCCCCATGAATTCTATGGATCTTTAGAGATTGGAGATGAAGAGCGAAAATCGTCCCATCGGGCGTGCCAATTTATTAACCAATAAATTTCATCACCGCAAATAAATATATAAAAGGCGAAGAAAAGAAAAATGGTAAACATATTTTCTCATTGAGAATTTGTGGGTTACAACTCTTCGTTGATCTCTTGATTCCTCTCTCCAAAGAATCATACTTGATTTGTAGTACCGGGTCTCGTGACTTATTCCGGATTTACTACAATTTGATGGAGTGATTTGACCTACAATTTGGTAGTAGGGAGTTGATGGAGTCGTTTGTGACTTATTCCATCGGACTACTAAAACTCTATTTTGACTCTCTTATTTATAAGAAATGAATAACTTGGAGAGCAAGACTAAAAGATATCCCCAAAATCTCGGAGATATCAATGACTCGAAAAATAAAAAAATATATTCTCAAATCTTGAAGATATTATTATATTGTTATCTCCAAAATTAGCGTTTATCACAAAATAATAAGACTACAAAATTCAAAATTTCGATGTCTACACCGTCAATCCGAATTTAGACATGTCACACATAAATATATTACTATTTTCATTTATAAGTGTGCAATTATATAAATTTATTTTGATATATATATATATATATATATATATTTGTGTAAATATATAATATATGTTGATTTTTAATTGAAATCACAATAGTAGACATTAATATATACATATAAAATGATTATTAAAAATGTTATTTATGCAATTATAAATTTTAATTGAATTATTTAATGTTAAAATAAAAATTTAGGTAAATTATAATTAATTTAAAAGTATTAAAAAATTAAACGTGGCGGTGACAAAGTTGGATCGGTTGGGGCATTACGCGGGCGGGTCTTGATTCCTAAATTTTTAAGCGGGCGGGATATGATACAGGCAAACCTGTCTCAAACCCGTCTCATTCTCCCTCCTTCTGTAAGTAAATAATAACACAAAATAAAGTGTAATGAGTAATATTTTAAAAGATAATTTTGTAAAATTTTATATATAAAGTAAATAAATTAGTTGAATATGGTGTAGTGTGAGTTTAAAAATAATAATATTTTACATAAATATGTAATAATAAAAATATTGCGAGGATGAAATTTATTTAAAAAAATATGAAAATAATAGTAGGATGTCCACAAATGGAAGTACTCCCTTCGATCTCACTCGGTCAAAAGACAAAATACTCATTTAGATCCACTTTAAGTGTGTTCGAAAAAATTATATCTCAACATAATTTAGATCCACTTTAAGTGTTTTCGAAAAAAATTATATCTCAACATAATTGATATTTTGCTCTACTTAAGAGAAATTAAAGATTAAATTTCAATTTTGTTTTTATTTTAACCATAATGTACATTAATTATGACAAAACTGAGACATCACAAATGTATATCGAAACTTATGACATAACCGAGACATCACAAATGTATATCGAAACTCAATTTCTATGTTGGGTTAATTCATACAAAATTTTACTCTGATTTTAATTTGAACACATTAATTTTTGTATTGGATTAATTCATGCTTTGACTTTTATTGAAATCACAATAGTAGACAGTATAATTAATCCGCAAATTAATTAATTAGTCCTTGGAGCAAATCAAACCATAAAAAAGTTTGTGAACATCTTTAATGGTTATGACCATATGTTCCTTGGAAGCTAAATACTTTAATCATATATATTTCATTAATTTTTTTATAATCATACATATATATATATATATATATATATATATATATATATATATATATATTCAAGATTATGTATGCCCATTTTCTTAACACCATGAAAATGAAGCAAGATTATATAGCCTTTTTTTTCTTTTTTCTTTTGGCTGATTTCCAGCCTTTCAAATAGACATATTAAGATCAATCCGTGGCTTCTTCAACGAACCAGGCAACGGAACATCACAGTTGCAACGAGGGCACATGGGACTGCCCCTCGTGACGAGCACGTAAAGCAAGCAGCTCGGACATCCAACGGCAAATGAGGCCGGCGACCTCTCTTCCTCGTCCACATAATCGACATCACTATCCTTAACAGAGGATGAAGACGTCGAGAGCGGTGAGGAAGACAAGCGCTTCCTCACACTCTCTTTCTCGGCTCTCTCAAGGGCCGATTTCACTTTGTCTAGAGTGCACACGCTCTGGAAATTAGACGACGAAGGGGACGTTGAGCATGATGGCGATGAAACGAGCTTTAAGTCCAACAGAGTGTCATCGTAAAGGTTTAAAGTTGGCTTCGACTTGGTAGGGGCGTCGAAATCTTGCAATTTTTTCGACTTTATTTCGGAATTTGTTGTTGAAGAAGAAGAGTTTGATGAATTGCATCTCTGGAGATACACTTTTCCTGACTGCAATCATAGGGAGCATATTACTAAGGTTAGCATTAATTTGCATTAATCATGTAACCGTTGTAACGTGCAGCCAGAGTATAACTAATATTGTTTAATGAAAATAATTAAAAAAATAATTAATGTTTTTCAATGAAAATGTGCTTGATCGTACAGTGCAACGGGTGCAAAGAAGTATTTGCCTACCACAAAATTTATATGAAACAAAAATAGAACGAGCTCACCTTACTTTCTCACAAAAGAAGACCTTAATTTCTTTTTTTTTTTTTTTTTTTTCCAATTTTTGAGAGAATAAAAGGCAAACAACACCAATTATAAGGAAATTAAACAAATGCAGAGATATATAATCATAAACCTCTTTCCTATATCAAATGAAAGCTGCTGCTTGAGTGAGAATAATGAAAGGATATGCAGAATAATTTAATTTATACACATTAGTACAATATAAGCAATCAAAGACGTATAGATGTCAATAAAATCCTTAATTAGACAAGTGAAGTTAATGCTATTTTTTCAACAACCATGTATCACAATAAATTCAATAAATGCACTATTTATCTACTCATAAATGTAAAAATTGAGATTGTTTAATATGATATTTTATCTTTTAGAATTACAGAGAGAGAGAGTAATGACAGGATATGCAAATTAATTAACATTATTATATACACATTTTTTATATAAGCAATCAAAGATCTGTTAGTTTACTCAATGTACAAATAAAAAAATATTAAAAAATCCAATGCAATGCTAGAAATTAATAAAATCTTCAAGAATCCACTGCCGAAACAGAGAAACTCTTGTCAACAAGACATTGAAACCATCTATTTCATATTTGGCGTTTCATTTTGTGTTTTATATTATGAATGAGTGACACGTGAAAGGTGAAAAAATAATAAATGGACCACGCAAACCATATTCAAATGTGTATCAATAATCGACCATCAAGTGAAATACGGAAAGCGAAACACAGCAATCAAACGGGTAATTGCGTAACATGAGACACCCCAAATTCATCTATCTAACAACAAACAGGAAAACAAAATCAAACACAATTTTCAAACGGTAGAAAACAAAGAATCATAAATTCGAACTTAATGTTCTTTCCTTAAATAATCACACATCACAACAAATTCCGTAAAAGGCACAATTTATCTACTAACGATCATGAAAAATGAGGTTCTTATCGATGAAATGACCACCCAACAAAGGTTCAACGCAAACATAACACCACAGAAAACAGACAAAGACACAGCCAAAACTCTGCTCGTCTCACACGCATTCATTCAAACACATGGAGGGCAATCAGCAACGAAATTGAAATTCACAAAAACCGAAAATCCCACCTTCAAATCGAGGCGTTTTTCCCAGCCACAAGGCACCTGCAAGTCAAGGTCCAGCTCCTTGGAATCGATGGAACAACACCCTCCAAGCAAGTCCCTAGTGATGATCGGAGCCGTTGATTTTCCTGATGTTGCTGATTCATTCGTATCGCCACCGTCGATTACTCCCTTACCAAAGAACTGACATCTGCCGTCATCTCACCAAGAATAATATCTATCTATCTATCTATGTTGATCTTTGCAGGGAGAGAGAGAGAGAGAGAGAGAGAGAGAGAGAGAGAGGGGGATGCAGAAGGAACGTAAAGACTTGAGCTTATATATTGAAAATGTTTGATGGGGAGCATGATAATGATGATGCAAATTACACTACTTATAATTAATGGCCATAATGAGGAATTTAATGTAATCATGATTTATATGGATATTTATGGGGAATTACTTTTATATTTTCTTCTGCTACTATTTAATTGTACTTCATTTTGAGATATTCTAGTCTCGTAATAATGTAAAAGTTAAATATTTTAACAAAGTTAGATCAAATTAATAATAACTATCTAAAATTCATTTATATTAATATGTCTTTATATCGAATTATGGCCATTAAAATCAAATTAATATTGAATAGGTAATCACTATTCAATTTTATAAACCACTATTAAAATTTTTATATATTTTTTTCAAATACATGATAATTGATCAAAATTTTTGATACTTTCGGTCAAATATTTAGTACTCTCAATTAAAGATTTGATATTTTAAACTTAAATCTTATAATGCTATATTTTTATAGTAATTATGAATAATTTAAATGGTAGATAAATTAATTATTATTGATACTTTTGAACAAATAATATGATACCACCGATCTTAATTATGATGAGATTATTTATACTATTAATCAAATAATTTACATTTTGAATTTTTTAAAATAATTTCATTATAATTTTATCATAAATTATTTTCATATAACACTTTGTCATTAATTTTATGTAAAACTCTTTTATATTTGCTGAAAGTTATTGAAAGAGTTAAGATTGATTGGTGGAAATGGATTGTGACACAATTTCTTCGATTATTTAGCTTTTTTTTTTTTCTGAGCAGGAATTAAAGGATTTCATTTCTTTATTCGTTTAGCTTTGATTTGAATGATTAATGTTGTTATTCTTGTGACTGTATTTCTTAGTTTATGCTTCTGCTTTTGTTTACAAACGAGTTTTGAGTACCTTTGCACTCAATTAATGGTTTTCTTTGATTTTTTTTTCTTAAAAAGAAAAGTTGATAAAAGTGATTATTGAGAATTTGAATGAGGGATGGAGCCCACAATAAATGCAAAGAGAAGACCAAACAACAGCTGTTTGAGTATTAAAACTACAAAAAGAGCTTTTGGGGTTTCCATTGATAGCTCTCATTAATTAATGCTGCTAATGACCGCTTTTAATTTCTTGACAAATTTTTGTGTTTCTTATTTTATTGATGCATTAATTACCCATTTATTTTTATTTTTAAGATCAAAATGGTAGGACAATAAACCATAAATACAAGGGTAACTCAAATTCTTAAAAAAAAAAAAAAGAAAAGAAAGAAAAGAAAAAAATACCTCGATAGAAACACAAGCAAAAAGAAAACAAGAAACTTAAATGGAATATAATATATGAGAAAAGGAGCACCAATTTTTCAAAGTGCAACCAAAAAAAAAAAAAAAAAAAAAAAGAAGAAAGAAAGAAAAATGAGCTGGAATTCATTTCCGAAGAACTAATTTTAACACCATAAATTATGACCCCATATCTTTACCAGGGATGAAAGATATGTTAAAATTCATTAATTATAAAATCACAAAAATTTAAGTGAGACGATTTCATATATGCGATTTAATATTTTTATTTATTTTAATAATATTTATATTTAAAAATTATCATAAAAATTTGTAAAAGTACACGATCTCACACAAGATTTCCTTTTATAAAATTGGAAAATTGAATTCATTTCGTATTAACTAGTAAATTGTAACATCCCTAATTTTTTAATCAATTATTTAGTATATTTATTAATTTCAAAACATCAATTTTTATTAAGATCATAAATTATTCATATTTTATTAGTGTTAATAAATGATATTGTTTAAATTTGATCTTTATTTACAAAAAGAATTTAAAATTTAAAATTAATTCTTGAATTTTTTATTAAAGATACAAATTTCTAAAACTTCTCATTAGAAAATATATATTCTTCCATTTTTTTGACACAAGAGTCAAGCTCGAATCAAGTACAAAAATATTATCACGTCGAGCTAGATCCGAGAATCCACCGAGGGATGCCTGCTTCATTTCAATCGAGAGGGAAGAGGAGGAAAGAGCGAACTTTGCCAAACCATGAGCCACCATGTTTCGATCCCGAGAGACATAGAATAAACCCCGCTCTAAGGTTAAATCCATTCCCGTCCGCAATTCGTTTAAGACCACACTTTCGGGACCAAAATAAGAATCATTCCCCACCGCATCATGAATGGCATCCGTCGAATCGGAAAGGATATTCATGGGAACACGACAACGCCCCAAGTACCATCTCAAACCAATGACCATAGTTGTTAACTCCGGCGCCCAACACCGTTCTGTTGCACCAATGGTTACTGCAACCGATTGCAACAACACCCTCTTAAGCACTTAGATGAGCATATCCAACGAGTAATGTCATTTCTCATCATCAAAACATGCATCCACCTATAACACTGCGGCCGATAATGCACGAGAAGGGTCCCATTTATAAAGACTTGCACACGGAGGCCTCAATGACGATTAAGCTTAGCAAGCGGCAGTGAAAATCACAAATAATTATCTCGCCAGGTGCACATCAATACCCCGTCCACCAAAGCAGAAGAGCGTCCATGCATGAGCTCACACTTGTTCTCGCCAAAGCGCCAAACAAGTCATTGCAATTCTATCCAAATTAATCTGTCCCACTTCCAAAAGAAAAAGAATACTATCTCGCAAAGATAAGTGGCGAAAGCATTTAAGAATGCCCCAAAGCCTCTTACCCTTCCAACCGATCTTACTAAGGGACAATCAAACAACACATGCTTGTGGAAGCAAAAGTATGACCGCAAAAAAAAATACGAGGATCTATAGGAACATGGTGTTTAAAAAGATTACCCTTTGTAGCCACAAAATAGCGAGATAATTTCCATAAGAAAAATTTCACCTTCGGTGGCATCGCCAATGTCCAAACATTCTTCCACCACATCTCATCCCCATTAGTACTGGGACCAGCAACAACTAAGTGAGATCTAAGGTTAGCTCGTAACCAAGATTTATATCCAGATTTCACGAGAAAAAGACCCCTTCTTATCAAACCACCAAAAACGGAGTCACCAATGGTGGACACAAAAATTGGAATTCGTAAAATTGCATCTGCCTCAAAAGGAAGAAAAGCACTCCTAACAAAGATGCATTCAGTACAATCGGCAACAAAATCTAGAGATTGTTGATCCCGATGCTATTCTCGATGAAGGCCACCTAGTCTCAAGACTAGTGATCCATGCATCTTTATAGATTTGAATAGAATCCCCGTACCAACATTCCAACGAGAGACCAAAGCATCTAAAAGATCCCTACTCCAACATAAAGATCTCCAAATAAAGGAAGGATTTGAGCCAATACCGCTTCCAAAATGTCGAGTGCTTGAAATAACGACCTTTATAAATTCGGGCTACAAAAGATTCGGGGTCACCGATCATCCTCCAAACTTGTTTCGCGAGCATGGCCTAGTTGAGAAAGGTTAGTCTACGAAAGCCCAGGCCCCCTTTCCTTCGGCTTACATAACTCATCCTAAGTATCCCAATGCATCTAGTGCCGTCAAATTTATGGCCCCACAGGAAATTGGCACAATCTCTCTCAATATCCCCACAAATAGATGAGGGAATTCGAAAACAAGATATTGCATAAGTAGGGATCGCTGCGGATGCGGACTTAATCAAAACCTCCCTACCTCCTTTCGAAAGAAGCTTCTCCTTCCACCCATCAACCTTTTTCGCCACCCTCTCCTGAGATAACCAAACTGAATGTGTTTGCCAAATATAAATTATGCCCCTGACAAGACCTGGTGAAAGCACAACCTTGATATTATCCCTTGCACTTTGCGGGGTTGTCTCGCTAAAAGTCACCGCACTCTTGTCATAGTTAACTAATTGGCCAGAGGCTCTCTCATAACGGCTCAAACAAGATTTCACAACCGAGCAATTTTCATCTGTAGCTTTGAAGAAGACCAAGCTATCATCCCCAAAAACAAATGAGAAATCATTGGACTCCCGTTGCCACTTGAATGCCGTAAAGCTCCTACCTATACATATGGGCAGAAATGATATAAGAAAGCCCTGTGCACACAAGATGAAAAGGTAGGGTGAGAGTGGATCCCCCCCCGACGAAGGCCTCTCGGACGGTTTCACATTGCCCACCACCGAGCTATTAATTTTAAAGGAATACGAGACCGAGGTAAAACAACACATAATAAGGTTAATCCAAGACTCTTGAAACCCCATAAGCTCTTCAAGATATCTCCACTCAATACAGATCATAAACCTTACTCATGTCCAGCTTGAGGGCTGCATACCCCGTTCGACTCCAATTACCCGTAGCCAATGCATACATTCATAGCCAATCAACGTATTGTTCGTAATTAACCTTCCAAGGATAAAAGCACTTTGGAGTCGGATCAATAATCTGTCCAAGAACAACCCTGAATCTATTCGTAATAGCTCGAGCCATAATTTTGTACATGACATTGCAAAGACTAATTAGCATATACTCCTTCATTGTTCGCAGCGCTTTACCTTTGGTATAAGAGAAATAATCGTATCATTCTACCCACTAAGATCCCCCTTCATTCAATATCATTAATGTCGATTTCACCACTTTCCCTCGCACCACATCCCATGAACGTTGATAAAAAATAGCGAGAAAAACCATCTGGACTTAGAGCTTTAGATGGGCTTAGATAAAAACGGCCTGCCTAACTTCTTCCTCGGTAAAAGGTCGTTGAAGGACGAAATTCATATGGTGAGACACACACGGCTCTACGTTATTAGTAACTCCTTTTATATCCTCCACCAAAGGATTAGAAGAAGAGAACAAAGTCGTACAATAACCTATTATAATATCATGCACCTCCCCCGTAGAAGTACACCAACTACCATGATCATCTGTCATCCCCTCAATTATGTTTAATTTCTCGACGCATAGAAGCTCTATAATGAAAGTAGGATGTGTTGCGATCCCTAGAAGAGAGCCAATCTAGCTGGACCTTTGATGCCAATGCATCTCCTCTTGAGTTTGCAATTTCTCGATCTCCGCCTCCAAAGACCCCAACTCAACAAAGTCACCTCCATCTCCACCTCCTTAAGTTTCAAATTCAATTTTTCCGAGCCTCTCGTAAATGGCGGTTCATATTACCAATCAAGATTGTGCCCTAAGAACCCCACAAGCTAAACGAGTTGCTATATCCATATCCTCACCATTCCCCTCCCAAGCCCTCTTGATCGCATCCAAAAACCATCCTTCAAAGAACCATTTATTTTCAAATTTAAAACGACAAGTAGGCGGGATAAGTGAAGATGGGACACGGCCTTAAAAAGCAGCTTAACCGGACGATGATCGTAATGCAAAAATCCAGTTGAGTACTTCAGCTGCAAGGAATAACTTAATCCGGTCATCATTACTGAGAAACCTGTCCAATTTTTAAAAATAACACCACGGCCGTGACGTTTATTCATCCAGGTGAAATGTGGACCCCGTGACTCCAATCGTGCAGCCCCAAATCAGCCAAAACCTCACGAAAACCATTCATCCGTGCCACTAATATCAAATCACCCCCTTCTTCTCGAAGAATATAAAATCTCATTAAAATCACCCCCTACCAACCAAGTGGAGTCGCCGCGAAGAAAGAGAAAACACTTACGCAAAGAATGTCCAAGAAAATTTCTAAAGACATATTAGGATTACCATAAAACCTTGTAAACCTTCGCACAAAGTCTTGCATAGAAATAAGACAATCAATATGGCCAACATAATACAAGCTTAAAGATAAATTTATTGAATTATTCCAAAACAACAAGATCCCCACTCCAACCAACAACATCAACTCCAAAAAAACCAAAAAAGGTTCAAAACAAATTTTCAATGAGAGGCAATACAACTATGAATTTTAGACTCGAAATAAATAAAAGGGCAGGTTTATGCTACCGGATGAGCCTCTCGAACGATGAACGCACGACGATTGCCAAGGCCCCGTGTGTTCCATATAATACAACTCATTAGGCTTGGCGGCTGAGCACCCTCGGCCAACCGCCAAAAGAGGTGAAGGACCGTCTATAGTCACCTCGCAATCCATATCCTCTATCCGAGCCTTCTTAAACAGATCTCCCTGGGCCCAACGGTTCCTCCGCCAAGCGCTTTTTGGAATCACTAGTAGTGGACCCCGAAGTCTCAACAAATAAACTTGTGTTACCTCCCGAACCCGTAGGTAGGCCCCTCCGTTTAGGCGAAGAAGAATCCCCTTTCGGCTTTGCTCCTTTTATTTTTGAAACTTTAGGATTCACTACAACTTTTCCTTTGACCACGGTGGACCCCTGGAAGACAAACGAAGCCCCATCAACGAGGTCAACAACCTCCTACGCCAAGCTCTTCCCTTTGGGATCATAACCAGCCCCCTCGAGTCATATCCTTAACAACCGTACAACCCGTCCCATCACCTGTTCCAATAATTCGAGTTCTAGCAATATCCTGATTGAAGCCCAATCCCTCAAAAGGCTCTAAAATAAGCGTCGAGTTCCCCTCTTAGGGAAGGTGAGAGGGAGCCCACGAGCCTCTAGAACGACCTCCCACAAAAGCTTCAATTTTCTTTGCATGATCCTAGGAATGAGACTTACTACGTGAATCGCCCTAGGCGATGAAGAATCCTGCAATTGCTCGGTAGAGACATTAGCCTGACTTGCACCTATTGCATGGTTCGGAGGTTGCAAGAAAGCCTAAATCTCATTAGTAGAAATGGCCCTTGACTGCCGCCATGGCCCAAATTGCCGCCGAGGTTGGACTTGATCCCCCACAGGGCTTCAAACTAGGAAAGACAATCCTTTTCCACATGATCCAATTTTCCACAAATATAACAAAAATCGATAATTTTCATATTGAAAAAATACAGCGATTCTTGCACCACCCATGTTGGTCCCTGAATGTTGAGTTGATTAAAACCTTGAAATAACCTTCTAGAACAAAATCTAGAAAGGGGGTTTGAATAGATTTTGTAGATTTTTTTAAATCTTTTCAAAATTAATTCAAAGTATCGATTAAACACAATGGAAAACAATTTTAAACTCAACTTTTATTAAGATCAAAAGCAATCTTTGATATTCATATTTTAGCTAAGATTACGGAATCTAATCTTGGATTAACAAATTGTAACTTGAATAGAAATTAAAAGAAAGCAAGAAAGAACACCGTGATTTTATAGTGGTTCGGATTATAACAATCCTACATCCACTCTCCTTCTCCAAACTTTGAAGAAGGGTCTTCACTAGGCTTACTTGCTTACTGTACAAACTTTACAAATTACAACTTGATCTTCAACTCTTCAAAATCTAATCAACTTTACGAAATCTAACTCTAAGAATAAGATGTGTTTTTAAGATGTGAAGTGAAGTGCTCTATTAACACTTGAAAAATTCTATGAAGAAATCTTGTGTTTTGAAAACTTGTGATCTTAGAAAATGACTTGTGAAATCTGTGTATATTGATCGGTAAAATGTTCTATTTTTCTTGAAAAAAAAGAAGTGCCTAGACCTATTTATAAGTCTGAAAAGACAGTTAGTTTGTTAGTTAGTTCTAACAAACTAAAAATTGCTTTAACAAACTTAAGCTTGAAAAAGCGCAGTCCTCATTTGTCCTTGCTCTACTCGTCTGCGGTGACTTAGTGAAGATTCGCCTTTCTTATTCTACTCGGCTTATCTTGACCTCGTCGAGCTCTTCATGTTTGTCTCCTGCAGATGACTAGATCTCAAGCTCGTCTCAGGGCGACTTGTACTCTTCCGAGACCTTAGGTGACTAGATTGGTTCTCAACCCGTCGATCGGCTTAGCTTATGGTCTCAATCTTAGCATTCTCTGATTGTCCGATCATCTGAGTGCTTCTTTTTAACTCATCAAAACTCCTTGATTCAACAATTTCCCCCTTTTTGATGAAGTTAAAACCTATAAGGAAGAAACACACTCACAGTGAAGTTAGTACTAGAATTAGTTAAAATAATCGAGATAGGTATATTAGAGCACTTAATCTTATCACAATGATTTATTCACATTCAAACACTTAAAAAAATTAAGTCAATTTAGACTCTTTTAGAAATACTTGAAAAAAATTTGAGACTTAAGACTTAGAAAAATTTTTTAAAAATTTTTTAAATCGAGATATAAAATTCTCGAGATGATTTATACTTAGAAAAATTTTAAGTTTTTCTTAAAACCAAAAAATACTTTAAGAAACTGATACACGCAATTCACATAAGTCCAAATATATTCATTCACAAATTTACAACTTTACAAATAGAAGAACTGATAGAAAATAAAAGATAAGGAATAGAAAATCCTGTTCTATCGATTCCCCATCGGCGCTTCGGAATGTTCGGCCAGTTGAAAATTCTTGCTCTTATGCTTAAGCTCTTCTTCATCTCGTGAGCTCGGTTTCCCTTTCTCGCTTTGGCTATAACCGTCTTGACCCATTCCAGTTAGGAGAGCCGTCTTCTTTCACTTGGGGGTAACTTGCTCATAGGCTGGTGCAACTAAGTCGCAGCTTGAACACATTGTGCGCCTCATCAAGCTGACTTCCCATACAGATCAGCATCCTCCTTTTCCATCCACTCATGCCACTTATGTCTTCATCGGTGCTCAGGATGGCGATGCCTTCAAGATGTACCAGTAGTACATCCATCTCGGCATCCAGTGGCTAGCTTCTTGTATTCGCTTGTGTATTTCCCGAGACCATCTTTGGAGGAGGCGAAGTGCGGTGGACAGGCGGAAGTCCGCTTATCTCGGTGCTTTGGATACCCACTTCCGGAATCCTCGTCCCATTTCAAACTCGCCTTTCCCAGCCTTCTTGACCTCTTCTTCTCTCTGCTTCTCATACTTTTCCTTCTCAAGCATGGATTCTTACGATTTGCTCGGTGATAGGTTTGAGAAGTCGGGCTCCTTTCTTTACGTTCAACTCTGGGCCGATCACCGCTCGGTGATGAAGACTTCTCTCGTTGCTTTGCCTTTACCCTTGCCCTTGGCCTCGGGTTTTTCTCGCTTCTTTCATCTTGGCCACAGAGCTTCGATTTCTCTTCTTCCTCCTTCCTCCTCTTCTCCTCATCCTCTCGGATGGCCTCCTCTATTTGGGTCACCCTTAGTTGCAAGGCCACTCATCTGATTTAACTTTTAATTACGCCTTGTTGCCTCCAACTCACTGTGTGCCTTAGAGTCCACCTTGTCTGTGAGTGACAAGACCCAGTGTGAGGGTGTCCATCCTTCCTTCGGCTCCTTCCCCTTTTTAACTTCATTCTAGAGTGCAGGTGTCTTTCCAGTGAGCAATGGACCACGAAGTCATTACGATCGACGTGAGAGAGTGTTGACCGGGATCTCGTTGTCACCGCCATCTTCGCCCGTGCCTTAACCTCCTCCTCCGTGTCACTTAGCCGAGATCCAACAGCGGCTTTGAGATTAGCTGATAGGTTCCTTGACATGTTGACCTCGGCCAATCTGCATGTTGGCGAGCATCGTATCGGTATTTGCTCGTATCACCTTCCTTGTCTTCTTTTCCATCATCCTTTGAACTTGAGATATTATTTTCTTGTGCATATCTTCAAAGGTGATGAAATGGCAAGAATTGGATCGCCTCCTCCTCGATTCGGATGAGGAAGAGGTGGTGGGAGAGGTTGGACTGGGAGCTCATGTGGATATCCCCAAAGATATTGGAGGTATCCACTTGGATGGGGTTCGGATGGGAGAGATGAAGTGGGGGCGTCGATGGGAGAGGGGGATTTACGGTGGAAGGGAAGATGGTGGGGGTGGAATATGTGAAGTAGTGGGTGGGGAGATGGGGTTGTTTGGGGTAATATGGGTTGAGTTTGGGAGGATATGGGTAAATATTGGTGGGGAGATGGATATGGGAGTTGGGGCGAATCGGGTCTGTTAGGAAGGACAACATCCGAGATGGAGATGGTGGGGGGATGAAGTTTGGGTTTGGGGGAGGGTAGATGAGGTTGGTACTTGGACTATTTCGGGAGTAGGCATTTTAGAGGCTCGAGGTGCCACTGGGACACCTCTTCATCGCGAGTGGGGTGGAGAGGGGAGGGGGTCCTCTCCGAGCTTATGTCCTGGACCTCCTCTCGATTGAACTACTGCGCTGCAATCTGCGGCGTGGTTACCTCTTCGGGTAGGAGACTTGGCTGGTCGCCAGACGTCCCACCTGGCTCGAGGTTTTAACCAACCTCCTCCTCCTTGGTGCCTTCTCCTTCAGCCTTCACTGGGCCGGGATACCTCGGTGAGCTCACTGTCGGCAGCCTCTTCCTCTCTCTCCTCTTCTTCCTCCTCCTCGCCTTCTTCTGGTGCCTCGAGCTCCTACCTCGGCTCCACCTTCGTCAATCACTGGAGCCCCAAGAGGTTCATCCTTCGTCGAATCCCCTTTTGTTTTGTATAGGGCTGACTCCATCTCGACCGGTTGATCTCGGTGACAGCGAGTCCTCCATGATCACCGTCACCTTATTGAATAGGTTGGTGATCGACCTCGCCGCCACTTTCCTCCAACTACCTCCAACCTTTTCCTTTCTGTCTCTAGCTTCTCCAAGAGCATCCTGCCCAGCTTAGCTTGGACCCCATCTAGTATTGTCCTCATGACACATAGTGCGGGTGCAGTCACCCATCATGAGAACTTTGTTCTCCCAAGATAACCTTTGTTACGATGGTCATCGAAGTCGATACCTCCGTCAGAGCATCTTCTTCTTCACCTCCGATCGCCGGTCCCTCATAGAATTCCTGCAATCATCTCGAATAATTCTACCCATTCATCGAGACTTATAGGTGAGGGGTTCACTCCTTCACTACTTGTATCAAAAATCCTAGCCACCTCCGCCGAGTAACAGCTTAAAACCTCTTCATATACTCTGGTTTTAAAGACTCCGTTCTCGAACGTCCCATTGACGTAGAACTCGATTCCCCACATATCCAGTGTTTTATTGGAGGATTTCTTGGAACAAAATGTCCTCAATCCAACCCTCTCCAAGAATTCCAAAATCTCCCTTGATTCACCATCGGAAGTCATTTCGAAATCTACGTACATCTCCGATTTGATCTTCTTATTATACGTCTCGTTGTGAACATCCACCATGGTTGAAGTAACTCCTATTTGTTTTTGAGAAGTGCTCATGAAATGATCGAATAAGAGTTTTGAAAATTTTGCGAGAGAGTTTGTAAGGATTTCGAGAGTGAAAAAGTTTGTTTAAGGAAGACGATGCATTTATAGGAGGGAAGATTGGAAAGAGAAACCGCCATTTTAGAAAATTTGAATTAATCTAAGCCATTTATTCAAAAAGTTTTTACTGCGCATAAATCAACGGTTAAAAATTAAGATAAGCGATTAGGATTCGCGCGTAGATGTTAATCGCCTTTGGAATGCGTAAATAGTTACTTTATAGGCTGATTTGTGAGATGTAGGTTACTTTATGCAGGGAAGTAAGTATACTGACGTCGGCCTAGGTTTACTATACTTCGACTAAGGGTTTGCAAATCGGATGAGTTCGAAGCAGATGAGTTGAAAAAAGTCATCGATAAAGTAACTCCGTCTCGATTTTAAAAGCGACTTAAGTTCAACTTTTTAGCAATCTTAAAGACAATTTTAAATAAACAGACTCGAGACTTGATTTTCTAAAGATGGGATTTCCAATCAATCGTTCCAAAAAGATTTTATAAGAAGAAAAAATATGAAGTTTATTTTAGAAGACAAAAGTGTCTCGAAATAAAGATTTGAGAGCAGATGAGGTGAAACAGTATGATCTCGTGACCTATTCCCGCAAAGATATAGACTCAATGAAAACCATTAGTAGCTTGAGGTAGATCGGATAAGGTGCGAGATAGTCATCTGCTTTTTGAGAAAATCGAGTTGACTATTGTGCCCTTGTCTCGATTTACCATATGTCGATAAACAATTATCATGTCGGATAAGGTCAATATGACTAATCCTTGATTCTTGATTCCTAAAAGGAAATCAATGATATCAGCTACTGATTGTCCTTTGACTCGGATCTAGTCCGATAATTCTTTCTAGACATAATAAAACTAAATTGAGAGAGACAAGAATTAAAAAAAAACAAGGAATTAGAGATTTCTTGAAGAAGCATCTAATAAACCTAATTCTACAGATAATTCTTTAAACCTCGTCTCTGCCGGTGGTTTTGTCAAGATGTCTGCTCTTTGAAAGTCGGTCAAGATCTTCTCAAGTCTCGATATCTCCTTTTTCTACATGGTCTCGGATGAAATGGTGTCCGATATCTACATGCTTGCATCTTGTATGAAGGATTGGGTTACGAGTAATAGCTATGACACTATTACTATCACAAAGATAGGTACATCTTTGGTGATAATATTATAGTCCCTTAGCTGCTGACTTATCCGGATCGGTGAGAACAACAACTTCCACCGCCATATACTCGGCTTGATTGTGGAAGTAGCTACAGAGGTTTGTTTCTTAGACAACCATGAAATCGGCTTACTTCCAAGAAATTGGCAAGTACCGGTATGTAGATTTTCTATCTATCTTACACCCACCAAAATCTGAATCGAGTATCCAGACGACTCAAAGTTGTCATCACCGGATACCACAATCCAACATTTACTTGTTCCTTTCAAATACTTGAGGATTTTCTTTCTTTGCTTCAAGATGGCTTTTCTTAGGATTAGCTTGAAATCGAGCACAAACTCCAACCGCAAATGAAATATCGTGTCTACTAGCAGTTAAATATAATAAAGAACCAATAAGACCTCTATACTCAGTTTGATCGAGTGTCTTCTCCTTCTCATTCTGGATCCATTGAAAAATTTGTCATCATAGGTATCTTAGCTTCTCGGGTACCTATTCCATATTTTTCAATAAGATCTTTGTATATTTGGCTTGGTTGATGAATATTCCCTTCTTTGTCTACTTAACTTGAAGTCCAAGAAAATATGTTATTTCTCCCATCATGGACATTTCAAATCTGCTTTTCATAAGACTACTAAATTCTTCACATAAAGATATGTTAGTTGATCCGAAAATTATATCATCAACATAAATTTGTACTAACAAAAGATCACAACCAAACTCTTTTCTAAAGAGAGTTCTATCAATTTTACCTTTAACAAAACCATTTTGAATTAAATAATCGACAAGGTGTCATACCAAGCTCTTGGTGCTTGTTTAAGTCCATATAGAGCTTTCCTTAGTTTATAAACCTTGTCTCCTTTGACAAAACCAGGGGTTGCTCTACATAAACTTCCTCGGCTAATATTCCATTTAAGAATGCCGACTTAACATCCATTTGAAAAACTATGAATCTTTTGAAAGCGGCATAGGCTAAAAACAATCTTATGGCTTCCGCACGAGCCATCGTGCAAATGTCTCATCATAATCAATACCCTCCGATTGTGAATAACCTTGAGCAACTAGTCGGCCTTATTTCTAACCACAATATTGTTTTCATCCCTCTTGTTTTTAAAGACCCATTTAGTTCCAATGACTTTTTGATGATGAGGCCTTTTAACAAGCTCCCACACATCTTGTCTTTGAAATGATTTAGTTCTTCTTGCATGGCATTAATCCGGTTGGAATCGATTAGAGCTTCGTAATTGATTTAGGTTCAAGTAATGACACATAGCAACCGAACATACAATCTTGATTTAGTTGGGTCCTCGTCTGACACCAGTCTAAATCTCCAATTATCTCGCTCAGTGGGTGATATGACATTACTTTCTTACCTTTATCTTTTACGGTAGATGGTGTCTTGTCGAACTATTTATTTCGAGATGATTCTATGTTACCTTCGATAACTCTACCCGATCGGTGATGTGTCGTTGGTCGTCGATCGGTGATGTGTCGTTGGTCGTCTGATCGGTTGGTAGATCAGCTATTAAGGAAGTTCTTTCAGGTTCCTTTCCTTTGTCGATTCTTCCTCTTCATCCGAATCTGATTCTTGATTGTAGAATTTTATGGTTGATCCTTTGATAGTCATCTGATTCGATTATCTAATATCTTTGTGATGTCCCCTATCTTATCAAACTCAAAAGAAGATTCATCAAATACCACATGGGGTGTTTCTTCTACACACAAGGTTGTCTTATTAAAAACTCTATATGCCTTTGATATAGATGAGTATCCTAAGAATATCCCATCTGCTATCTTGGCATCAAAGGTTTTTAATTGAGATTTCCCATTGTTGTGTATGAAACATTTACAACCAAATATATGAAAATATGAAATTTTGGGAGATCTTCCCTTCCAAATTTCATAGGAGTTTTACACTTATCCTTGACAATCGTACTTCTATTTTGAACATAGCAGTCAGATACATATCGCCCAAAACCTATGAGGAGTGTTGAACTCGAGATAACATTGTTCTAGTTTGCCTCTTTCAAGGTCATGTTTCTTCTCTCAACAACTCAATTTTGTTGTGGAGTCCTTGCTGCGGATGTTTCTGAGCTATGCCATTCTCAATGCAGTAGTTAGAAATCAACTTATTTAGAAATTCAGTACCTTTATCACTTCTAATTTTAACAATATTTAATCCCTTTTCGCTTTTGAATCTTTTTAAGAAATTCGGATCTTAGTCATAGTCTCATTCTTTTTGTACAAGAAAATAACCCAAGTAAATCTTGAAAAATCATCAACAATTACTAAGGTATATTTTCTTCCACTAAAGCCGAGAGGAGTTCTTGGACCAAACAGATCCATATGAAGAAGTTCCGTAATCCTTTCTCAAGAAGGACTACTTATTGTTTTAAAATAAGCTTTGGTCTGCTTTTCCTTTTTAACAAGAAACACATACATGGTTCTTTGAAAATACTTTATCAGGGAGTCCTTTAACTAAAGATTTCCTTGCAATCTTGTTAAGAGTTTTGAAGTTTAAGTGACCAAGTCACGTGCCACCACCCAACTTAAGTCATCCGAACTCTTAGCAACAAGACAAGTATCTTTAGGACACTTTTGAAATTAGCAACATAAATGTTACCTTGTCTAACTCCAGTCAATAGAATATTTTCATTTAAATCATCTAATATATAGCATGCATTATGAGTAAATTTAACACAAAACCCTTTATCACAAAATTGTGAAACAGATAGTAGGTTGTGCTTCAATCCTTCCACGTAGTAAACTTCATGAACTTGAACATCTCCAATCATTAGTGTTCCTACACCTTTAGTAAGTCCATAGTTGTTATCACCAAACATCACTCTCGGTCCATCAATGGTTTGATAGTTAGAGAGAAGTCTTCTTTCATAGGTCATGTGCTTGGAACAGCCACTATCAATGTACCGGCATGACCTCAAGAATGTCTCCTCTATCAACTATCTTCTTATCTTCCTGCAATCACAAATTTATTGCTTAGGTACCCTTTGTATTTTGGGTCCTTTCATGTTAAGTTGACTCTTAGGAATCCAGATAAAAATATCAATGTTCCTTAAAACCATAGATTGAAGCTTGCATCCATATCTATCTACTAAGATAAGACTTTCAAGATCAATCTTATTTAATTGATCTTTTGAAATTGTCTTGAATCTTGGTAAGAATGGATAAGATTTGCTTCTTCCATCAAAATTATTATACCTAGGATAGATCTTTGATTTAGTCTTAGGTTTAGCCTTAGGAGTTATTTTCCTTGTCTGGTTTTTCTTTTGAAGTATCGGATGAGGTAATTAATTCCTTTGGTTTCAGGGGACTGAATAAATTTTCTACCTTAGGTTTAGTTGCTTTGACAAAGACTCTAGGTTTTATAGGATCATTCTTCTTATTCCTATCAAAGCCTAATCCAGCTTTTATCACTAGACTTTTGTGATGAATTGAAGATCTTATCTATTGTGGTTTGAGAATTATTCATAAGTCCTAACTTGAGATTTAATTCTCTATTAGTCCTTTTATAATTCTCATTCTCGGAATAGATATTTGAAAATTTTATTTTTAAAGAACTTAATTCCTGTTCTAACTTTTCTGCCTTATCGGACAAGGTACTCGTGATCATCTTAGCACGACATTCCCCTTGAATGTACAGTCTAGTTTCTCACTTTCCTTAGTCGATTGACCTTAGTTAGATCAAAAATTTGATCCTTTAAATTAAGATTTTCAGTCTCTATCTGTTTATAAGCGAGATAGAGCAGTCTCCAAATCTTTCAAAAGTTTATCAATAAGGTGGGATCAGATTTCGAGATAAGGTATCACAGTCATTATCTCGATGATGAATAGTAATGTACCTCTTTAGCCATTAAACATATGTCATCATCGACCCAAAATCAGATGAGGATGAAGATGATGATGTCTCATGAGCTTCTTCTTTCTCGGCTAGAAGAGCTCTCTCGGTCAAGATACCTTCTATCTCTTTTCTTCCTCTTTTCTTCTCTCTCTCTGGGAGTGAGTTGAGGACAATCATAGCCGTAATGACCAGGTTTGCCGCATGTATAGCATATATCTCCTCTGTCTATTTTTGGACTACTATCTCCTCGTCGATAGGTGACTTATGACTTCTTGACTCGATCCTTCTTTTTATCATTATCTCAATTCTTTTCATCCCTCGTCGATCTATAGGTCCTTCTACCTAATATGTCTCTTTTGTTTCTTTTGTACTTCATCTTGAGTCTTTCATACCTTTTCAACAAAAGAGTCATTTCTTCTTTTATGGACAAATCAGATGCTTTAGAGATCTTTTCAGATTCATCTTGATGAACAAATGCTACTGTTTTTCCAGATGTAGATGACTCTGCCTCATCTTCTTCATCTTCAATGTGAATGTCATATTCCGTGCTTTAAGATGAGAGAAAAGAGTGTGATGTGATATTGATGAAAAATTCTGTGTTGCCTTGAGAATATTAGCTTTCTCTCTCCATCTTTTGTTCAAAGATTTGAGTATCTTGTTGTTAATTTCTTTCTCGGTGTAAGTCTTACCCAAATCGGCCGCTTTGTTCACAAGATTAGTCGGCCTCACGTCCAATTGATCTACGCCTCACCATCCTTCATTTTGAACGTGTCAAATGCATGTAGAACAGATCAAGCTTATTTTCTTTGACTGTTCAGATCCTTCACAAATTCCAAAGCAAAGAGTCTCCCACATTTCTTTGGCGCCTTGCATCTTTTAACCTTTTCAATCCAATCCTTACTTAGAGTCTCAATGATCTCAGCCTTCGAGCTACTTGATCAAGATTATGGACCTTTCTTTCATCATTTGTTAACTCGTAGCTCTTCTTTTCTTGTCTGGTCCTCGATTCGGTGACTCGGCTCCAGTGCTTGGTTCCTCCATGATAAAATTTTATAGGTCCCTCTTCAAGAACCTCTTTCATCCTATCATGAATGGCTTTTAGGTGATTCTCCATCCTAAATTTCCAAAGTAATCATAATCTTCAATAGAGAATTCGGGAAGATTCCTTGACTTCTTGTTTTTCCCGATGACATGATGAAACAAAGGAACAAAATACTCCACAAACTAATTAGTAGCATTAGTAGTAAAGAAGAAAATGAAGAAAATCAAGATAATTTCGAATCTTATTCAAGACCTAAAATCAATATCGTAATGACTTAACACCGCTCCGATACCACTTGTTGGTCCCCGAATGTTGAGTTGATTAAAACCTTGAAATAACCTTCTAGAACAAAATCTAGAAAGGGGGTTTGAATAGATTTTGTAGATTTTTTTAAAATCTTTTCAAAATTAATTCAAAGTATCGATTAAACACAACGGAAAATAATTTTAAACTCAACTTTTATTAAGATCAAAAGCAATGCCGATATTTAGATTTTAGCTAAGATTACGGAATCTAATCTTGGATTAACAAATTGTACCTTGAACAAATTAAAAGAAAGCAAGAAAGAACACTGTATTTTATAGTGGTTCGGATTATAACAATCCTACATCCACTCTCCTTCTCCAAACTTTGACGAAGGGTCTTCACTAGCCGCTTACTTGCTTACCGTACAAACTTTACAAATTACAACTTGATCTTCAACTCTTCAAAATCTAATCAACTTTCTCAAATCTAACTCTAAGAATAAGATGTGTTTTTGAAGATGTGAAGTGAAGTGCTCTATTAACACTTGAAAAATTCTATGAAGAAATCTTGTGATTTGAAAACTTGTGATCTTAGAAAATGACTTGTGAAATCTGTGTATATTGTTCAGAAAGTGTTCTATTTTTCTTGAAAAAAGAAGTGCCTAGACCTATTTATAAGTCTCGAAAAAGACAGCTTAGTGTGTTAGTTAGTTCTAACAAACTAAAAGCTGCTTTTAACAAACTTAAGCTTGAAAACTGCCGGTCCTCACTGTCCTTGCTCTACTCGTCTGCGGTGACTTAGTGAAGATTCGTCTTTCTTATTCTACTCGGCTTATCTTGACCTCGTCTGAGCTCTTCATGTTTGTCTCCTGCAGATGACTAGATCTCAAGCTCGTCTCCGCACGACTTGTACTCTTCCGACCTTAGCCGACTAGATTGGTTCTCAACCCCATCCGATCGGCTTAGCTTATGGTCTCAATCTTAGCCGTTCTCTGATTGTCGATCATCTAAGTCTTCTTTTTAACTCATCAAAACTCCTTGATTCAACAACCCATAACAACAGCTTGTTCCATGGCATAAGGGCACTAAAACATCCGTAAGAACTCGCACCCGAAGACATCTACCCCGTGCCACCCCTCCAAGAGAGCATTCGACCTCCCGCACTGCCTCCCACTCTTTCCCCAATCTTACGAACAACAACCACCGTCATTAATCGAAGTGAAGACCATGTATTTGAACCCAAAACGGGACCAAATTTAGCATGAGGTCCGATGGGCATTTATCGCCATCAAGTCGGTTAAAAATGAGTAAAGCCCCATTAAAATTCCAGAGGCTGTTTGAACATAATCATATTGCATTCAAAGAACAGACCTAAACTCAAAAATAAAAAGGCCCTCCTCCACACCGAAGTCTTAAGTGCTGCTTTTAAACTCCAAATGTGACTCAAAGCAACTCCCAGCTCCGAGCACCAATATTTGTCCGCCCCTACATCAACCTTCGACCCTTCCACATCGAGAGAGGGAAAACCGTTGCCACAAAGCTTGCAACTCCT
Organism: Paraleonurus japonicus; assembly: GCA_030762865.1. Classification (NCBI taxonomy): domain Eukaryota; kingdom Viridiplantae; phylum Streptophyta; class Magnoliopsida; order Lamiales; family Lamiaceae; genus Paraleonurus; species Paraleonurus japonicus. The sequence continues at coordinate 7,879,956 of CM061058.1, forward strand.
CCGCCATCAAGTAGAACAAAGACAAAGGTCTAAATAATCTCAAAAAAGCAAGCCCCTTAAATAGATCCATCCAAGAAAGAAGCGGGAGCCACACCAAATCAATCACAAACAAATTCGGGATCCAAATCACCCAAATCGAAATACTAAATGAGGTAAGAGCGTACAAAAGTGGAAGCAAAAAAATCGGACAAAGAATCAACAACATGCCTTAACGAGACTATAATCACACCCAATATTAGGGCGAATCCCATCAGGATCGGGCGAGAAATCTCCAAGAATCGGATGGACAATCACACACCAAGGCGGAGCGGCCGAGACTCACGAGATCGCCTAGCGAGAAATCGGGAGCAGAAAGATATTCTTCCATATTTTAAATCTTAAATCTTTTGAGAATTTAAAAGCTTTTTAATATTTAAATTAAATTCTAGTATTTATCTCACTCAAGCCCAAGACCAAGCCCATGCTAGTATATCTATTTATAGGAGACCTAGCCTAGAAAAATTTCACTCACAAATATTTCTTCCAATTTTTATCTACACGGTTTATTCCTCATCAACAATTTACGTAAACGGGATTAATGAGACACATCAATAGGATTGCATTGCATAAATTTAACAATGTTTGAGGTGGAAATTTATATTTAAGTTTACATTTGTCTCTATTAAATGCTTTGAATGTGAATGATTATTGATTTAAATGTGGCATTCCGTAGGCAACAACTACTGATTACATGCTATATATGTTATGTTCAACAATTTCTATAGTAGCTCGGATCACAAGTGGGTCCTTGCTAAAATTTACAAAGTGATGTAGGTATTTAGTGATGGTTTACATGATTTGTATTTAACATTGACAAACGAGTCCCCACCGAGCTAGTGGTTTTGCTCACCTCAATCTCATTAACATTTTTTTGATTAAGAAAGGAGTGTGATGGAGGGCCTGTGGATGTATGTCACAAGCATTCAAGTAATATTTCATGTTTGAAAGTTAATTCTTCTTATTTAAAGTTTAAACTAAGAATTTTAGGATTTTAAATTTTTATTTTCAAAAGAGTCGCATCTCATTTGTTATATTAAACCATGATTATATTTGAAGATAAATTATATTATTTTTTTATTAATTAAGTTTCATTTTTAAAATTGCTAGTGTCTTAATAACTACTTCCTGCAAATTTTTACAAAAATTATTTGGTTCTTAGATCCTTTTATAAAATATACGAGTCTTTGTGTTAAATCTTTTACCTATGTTATTCTTCAAAATTTTATGTAAAGTTTCAATCTGCGCTTATCCTCGAGAACTTTCTAGCATATTTACAAAAAAGTTTATTTTTTTGAATAAATTGCTAATTAAGTTCCTTTAAAAAAAAACATTCGAAAATTGGGATGTGACATAAATGAAGAATAAATATAGTTACCCTATCCCCAAAAAAATCTCACTTCTTTTTAGTCTGTCCGGATAAAAATTTTATGTTTTTTTTTTTTTGGTATTCCCAACAATATATTTAATACATTTTTACACATTCTCATCATATTTTTTATCTATTTCTATCACCTCACTAGTACTATATTATTATTCTACTATAATTTCTTAAATCTTTGTGTCAAAAGGCAATGTAAATCTTTCAATGGGATGAAGGGAGTGTTTTATCTAAATTAATTAGTATTTCATAACCAATTTGATATAACTCATTTTAAATAAAAAAATTTTAATGTTTGTTTGTAGTTTAAGTGATTTTTAATAATTCAAAAAAGTGATTTTTAATAATCGATTTTAGAAATTTATGATTTTTATAAATCTAATAAAGTGTGTATTTTAGGTTTTTAAGTAGGTGATTTTAGGTTTACTGGTGTTGTAATGATAATTTTATAAAATTAATTTTCAAAATTTCGTACCAGAAACGATTTTAAATCTCAAAACTCAAATCCTGATTTTCACAACCGAAAACAAATACCACTCGGTCGGCAAAACTTTTGTGTAGCAATTACACCATATAGTTGGTGTAGTTTTGACTCATTTTAATGGGATCTGACAAAAACTTGGATACAATAGGTGCACCATGCAACTTTTAAAGTAAAAATATTATTTGTTAGTATAGTTATTTTATTAAAAATTATTAATTGTATACATCTACATCGTACAACTGGTGTACATTTCCCAAAGATAATAAACAATATCATTTCATATAGAAGAATGTTACCCTTTCAAAAAAAAAAAAAATGTTAGTTCATATATATAAAAGTATTAGATTATATGTTGAATAATATTAAATAATACTTGTAATTTTTATTGGTACAAGAATTAGTACTCTCTCACCCACATAAATTACACATTTTTCTTTGTGCACAATTTTTAATAAATATTGTTATGTAAAAAGTAAATGATATTGTTGTAAACTCATATGAGGTGTAAAGTAAAAGGTAGAAAGTAAGTTACATTATGTGGGGGTCTCAATGACAAATTCGGGAAAAAAGTAAAATTTTCATTTATAGAGTGTGATAATTTTTGTGAACGTATAAAAATGAAATAAGTGCATAAATTTTGTAGATGGAAAGAGTATCATTTAGTATCCAAATGGTTTTTGGGTTGTAAATTGAAGGGTGCACAAGTAGCGGCCTTGTAAGGAGAGGACCAATGGGCCACGAATTCAAAGAACAACCTCATGCAAATATCAAAAAAGAATTGCCAATACACAAATTCGAACCCGCGACGAGTGTCACCTACAAGGGAAAGAACCAACATGCTACGAATTAAACAACAACCCCAAAGAATTATCATCACGCGAATTCGAACCCACAATGTTAGAGTGTTTTCACCCCATATCACCTCTCTATTTACCATCCATTTATGTCTTTGGAAGAAAAAAAAATCAAATTGTATGAGTTGCATGATGCTTAAAGTGTTACTCTCCTATCCTCTTTCCTCGATACCTTGTTTGCTTTCACTAAATTTTTGCACTCTCTTTGAAAAAATCTATATATGTTTCATGAGGTTTATTTGTTTTCAAGTTTTTTTAATTATCCTTAATTTTATAATAAATTTTTATTTCTGAAATTTTTTATTTTGTTTGAATAAACAACATACTTTAAAAATATATTAAAAAATACTTCCTCCGTCCCATAAAAACTTTCACACTTTTCTTTTTGTCCGTTCCAATATAAGTTTCACACCCTTAAAATGGAAAACCTTTTATAAACTTCACCCTCACAATTTTCACTAATTTACACAAATGTCATTACTTTTACTCTCACATACACATAACCCAATAAAGTCTTTTTACTTTATACATGAAAGCTTACAAATTTATCCCTCAAAACTTCAATCATTACTCTTTTCTCTTAAAGTGTGTGTCCACCTACATATGAAAGCTTTTTCGGGACAGATGGAGTATAATATTTGAATTTGAAAACAGTTTCATCTATTCCTACTAGTGAATTTAAAAGTTAGTGAATTACCTAATGAATAAATAATGATTTCCTACACTAATTTACGCCTTTAAATTTATGCTTATTTTTCTATAACACAATCAACAATTAACCTCTTTTTTTGTTCATATTTTTCAAAATTAGAGTAGAACACTAGTAATGTAACCACAAAAAAGACAGTCATTCGTCAATATATCAGAAACATAGAGAAAAATATAAATTTTTATCTTTTTTCCCATTAAAAAATTTGAAATATGTGCATCCAATTTGGGTAAATGACTACAATTTGGGTACCTGCGGGATAAGGTGGCTAAGAAGGTCGACAGTTGGTCTGTTCAAACTTTTTCAGAAGGTATAAAAAGGTTCTGACCAAAGTTGTCCTTCAAACAATATCTATATATGCTGTGTCATACTTTAGAATACTGACCACGATATGTGGAGAGATTGAGAAGGTATGTGCCAATTTCTGGTGAGGAGCAAAGGAAGATGGTAACTGTGTGCATTGGTCGACTTGGAAATATTTATGTCGGGTGAAATGCTGGGGGATCAGGGTTCAGGAGTTTTGTCAAATTTAGTAAAGGTATTATTTCTAAACAAATTTGGTGAATGATAGTGAATTTAGACTCTCTGGTCTCTCGTGTTTTCAAATCTCGGTACTTTAAACATTCAGATATTACGGAGGCAGGTTTAGGTGCCACCCTTTGTATATTTGGAGGTCCTTCCACTAGGCTAAGGATCTGCTACACAATGGTCTACTGTGGAAAATAGCTGATGGAACTAGAATTGGAGTTTTCAAAGATGCATGGATCCCGGAACTGGCGACGGGTAGGGTTTCATTGAGAATTGTCTCTGGGTCGCCTGTAGCACGGTTCATTACTGCCGAATATGAGTGGGACATCTCGTTACTTACCCAAGCATTTCTCCCCTATGAAGTGGATGTAATTTCCAAGGTGTCGATTTGTGCTTTGCTTGAGGCTGATTTCCAGTATTGGAAATATGATCAAAAAGGGAAATACTCTATTAAGTCAACGTACCGATCGGGTTCTCTTAGCAGTTAGGTGGGCAAGGGAGGCCTCGGGCTCAGAGGCTAGTTTTGATATTGCATGGTGGAATAGGGTGTGGTCTTTACAAGTTCCGCTGTAGGTAAAAATATTCTTGGCGTCGGAGGGTAACTTAGCCAGACATCGTGTGCCCATTTCGCCACTGTGTCAGGTATGATGTTATGCTTATGCCACTTCTTCTCATGTGTTACTATTTTGTCCTGCCGTTCAGCTTGTTTGGAATGTCAGGGGTCTATGGTCGTCAATCAAGGGTTTGCAAAATAGGGACATTATCGATATTATTAGAATATTATACCATAGAGAACTGGCTAGTTTAGATGACCTGACTAATACTTTGGGGACTGTGGCGTGAGGTGTGACCTTTTACATAGGTGTTCTGCTTTGGATATCCATCAGGTGCGCGACAAGCTAGAGAAGGTCGATGTCAAATGGACCGAACACCACCTTAATGATTTTGCATCGTCTACTTAGATACCCAAGCTGAAGGGTTAATGTACCTCTTTATGAGACTATAGACAAATCTCGAGCTCTCATGCTTATGGTTTTGATGCGGAAATAAGTATTTACTATATCGGTGCTGTTGTCTATAATGAACAATTTCAGTTGTAGGGAGATTCGGGCAGATCTACTGCCCCTACATGAATAGTTTTCGGTGTGGAATTGAGTGCGATCCTTCTTGGTATGCGATGGTTTTCCTCTTTAGGATTGCGATCGGTGCATATTTGTTCGGATTAGATGGATGCAATCTCAGCAGTGACGAATAGAAGTATTGTTTTTGGATCTAAGGAAGAGACTTTGAAAGATATCTTGATGGAGACGGAGGATGCCTTAGTGAGTGATTTCTTCTATGTCCCTAGGGCGAAGAACAAGGTGGCTCATATTGTTGCAAAGTTTGTGTCTCTCTCCCCACATCCTCACGCTTGGTTTGGGATAGACATCCCTCATTAGATCCAGAATATAGCTCATGTGGATAATTCATAATTCTTTCGAGCTTTACCTTGTTAAAAAAAAAAAAAAGGCTGAAAGATTAATTCAGGTGTGGAACTGATACAATGTTTATTTGTTTTCAAATATATCAAGTAGAGGCAACTACTCTCAGGTACAAGTGTGGCCATTGAAATTGTTATTTACTCCTATTAAAAAGTCATCATTACTCTCCAATACAAAAAGGCACCTGAAATACCCCTTGTACCTTGACTTTACCTTTACTTTGTAGTTGGTAGTATATTTTCTCAACATTGACAATTGGTGTGACAACCTGCTACAACCTCCTTTCTATTTTCTCTTTATTGTTCATTGCTTGCGTAAAAATAACTTTATTATTGGAGGAGAGTTATTAATTGTCTTAATCAATATTCAATTAAACAATATATATTCACTGGGAATTTTTTTTTTTCAGACCGTTGTTGGTCCCACAAGTTGAGTAAATCAAATATAACTTGAAACAACCTTCTAAGGAAAATCTAGAAGGGGGGTTGAATAGATTTTCTAACTTTTCAAATCTAGAAAATTAATTCAAGACACCAAAGTTTACACAGAAATCATTTTTAAACTCAACTTTAACCGGATCAAAAGCAAACTAATAATTCACGATTTTAATTCTGAGATTGATCTTTGATTACAAGTTGATATTGAATAAAAACAAATAAGTAAATGAATGCAATAAAGAACAAGACGATTTATAGTGGTTCGGATCTAACCGATCCTACAACCACTCTCCTTCTTCAAACTTGAAGAAGGGTCTCTTCTACTACTTACTTACTTTCCAACGTACAATTTACAACTTACAACAATCTTCAAATCTTCAAACTCCTAGACTCTTCTGGGAAATCTAACTTTACAGTGATAGAAGTGTATTGAAGATGTACATAAAAGTGTTCTATAAACACTTAGAACTTTTGAAAACTCTCCTTGAAAAACTATTGTGAACTTTTGAAATTCTTTGTGAATCAAAGTGAAAGTGTAGAATCAATTCCGAGAATATTGTGATCAATGTGATGTGTTGTATATATCCTTAAATAAAATAAAGTCTAAACCTATTTATAAGCTCCGGAAAGACAGCTTAGTTTGTTAGTTGGTTGTAACAAACTAAAACCGCTTAACAAACTTAATCTTGATAACCGTTCTCATCTTCAAATTGATCTTTCACAACTTGTCTGCGGTGACTTGGCGAAGACTTGCCTTTCTTATTCTACTCGGCTTGTCTTGACCTCGTCGAGCTCTTCGTAATCGTCTCCTGCAGATGACTTGTCTTGAGCTTGTCTCTAGACTACTACATCTCTTCGGACCTTAGGTGACCTATCCAGTTCCTCCTAGTCGATCGGCCTAGAACTGAACTTCACCTCAGTGTTCTTGAAGTTGTCGATCATCTGAGTTGATTCTTATTAACTCATCAAAATATCTTCCGATCTAACAACCGTAACTTAGGGGATGGCAAAATAAGGACCGTATAATTTCGGGCCGACAATTTTAGGCTCTTAACTTTTAATTTTAGCAAATTAAGGACAAAATAGGCGAATTACACTTAATTGGGCTAATTTTGCACGTGAATGTCACGTGTGCCCAATTTCGGGCTGAAATTGAATACATGGAAAACATATAATTTCTATTTTTTTAAATGCCATGTATTTCAATACGCAACATTCTATTCCTAAATATCTAATTTCACACTATTCCTAAATCGCGCAACATTCTATTCCTAAACCCAACAAAAGAAGCGAGCAGAAATGAAGCCAAGAACATATCCAATCACAATTCCGGCAATTGCACCGCCGGATAGCTTCTTCTTCCCACTTTTTGTCGAGTTTAGGTCAACGTTTTCTATTCGGCCGGGAGAAGGAGACAGTGGCAGAATTTCATCAAGCATTGACAAAGACAAACAATATCGAAAGGCTTCCCACACAACGAGTTACCCAAGAAAGAGTCCTTCGACTTTCCCTTAAGCCCTTTCGGCCTGAGACTCCATTTAAATTGTTGAAAGAAACATTGAATTGGTCAAGATTTGGTAGCTCAATGTCGGGTAAACTACCACCGAATCTGGTTATTCTCCAAGAAAAGCATGCGCAAGCGGTCAAATTGTTAAAACCAGATGAAATTTCTCCGGAAAACTTGTTGGAGGCAAGATTTAGCCGCACGAGAGAGTGAGTGAGAGGACAAAATCCGGCCGCCCGAAAAAGATTGCCACTGAAGATAAAGATTATGGAGTTTAGAGAGATTAGAAAGGTCTTCCGTAAGAGGACCGGAGAGGTGGATGAGGCGGAGAGATTAGGGCTTTTGATTTGGGAAATTTGAGATTCACGCTCATACCTCGGTGATAACAACCTTATATGTGAAAATAGGTGTGATGTGGATGTTATGTGGCAATTTCTTAATGAATTGGAGTCTAGTTAGCGTCCACATATTCAATTTCAGCCCGAAATCGGGCTCACGTGACATTCACGTGCGAAATTAGCCCAATTAAGTGTAATTTGGGCTATTTTGTCCTTAATTTGCTAAAATTAAAAGTTACGGGCCTAAAATTGTCATCCCAAAAATACACGCTCCTTATTTTGCAACCCCCTAAGATACGGTCCTGAAAATTAACAATTCCCTTGAAATAATAAAATTACGAATTTCTCTAATTTACAGTATCCAATAATCAAAATTACAACTCAAAAATTGAATTTCTCTAATTTACAGATCCAAAAATTAAAATTACAACTTGAAAATTACTGTGCAAATTAATTTTAAACCTTTGAACTGAGACAAATTAATTTTAAATTGGTTCAAATATTACTTTCCCCCTCTCTTATTCAACATCCAAATATTATTCCTAATCCAGCCATCTTTTTAGCCTCGTACATTTTAGCAAATAAGCAATATTTCAAACATGCTTATAAGTTATATATTTCAATTCTTTATGCCTCATTGCAGTGTCGGAATCAGATGCAAGGAAAATCAAAACAAAAATAATTGATTTTAAATGTATTAGGAAATTGAAATAAATCAAAGGAAAGCTTATCAAAAGAGATATTATAATGTTCATAGCAAACAAAACCCAAAAATAACCTTCTTAATTTGAAATTCAGATGTTCTAAGTAAACAAAACCGAACATGTTATACATCCAGAAACACTAATAAAGATAGTCTTCTTTCACTCCCTCATTTGGGCGGCTCTCATAAAATGCAGAATAATATAACTAACAGCTTACATAGATGCCTTGTATGTAGTCTTGAGCTTCCTTGTTGGTGGCCTCACCTTCCTAAACACCAAAGGAAACTTGATCTTGAAATCACCGACGCTTAAGTCGCTGCGAACCACTGTCGTTACTCCTTCACACCGACGCACGAGCCGTCGCGCCCAAAGTGGCGACCTTGGGGCAGCGCCGCTGCTCTCACTCTCGATGTTCGGGCAACGACACTGTCACCATCGGCGCACCACCACAGCGCACGGTTGTTTTCCCTCCGATCTTGGATTCGTCCTTGAGATTAGAGCTTCTGCAATTTCGGGCTCCAAATTAGGACTTCTGCAAGTTATTCTCGTTGACTGGAGAGTGAGAGATGCGATGGGTAGTTTTGAAATTTGGAGGAACATATAAGAGAGAAGATGAGGCGAGTAATTTTGGAATATGAGAAAGAAAGAGAGTGGGATATATACATATTAAGTAGGATATAATATATTATTTTATTAATATAATTTAAATTGGCTGAAAAAAGGTATAATAGAAAATTTTGTAGCGGAAAGTAATTTTAAATAATAATAGGAGTAAAACACAAGTTGATGGGTTAACTTTGTAGTTTTAAGCAATTTTCTCTATCAAGTACTATATATTAACTCAATAAGTTGCATATAATAAATATGCTTGTCAAAGCAGAGTACAACCACGACATACAAATTAATTAATTTAAAGTAGGGATGACAAAAGCGGCCCGCCCCAGCCGCCCCGCTCCGCTTCGATTGGGTCAGCCCGCCCCACGCATGGGCAGTCGGGCATGAGTTCTTATATTTATTGCCGCCCCGCCCCGCACTATACATATATACATATTTATATAATTATATATATTTTTTTATCAAAATATATATATATATATAATATTATATAATAAATAAATCAAATAATTATATATCTTTTAATAATTCTTGAATTTTGAACAATTGTATACAATAATACTATACAATTATTGAACCCTAATTTTAATGTTGTTTTGTATTTGTGGACTTGATTATGTATGTTTTTGGACATGAAAAATTTTAATTTTTATGTAGTCATTTTGGATATGATTTGTTTATAAAAGCAAAGAAATATATTGATTGATGTTTTAATTTTTCATTTAAAAAAAAAAAAAGAATGGGGCGGGCGGGGCGGACCCGCGCAGGCGGGCTTGGGGCACAACTGTGCCCGCGGCGGGACATGGGGCAAGGTGGGGCAGGTGGGTATAGGCACGGGGTGACATGAGTATCTAGATACCCGCCCCGATCTCGCCCATTGTCATCCCTAATCTAAAGTGAGTTTAAATTAAATAATAAATTAGTTATGTGGACTGTACGTAATTAAAGAAAAAAATTGAGATTTGAGTTAAATAAGTGTGTTGATTTTTTTTTAAATAAATTTAATTGAATTCAAAACAAAATGAGTTTAAATGAAGTGGTCTAAAAACATAACAATCCAAATTAATTATAAATCATACATACACTACTAAAAACTTGAAAAAGAGTTGCATTGAATTCGAGTTCCATTGAAGTATTGAACTTGAGCTCGGACACTCAACACATAGATATGTCCTGCTATGAATATTTTCATACTTTCTTTTTCTTGAAAAAATAAATATTTCGATATTTTTTAAAAAACAGTTGGTTTCATTATTACTAGAAAAGTTGAATATATAGCAATAATTCAAAATATATGTTTGCCAATTCATAACGAAATAGATTTTATAAATAGAATATCAAATCATGTGTGAAGTTCATCTGTGAAATAATCAAATCTCATAACATAAATCACTTATAAATTTTATTTTTATCGGACAATTAGTGACTCGAACCATAAATATTATAATGCATATTCATAGATAGAGCTATCGAAACGGGTCGGCGGGACGGCGCGGGCATTTAGCGGGCTGCAAACCCCCAATCCAACCCACTTATTGGCCAGTCCACATTAATTTTTTTATATTTTTTTAATTTAAAGAATAATAATTTAAAAGGTCTATTACATTAAATTTCTCACAATCAAATATAATTAAATAATTTATCTTGGTGATTATCACTTTAAATAAATAAAAATAATATATATATATATATATATATTACAAATAAAGTTCATCGTTCATTAATTACAAAAATAACTTCTTACAAATTGAAGTTTATAATTTATTAACCATACTAACTCAAAAATAGTCTCCTACAAATTAAATTCATCATCTCGCAAAACAAAAACTTTACAAAATATCTTTAAAAATAATATTATAATTATTAATATTGTATATAAAAATATTAAAAATAAAAAAATAGGCAGGCCGACATGCCAAAAGCCGCCCCAAGAGGGCCGATCCCTCAACTCTCATTTTGAGTATGGCGTGGCGGGCTAGCTCAACCCATTTTAACGGCTCTAGAGGAAGAGAGTGTGGCATCTACCCAAATTCAATAATAATGAGTACATTTGACGAGTCACATTTAGGGAGATATAAGGAGAAAAAAAAAAGGGAATGAATTTACGGATTTCACAATTAATTATATGAAGGTGTGCGTGGGTATTTTTAACGAGAATGTTGTCAAGAATGTTGGCACATTCGAAGAGTAACAGAACACGCTGGAAGACTTAAACACCTTGCAAATGGATTTCAAAATTTGCATAGACTATAAATAAGTCTCTCTCTTGCCTTACGGCGAAATATCATTAATAAAAGTTAAGTGATACAATCGGTGAGAGTATAAGCTACACCACAAATGGTCTACGTATACGGTGAATAGAAGTTAAACAACTAATCTATCACTCATTACAATTACGAACCAAATGTTGAGTGAAATGTTGTGACATTCACCAATAGGAAAATCGAGTAGGAAATAGACAATAAACTCAATAATCTATGTCAATAGACTATTCTAGATTGTGTCTCTCTCAATCTTCAATTTATATCTTCATAGCATTTGTGTATTTATAGAATTTCATGACATAAAATCGCTATAAGACACAACTTCCACATCTCCATGAATTTAGGCGGTATGTTTGTAACTTCCCCATATTTTTCTCAACTCCTCACTCTTGCTTTTCAACACTTTGATTTATAGAAAAGCTGCTATAAGTCTTCAACCTGTAAAACCAAGACATTGAGCAAAATATTTCGTGGGTTAGGATTAGTGGAAGTAGAAGGACGAATTCGATGTTGTGACCTAAATATTCGCACATTCGGTGTAACACTGTCACAAACATCAACAATCTCCCCCAATTCGGTCTTTCTACTTTGTAACACACCTAATGTTGTACCGAGTGATCGTAATGTGTACACATTAGAAATAAGTAACTTAATATCAAATCAATGACATCTCATTACTTAGCCAAAAATAAACTGAAATAAAAATAAAAACAAACACTAAGCATTTGGCCAAAGTACACAAACTTAAACATATAACACATACTATAACTTATAAACATAACTACACTACTATAAGTTCGTAATACAAGAACTTAAATACGGAAAAAACATACCTAAGTTACTATAAGTTCACAACTACATACATACATATAATAAGAACTGAAATTTAAATGAGTCTTTACAAATATGAGATGAACTTTTAAAATGAATAACAAGGAGAGGATTGGGTTGTTTGAATTAAAATAGCTGTATCTACAAGAATCGCACGAACTCCCCTGTTCTTCATCTCCCCCAATCATCAAGATCATCATATAGATCCACTGATATCATCATCTTCCCGATCAACAACAACATCAATATCTTTGTTGGCGGCAATAGAAGTGTCGGGATCAACAACAGTTGTCTCCCACATTGTCGGGCACATTGTCTCCAACATTTTGAGCAATGGTCATAATATTAACTCCACTTGTTCCAAGATTAGGATCACCACCAGCGGCAACATCCGGTACCACTCCCCTACATGCAGAAAGGAGCTTCTCCCATATGCGCTTTTGAAGTTCTAAATTCTAAACAACACATTTCAAGTTAGAAATAGAAGTGTTGATAACAGAGATTTGCTCGAAATATATCTTTGGTTGCAAGCTCTTTGAATGTTGGCGGCGTGCTGTCAATATTTCTCGGCACATCGAGATGAAGGAGCAAGGCAGCGAGGCGGTTGAATCTTCAGACCTCGATATGGCAAATCAATAACTCTAGGTCCACTGCGCAAAATATGTGAAATTGCAAGACTAAGAGCATATGAGCTTATCACTTGCAATTCTCTCTCTGAAAACCCTTTGCTAGAGATGTTAACCAAATATGTGACCATATTATCAAAGATTACCTTTCCAAGATTGAATTGGTTTAGATATCCAATTTTGTACATCAAAACAAATTTTGATCGAGAGGTTAATGTATTAGTGTTTAATGATGGCAGCCAGTTATACACAATCAATTTGTGTAACACACTGTACAAACTTCGTTAACCTTGAAAAATTTATCATAAATTCCCAAACATTCTCGTCTTCCACCGATTATGACAGACATTACTTCATTTAAATCGGGCACTTCAGGATCAACATCATCCTTAGTTTGTAATAACTCATTGACAATTGTAGGGGTAACCTCAATTTCCTTCCCTCTAAACTCTAGACCATACTTCTTAGAATGAATGTTAGAAATCTTAGAATCGAGGGATGCAAATTAGCATTGAATTCATATACCCAATCAATGAGATAATGAGTAGCAAATTGCGGGAAACTAACAGAGATCTTTCATGCAAATAGTCCACTAAATTAATGTCAACAAAATCATTCATCTTAATGACCCTTTCACCAACAATCATCCTAGTTCTAATATGCCTAAATTTCTCATTTTGCATATCAATATAGGACTTATCGATTCAGTAGATAACAAAGAAAGGGAAGAATATGTTGCAGCTCAGAATTTGATGTTGACTTGCATTCTTGGAAGATTTTGATGATCCAAAGCTAGATTCGATGTTGACATAAATGAGGCAACATTCTCGAGGAACACCGGGAAGAACCTTAACAAATTCATTTTTCCTTTTTCTCCTCGGTTCCCTCTTGGTCATCACATCTCAAATAGGCATGTTCATTTCGCAGTCCTTTGATCTCTCGGCTTGTTCCTTTCCTTTCTCGGATGACATACCAACCTGTCTTCTTTCCTTTATGGGCTATTTTCCTACCAATGATTTCTTAGGCAATTCGTAAGGCTTACTAGGTTGATCTTCTTCGAATCGGAGTCAAACACTTGGATAGGCTTGGAAGCAACCCCATCGTCATGCTTTTGCTTCTTACACATCTCGCAGAAGTTAACCCGATGGCCCATTGTTCTCGTAGGACTGTCTCTTCCGCCACATCCACGAGAAATGGTCAAGATTTTTTACGCACAACCTCAAAACGAGCAAGAAGCTCCTCAAGATCGTGGGAGTCGAGATGATGGCTCACCCATTTCGGCATCTTGCCAAGGCGAAGGAGGAGATGTGTCAATTAAATGTTTGAATTAAGCAATGTTGACCTCTACATCGCCCACCATGACCACTAGATAAATAGTTTTCTTGGGAGATTCTTGAAAGCGTAGACAATTTGTTCCTCGGTAGCATCGGCGGCAAGAACTACAAAAATTGGATATGTCTCCAAGACATTATCCAAGGGTTGGTCACCAGTAGGAGTAGGATAAATGGGGGTTTCATTTAAATTGGGAATTTTAGAGTGAGAGGCGTTTGAGTTTGGTCGAAAGAGAGAGGAATATCAATTAACCCAACTCGAGTAAAGTGATGTTGGTCACGATGCGCCAACATTCTGAAAAATATCAGAGGTATTATCAATTGCCATTTGTGCTAGAATGTGAAGATATCGAGAAGTAGAAGAAGTGGATGACGAAGAAGGGTTTTGTGAATTGTGAGGTGAAGAGTCGTTTGCCATAAGAACGAATTATATAACCTGCAAAATTTAAAAATGTTATTTTAAAATAAATTTGCAAATTAAAATAAAAAGGCAAGACTAATACCAATCAATACAAATGATAATACCTTTCAATTAACACTGTGCAACATTGCTTAAATTTGAATGACAAAGTATAAGACATTCAATGATTCGATCCTTATATAGAGACAAGAAAGAGAAGTTATTTACACACACCAATTGAAGAACGTAGGTTACAAGAAGTTACCACAACATTTCTAAGAAGTAGGAGGTAACCGTGTGTGTTGGAAGTTTAATTTGACACTGAAAACCGCTCTAAAAACTATCCAAAAACCGTAAACATTTAATAACTAAACATATAATATTGTTGCGAACAAATTTACAATAAATAATCTTTGTAAAATAATGTCTAGAAATTAACTAACTCATAAAGATAAATATACATATTTGAACCGAGAATGTTTATTCAATAATGTCGGCACACACACTCCTCAACACAGCTTTTACATGAATTTACTTCATTTGTGTTGCAAATTATTTTGCCTTTCTCACAAATTCATATTGATCCATTTTTCCGTAGTGAACATCGTAGTTGTCACTCCGTGTCTCATAATTACTCAATGGATTTATGAATATTTTGATGCATCTTATGTCACCTTTTGAAAAGAGATCATCGTAAATGTGTCCATATTTGTAACAACATCAGTAATATTTTTGCATAAAATAGTCTAAGTATTCTGATGTTTAGTTATTTCTAACTCTCTTGTATGAATAGTATTTGAACCCTTCGTGGACACACTTCTCTTAAATGCTATAGAAAAACTCACATTTTGATGCTTTGTCACTAAGTAACTATAGGGCACGGTAACAACACACAACAATACTTAGTTTAGTTTGTGCATAAGCTAAGAGATTTTCTAAGTGAAGAAAACCTCTAATTGTCTAAAGTTTTTTAAATATATCATTATTTGTTTTTCAGTTGATATGAATTCTAACTTCACAATTTCTTTCTCCATAAGGTCTCTAATGAAGTAATGTCTTATGCTTATATGTTTGGTCAAAGAATGTTACACCGAATTTTTCGATATATTAATGGCACTTGTATTATCACAATAAATAGTAAGAGTTTTGCTCTCCAAACCGTAATCATCGAACATCTTCTTAAGCCACAAAAGTTGAGTACAACGGCTCCCTGTAGCTATGTACTCTGATTCAAAGTGATAGATAAAGAAACACAATTGCATTTACGATTGTGCTAGGAAACAAGATTGTTTCCCATATAGAAACATATTCCACTTGTACTCTTTCTATCATCACTATCACCTGTCCAATCTGCATCACTATAGCCAAAAAAACAATTAGTATCTTTCTTGTACCATATTCCATAATCACATGTCCCCGCCACATATCTTATGATTCTTTTGATGAATTCACATGAGATTCTTTTGGATTAGCTTGATAACGTGCACACAAACACACACTAAACATGATATCCGGCCCGCTAGAAGTCGGATAAAAAGACTACCAATCATGGATCGGTATAATGTTGAGTCAACATCCCGACCAACATTATCTCGTACACAATTATTAAGTTGATCTCATATGTGTCTTCATATGTTTAGCATTGTCTAAACCAAATTTTTCACCAAGTTTCTTGCATATTTACTTTGTAAAAAGAAAATGTCTTCATAGTAGCCGTGTATTTATAGAATTTCAAGACATAAAAGCTGCTATAAGACATAACTTCCACATCTCATGTTTTTCTCAACTTATCACTCTTGTTTTTCAACGGCTGACTTATAGGAAACTGCTATAAGTCTTCAACTTGTAAAACCAAGACATTGAGCAAAAATATTTTGTGGATTAGGATTAGTGGAAGTAGAAGGACGAATTCGATGTTGTGGCCTGAATATTGACACATTCAACTGTAACAACACAAACATCAACATTATGCATTAATAAACTTAATGTAAATGCTAAATAAATTAATTAATATACCAATATAAACAACTTGATTGAATCAACTCAATGCAATATGATATCAAGATTTCTCCCTTGAGATGCCAAATGAAATTGAATTAGTTCTGTAATTTAGTATAATAAATTCTCGCATTGAAATTGCTAAAACTTCAACTCAATTTGCTAGATACTGTCAAATGAGCACCTTATGATATGGCTTAATTTTTTTAATTTTTATTTTCATTTATTTAACTCATAAAATTAATGATTTCTTTTAATATGGCTTAATTTTTTTAATTTTTATATTGTGTTTCATTTTTATTAATGAGGTTCTAAATTTAGTAATTTTCAAATTTTATGGTGGTGATTCTTATTAATTTGCATGATATGGTTCAAGAAGTTTCTCAAATATTTGTAACTTTAATATATAATATTCCCTCCAATCCAAGAAAGTTAAGTTTTAGAATTTGTTGATTAAGTTAAGAACGAGTGTTTAGTGATAAATATATTCTAATTAATTATTTCTCTTTGTCCACATTCTAAAATGCCTTCTTTTAATGTTACTTTGATTATTTTATCAAAATTATGAAAAAATGTTAGAATTGAGATACGGATTAAAGGGGGAAAATATGAAAAATATTTAAAATATAAAATAGTTAGAAACAAAAAACACTACTCTCAAATATGATTTATTTGAGAATCAGAGGAAGTATATAGGTTATAGATCATGACGTATTACCACATCTATTTATTTATTTGAAGTTGTAATACCTTAATGAATAATAAACAATATTTTAGAGTGTAACAAACAAGAATTTATCCTTCACACAAGAATTCATAACATTCTATCATTTTATAGTGGAAATGGAAAAAATAGTCACTTCTGGTATTTATATCATGTTTTTAACAAATTTTTTAACTTGCAGTAAATTTTTAGCCGTTTTAACCAAATATATACTTTTTTTTTTTTTATTAAGAAGGAAATATTCAAAAAAACAAACCTCTACCTGTACCAAAGGCCCTTGGTCGTAGGATGGAAATCGAGGAAGTAAACGAGTGACACCCATGCAACGGAGAAGACCAACAGGAGACAAATCTAACAACAACTCGTGCAACATTTCACCAAAAATTATCATCATACGGAATCGAATCCAGAATGTAGGAGTCTATGTACTCCAATCACTTTGTCCACTTACATTTGTCTATACCCCTAGGGCACTAGATATATACTCTAAAGGGTATGACTTCACAAGTCCCACTCTCTCCTTTCCAAAGTATGTTATAATGCAAATTCGTGTTAGTTATATGTAGTTTGTTTTATGTCGGTCATAATTAATATGTGTTTCGTGCTAGTTATAGTGACATATTACAATTTTTAGTTAATGTGGGAACCCAAGTACTCTCTTTCGGATTCTCGAAATAACTTTTAGGCTCCATTTGGATGGAGTCATTTGAAATCAACGGATTTGAGAATAATACACCATACATTTGTAAGTCAAAATAGAGAAAAACTAAATGAATGGATTTAGTTCACACAAATATAATTTATAAGTGGGAGGATTTTTTTTTTTTTGAGCAGAAAATGATCCCAACTAAAGACTAGAAAGCCTCTCGCCGAGCTCCATCTTCAACCCAAAAGGGAAAACCCGCCTCAATCCAAGCGTGAGGAGTAGAGGAGGAAACCGCAAACTTCGCCAAATTATGAGCCAAAACATTCAACTCTCGGGAAATATAAAAATAGCCCCACACTAAGGCCTCCCCAAGCAATCTCCGAATCCTTTCCACCGTAAAGCCTTCCGGCCAAAAAAGGATCATCGTGAGGTGACCGCCATTACAGCATGAAGAGAATCACAAGCACCACCACCTGCCCATCATTCCAAGACCGGAACCAGCAAAGCCCTCCCAAATCGCAAGGAGCTCCGCCCCAAGCACCGAGCCGGAGGGCTAATACGCTTACAAGCAGCCCCTGCAATGACCTCCGAGCCGTCAAACACCGCCATACCAACAAAAACCAAGCCAAGATCCTCATGATAACCCGCGTCAACCTTCAAAACAAAACCAGAAACACGGGTTCCAAAATTCCAACGACCTGCTGCAAAGGACTCGAGGTGTGAGTAATAGCCAATGTTGATCGAATCCATTGGAAATCGGTAATAAACCGCTCCGCCCACGTAATATCATAACGTCGCAAGCATGGGGCGTCACCCAAGGCATGACTGCTATGTTTAACATTGCACCTTTCCTTCCAAATCGCCCAACAAGTTCCAATCAAAACTTCAAAAGAGACATCAACTTTATCATGTAAAAACCCCAATAAATCCAAAATAGACAACCCACATCCCTCCTTTATAAATGACCACAATCCAAGGGTTAACCATACTTCTTTAACCCTAGGACAATAAAAAGAACATGCCTCATGGAGGCAAAGAAATGACCACAAATAAAGCAACGACCACTCACCGGTATATGCCGCCGAAGAAGATTTCCTTCGGTAGCCAAGAACTCAAGAGAAATCTTCCAAAAGAAAATCCGAATTTTGGGCGGAGCATTGATAGACCAAACTAGTGACCACCAATCCGCAAAAAGGTTCACACTTGAGCTAGCCGAAGAATCAAGAGGCGAAGAAATAGAAGCCCAATACGCTTTATAGCCCGAAGACACCGTGATATTTGCCTTTGACATCCCCCACCCAAAAGCGAGAATCACAACGATACCTCCACAAATAGGAACCCTCAAAATAGCATCTGATTCAAAGGGCAAGAAAGCCCTGCTTGATCAACTCCAAATTCCAATTCCCATCAGCCGCAATAAATCTACTCACTTGTGCTTAATATTTGAGTGAATCAAATCCATTCATTTAGCTTTTCTCTATTTTAGTGTGTGTGAATGTGTGATATATTATCCTCAAATGTCAAATTCGTTGATTTCAAATCCACTCCATTCAAATGGAGTCTTAGAGAACTTTTTTCCTTTTGTGATACCGAAACAAAACAATCAACCTATTAATATTGGAAGCAACCGATTCTCGTGTCAATTATAGTATTTTGTGCAACTGAAAATCTGAATTTAAGAGATTTTTGAGTTAATGATGTGACAATCAAATATCACTAGTTTAAAATAAATGTCTATTTTTCTTGGTCGAGCTGGTCATACAAAATTAATCTAGCACTCCTTTCATTCCATTTTAAATTGCTCTAAAACCTAAAAATAAATATCTTATTTTTGTTTTCTCATTCCCAAAATGGCAAAAAGTAACCCTACGTACCCTCTCAAATTAAATTCTTCCAAACATCTCTTATTTACACCTCATATCACTCAATTACTCACTCTACCCTCTCAAACTAAAACAACATCCCTCCAATAAAGTTGAAATAACTCATCTACCTTCAATTTTACATATTTTAATATTAATAAATAATTTTCTCATTAAAACCCGTGTCATTTTGGCTTGAACAATAAAAAATGAGACGGAGGGAGTATAATTTATTTTCATGTCCGACTTAAATATTGACTACGAATTTCTTATTTAAAAATAAAAAATTAAGATAAAATATTATTTTATTAATAAAAAGAGTACTAAGGAAAAATAGATCCTATATATTCAAGAACCATATATATACACAGATTAATATACAAAATTATTGTTTTTAATTAATAAAAATGTTTAAAGTAGAAATATATAAGGATTAATTCTCATTTAAAATGTTATTTTTGTTTTCTTTGTTTTCGACTTATAAAATTAATTACAAATATCCAAATACACATTAAAATAAATTAAAAAAACATTTCAAACCACAAACTAGAATCTACAGTTTAAATTTTGTATTTTTTTAAGCAAATTTTGTATTTAGATAATTCAAAAATGAGTTCTAAATAAAATATAGACTAGAAAAAGTGGTCAAGCCTCGCCATATCAATATATTATTTAATAATAATAGTTATATAAAGTATAATTTAATTAAAAAATTGTCGAAAATATATAAGATATATAGAATTCATTACGGAAAAATGATAAGAATTGCTTCCAACCCAAGTAGCCGAAGGCGATCTCCATATCATTTTTTTGTAATGCATTCTATATATCTTAAATTATGCCTTATATAACTATTATTTAACATTATGTTGATATAATAGTACTTCTTCTCTCCCACAATTAGGTTTACCGCACTTTCCTTTTCCGTCTATCCTACAATAAATTTTACACCATAAAAATGGAAAATCCTTCCTAAATCCACATTCGTAATATCTTATAATTTACACAAAATTGTAATATTTTTAGGCTTTTAATTGTTTTGAAAATCAAATTAATAGCAGATCCATCAAAGGATAGAATTGGAGACTCGTGGAGATGGACAACAACAACAAAAGGTGTTTACAATACTAGTGAAGCATATTTGGTGTTGGCGTCTAGTGGAGAAGTCGAGGACATTCCAGCGGAGAAGGAAAAGGTGTACAAAATGCTCTGGAAGAGTGCTGCTCCTTTGAAGGTCACAACACATGCATGGCGAATGTTGAGAGATCTCTTAACAACAAAGAATAATTTGCAAAAACGTGGAGTAGTATTACCAAATAATGATTTGCAGTGTGTCTTATGTGGGAACTATGAGGAAACTAGAAGACATCTTTTCTTTGAGTGCGAGATGTCGTACAAAGTTTGAATGGAAGTACATAAATGGTTTGATGGTATGACAACTTTGCAATCACAGGCCTATAACCATTTTATTATGCACAACCATTGATGAAAGGTAAGAAAGGGAAAAAAATGTATCTATTTGGTTTGGAGGTGGTGGAATGAAGTTATCTTTAGAAATGATGTTTTTTATACAAAAAGAGTAGTCGATGAACTTAGATCTAGAGTTTGGAGTTGGTTGATTGTAAAATATTTGATGTATCGGGATAAATTGTTCTCGAATTGGTTTGTTAATTCTAAAATGATTGGGAAATGATTGATTGTATAACTATTTGTATTGTTTTCTTATACCCCTTCATTTATAAAATTCTTTACTTATAAAAAAATAATTTAACTCATTTCTTTATTATATAAATAAAGATTTACAAAATTACCCTTTAAATCTCCATATTTTCTTAATATATGTATCAAATAAAGTATGAAGCTAAACTTGAGATGGAGAGAGTAAAACTTAATTATTACTCCCTCCTCCGTCTCAAAAAGATATTTCATTATTCATTTTGGGTTGTCTTAAATTATAGTCCACTTTCTTTTTATCCAATTTTTTTGTCTAAAATTTTAATGATTGTTGAAATTAGTTATTCTCCAACTTTTTATTGTAGTCAACATAGTATTTTTGTAGAATGCATGACTTATTTCAATTTCGATACATAAACATTTTTTTAATTAATGCTAGTACTTTTTATTTTTTTAAACAGTATATTAATATTAGTCATTAATAGGATTTACTAACATTAAATAAGGTTATAATAGAAATGTTTGAGTAAATTTGCAACTTCTGATAGCTACTGAGCGTACAGTTCGCTTTTTTGTTTATACAAGTTTATTTGTCCGTGTGCAAATAGAAAATCAACTACTTTTTTCTTTAGATTGATGGAGTAATATTGATACTTAATATGATAATAGAAATTAATTATATAATTTGACTAAATAATGAACTATATCTACCTCGAACGTACGTGCAATAAAGGTGACATGGTTCTCAGTCATTATTTTGGTGCAGCGTGATGAGTTATATAATTAATTTATGTGCATAAATACGGAGTGGTACTATAGTCAACAAATTCATTAAAATTGGCCATTAAATGGACTACCAAAAACAAGCTATCCATTTTGACCACATAAAAGCTCAAGATTAATGAGGGGCAATAATGCAACTAACAAAGTAAGCATTTCTCAACCCTTAAGATATTGGTGGTGGGAGGTACTATTTCCCTCGGTATTATTGTGAAATTGATTTAAAATAAATATTTTATATTTTTTTCATTTTGAAAAAGTATCTCATTTTATTTAATAATAAAAATTAATGTTTTCATTTATTAGAGTATCAAAAATACTTATACCCTTATTTAATACACTTAAGTTTACTTACAAGAAGGATATTATTTGAACAAATATGACAAATTTGCATTGAATCATGTAGAGTGATACTTAAAAAGGGATAAGAGTTTGGATAAAATAACTGATTCCATTTAATGAAACAACTACCCTTCAACTAATACATTTTAATAAAAATCATTAATGTCATTTTAAAACTAATATCTTATAATAAAAATAATTAACATTCTTTAATTAAACAACTTATAATGCTATAATGAAACTTGTTCATACAAATTATGTATGTGGGTAAACTCTCCAATGCATGTGGTAGGTGCCTATACATGTGAATTTATGGTTTTATTTATTTAAGATATTAATTTCACGTGACTATAATTATTTTTCACATAACTTCAAATTTAATATCATTTAGATGTTTATGGCATGTTATCAATTTACTCCTTTTGAAATTAAATGCAAATGGTATAAAGCCAGGGTATGATATAATCAAGGTAATAAACAAAAAAATACTGAATAAAGTTGAACTCATTTCATTGGTAGATAGGGTTGTATACGAATCAAATATTTTTGTTCGATTCGGTATTCGTGCTCGATATTCGATATTCGTATTCGAAATTTTATGATTCGAATTCGTTTACAAATATTCGATTTGATTCGATTATTAAACAAATACAAATACAAAATTATGATATTCGATTTGATATTCGTAAATATTCTATTCGATATTTAAATATATATTATATATAAATATATATTATTTTTATAGCAAATATATAAAATCTATATATTAATATTATATAAATATATTAAGGCTCAGGTTATTTGCACCTCATATTTGATAAATACATCATACCACTAAAATAAAAGCACCACCATTTTTAATAAATACACCAATTAAAAAAATCATTTTGAAATAGAATACCTAATTTTCTCTATTCTCTTCTCTTCTTTTAGTTTTTTTTTTTAATTTATTTGAAATATATGATATTTTTATGAATAAACTGATTTTAATTATTTTTGTTTTTTATTTTGGAGTAAGAAGAGTCTATTCATGTCATGTTGCAAACAACTTGAATTTGGTTTGCAAAATCGATGGAAGATTAAATTCTGTTAGGTAATTTGATAATTAATTTTTTTTTCGCTTTTGTATTTGATTATGTAACTTTTGAATTTGTGACTTGTATTGTGAATTGAAACAACGAAATCAATTTTGAATTGAATACTCAATGAATATTGATTAAAACATGTTTGAGAAAAAATCAATTCGAATATTCGATTCGAATATTCGAATAGTTCTGAAAAATTCGATATTAATTTCAAATCGAATATAAATCACATTTACTATTCGAAAATATTCGAATTCAATATTCGAAAATTTTAACGAATACAAATTCAAAACAATGATATTCAATTCAATTCGTATACAACCCTGTATATAACCCTATTGGTAGACTTGGTGATACTTCATATCTGCCTTTACGATTTCAATTCATGGGACTATCAATTAATATTAATGACATTCATTTAATTCATTTAAGGAATTAAATAAAAAAATTACATACACATTTTACCTCGTATACCACGAACAATTATAATAATTCTTAGAATAATATTAAAATTTTATAAATAATAATATTAGTAATGTATAATGCACATAAATCATAATACACCTCACCTAAATATTGTATTTTTATCTATTCCAAGTGGTATATGTTATTTAACTATTAATGCTACTTTTCCTCGAGTGCATCAAATAAGATCGTATATGCAGAAAAACATCGGATTAATTCTTCATGAATTTATGGAATATAAAAAAGAAAAAATAAAAGAAAAAAAAACAAAGCGCAAGCAAGGGAAATGATGAGAGCAAAAATTACCCTTGCCAATACCGATCGTGATATCCAAGTAATACAATTGTGTAACATCTCATTTTATATTCATTAGATTAGTGACACGTGATTCTTTTTAAAAAAAAAAATATCATCCTTATCATCACGTGAGATAATTTGCTAATTTAGTTAATTGCTATTTCTCTTA
This sequence comes from Paraleonurus japonicus, assembly GCA_030762865.1. Lineage (NCBI taxonomy): Eukaryota > Viridiplantae > Streptophyta > Magnoliopsida > Lamiales > Lamiaceae > Paraleonurus > Paraleonurus japonicus. The sequence continues at coordinate 7,904,521 of CM061058.1, forward strand.
TACCGAAGAAGGAAGCAACAAAAGGTCTAAATGATTTTAGGCCGATTTCCTTGGTGAGTTGTATCTACAAAAGACTGAGTTTTGTACTACCATTGATCATGTCTGAGGCCCAGAGTGCCTTCATAGGTGGGAAAAACACTTTGGACAGTGTTGTGATTCTTAATGAAACTATTGATGAAGTCAAATAAAATCGATTCAAGAGACTCTTCTTTAAGATCGTTTCCGCTAAGACTTATGATTCAATTGAATGGGGATACATTAGTGTAATGTTGGAACGCTTCAATTTTCATCCAAGGTGAAGAAAATGGGTAATGGAATGTGTATTGTCGGGAACATCAATGTTGGTGAACGGAAGCTCATCCGGTGAATTTAAATTAGGAAGGGGTCTAAGACAGAGTGATCCGCTCTCCCCAACGGCTGAAGGTTTGAGAATCTTGATGGAAAAGGCGACTACTCGAGATCTTTTTCATTTTTCAGCTGTTGAAATTGGTAATGATAGAATAAAAGTGATGACACCATTTTAATGGCCGAAGCAAAATTAGAGAATGCATGGACCACCAGACATATTCTTAGCAACTTGGAGATACTTTCAAGCCTCAAAATCAACTATGAGAAATATAGCTTAATGGGCATAAATATATCGGGTGATATATTAATAGAGATTCGAAATTGTTGATTGTCTTCATGTGATTAATTTCGCTTGTGTCGAATACTAAAACATATGTTGATATAGTCACAATAAAATATCTAATACACATTTATAGATTTAAGTTATATATAATATCATGTTTAAATCAATGTGATAAAATATTAGATACTCCTCCTGCTCCGCCCAAAGTGTCCCATTTTACTATTTCCGTCCGTCCCACCAAAGTGTCTCATTCCTTTTTTATTCATACCCTACTTTTATAATTATCTCATACTATCTATATATTTACACATTATACCACTCATTTAATATATTTAAATATATTTTTCATCTCTTGTCATCACATCACTTATACTATATTATTATTATACTACATTTCATCTCTCTCTATCTATCACATCACCCGTACTATATTATTATTATACAACATTTCTTAAAACTTGTACCCAAAAATGTTGGGACACTTTGGGCGGGACGGAGGGAGTATAAAATTAAGGTTAATTTAAAAGTGTTCAATAAAAATAATTATTCAAAACATATAAATATTTATAAATTAGTTTAATAAGTAACATCAAAATTATGCAAGAGGTCAAACATTTATTATTACATTTTTTAAATGTTAAGATGCAACATGGATGTCACATTGAATACAAATCAATTGAAAAATAACACATCAACATAACATATTTCAAATTTAATGAGAATTTGATACCTCATCAAACAAATCTTAAAATGAGAGATCATCATAGTAAACTCTCTGGACAGTAGGAATGCGTAGCAATCGATGGATGAGAAATGTTCAAGATGACATATTCACAAATTGCAAAGTTCAAAATGAAAATAAAGAAAGTACAGCAAAATGAAAATAAGCCTTTTCTATTTGTCTCAAAATGAAAATATACTAGTTCAGAAAAATAAACTGGACAAAGTTACCATTTTAACACAAAATGATGAACTTCTTTCATTTTTATCAGACACTTACGGCATATGCAGTGGAACTCTAACCACTTCAATTAATTCCACCTCGTCACAAAATGATACAACTTTTTAAAAGTGATCTGTGTCAAGTTTAGTCCAAGCCAAAGTCATGTTTCTCTACACATAACTGAAAAGGTTACCTATATGGAAGTCATTCAATGCTTTAATGATCAGACCGAAGCCATTTCATAATGTTTTTTTCTTTTTTGCTGCAAGAAATACCAAAATATGAAATAACATTGATCGGGATCTTGTCATAAAACTAGCAAATGGCAATCAATCTGCACCAATATCCACCCCTTTTCCCTTCAGGAATTCCTTGGCTTCAACAATATCCTACGAGGGAAAAAATAAAGTAACTGCATTGTAACTATCTCATTTTATCGAACCTTCACTGGCCATCATAAAGTTATATGAGTATTAATACTGAAGCATGATCCTCTGATCATGCCCCATTCATAAAAAGAACATGAAAAACAGCATCATTATTGAGATGCTGCAGATTTTGAGACCAGAAAAAAGAAGAAAAAAAGAGTGGATACCTCTTGTAATAGAATTGCCTCATGAGGGCAAGTTGGAAAACGCATGAGACCAACTCCAACCATTAAGAGACCGTAAGACCCAAGTGACACGATGCAGTAGAGAGGCAACTGAGTTATAAAAAGAAATGTAAACAAGGTCGAAAACAAAATATAAGTGGAAAGTAAATATAAAATGTATGGAAGCTCACCAACCAAGTATAGCTCTTCGGAAGAACTGATGTCTGTAATAAACTAATCCAGATAGCTGTAAGGGCTACCACCAATGCCATAATCTTTACAATGTGCTTCATTGTATCTCCAGAACTCCTTAGGACAAGTAAGAAGCTTAATTTTGTGAAAAACAAAAGACAGGACGAAAAGAAAAAGACCATATAGGCAAAATAAGAGAAGGGCAAATAATTCAATGAAAACAATCAAGTGGTTGACTATCAGGTGGAAATAAGCAGCATATGATATGGCATAAATTGCAAACTTAATTTTTTATTTTTCTGCCATCAGAAGGAATAGGTATAGTGATTTTTTCACAGTCCCAACTGAACGAATATTAACGAAGGAACTCAAAGCCCTTGCGCAACTCCCAAACATCATATGGCAGATCAACTTTTTTTTTTTTATAAGCAAACATTTATCAAGTAAGCAAATGTGTAACAGTGAGTTTGCCAATCAAGATGTTCAAATCCTTATAACTCATGTAAATCAAGAGACAAAAAAATAACCCACCCTACCGAATTCTTTTTGTATTTTAACCATCTAAAATAGAAAACACAGTTATTCATTATTTTACCATCAAAAGGGATAGGTGATTATTTCACTGTCCCATCTGAACGAATATTAACGAAGGAACTCAAAGCCCGTGCGCAATTTCCCAAAAATCCTATGGCAGATCAAGTATTGTTATAAGCAAGCATTTATCAAGTAAGCAAATGTGTGACATTGAGTTTGCCAATCAAGATGTTTAAATACTAACAACTTATGTAAATCAAGATTCACAATACAATCAAGAGACAAAAAATAATCCGGGGTAACAATTTTATTTATTTGTATTTTAACCATCTAAATAGAAAACTCAATTGTTCATTATTCTACCATCAGAAGGGATAGGTATACTGAGTATTTCACTGAACGAATATTAACGAAGGAACTCAAAGCCCTTGCGCAATTCCCAAACATCATATGGCAGATCAACTTTTTGTTGTAAGCAAGCATTTATCAAGTTAGCAATGCGTAACAGTGAGTTTGCCAATCAAGATGTTCAAATCCTTACAACTCATGTAAATCAAGATCCACAATACAATTAAGAGACAAAAATTAACCCGGCCTAGGATTTTTTTTTTTGAATTTTAACCATCTAAATAGAAAACTCAATTGTTCATTATTCTACCATCAGAAGGGATAGGTGTACATAGAAAACTCAATGGCAGGTCAACTTTTTTTGTAAGCAAGCATTTATTAAGTTAGCAAACGTGTAACAGTAAGTTTACTGGGCAAGATGTTCAAATCCTTACAAGCTCATGTAAATCAAGATCCACAATACAATCAAGAGAAAAAAATCCGGCCTACAAAATTCTTTTTGTATTTCAATCATCTAAATAGCAAACTCGATTGTTCATTATTATACCATCAGAAGGAATAGGTACAGTGTTAGAGTCAAAGAGGCTAAGTCACAAGAGTTTAAGAATGAAGATAGTAGATTGATTAATTCGGGAAGAATTCCGCCCAAGCCTATGGCTGAACTCAATAGTCAAATTTTACATAATGACCCCTAGGGGCTATTTCCTCTTTTATATACTAACTAACTGCCTGCTATTATTCCCATTTCAACTATCCTGACCAAAGAAATAAAAGAACTCTAGTTACAACTTATTTCCCTGTTTCTCCTGCCTTTTATATATCCCAACTGAATGAATATTAACGAAGGAACTCAAAGCCCTTGCGCAATTTCCCGAACATCATATGGCAGATGAACAACATATAAGCAAAGAGTAAGCATATTTGTATCAGTGAGTTTACTAATCCAAATGGCTATGTTTAGAGCTGCACTACCTATGATCATAAGATCATGGGTTCGAATCACCCTTTACCCGATAAAAAGAAAAAACTAATCCAAATGGCTAAATTATTATAATTAAATAAATAAAAGATTAAGAATACAATCTATAAATGTATAATAACATTTTAAACCAAAAGTTTATTACTAAATATATCATGGAATTAATAATATTCAACATAAGTATTAAAAAAATTGGACATTAATTAATAATGTATATATTTGAAACATTTTGTAAACAGAAATTACATATTTGAAACTTGACTTACCTAATAATGTGGATATTTTACACATTTTGAGCACAAAATATCTCATGCGCCTAATTCAAATGACACAAAATGTTAACAAATTACATTGAAAAAAAAAAAGTGGTATTAGTATAATAAAATAAAATTCAAAACGAGAAAATCAATAATAAACGTGGTGTACAAGAAACGAGTTGGCAACTGGAACATGAACTAAGGAGAAAAGAGTTGGCTCAACTTATTGTAGTATGCACCAATAAGAACATTTAGACTTAAAGCCAATAAAGAAATTTATACTTAAAGTCATTGTAGCAGTATCATAACTAAAATCAACAAAATTATTATATGAATTTAATAAAAAAAATTCACCTTTAACCTCAAAATCAAAGCCCCAATGACTCAAAACTACAGAAAAAAGAACGTTCTAATAAATCAAATAGATCAAGATTCGGATTCGGTTAGCAAAATCTGAATTAAAAAAAAAAACCCAAACCAACAAACAGAACATTGCTGCAACTTCCCATAATATAGAACCAACAATCCAAAGCAATTATTTCAAATCAGAGAAGGTTCCGAGCCCACACCATACATACATAATTCATATAGCCGGTTCCAAACCAAAAATTATACAAAAACCCAGAAAATATCAGACCCAAATTAGACTCCCGAAAATTCATGGGAAGAAAGCTGCGGGAGATGGCAATTCGATAATATTTTACTGAACTGTTTTAAACGAAATATACCTGGCCAAAATATTCAAAAATCTTTTTCGGTTAAGGAGGTAAAAATGCAGTGCGTTGAGACGACGGCAGTGGCGCTGGAACGACGGCAGTGGCGCTGGAACGACGGCGGTGGCGCTGGGACGAAAACGACGCGCAAGGGTTTTCTTTTGGGCAGGAAAAAAGTGGTACTTTTAGGATAGTGGTTGAATTAACTTGATGAGTGTACTAATTAAAAAGGAATGCCAATAACCTGGCCTTAATGTTCAGCATGAATGGGCCTTTTTAGTTAATTCTAGGCCCAAGTTTTTTGACCCCATTTTTAGTGATTACATCTACTACTTAAAATTTTAAATAAAAAATAATTTATTAAAAGACAATACTCCTATAACTTTTAAAATAAAATCTTCAGTTTTTTTGGCTAAAATTTCCGGCAGATCCACCATCATACATATATTTGTTACAAACAATGATATAGAAAAATTTGAGGGCATTTAATCTAGTACAGAGAATGGAAAATCAAACCATCAATAACTAAAACAAACATACTACACTCAATCTTCTTTGACCACTATTCTATCCCAAAATAAATGCAATCAGCAAACTCAATTTTCATTTTGAAATTACCAGTCTTTTCAAAAAAAAAAAAAAATTGGCCACTAATTTCGATATAATTTCAGATTTTTTTTTGAAAAAAAAAAAAGGAAATATTTTTGAAAAAATATTCAAACCAAGTTTTCATATATTTTTTCAAAAACAACCAGATTTTAAAAAAATTAAATCGACAAAAATTCAAATAGAGATTAAAAATATTTTAGGTAAAAATAAGAAAAAAAATCGCAATCAACTCTACATAATTAAAAGTGGAAGAATAGAGAGATAAAAATTGGCGGAGATTAATTTATAGGTCATAATGGACCTATTGCGTGGAGAATATTTGCAAACGGCGACGAACAACGAAGGTTAAAGGTGACGAGCGACAGATTGACAATTTACGAGTGGCGGAGGTTGAAGAAGGCGGCAAGTGACGGAGAAAAGAAAGAAAGAGTGAAGAGAAGAAAAGATTAGTGGCTAAAAGTAAAAAAATAGAGGAAATTAAGGTTTAATTAGAAAGGGTCATGCAGGGATTTGATGATTAAGTGTATTATTTTAACATTTGAGATTAGTGTTTGATTTGAGATTTCATATATTTAAAATGTACTATTTTGAAATTATTTGTTTTAATTTATTGAAGAAAATTCAAATTATTGTTTGGAAATAAAATTAATTAAAATGTTAATTTTTTATTATTTATAAAATTATATACAATATAAAGAGATTAACGTCATTGAAAATAAATTACCCTCTTTTTAATTTTCTCTATTTTTCTAATTTTCCCTATATATTTTATGCATTTCCATCTTTTTCTTCCTCTTTATTATTATGCCCATCTTTTTCATAACTTTGTCAAATTATTTATAATATATTTTTAAAAAAGTATATATATTGCCCCTGAACAATACAATATTGAGGCGGATAAAAATGACGGGCTCAACTACACGTAGGGCCCAAGGATATTCAGCCCAATAGGGCCCAATGACGTAATCGAATACCCTCGATAGAGGGAGGAAAACCCGAGATGGGCCCGAGCCTAGATTGACCGCAAAAAGATGTAAAGCCATGAACGTACCTACGGGTGGGCCACAAGGTTCGGGCCTGTGTGCGAGATGGGCCACGAGGCCTAAATCTACCTACAAACAGGCCACGAGGCCCAAACCTAACTACGGGTGAGGCTGCGAGGCCCAAACCTAGCTACGGGTGGGTCGTAAGGCCCAGACGAGAATTGAAGACCACACGTGGGTATTAACCAGGCCCATGGTAGTTACTTATCCGATAAGACCGAGAAGTGTGAGAGATAACGAGCGAGTTGAGATAATTAAGGCCCAAGTCGAGGATGTCTTCCATTGGTAGGTCCAACCTCCGTTCGGGAGGAAAACGTAGGCACAATCAGATTTCTTGAGAGAAAAGATATTCACGCACAACATCATGAGAGAACGTGCGGGATAATGCCTCAAACCGTGATGACGGTTATCACTCTTAACGTACGTATAAATAAGACTCTCGAAGGGAGGTAAAAGTATCGCTTAACTATCATTCTTACTTAGCTGCTTCCTACGTACTTTCTTGAGTGTTTTCCGGTGATCCGACTTGAGCGTCGGAGTGCCTACGCCGAGAACCCTCCGGCGTGTTTTTTGTAGGTACGTTTGAGGAGAGCTAGAAATCTTATTGCGTAAAGGCTTTACCCACGTGGAACCCGAGGTGGGAAAAGCGGGCCAGTCGGTTTACGCATCAAACATATATACATTTTACACATAAAAATATAATATAGATCATCTAAAATGACTGATGCATAAAAGCGATCTCGGCCTGCTTTCCCCACCTCGGGTTCCACGTGAGTAATGCTTTACGCAGGCAATCCCTAGCTCTTCTCGAACGAACCATCAGCAAAATACGCCGGAGGGTTCTCCGGCGTAGGCACTCCGACGCCAAGTCGATTACCGAAAAATACTCAAGAAAGGAATAGGCAAGTACGTAAGAAGTAGTTAAGCAAGAGTGTTGATACCGTTACCTCTCTCCATAGTGTGTTATTTATACGTACTCTTAGGAATAATAATCGCTATCACGGTTTCTTGGCATTACTCCGCACAATCTATCATGGTGTCATGCATTGATCTTCTCTCTCGAAAAGCGTAAGGTGCCTATGATCTCCTCGCTGGACGGAGGTTGGACCAAGTCAATGGGGAATAGGGTGAATATTCCCTAACTTGGGCCTTAATCTTCTCAACCGGTTGTTATTGCTCATGTTTCCTCGATCTTATCGGGTAATTCGCTCACATGGGCCGATTAATGTCGCCTTATGGGCCTCATACCTCCTCTGGGCCTTGCGGCCCACCTGCAGCCTAGGTTCGGGCCTCACGATCCACCTCGTGCTCGGGACTTGGGCCTCATGACCTCGTAGTCGAGGTTTGGACTTTCTGACCTCTCTGTTACTAATGCAGGCTAAGCCCATCGCGGATTTCCTTCCCTCTCTTGAGGGCATCTCGGTTACATCATTAGGTCCTATTGGGCCGAAGATCTTTGGTCCTACGTGTAGTTGGAGTCTGCCACTTATCTGCATCAACCACTCCCCTACTCCGGTGAGCAATCTTTGAGCTCACTAGAGTAAGGAAGATTAGGCGGTTCTCCTGTAGCTTTGATTTACGAGGGTACATCCTCTCGCTAATCGTTGGAGTCTAGCGACTCCTCGGCTTCGAGCTCGCCGGTCAAGCATGCATCTGCTCTTCAATTTTGATTACTAATACACGTTTCCATTAATTCCCTCTTTATTTCAAATCGGTTCCACTTCTTCTTCCTCTCCTTCATAATTTCTTTCGCAAAATTTCTCCTCGGTCCAGCCTCGCCATCGTCTTCTCTCCCATATTCTACTCTTCTACTCGAGTCCGTAACTCTCTTCTTCATTTTCTTGTTTACTTTTCACACATAGGATTTCGAGCTATGTCCGAGTCAAGCTCTTCTAAAACTCCTTCTCCTTCCCGCAATTCTTTTCAAAGTTCTCATCACTCTCCCATTCCTTATTCCCGTGAAAATCCTTCCCCGTATCTTCGTCCTCGCCAGGTAGATAGGGTTCGCTTTGGGGATTCTTTCGCAGGTTCCTCAAAACTCCGAGAGAAAACCCTAAGTAGTTTTTTTGCCGATGATATTATCTCTTCTTGTTATCGAGATAACCCTCCCGGCTCGGGTGAGCGCCTAACTTAACCTCTTCTCCCACTCTCGCCTTTTGGCGATTTCGATTTGAAGCCGGGTTGAGGCTTCCTCCTCCTAAGTTTATGTGTCAAATTTCAAACCTTTACGGAGTTCCCTAATCAATTTGTTCGAAATGCTATTAGAATGATGATTTCCTTCTACATTCTCCTCAAGGGGAATGGGGAAAAACCATCGGCAGAGTTGTTTTTCTCTCGGTACAACCGCAAAACCGCCGGTCCCTTCTACTACATGAGTAGTAGAGTGAAAGGGAAATGTTTATTTCTTGGAAAATTTCCTAACATGAACAAGGAATGGAGTGATCATTACATATTTGTGACCTCGATCGCCCATGGCCTTTCAAAAACCGAGAAATGGATTTACAAAAACCCATCTCCTACAGCTCTTTCTAACCAGATTTCTTCCTCTACCAACCGCCAAGTGATGCGGATGTTGAATGCCCATGTGAATGCTTATAGAAATTTCAACCTACCCGAGCTTTGCTCCAATTCCCGTGTTCTTTCTCATTTTAAATTCAGTCGACGAGGGTTCCTCTCGAACCGAATGATAGTAACTATCTTGTTGTGATAGTTTTTGTTTCTATTATGAGTATGATCTCATTTGAGAGGTTACTCATGTGTTGCTTTCTATTTTCGAAAATGTTATGGTTGTCTAAGGTCATGGAAGACCTGCCGATTCCTTCGATTCAGCTCCACCTCCTCCTTCTCCACGTAACGATGCTCCCGACGCACCTCCCGTCTCAATTCCCACGAAAGATCCGAGACTCGATGTCCTCCCCAAAGAAGTCGAAGACCGGCAAGGGTAAAGCCCCGGCCGGCCCGAGTTCGCTTCCCTCTAAGGACACCTTCCGCCGCAAATATCCGACTAGGACGTAGCCGGTGTCTATCATCTCGCCCCGATTGACGTGGACTCTTATTCGTCGTGGCTCTCTCGCTATCAAGTTTTTCGGTGAGCTAATCTCTCGCCTGTGATTATGACAAGCTGCTCAACCTCCCACCGTATCAACAACAACACCAGCCGCTGGCCATTTTGCTTAGGTAATACCAAATACCTCTTTCCTTTTGATGTTTGCTTTTTATCACATTCTTTTATGTGTAGCTAACATTAGCCTCGCTTTCATACTCCAGCTAGGTATCTGCTTTCCAACTTATGGAGTCCCTCCCACCTTCTTCCTTCCTCTCGGTTGAAGGAACTAGAGGACTCTGTGCTTGCCGAAAAGAAGAAGAACACTCTTTCCTCTCTCCGCCTCAATAAATTAGAAGCCAAACTATCCACTCTCCATGAGGAATTATCACGAGGCCAAAGCGGCTCGAGAAGCTGCCGAGAAGGAAACAAATGACATAGCTGTGCATTACGCCCGCAAGAATCCCAGTCCACCAAAAGCATTGGTGGACGGAGCAAGATCCTGTCTAGAGTCTCTCTTCTACTCCTGAACCTAGCAGCGGTTTTTGCACTCACTTTGTGGCAAAGGTTGCGAAAGATTACTGAATCATCCCGACTTCCTAGGGGACATGGGGCCATACATCGATTCTTTTTATGAGTATGGTTTTAACGCACTGCATGAAGCAGGCTGATCCCAGCCTTCACGGGGAGTTCAACAAGACAGTCCTCTTGCGGCTATGCCCACTCCCCTCATTTCAAAGGCGACTTTTCTCGACCGATCAAGGAGGACTGGTGGTCTCCTCCTTAAGCAAGATGGTTGCCGATTTGATGAAGACTGAGGTAACCTCGGCCAAGATGCTGCCCATGAACCCGCCTCTCGCCCCCTTACCTCGGAAGTTCCAGCCTCCCAGAGGAAGCTTGCATAGCTCGTGCCATGGAGAAGGATGCGAAACAGAGTGCCGCGAGTGCTAAAGCAGAGAAAATCTCTAATCTCCCTACTTGACTCTTGGTATCACAAATAATTTATTTCATTTTGGGTTGTAATGAATACTTTCTCCTTTTTCCCTCCTTTTCCCGTCCTAGCTAATGCACGTAAACTCTGTTCTCCCTGTTGGGAGTTTTATATTTTGAACTCTGTTGCCCCCTTCTTAGGGGCCTTTTGGTGATGAATAGATGCACTCCTCCCTTGTCGGGAGTTTATTTTTATGAATGTTGTTTACTCTCCCTTGCCGGGAGCTTTTCATTGCATGTATGCTTGTATCCTCCTTTGCGGTAGCTGCCTGTTTCTTAAGCGCTTATATCCTTCCTTACCGGGAGTTGCGTTTGAATGCTTCTTTACTTGCATTTCTTGCTCTCTTATGTGTGATTTTGGGTGCATATTTTCAAACTACTAGCTTCTAAGTCGTTAGTTTAGATGCATAGGCTAGTGCTAGGAGTTCCTTCCTAATTGCGGCTTAGATATAGCCTTCCCATATAGGTTAACAACCCACTCTCTAAGGTTTCCTTCTCATCCGCATAGGATTTGCCCATTTGCTCTTAGGGTTAATACTTTCTGCGCTAGACTCCCGACTTTGGGTCTTGATAAAAACCCTTCTCTCTGGTTAAGCACCGCAACTTAACCTAGTTCTTGCTTTCGAACATTTAGCTTTAAATCTACGAATTTAAGTTAAACTTCATAGGTTTAACTTGATTTTCCTTTTGAAGTTATCTTGTCTCCAGCTTTCATAACCCTTATTTAGGTTAGCTAAACATTGTTTTCTTACGGGTTTACTCTAGGCTTTGTCAAGGCCATATCTCGATTTTGCATTCCTGTGACCCTTTCGAGTTTGAGTTTGGTCCAGCTAAACCTTTCTTGTAGGTTCAACTTTGTATCTTGAAAGCTGCCGCTCGACTTTCATTCCAAAACCTTATCCTGGTTAAAGTTAGTTAAACCCTTTCTATAGGTTTAGGTAGGTTAAACCTTTTACGTAGGTTTAACTTAGTATCTCGAAGCTATCTCTTAGCTTCTCTTCCCGTAACCCTCTCTGGGTTTAGGTAGGTTAAACCTTTTCGTAGGTTTAACTTAGTATCTTGAAGCTATCTCTTAGTTTTCTTCTCGTAACCCTCTTTGGGTTTAGGTTAGTTAAGCCTTTTCTACAGTCTAACTTTGTTTCGTAGAAGCTATCTCTTAGCTTCTTTTCTCGGAACCCTATCTGGGTTTAGGTTAGTTAAACACTTTCTAGAGTTTTAACTCGGTTTTCTTGAAGTTATCTCTTAGCTTTTTTCTCACAACCCTTTTCGGGTTTAGGTTAGTTAAACTCTTTCTAGAGTTTTAACTCGATTTTCTTGAAGCTATCTCTTAGCTTCTTTTCTCACAACCCTTTCCGGGTTTAAGTTTAGTTAAACCCCCTCTGAGTTTAAGTTAGTTAGCGTTTTTACGCAAGTTTAACTTTGTTTCGAAGAAGCTATCTCTTAGCTTCTTTTCTCGTAACCCTCTCTAGGTTTAGGTTAGTTAAACCTTTTAGCAGTTTAACTTAATTTTCTCGAAGCTATCTCTTAGCTTCTTTTCTCGGAACCCTCTCTGGGTTTAGGTTAATTAAACCTTTCTGCGCAGGTCTAACTTTGTTTCGTCGAAGCTATCTCTTAGCTTCGTTCTCGGAACCCTCTCTGGGTTTAGGTTAGTTAAACTTTTTATGCGGGTTTAGCTTAATTTTCTCAAGCTATCTCTTAACTTCTTTTCTTGGAACCCTCTCTGGGTTTAGGTTAGTTAAACCTTTTACTGCAGTTTGACTTTATTTCGTCAAGCTATCTCTTAGCTTCTTTTCTCGGAACCCTCTCTGGGTTTAGGTTAGTTAAACTCTTTCTGGAGTTTTAACTCGCTTTTCTTGAAGCTATCTCTTAACTTCTCTTTGCATTGATTAAACTCAACTCGCGAATATTCATCATATTTGTTTTTCTTATTTAATGCTTTCGAGCATTTTTCTCATTTATGTAACTTTTGGAAGTTATCAATTTTCATACAATCAATCATATATTGCGATTTAATTATACTAAATATTATGCTTATCATATTATTTCAATCGTAATCAACGAAAGAATAAACTGGCAAACTCATGAATAATGAAGAATCTCTTTCATTAATTGACAAACAAATCTGTTCCATTGACCATAATTGATCAACACAAGTTAATAACTAACTCGGCTAGCCTCTTTAAAAACCTCCCTACGGTAAAACCTAGGGGGAAACCCGCAGCAGGGGAAAAAGAGTACCGGTGGAACCAAATTACATCAAACTCGGAATTCAAACGACACAAACAAAGCAACTCTAAAATGGAAAAATGACCACCCACTTGCAGCGAGGTTGGGTATTTCCTCCAAGCATAGAATTTCTTCAAGTGGCAGACATTACAGGGCCTTGCAACTCGATTACCTTCCATATCCTGCAACTCGTAAGCCCTCCTTTAAGGATTTTGATCACTTTGTAAGGTCCTTCCCACTTCGGGTCCAGCTTTCCAATGTTCTTCAAGGCATCAACTTGCCTTAGCACAGAGTCTCCTTCCTCAAACCTCCGGCTTATGACTTTACGATCATAAGCGGCCTTTACTCGACTTTTGTATCTCTCGGCTTTTAGGTGAGCTATTTCTCACTCTTCCTCCAGCATATCCAGGTTTTCTCTCATTAGTTCCTCGTTTACGCTGCTGGAAGTGGGCTAGGTGGTGCGTTTACATTCCCACCTCGGAAGGTATCGGTGCGGTTGCCCCATACACCAAGTGAAAGGGGGACTCCTCTGTTGGCTCTCTGGGGTGGTTCGATAAGCCCACAAAACCGATTCCACTCATCTACCAACCTACCTCCGGCTTTATCCAGATGGGCACGTATCCCATTCACAATTGTCCTATTAGTAGTGACTTTCACTTGTCCATTGGCTTGGGGATGTGCCACCGAAGTGAACCTCTCGAATAATCTTGATTATCACACCATTCTCGTACCATGGTTCCCATAAACCGAGTCCCATTATCTCGACACCGTAATCCTGGGTATGCCAAACTTGCATCATATATATCTCCATAAAAATTTGATTATATTACCTTCTTCGATCCTTGTTAGAGGTACAACTTCCACCCACTTGCTAAAGTAGTCCACCTGCTACCACAAGAAACTTCCGCCGCCCACCGCTAATGGGAATGGGCCCACTAGATCTATGCCCCATTTTGTAAAGGGACATGGCGAGTGCATTGCCCCCATCTCCTCTGCGGGGAGGTGGATAAGGCACCCATGCTTTTCTCACACTTCTTTACCCAGTCTTTGGCATCCTGGGTCATGGTAGGCCGAAATATCCAGCCCTCAAGGCATTTCGAACTATTTCTCGAGCCCCCGCATGGTCAAAGACAACAACCTTCATGGATATCTTTAATAACGTACCTCCCTTCTTGAGGGGATAAACACCTCAAGTAAGGTTGCATGAAGGACCGTCGGTACATCCTATCTCCGATCATTGTGTATCGGTTCCTCCACTTATGAGCTTTTCTTTTATACGGGCAGCTTTTCGGGTTACGCAACACTCGGTAAATGTTGGTTCTCCAATCATCCTCACTCATGACCCCTACCGAGGAAACCGTAGCTTCGCCTGCAGTCACCAAGGTGATCTTCCCCCTCCCTGCGGTGTTGCGAAACTTGCCGTTTAGACAAAGCTATCCGCTCTGGAGTTTTCTTCCCGAGGTATTTGTCGACCTCAAAAGAACTGAATCTACCTGTAGCTCCGCTACTCACGGAGAATAGACTATCATTTTCTCATCCTTTGCTTCATACCCACATGTAACTCTTTGGGTTACAAGTGGGAATCTAAAAACACGACCACTCAACCTGCTCCCAGCTCTGCGGCCATCTACTGCTCCTCGAATTAAGGCCTCATACTTAGCTCCGTTGTTTGAGGTTATAAATTCAAACCTCACCGCAACTTGCATTTCCTGGCCCTCTGGATACATAATCACGATTCTAGTCCTGCCAATCTTGCATGGATATGGACGCATCCACAAATACTCTCCATTCTCCTTCTGCAGCGCACGTGTACCTTCCCGAATAAAGTCATACAAGGCATGTGCTTTGATAGTCCTCCGTGGTTCAAAATCCACGTCATACTCCCTCAGCTCGATGGCCCACTTGACCATCCTCCCCGAGAAATCAACTCTGCCAATTACCTTTGGAATGTCCGGAGGAAAAATCGTATTTGATGGTAGCCTTAGTAGGCGTCCATCATACTTAGCAATTCGAATCCGGAAGTAGAATCGACTATCTAGTCAATCCTGGGTAATGGATAATAATCCTTAGGGCATGCCTTTTCAGATCCCAAAAATCTATGCACATTCTCCATTTTCCCCTGGTTTCGCCACCAACACCGCATTAGAGCTGACCCGGGTAGGGAACTGGATTCGCTTAACATGTCCTATCTCCAGAACTTCTCTGCTTCTCGCTTTGTGATGGCATCCTTTTCTGGTCTGAAAACTCTCAATTTACATTTCACCGGCATAGCCTTTGGATCCACATTGAGGTGGTGAATCGCCACCTCCTCCAGGAATACTTTGTCATACTAGAGAAAAAAAAGCTAACACATCTGCATTTCTTCGTAAAGTTGTTACCAGCTCCAACTCGGGCCCCAATCCTTGTTGTGTACCCCTTCTTGTCTGGATACAACTAGACCATCATCAATTCTTCTTCAACTCTCATTTTTGGAGGATCGGCTTCCTCTGTGATCTTACATCTCTTGGATTCTCGATCAACCTTCTTGTCTCTTTTCAGTTAGATCGGGATTAGTTTTGATCAAGTTAAAATGTATAAGTTAGATAAGCTCATGAAAAGTAGGATGACCAATGAAATTGTATAGATCAGTGAAGTAGTTCATTTCACTAGTTAGGCGATCGGACTAGGTGAGACGAGCTATGTCACCGAGGTCAAGAAGCTTGAAGGTCATCGAAGACGGTCTTGAAGAAGTCATCTGATTGAGAGATGAATGAAGATGATCAAGACGAGGTCAAAGTCGGTTGAGTAGAATAAGAAAGACATGCTTTCACCAAGTCAAAGTCGGATGACTAAAATCAAGATCACCAGGTCAAGGAAGTTTTAAAGAAGAATTTGTTAAGCGGTTACAAGTTTGTACAACAAACTAACCATTTTACAGACTTTATAAATAGGACTAAGCACAGTCCTTAGAAGGACATTTTGGCACTCAATTCTCAAACACATTTGTCATAGAGCACTCACTAGCATTTGAATTAACTCTTGAGATATTTCTAGGTGTTTAAAGAACACTTTCTTGTAATTCTTCTTCAACACAATCTGCACCGTATTCATAGATTTGATAGTTAGATTGATAGTTAGAAGAAGATTCGAAGACGAAGATCTTCACATTGTAATTTGTAATCGATCGAAAGAAAGTCGGTAAGTGAGAAGGAAGAGACCGTTCTTCGAGGTTGAAGAAGGAGAGTGGATGTAGGATCTTTTGATCCGAACCACTATATATCTCGTGTTCTTTACTTTCTGCATTTAATTTTTACCGATTATCTTTTATTCACTATTTGCTAATCGATTGCTTTTAGATCCAAATTGATAGATTGAGTATAAACTTGTTTCTACCGGGTACTTTAATTTAAATTTGAAAAAGTTAAGTTTGAATTGATAATCTAAATTTTCGAAAGGATAATTTAGATAATCTATTCAACCCCTTCTAGATTATCTCTAGGAGGTCTCGCTTAATCTTCTTTAATTCACTCAATTTAGGGACCAACAAGTGGTATCGAGCAGGTGTGTTGGTCCCGGACGAGATGTGCAAGGAGGTGGAAAGTCTAGAAGGGGGTTGAATAAACTTTACCACACTCAAAACTTTTTCGACTTTTCGTGAGCTGAGTGTGAGGTTAGAAGACTTTGAAGTCTTCTGCAAAGAAGGTACTCAGAGTGTGCTAAGTAAGATCAGCAGACTTCGGAAATTCGAAGTCTTCGATGGTGCGGAAGCTAATCTCGTGTGTATTTGAAAAACCCTTTTGATGAAAACCTTGGTGATGAATACTAAGCAAGTTTGATGCAGGTTTATCAAAAGGATGATGAATGAGCAGTTATAAGTATGAATGCAGTAAAGCTTGTAAAGACACGAGAGATTTTTATAGTGGTTCGGATATAACGATCTTACGTCCACTCTCCCCGATTCCACAGGGCCTTACTATCCACCAAAACTCGGTCTTGTCTCCTCTAATCTCCTTGAGGATTCGACCACGGGAACTTTAACAAGTTCCTGCCCTTGATCTGATCAATGTGATCTTCGAGTGTTAACTCTTAGATGCTGAAATAATCAACCTTTTCTCTTACAGAGATAATGAAAGGTGATTTACACTTCCTTAACCAAAAATAACTCTCTTTTAAGAGTATCAATGTATTGAATCGATTTCTGTCGAAGAATTATACGTGAATTGCTATGAGTGAAGATGGATTTTTTTATGTTTCTCGCGCGTGTGTATGTTCAAAAATCCTTCACTTCGGTTTTATATGATCCGAAATTGACTAGCCGTTAGACTAATTTGTCAATCAGGTCTTCAAAGAAATGGTAAGTGATCGTTAGAAGATTTGTTTGACTTTGGATAATTGATTGTTTGATATCAATCAATTATATCTTGATTGATCTTGATTGATCTTGATTGATAATCCAATCTTCTCTAGATTGATTATGGGTATCTCTGAATTATCCTTCGACTTTCGTTAACTCGGCGAATCTCTCAAAGTCAACTTTAGCAACCTTACACCTTGCTCCGGCCACGGTTCCAAAGCTTGCTGTAGCACGGGTTCCAACCTTGCTAACTTCACTTAAACCTTTCTTGATAACACCCTTTTTGTATATGTCTTATTATCTCTTCTTTATCTTCACGATGCCTTTCTAGATGACTTCGAGCGAGATCTTTCTTAAATCCTTAAGTCTTCTTATCGGCTGGCCTTCGATTCTCAATCAATACAGGCTCTTGGTCAAGCCTAGCAAGTTTAACTATACTAAGACATAAACCCTATCTAGATCATCACCGACTAACAGTTCAAATTTGGTCCTATTACACTTAGATTTTAGGAACATCATCAAAACATACAAATTCTAATCCTAACAAATTCTCCCTTTTTGATGATGTTAAAACCTTCTTGAGAAGCGTACATAAGCAAAAATGCACGAAAAGAAAACAAGAAGACCTTTTAAAAAGATCTCAACCGAAATCAGATGACAACGAGAAGTTGTCTTGGCGCAAAACATTCACTTCTATTAATATGGAGATAACGGTACATTTTACGTAAGTGAAAAGCAAAAAGAGCAAGAGATAACAAAGAAAAGCATAAAACAAAACAAATTTCATCAGCCTTCCCGTCCAATGAGACTATCTCCCCAAAAGCAATCTAGCTTCCCAACCAGAACCTTCATATCTTCCTCGGTCATACCTTGAAACCCGGTTGGAACATTCAGCCACTCGTACACTCTATCATAGAGTTCCCTGTTATCTGTTCCAATAGGTGGGCTGACCTCGGCCAAGCAGATTTTAAGCGTCCTGCGAACACTCGGTGGTCAAACTTTCCATCTGCTATGACTGGAGTAGGGATCTTTTCAAAATCGCGCTTGAAGGTTTAGGTTGAATTCAATGAAGCTTTCAAAATCTCTGCCCAAAGATCACGTGCTTTTCCTCCATCCAAGCAAAGAATGTTTCATTTCTTTGTGGCCCCGATGCTAATACTTTTTGCACACATAGTATGAGCAAATGCAATCTCTTTTTTTGCTTTCCAGTCCTCAATCCTCTCGGGAGGCAGCAATCATCCACATATCCATCGGTGTTGTGGGGAAGGATAAAGTCTTCCTCGGCCTCTGCTCCAGTGAGCTTCTTTCCTTTCCTACTCTGCTTCTTCTTCGATACGGTGGCTTTGCGGCAACCTTCTTCGGTATGAACATCTTCTTACATTTCTTGTCCAAAACATCCACCTCTTTTCCTTGCTTTCCGAGGAGTTTGATCATCTTGTGATTTGTCTTTTCCTCCATCCTTCTAGTTTCCAAATCGGCAAGGAAAGCTTCCTCATGCAAAGCTTCCAACTCTTCTTCACAGACTTTCCTTTTTCAACTTTTTTTTTTCAGACATCTTAACCAACCTTCTCCTTTTTAATGGTTGGGAACTTTGACCTTCGCTCACGCCGCAGACTCTCGCAAAGCCCTCTTCAAATCTGTCTTCTCTTTCCTTTCCAAAAAAAATTTTCAACTGCCTCCACTGTCTTTCACCTCCTTCAATTCTTTATCTTTTGCCTCATCTCTCTCAACCATCTCGGTTCTCATTGGCCTTCCCCCTTTTAACATCATTCAAAAGAGGGTCCAAATGAGCTTCCATCTCCAAAGATCTTGGAAAGAATATCCCGTCTGCACACGGTAAACTTCTCTGTAAACTTTTATTTCGGCAAACTCAGCTGCTATTAGAGAAACAATCTTCTCATCGTTTTTAGCATATCTTTGAACAATGCAGATGTCACCGCAGATGGCTATGTAGCCGTCTCCGTCAATCGGCATTCGCCTCTTGCACGATAGCAATTTGTTTTCCCATCTCCAAAGCATAGAGGATTGGATGGCCACATTACGATCAATTCCTTCTCGTAGCTAGCCTCCATGCCACCGAAGTTTCGTTAATTGATCCTCCATCTTTGTCCGAAATCGTCCTCAATCGACTCTTTTCGGCAAACACTTTCACGAGAGTAGCTTCAGCTTTCTCACCTTCAGCCTTTACACTCTCGACGTGCTTTCTAACCTCATTTATGTTGTTCAACATCATGCCGAGAAAAAGTTTCGATGATAGTCTCCTGTTGCTCGGAAAACATATCGGCGGCGGTTTGACGGATCAAGGAGGGCCGTTTGAATGGCGGCTTCGATGTAGGATTTTGAAGACTCAATAGACTCAGCAAGAGGGGTATATTTAGCAACCAATACAAAAACATTGAAGCATACTGATTGGAGTGAATTGATGCATGTTTTTAGGGCCTATTTTAGTGCAAAAAGTGAGCCAAAGTGTTAGTTTTTGTGCCTAAATGTGAAAAGTATCACTCTTTTGCCTAAAAGTATTATTTGTGAGATTTTGATGTTTTTCGTCCATTTTGCAGGTAATTCGGTGGAATTTTACCAAACCGAGAGTACCATTAGGCTTAGAATGAAGAGACGGTCATACGGGACGAAACGGGGTCGAGGCCGAAGCCCCACGCGAGAAGTGCCACTGGACTCGAGCTGCAGTCGAGGACCATGAGCCTCGAGTCGAGGGCTATGCAGAAAGGACTAAAATTGAAAGAAAGGCAGAGGCCTCGACTCGAGGCATAACCCTCGAGTCGAGGAGTGAAGAAATGCGGGGACCTCGAGTCGAGGCTGACCCTCGACTCGAGGGGAGGATTTTCTAAAATTCGCCTATTTAAAGGCCGAGGCGAGCATTTGAAGGAGAAGGAGTTCATAATAGCAGTTGAGAGCGGTTTTGGGGCGATTTCTCGGGCCCCAAGCCAATTTCTTCCTTAGATTAGAGTAGAAGTTAGATTTAGGATTAGATTTCCATTGATTGTTGTAGATTAGCATTAGATTAGCATTTGATCATTGTAATTCTTTCAATTCAAGCTTGTAATTCATTTGGAGATTGTTGTTGAAGATTAATCATTCCTATTTTTGTCTATTGAAGATCAATTGGTGATGTTTTTCCTCTTTTATCTCTTTAATTTCTTAATTGTTGTGATTTGCTTTGTGTTTGATCAATTCTATCTTCTTCCCATGGGTATTGTTTGTGGTACCATGGGCTAACTCTCTTGTGCTTGGGTAATTGAAATTGATGATGAATTGATTGATGATGCTATAATTGTTGATGATTGGAGATCAATTGAGTAGATTGCTTACTAATTGTGATTCTCATTTGGACTTCATGCATAATTATCTCTTTAGATTAGTGTTTGATCACCCTAGCTATAGGCGAGTTGCGCTAACGTGATCCGGGATTAATCGGGTGATAATTGTGTATGAATGTGTGGATTGGGTGCTTCGAATCGAGAGATTAGTTGCACTAAGGATACTCACATTAGTTTGTTTCCTAATTGTGATTCTTAATTGTGCTTTATGTAAAATTATCTCTTTAGATTAATGGTTAATCACCCTAGCAATAGGCGAGAGTTGAGCTAACGTGATTAGGTGTTAATCGGGATTCAATTTTGCATGATTGTATGAATTGGGGATTTCTACATTGAGAGATGGGAAAGACTAAGGATACTCACATTAGGCATTGTGATTTTAATGGAGTGATTAATTTCATGATGGTTTATGCTTTCTGTCTTAGTTGATTTGCAATTTGATTCAATTGTAGCTTGTTGATTGATGATTCATTGATGGATGTTAATCCTAGCACCTCTATTCCACCATTTATTGTTGTTTTTGTTATCGCATTCTAGGTGTTCGATCATTTGTTTGCTTGTTGTTAATTTGTATTCTTGCAAGTGTTTTTGTTGTTTTTGTTCCAAACCATTGTTGCAACTCTAGTCACTAAGAACTCTTATTTCTAGGGCCTCATGTGCATACTTTTTCCCTTGGGTTCGATATTTTGTGATTGGTCTTAAAAGCTCTTGCCCTATACACTCCAATCAAATGGCGCCATTGCCGGGAATTAGTTTTTGCGCCTTAAGTGAGACCTAAGGATTGTTTGAAGTGACTATTTGTTGTCTTTGTGTTTGTGTTTGTTTTGTTATTTTTGTTTGAATTTGATACTTTGATATCTTGTCTAGATGGAAGGATACAACTCATACATGTGGAATCAAGAGTATTATCAAGATGGTAGAGTGTATTCTCCACACTTTGAAGATTTTGGATACAATAATTGGATGAGCTTTGAAGATAATTCTCAATGGCAACAAGTTCCATCTAATTATGAAGATTGGATTTATGAAGAAATTCCTTCCCCACCTCAAGAGATGTTCCCATACTATGAGCCGTATGATCAAACATTTGATCCATGTCTTGGATTTGAGTGTCAAGGAGCATCGGGAGGTGATTATTATGATGATAGGAGAAGCCATGAGTTCGATTTTCCAATGCCACAAGCTTCTCCTCAAATTGAAGAATGGGGACTCCATGATATGAGAGCCATATTGCAAGAGATGCTTGGGATTTTGTTGGAAAAATTTGAGGAAGATGATGCTAGATGTGATCAAATGCTTCCCTTGTATGAAGAAATGTAATGAGACCAAAGAAAATGTCAATTCATGGATGAGGGGAACATGGAGATCACCGGAGTGCATTTCATGTTTATCAAGAGTCAACTCAAAGATTTCCTATGCCAAGTAAAGAGCATGACTATCATGGAGAGTCAAGAAGAAGAAGGGGAGGAAGAAAGTGAAAGATATGATGTAGAAAAGGGTCCAAGCGAAGAGGTAAAGTAGAAGACTTCCTTGTCAAAAATAAGGAAGAGGAGTGTCCATTAATGGACATGAGCTTTAATGAGGAAGAAAATCAAAGAGCATCGAATGAAGCTTTGAAGATTGAAATGAGCATTTCTATACCCTCTAACTCTTCAATTTGTGATTTAATTGAAAATGATGCTTCTAATGATTTGATTATGCCTCTTGTGAATTTTGACTATAGGGAAGAATTGAAGAAACGCTTGGGCATCCTTGAAAGGAAAGAAGAATCGAGGAGAATGGCAAGAGAGAAAGGGGGACAACCATGGACACTTTGCATATCTATAGGTGGTTGTCTTATCTATTCGGTGAACCTCCTAGATTTTGAAGTACAAAGATCGAGATACAATGAGAAGGAGGATCGCTACCCTTGGCCATTCCGATGAAGATCGCTACCCTTGGCCATTCCGATGAAGGATGTGGACGTGAAGAATAAGTCCGGCATAGGACAATAAAAATAGCGCTTGATGGGAGGCAACCCATCCTTTTTTTATTTCTTTTCTTGTGTTCTTTTGGTAGTTAGTGTTTTTTTTTCGTTTTGGGGGATTTGGCTTGTTGCTACTTAATTGCTAACGCTTTGAAAATGATGTTCTATGCTTTGAGATTCATATAGTGTTGAGCTTAATTGTTGATATCATTATGAGTTGCATGTATTTTGAGTTGTCTTCATTCAAGAAGTTTGGGGGTGTGTGATTTAGGGTAGAAATGCATCTCTTAGTGATGATTATTTTGATGATTTGTGATGGCCGTGTGTAGGTATACTCACTACGTGGATTGGAAAGGATCGAATTTGCAAAGAAATCGAGGAATTGAGAAGGAAATGAGAGCTTAAAAGTTGGTGAAATGAGCAAAAAGGAAGAGAACCCGGTCTCCTCGATCGAATGAGCGGCCGGGCTTAAATCGAGGGACCAAAATGGTAATTTCTTGCATATTTGGGTTCGTTAGGGGCGTAGAGGTCATTTTTAGGAGTTTCGGGGTTGGGTCGGGCCCGGGAATCGTAAAAATTCCACTGGACTCGACCCAGGGTCGAGTGCATGGCCCGGGTCGAGGGATTTACACTTAGTCAAAATTCAGATTTTGCATTTCCCTCGAGTCGAGGGTGGTACCTCGAGTCGAGGGTCATTTTGTCGAGTTCCTCGAGTCGTGCGTGAGACCTCGAGTCGAGGCATGTGAATTTTAGGGATCCCTCGAGTCGAGGCCTGACCCTCGACTCGAGGCTGGTGTTTTTATTTAAAAGTCGCAGAATCGGGATTCATAACCCCGACTCGAGGTTTGCTCTGCAGCGCCGATCCTCTCCATTCCCAGCACCATTTCCGTCGACTTTGTGCCTCATTTCACCATTTATTCATCATCGATTCACCACATTATCATTACATTTGCATAAAGATTGAATCTTGAGGGTTTTGAATTCAAAATTTGGGATTTTGAGGAATAGTTCGTGGGTCGTTGAAATTACACATTTTCGGCCATAATCTCACATAAGGTATGAAACTCATCCTCACTAGGCTTTCAATTTCGTAGTTATATTGAGTAATTGCATGGGTGTTATGATTTGTGCTTAAATTCTTTGAATTGAAATCTTAATTGGGCATTTTGTTGAGCATTTTTTATGCATTATTGATTTGTGACGAATTGAAGCCTTTGATGAGATTGTTGAATTATTTGATGAGTTTAGGAGCATGCTTAGGGTGGTATATGAGATGTTGCTCGTTTATTTTGTGAAATTTGGCTAGAAAATGAATTTTTGGCAAAGTTGGGAATTTCTAGTGTAATATTGTCCTTGTTAATTTGGTCGATTTGAGTTGAGAATTGTTAATAGAAGTGAAATATTTGTTGATGATATTTGTTTATTTACTTGCTAATTGGCCTATGACTTTTGGGATTTTATTGAGCCTAATTGCATGATTATTTTTTAGCTTACTTGTGCATTAAGTGTTGAGGCCATGTAGTTAAGTATACCTATTTTTGGGGATTATTTGAGCACTTCTATTGGATTGTATTTGCATGATTGACTCATTGACCATTGGTTGAGGAGTTGTTGACTAGACACTAGGGATTTTGTTTATTTGAGGTGTTCTTGCTTGTTGACTCGTTCATGGTATGCTTGATATTTTTCTCGAGCTCTTATTGTATTCTTGGACGTTGATTTTTGCGCTTGGGAATGGTTTTATAGGGACAATGTTTAGAGGGGCCGATGGAAACAACCTCTGCGAGGCGGAGATCCGAGAGAGAGAAGCTGCCATCCGATTTGCACACAGGATGCCCGCCGAGCTCGGAATTCGGTGGGATGATCACCAATGGAGGACTTATATTGATCTTTACTCCGAGCTCTATAACCGGGTGGTCAAGACCAGACTCATCGATCACGATTGCATGATATCTATGGGGATCGAGGAGGATATCCCTCGTCTGTTTGAGCAAGTTGGGATGGGGGCTTCTTGGCGAAGAGGCCTAGGACGTATGTCGGACTCACTCTCGAGTTCCTTTGCACGGTGAGAGTTGATAAGGCCGGGAGGGCCAAATTCCCGAGGAGTATTACTTTTAAGCTTATGGGACACGAGTATTCGTTGACCTTGGGCGAGGTCAACGAGATTATTGGAGCACCTGCGGACTGCAGACCGATCATTGTTGAACATACGGAAAGAGTACAATGCTAAGAAATTTTGGAGAAGGATTTCAGATTCGGGGCTCCTAATCAGCCCGATTTTGTTCCGGGAAGTCAAAGAGCACGCATATCCGAACCCGGTCATCCGATACCTAGAGAAGATTCTCGCGAGCACCATATTCGCGAGATCGGAGGGAGGAGCCGTTGTTTCCGAGGAGTTGTATGTTATTTGGTGCTTTCTCCATGGAGTTCGATTGATGCGGCTGCCTACCTTTGCTATCTATTCGAGAGAACCACGAGCACGAAGTTCAAGAAAATTAACTTTGGTGGCATGATTACTTTGATAGCCGAGCATCTTGGGATCCCTACGCACAACCTCGGAGCGGTGGAGGGCCCGATCTTACCCTTGATACGATGCGGCGCATGAGGACACTTGACCGCATCGGTAGGGCGTGGTGTCTCGGCACATCATGGTTGCGTATTCCATCTTCCTAATAAGACGTTGACGATAGTCTTCGGTTCTCGAGCCTTTGTGACCATCAATCTGCGTATGTGGTCACAGCGTCGTCCACACCGAGGCGATAGATGTCTATACGAGAGAGCACGGGGATGTTCTCCGAGATGACGATGGGGGTCGGCCGGTCGGGTTCGAGATGATGATCGGGGTGAGGAGGCTGCAGAGGGAGCAAAGGTAGAGATAGGAGATGATGATTCGAGGACGAGGATGATGAGAAGCCGGAGGCAGGAGGAGCCGCCGTCACGAGATGGACGAGGATTATCAGCCGAGAGATCAACATGTCTGGCGGGGACGAGATGAGGAGTAGAGAGTATGAGGCCGGGAGTTCATCTCGAGGACCGTGGGTTTTGACCGAGGAGATGTGGGCTGATAGTCGGAGGATGCATATTGAGAGCCGACTCCGGCAGGATGAGATGTACCGGATGCTTGAGGAGTCCCGGGCAGATTTAATGAAGAGACTAGGAGGATGCAAGAGGAGTCTCTCGAAGACTTAAAATGACATGTACGCCCTCTGCGGCGAGATGAGCTCGTGGAACTTCGGGCCGGGACACTACCCTCCTCCAGCGCCGCCGTCCGACTACTAGGGCTATCCCCTATTCCTCATTCCCTCTTCTTGGTCTTTAGATTCTGATCTACTTGTTTTCCTTTGTACTTTTGATGGTGATTGTACTCTTGACTAACTCGATTATGTGATGATTGGATTTGATTGTTGGATGATTTTATTGATGATTGTTATTATCTTGATCTTATTGAGTTTGATGGTCTATTGATGATTATATCTTGATGATTTCTTTGGATTCCTTATTCCTAGGCTTTTGAGATTTATTGATTATGAGCTTAATTGTGGATTCATTGCATATCTTTTAGTATCATTCATGTGGTAGTGAGTATGCTTGGACTTATGTACATGAGCACTTGAGTTTGATTTGCAAGATATATTGGATTTTGATATGATCATGAGTAGATTTGTAGTTTGAAGCTAGCTTTCTTGATTTATTGTGTAAGGATGAATGTGATTGATAATGCTTGATCCATTGCTCAATTTAAGCCCGTGAGCTTTTGTGCCTTAATAATCGTGCATCTTATATGGTTGATTTGATATCCTTTGAGAGTGCATCATTCATGATTTGTATGCTAGAACTTGCCACTAGACTTGTGGATATTGATCTTTGTGTGATGTCTTGAAAGTGAAAGAGGCCATGTTTGATATGATAAGTCACTTTGCTAAAATTTTCCCTACCAAATACATTTGATTTCCTTAGTGAGCCATGTTGAGCCTTATGATCCTTATTCTTTGGCAAGCCAAGTGAGATTGAAACCATTTTAGCCTATTTTTATGAGCCTTTCTTGTCCTATATTTAGTTGAGCTTGAATGTTGGCTAATGATGGTGATTTGATTGCTAAGTGTGGGAAGATGATGAGCTAAGTGATGAATAGTGATAAAAGAAAAGAAAGGTTGTGAAAAAGATTGAATCGTGAAAAAAATGTGAACATTGAAAAGAAGAAAAATTCAATTTGTGAGCTTAAAAGAGAAAGCTCAAGAGAATGGTGGATTGATCATTGAAGTTCAAAAGGAATAGTGTGCTTGATGAAAAGTGAAGAAATGTGCATTTGTATTGATTAGCTTATATTCAAGTCTCTACTACTTAGTCACTCTTATCCAAAAACATCCACCCTTTCCAAAGAGCTTACATTACAACCTAGAGAAAGACCTCTTTGATTCTTGATTGATCACAAGTGATTTTGATTGAGATTAAGTCTTTTGGCAAGCATATGGTGTACTTGTTCATGAATTTGATGATTGAGTGCTTTATACCTTAATACACTTGAGTGAAGAGTGAAACACTCCATGGAAGGAGCAATGTGTTGAGTATTTGATTGAGCATTTGTTTGAGCATGATCTATCTTGTTTGCTAGTGGATAGTTACATTGATACTTGTGTTCATTGATGAGTTCGATTGTCTTATTTTTCGTCTATAGTGCCATGTGACATAATTGCAATCAATTCACTCCTTTGTTCTTAGTTTCTACGTTGCTCGAGGACGAGCAACAATTCAAGTTTGGGGGTATGATTGGAGTGAATTGATGCATGTTTTTAGGGCCTATTTTAGTGCAAAAGTGAGCCAAAGTGTTAGTTTTTGTGCCTAAATGTGAAAAGTATCACTCTTTTGCCTAAAAAGTATTATTTGTGAGATTTTGATGTTTTTCGTCCATTTTGCAGGTAATTCGGTGGAATTTTGCCAAACCGAGAGTACCATTAGGCTTAGAATGAAGAGACGGTCATACGGGACGAAAACGGGGTCGGGGCCGAAGCCCGCGCGAAAAAGAGCCACGGACTCGAGCTGCAGTCGAGGACCATGAGCCTCGAGTCGAGGGCTATGCGAGAAAAGGACTAAAATCGAAAGAAAGGCGGAGGCCTCGACTCGAGGCATGACCCTCGAGTCGAGGGAGTGAAGAAATGCGGGGACCTCGAGTCGAGGCCTCGACCCGACTCGAGGGAGGATTTTCTAAAATTCGCCTATTTAAAGGCCGAGGCAGAGCATTTGAAGGAGAAGGAGTTCATAATAGCGGTTGAGAGCGGTTTTGGGGCGATTTCTCAGGCCCCAAGCCAATTTCTTCCTTAGATTAGAGTAGAAGTTAGATTTAGGATTAGATTTCCATTGATTGTTGTAGATTAGCATTAGATTAGCATTTGATCATTGTAATTCTTTCAATTCAAGCTTGTAATTCATTTGGAGATTGTTGTTGAAGATTAATCATTCCTATTTTTGTCTATTGAAGATCAATTGGTGATGTTTTTCCTCTTTTATCTCTTTAATTTCTTAATTGTTGTGATTTGCTTTGTGTTTGATCAATTCTATCTTCTTCTCATGGGTATTGTTTGTGGTACCATGGGCTAACTCTCTCGTGCTTGGGTAATTGAAATTGATGATGAACTGATTGATGATGCTATAATTGTTGATGATTGGAGATCGGTTGAGTAGATTGCTTACTAATTGTGATTCTCATTTGGACTTCATGCATAATTATCTCTTTAGATTAGTGTTTGATCACCCTAGCTATAGGCGAGTTGCGCTAATGTGATCCGGGATTAATCGGGTGATATTGTGTATGAATGTGTGGATTGGGTGCTTCGGAATCGAGAGATTAGTTGCACTAAGGATACTCACATTAGTTTGTTTCCTAATTGTGATTCTTAATTGTGCTTTGTGTAAAATTGTCTCTTTAGATTAATGGTTAATCACCCTAGCAATAGGCGAGAGTTGAGCTAACGTGATTAGGTGTTAATCGGGATTCAATTTTGCATGATTGTATGAATTGGGGATTTCTACATTGAGAGATGGGAAAGACTAAGGATACTCACATTTGGAATTGTGATTTTAATGGAGTGATTAATTTCATGATGGTTTATGCTTTCTATCTTAGTTGATTTGCAATTTGATTCAATTGTAGCTTGTTGATTGATGATTCATTGATGGATGTTAATCCTAGCACCTCTATTCCACCATTTATTGTTGTTTTTGTTATCGCATTCTAGGTGTTCGATCATTTGTTTGCTTGTTGTTAATTTGTATTCTTGCAAGTGTTTTTGTTGTTTTTGTTCCAAACCATTGTTGCAACTCTATTCACTAAGAACTCGTATTTCTAGGGCCTCATGTGCATACTTTTTCCCTTGGGTTCGATATTTTGCGATTGGTCTTAAAAGCTCTTGCCCTATACACTCCAATCACATTACTGTTGTGTTAACTCGGCAAACTTTGCGAGTAAGTGTTATACAAATCCTCATGAACAACAACAGCATAAAGTTGGGCAAGCATACAGATGTAAAATCAGGAAGAGGAGGAGGGATAGAAGATATACCTTTTCTCGATTTCTGCAGTCATTGTAAAGGGAGGAACTGAACCATCCTCTGCGAGGCTCTGGTTCATCCAACGGTCGAGCAACTAGGCAAGCAACTGATGGTCCAAGGTTAAATCAAATGCTCTGGCTACACCCGCCTTGGTCTCGTAGCTCAAACTCCCACAGAGAGAACTCATTGTGACCAACCTCATTTGCCAAAAAGAATGAGATCATCAATCTCTCCAAGCCTTGCATTCTTCCATACCAGGATATCTATCAAGAAGCTACGCTCCTCCGAAAAATCCTGCAATCTGGGAAACTTGTCTGTCCACCCAAGTAGAAGCCTCACCATCAAACATTGCACAAACGGTCCCCGTACTCTACCAAAGAAGGTTTACCATTTGTACAGACTCCAACGGATCTGCTCCAATTACATCTTCTCCGAGATCACCCTCGGCAACACAGGTGATAGGCTCGGCGGCACCCATACCCGCAACATCATCTCCAACTTCCATCGGTGCGGTGACTTTGAAGAAGAAGGAATCTCGTAAAGAGAAGGAAACATAATTGGTACTGTTCCTCCTCACCAATAGATTCATGAGAGACCATCTCTTCATCATCCGATATTGGAGAATCATCAACCTCCATTGCATCCACCGCAGACGAACCTTTCTTGCCGGGAGATACCTTAGGAGGCATCTCGTGCTCCTCTCTGTACGCATCGCTCACGAGAGTCTTTCCGAGTTACCATAGTTAACCTCTTTGCCTTCCTCTCGTGGTAACTGTGAGATCGGAATACGATCTTCGCTACCGAGAAGACTTTAGAGTCTTCTCCCCGAACTAGCAGCCTTGGAACTTGCTGGGTTATCCGAATCCTTCACCATCTCATCTTTCCCGATATCATCGATCGCAGGAGCAACCTCCGTAATTGGCATCACATCGCAGGCTCTTCCTCAACTTCGGCTTGAACCTCTTCATCATCGTAATCGGGAGGACCACCGAGCTCCTCATCCTTATTCGGCATAAACTTTGCCTTAGTGTATGGTTTCGTCCACTTAGGGTCCCACGCCGTGTTAGGCATCACCTCTCCAAAGAACACTGTAATCTTATTTGACATGGAAACGCATCTTGTTCTACAGCCCACACCTTAACCTCTGGATGGCCGTCCACCTCGGTCCGAAAGAACCGAGTCTTTTCCTTCTGCAGAATCTCAAAGAATTTCTTGACCCAATCACACTCCACTCCATCCACAATCGCCTTCAAAGCACAAAGACGCCTCGACTCACCGAGTCCATACTCTGTCGTTCCCCAAACATAACCTTTACCATGATATCAAACAACGGTCTATATTTCCGCTTGAGATATGCTTTCTTCAAGTCCGACACATGATGACGACATGAAGTTTTCGCTAGAGAGCGAAAGGCTTCGAGATGATTTTCCGACATATATGATTCTCGGGTCAATGCCTTGAAGAGACAAACCCAAGTGTTCATGAACATCCTCGCCGTCGATGGTCAAACTTTGACCAAACACTGCTGCTTTGATGTTGTTCCGTCCAAACTCACCACGAACTTAAATCGAACAACATAGGCATCAAGAGTCCGTCGTTCGAAGAATGAGCCGAACAAGATCTTGAAACAAACCCCGATCGAGATAAGAGATTTAAAATCTCTACCGCTTCCCGCTGTCCAGTTGTTCGAAAATCCACCGATAATTCGCTTCTCACTTTCTCCGAAAGGGCCAAAGGGTCTAGAGTCTTGTGTTTCCCTGCAACCTTTTTGAAGAAGAAGATTGTTTTGGAGCCATTGATATTAACGCAGAAATTGATCAATTTTCGTAAGAGGGAAAACGAGAGAATAAAGATAAGGAGTAATGAAAGAGAGAGAGATGAGAAAATCAATTTATAAGAGAGAAGAAGGAAACCGCTAAATTTTAAATTACAAAATAAGATTTGAGCGTTGATTTGCATATTGCATGATCGGATCGAGCGATTACGAATTAAACGGTTCGAATTCGAAAAGTGCGTGTCCTCACTCTGGATTTGAAAAAGGTATTTTCCAAAATTAAAAGATTTTCGGGTCCGCAGAAATAGGATGTAAAATAATATTTTAAGGAAAAATTACCCATAATTTGTGGTTGAAAAGATTTGATTTGACAATTCACAATTACTTCCCAATGCCGAGGATAAACGAAGGAATAAAATATTCAAAATTATTTTAACCACATAGACAAAGGAATATTTTATACCAAAATATTTTTCAAACAAATAAACAAGAGCAAAAGCGAGAGAGAAAGAAAGAGAGAGAGA
The DNA here is from genome assembly GCA_030762865.1 of Paraleonurus japonicus. Lineage (NCBI taxonomy): Eukaryota > Viridiplantae > Streptophyta > Magnoliopsida > Lamiales > Lamiaceae > Paraleonurus > Paraleonurus japonicus. The sequence continues at coordinate 7,936,098 of CM061058.1, forward strand.
AACATATACATGGGTTGATATTGTAATCAATCGATACCACCGAAATCTTGTAGCAACAAGCTTTAGAACTTTCTGCAGCAGTTTTGAAGTTCTCTTCAAAGCTTTATACTCTCTTCAGCAAGATTAATGCTTTCTTCAAATGAGCTTAATGTTCTCTTGACAAAGAAGCTTAATGTTCTCTTCAAGAAACTTAATGTTCTCTTGACAAGCTTAATGTTCTCTTCAAAGAAGCTTAATGTTCTCTTCAGAAGAGTAATGCTTTCTTGATGTGTTAACATGATTTTCCTGGATCCAGTAGACCTAATTCTACGAGATAGATCTCTAAACCGTGCTTACGCCAATAGTTTCGTAAGAATATCTCGCTCTCTGTCGATCTGTATGAATCTTTTCCATTCGAATGTTTTTCTTTTCGACATGATCTCTAATAAAGTGATGATGTATATCCACATGCTTGCATCTTGTGTGAAATCTTGGATTCTACGAGTAATAGCAATGGCTTTGTTGCTATCACAAAAGATAGGAATTTCTTTAGTGACAATGTGATAGTCTTGCAATTGTTGACTTATCCAAAGTAATTGTGAGCAATGACTCCCTGACCATATATTACCTTACGTAGTTAGCGTAGCCAAGTTTGCTTCTTAGAAAACCAAGAAACCAGCTTACTTCCAAGAAATTGACATGTGCCCGTGGTTGATTTTCTATCAATTCTACAACCACCATAATCTGAATCGAATATCCACTGAGTTCAGTTGTCATCGGCGGTACCAAAGACCTAAGTTTGTTGTACCCTTGAGATACTTTAAAATCTTCTTTGCTGCATCCAAATGACTTTTCTTTGGATTGGCTTGAAATATGGCGCGTACTCCAAGCGAAGGAAATATCGAGTCTGCTTGCATTAGATACAACAAGGAACCTATTAATCCTCTGTACATGGTCTCGATAAACACTTTCACCATCCTCATCTGGATCCATCTTGTAGTTTGTTACCATTGGAATCTTTGCATCCTTGCTTGTTAACATTCCAAACTTTTCTAGCATGTTTTTGGTATACTTTGCTTGGTTTATGAATATTCCTTTAGAAGTTTGCTTGACTTGAAGACCTAAGAAATAATTCATTTCTCCTATCATAGACATTTCAAACTTACTTTGCATCAATTCACTGAATTTTTCACAAAGCTTCTTGTTTGGAGATCCAAAGATGATGTCGTCCACATAGATCTGTACTAATAGAATATCTCGTTCTTCTTCAATTTCGAACAAGGTTCGATCAATCTTTCCTTTCTTGAATCCATGATCAAGTAAAAGCTGCGATAGTGTGTCATACCAAGCTCGAGGAGTTTGTTTTAGTCCATATAGAGCTTTCTTTAGACGGTAGACTTTATTTCCTTGAACAAAACAAGCGGTTGTTCAAGGTATACTTCCTCGAAGAACTCCATTTAGAAACGCAGACTTTACATCCATTTGATATACTCAATTTCATATATCTTTGCATACGCAAGGAATAATCTTATAGCTTCCAATCAAGCTCACAGTGCGAAGCGTCTCGTCATAGTCAATTCCTTACATTTGTGAGTAACCTTGCGCAACAAGCCTTGCTTTATTTACGGTGACTTCATCTTTCTCATTTTTCTTGTTCTTGAAAACCCACTCGTTCCAATCACTTTTTGATATTTTGGTCTATCAACAAGTACCCAAACATCTTGTCGTGTGAATTGATTCAGTTCATCTTGCGTGGCTTCTATCCGGTTTGTGTCCAACAATGCTTCTTCAATATTCTTAGGTTCTTGTAGAGAAACATAGCAGCTAAATAAACCGTCTAGGTTGATTTTTCTTCTTGTTTTTACTCCATCTTGAGGATTTCCTAAGATTAAGTCACTAGGATGATCGATCATCCAATTTCTTCTATTGGATACGTTTAACTCTTGAAGGTATTGTTGGAACATCATCTTGTGTCATTCCCCTTGATTTGATAAATTCACATCTCGGTGTTGTGGGTGAGTCATCGGCACTTAGAGGTTTCTTCAGACTTTGTCTTGCTTGAGTCTGTGACGTAGAAGTTTCTTGATCATCTTGAGAATCGAGTCTAAAATGGGCAAGTGAACCTTGACATATTTTGTCTTATCCTTGAGTTCTAGTTTCCCAAATCCTTCGCTAGAGACTCTTCTCGTCCTTTGTCCTTAGACTCAACAATAGATTCATTAAAAACCACATGAGGTGTTTCTTCCACAACAAGGGTTTTCTGTTAAAAACTCGATAGGCCTTGCTTGTCTTTGGAATATCCTAAAATATTCCATCAGCAACCTTGGCATCAAAGGTTTTTAACTTGGATTTGCCATTGTCATGAATGAAACACCTACGGCCAAAAACACGAAAGAAAGAGACACGAGGAATTCTACCTTTCCATAACTCATATGGTGTCTTTCCATGTTCTTTGGTCAGCAAGCTTCGGTTACGAGTATAACATGCTTTGTATTCACAGCCTCTGCCCAAAACCTCTGAGGGACATTATACTCTACTAGCATTGTTCGGCAGCTTCCTTGAGTGTCCTATTTCTCCTCTCGGCAACACCATTTTGTTGTGGAGTGCGAGCCATGACGTTTCATGCCGAATCCCGGCCTCTTTGCAATACGTTGCTATGTGAGAGTTTAAGAATTTTGTTCCTTTGTCACTTCGATCCTTACAACATTTTCTCCTTTCTCGTTTTGTAATCTCTTCAATAATTAGTAACTTTGTGATGGTTTCATTCTTCTTGAACATAAATATCACCTATGTGAATCTTGAATAGTCATCTACCACCACCGGAGTATATTTTCTACCACTTGAAGCTTAACGGAGATACAGGACCAAAAAGATCCATATGAAGTAATTGTAGTACCCTACTTGATGTTGGTACGAAACTTCTTTGAAAGAGGCTCTAGTTTGCTTTCCTTTTTGACACGAGTCGCGAGATCGATCTTTTGAGAAAACTTCATTTGGCAAACCTTCTACAAGGGACTTCCTGGCTATCTTGTTTAGCGTTTTGAAATTTATATGACTAAGTCTCTTGTGCCATAACCACTAGCTTCAAGTACTCTTTGCTACAAGGCATGTATTGCTTAAACATTTACGAAATTCTCGCAACATAAACATTGCCCTTTCTCAAGCCGGTTAAAAGCACCCGATCATTTAAACCACTCAAAACAACACACGGAGAACTAGAAAACTTAATTGAGTATCCCTTATCGCAGAATTGTGGCTGAAAGCAAGTTATGCTTTAATCCTTCCATGTAGAAAACTTCCTCAACACGTACATCTCCAATGTATAGAGTCCCAACACCTTTGGTAATCCCAAAGTTATTGTCTCCAAATACCACCCGTGGGCCATTTTGTGACTTTATTGAGCTCAAGAGTTGCTTGTTTCCAGCCATATGCTTCGAACACCCACCGCCGATGTACCATACGGTATTTCCAAGCAACCTCTCTTTCATGTCCCATGGCGCCCGCACGTTTAGTTAAGTTTTAGGTACCCTTTAGATTTGGGTCCTTGAGAGTTAGCACGGTCTTTAGGAATCCATAGGAATAAACTCTTCTTATCATATTCGAAGATCTTATCCTTCTTCCATGCATATCAACATAGACAATCTCATCCTTTGGTGCCTTCTTGAATGTATGCCTATGGGTGTCGACCGTGTTCCTTCCGTAAGACTTGACCCTTCCGAGGTCTTACGTATGGAGTGATCAGCCGCAGTGCAATGGTCTCGAGGGTTTTGATGATAAGGATACGTTCTACTTGAGTCATCAAAAGATTCATATCTCACAGTACGTAAGACTTAGTAGACCGTTTAGCGAGCTTTGAAGTTTGCTTAGGTTGTGTAGTCTTCACTGAGACTGTCTCCATAGAGATGGTTTCGGCCGATGTCTACTTTTCCGACCTTGCCGAGGTTTCTTAAGTTGGGATTCCCCCTTCTTTTGATACCTCATCGGTTGTTTAGGTTGTTGAGTATATCTACTCTTCTTCCCATTCAACCGATTTCTTTGGGTCAAAGCAACCTTTTACCCTTATCGATAGGTTTAGGTTTGGAACCCTCTCCTACCAAATCATTACTCTTAACATGTGTACTCTTCTTAAGTACACTTGTTTTAACTGTGAGGATTGAGCAATGGTAAAACCAATCCCCTTCTTTACGTTAGGTGTTTGAGACGATTCAACTATTGTTTGAACCGCATGAGAAGCTTTGTTCGGTTGATCCAACCTCAAACTTAAACGCGTTCCTCACTTGATTTTATACGCTCATGCCGATGGAAAAGTTCATCGAACTTTGCTTGTAGAATTTTCAACCGATCGGTTTTCTCAAGATTCTCAGCAAGCAACCTTTCTACCAGCAGACCACTCGTTCGATGTACTTCACTTTAAGAGTGTTTAACTCTTACGAAGTTATCCGATTAAGATCTGTTAGTGTCTCGAGATGTCTTGCTAATAGATTCTTGTGTAAATAGATCAATTTTTCTTTCAAGCTCACATTCTCCTTTTCCACACGTTGTAAGCGTTTATAGCGGTTTTGAGATCTTCTATTAACTTATCAACAAAGTTATGGTCAAACTCTTACGCAAAAGAAACATGAGAAGCGGACGAAGAACAGGAATCGAGAAAATACCTCATCTCCATTTGCCATAAGACAAAAATCATTATCTCAAGAGAAGTCTGAAGGTGATGTTGAATCACTTGAAAGAGTATCCTCCTCTTGACCACTAAAGCACGCTTGTCGGCAAACTTTCTCGTTCCTCATCAATCTCTTTTCTTCTCTTTCTCTAGGAGTTAAATCTGGACAATCATAGCTGAAATGTCCCGATTTATGACAATTATAACAAGCATCACTTCTTGAAGATATTCTTGGGCTAGAATCCCTTTTAGGAGAGAAATCTCTTCTTCTTGGGCTATCTTCTCTTCTTCTTTCCGGAGTCTTGAACCTTCTGTCTTCTTTGGAATCTTCGATCTCTTGTCGAAGTTTTGTTTCCGGATACGAAACCAGCTCTCTTTGTATTCTTCCAATGTCTTCTATATTTTCCAAATTTTGAATTCATTTTATCAAACTTTATGGTCAACAAAGTCATCTGTTCTTTCAAGCTTAAATCTTCTCCAATAGGTTCTTTAGATGATTGATTTGAAGTGACTTTGAAAGCAACTTCCTTTCCGTGGAATTTGAATTCCCTTCATCCTCGTCTTCTTCTTGTTTCAAATCATATTCATGAGCTTTCAAATGCGAAAATAGCTCATGATGACTGATTTTGCTCGATTCTTTTGTATCTTTAATCACCGTAATCTTGACTCTCCATTTGCTAGTTAGAGATCTCAATATTTTGTTGTTGATCTCCTTCTCGGTGTAAGATTTTCCCAAAGAACTTGCTTTATTGATGATATTTGTCGGTCTTAAGTCCAATTGATCTATTGTCTCATCGAGGCTTCATCTTGAAGGTGTCAAATGAGTGTAGAATGGACTGCAACTTGTTCTCTTTAATTTGCTCCGATCGTTCACACATGAGTGCTAGAGTTTCCCACATTTCTTTGGCGAGTCTTACATGTCTTGACTTTCTCTGTAAGCTCTCCGGTTAGTGTCTCTATGATCTCAGTCCGAGCAACTTGGTCAAGATTAAATAGTTTCCATTCATCATTTGACATCTCACTTCTTTTCTTTTCAATCTTCTCGAGTAGATGCTTCGTTCCACCACTTCCCGTAACTTCTTTGGTTGAAAGTAAAACTTTATTGGTCCATCTTCAAGGGTTTCAAGCATTCTATCATGAATTGCACCAAGATGATTTTCCATGCGGAATTTTCGGTAGTCATAGTCTTCAATAGAAAACTCTGGTAACTTTCTTTTACGGCTCTTAAGAGAACTCGATTATTAGTAATAAAAATGATATGCATAAAATGCAATGAGTTTTATGAAAAGCGGTTTTCAAAAAGATGCATTGAGATGACCACAACAAACTTTCCACAAAGATTATTGGTAACCAAAGCCGGTGGTCGATTGAACCACCGCTCTGATACCACTTGTTGGTCCCTGGACGAGATGTGCAAGGAGGTGGAAAGTCAAGAAGGGGGTTGAATAGACTTTACCACACTCAAAACTTTTGACTTTTCGTGAGTGAGTGTGAGGTTAGAAGACTTTGAAGTCTTCTCGCAGCAAGGTACTCAGAGTGTGCTAAGTGAGATCGGCGAGACTTCGGAATTCGAAGTCTTCGATGGTGCGGAAGCTAATCTCGTGTGTATTTGAAAAACCCTTTTGATGAAAACCTTGGTGATGAATACTAAGCAAGTTTGATGCAGGTTTATCAAAAGCGATGATGAATGAGCAGTTATAAGTACGAATGCGTAAAGCTTGTAAAGACACGAGAGATTTTTATAGTGGTTCGGATATAACGATCCTTCGTCCACTCTCCCCGATTCCACAGGGGCCTTACTATCCACCAAAACTCGGTCTTATCTCCTCTAATCTCCTTGAGGATTCGACCACATGAAGTTTAACAAGTTCCTGCCCTTGATACAATCAATGTGATCTTCGAGTGTTAACTCTTAGATCTGAAATAATCAACATTTTCTCTTATAGAGACAATGAAAGGTGATTTACACTTCCTTAACCAAAAATAACTCTCTTTTAAGAGTATCAATGTATTGAATTAATTTAAGTACGAAGAATTATACGTGAATTGCTATGAGTGAAGATGGATTTTTTATGTTTCTCGCGTGTGTGTATGTTCAAAAATCCTTCACTTCAGCTTTTATATGATCCTGAAATTGACTAGCCGTTAGATTAATTTGTCAATCAGGTCTTCAAAGAAATGGTAAGTGATCGTTGGAAGATTTGTTTGACTTTGGATAATTGATTATTCGATATCAATCAATTATATCTTGATTGATCTTGATTGATAATCCAATCTTCTCTAGATTGATTATGGGTATCTCTGAATTATTCTTCGACTTTCGTTAACTCGACGAATCTCTCAAAGTCAACTTTAGCAACCTTACACCTTGCTCCGGCCACAGTTCCAAAGCTTGTTGTAGCACGGGTTCCAACCTTGCTATCTTCACTTAAACCTTTCTTGATAACACCCTTTTTGTATATGTCTTATTATCTCTTCTTTATCTTCACGATGCCTTTCTAGATGACTTGAGCGAGATCTTTCTTAAATCCTTAAGTCTTCTTATCGGCGGACCTTCGATTCTCAATCAATACACTCTTGGTCAAGCCTAACAAGTTTAACTATACTAAGACATAAAACCCTATCTAGATCATCGGCTAACTAACAGTGCAAGTGGTCCTATTACACTTAGGTTTTAGGAACATCATCAAAACATACAAATTCTAATCCTAACACGAGTGTTAAAAGCATTACGAATATTTCTTTTGGTCAAAACAATTTTACTACTCAATTCTTTATATAGATCTACTTTTGAATATTCCCTGCTTGTTATTTTTGTTATTTTACTAACCATGTCTCCAAGCGATAGGAAAGTCAAGAATCTTCCAGATTTTGAAATTGAAGATTATGACTACTGGAAGTTTTGTATGGAGAATATCTGAAATCCATTCATCCTCGTATGGAAGACGTTCTATTTGAAGGACCCATCAAATTCTTCCATGGTGGTGTCAACGATGGAGCAAGTGGCTTAGAGACCCGAGTTCGGATAGAGAAAAAGGTTTACGAACTAACCAATGATGAAAGGAAGGTGTATAATCTTGATCGGTGGCTAGAAATGAGATAATCGCCACTCTTAGCGCAGAGATTGGTACGGAAAGATCAAGAAGTTTAAGATCAGAAACAAATGTGCAACACCTTAGCCAACATGTGCGAAGGCACGAGATCATGTAAAGGAGAACAAGCTCCAGGCTGTTTCTCCATTCCTTTGATGTCTTTAAAATGAAGGAAGGTGAGTCTATCGATCAAGCTGGACATGAGGATGACCAACTCGATAAATAGAGCCCACGTATTTAGACAAAATTTACACTTTGAAAAGGAAATTAATAATAAAATTCTTAGATCTCTAACCAAGAGTTGGAGAGAAAAAGGGAATTTAATAAAAGCCACAAAGGATCTTTCCACCATGAGTCATTATACCTTGTTCGTTCACTTGAAGGGTTATGAGTTTGACATTCAGTCGAGGATGAAGAGGATGAGGTGAATCCAAGACCTCATCTAAGACGGTTGCCTTTTTCGATAAAGAAGATAAGCCGGTAGCTGAATCAAAGGAGCTGATCTCTCATTGAAAGAGCAGATGGCTTTGTTAACGAAAAGGTATGATCGTCTAAAGATAAAGTATAAACGTAACAAATCAAGATTTGCAGGAAGGACAGTGATTGGAGTGAATTGATACATGTTTTTAGGGCCTATTTTAGTGCAAAAAGTGAGCTAAAGTGTTAGTTTTTGTGCCTAAATGTGAAAAGTATCACTCTTTTGCCTAAAAGTATTATTTGTGAGATTTTAATGTTTTTCGTCCATTTTGCAGGTAATTCGGTGGAATTTCGCCAAACCGAGAGTACCATTGGACTTAGAATGAAGAGACGGACATCCGGGACGAAAACAGGAGAAGCGGCCGAAGCCCCGTGCGAGAAAAGTGCCCTGGACTCGAGCTGCAGTCGAGGAGCAAGAGCCTCGAGTCGAGGGATATGCGAAAGGACCAAAATCGAAGGAAGCAGGAGTCTCGACTCGGCGTGACCCTCGAGTCGAGGGATGAGACAAAGGCAGCAGCCTCGACTCGAGACATGACCCTCGAGTCGAGGGAGGAGAATTTGCAGGAGCCTCGAGTCGAGGCCTGACCCTCGACTTCGAGGGTAGTTTTCAGAATTTTTGTATTTAAAGAGGAGAAGCGGGGCATTTCGAGCGGCTTAGATACAACTTTCGAGTAGCATTTGGAGCGGTTTTGGGGCGATTTCTCGGGCCCCAAGCCAATTTCCATCTTAGATTAGATTAGAAGTTAGATTTAGATTTAGATTTCAATTGATTGTTGTTAGATTAGCATAGGTTAGCATTTGATTCTTGTAATTCATTCAATTCAAGCTTGTATTGCATTTGGAGATTGTTGTTGAAGACTCAAGCATTCCTCTTTTTGTCAATTGAAGATCATTTGGTGATGTTTTTCCTGTTTTGTCTCTTTAATTTCTTAATTATTGTGATTTTCTTTGTGTTTGATCAATTCTATCTTCTTCCCATGGGTATTGTTTGTGGTACCATGGGTTAACTTTCTTGTGCTTGGATTAATTGAAATTGATGATGAATTGATTGATGATGCTATGATTGTTGATGATTGGAGATCAATTGAGTAGATTGCTTACTAATTGTAATTTTCAATTGTGTTTCATGCATAATTATTTCTTTAGATTAGTGTTTGATCACCCTAGCTATAGACGAGAGTTGCGCTAACGTGATCCGGATTAATCGGGTGATAATTGTGTATGAATGCGTGGATTAGGTGCTTCGAATCGAGAGATTAGTTGCACTAAGGCTACTTACATTAGTTTGTTTCCTAATTGTGATTCTTAATTGTGCTTTGTGTAAAATTACTTCTTTAGATTAATGGTTAATCACCCTAGCAATAGGCGAGTTGAGCTAACGTGATTAGGTGTTGATCGGGATTCAATTTTGCATGATTGTATGAATTGGGGATTTCTACATTGAGAGATGGGAAAGACTAAGGATACTCACATTAGGCATTGTGATTTTAATGGAGTGATTAATTTCATGATGGTTTATGCTTTCTATCTTAGTTGATTTGCAATTTGATTCAATTGTAGCTTGTTGATTGATGATTCATTGATGGATGTTAATCCTAGCACCTCTATCCCACCATTTTTTGTTGTTTCGTTATCACATTCTAGGTGTTCGATCATTTGTTTGCTTGTTGTTTTGTATTTTTTTGCTTGTGTTTTGTTGTTTTTGTTCCAAACCATTGTTGCAACTCTAGTCACTAATAACTTGTATTTCTAGGGCCTCATGTGCATACTTTTTCCCTTGGGTTCGATATTTTGTTGATTGGTCTTAATAACTCTTACCCTATACACTCCAATCAAATGGCGCCGTTGCCGGGAACTAGTTTTTGCGCCTTAAGTGAGACTTAGGAATTGTTTGAAGTGACTACTTGTTGCCTTTGTGTTTGTGTTTGTTTTGTTATTTTTGTTGGAATTTGATACTTTGATATCTTGTCTAGATGGAGGGATACAATTCATATGCATGGAACCAATATCATTATCAAGAGAGCATGGTATATCCTCCACATTTTGAAGATTTTGGATGCAATAATTGAATGGGCTTTGAAGATAATTCTCAATGGCAACAAGTTCCATCCAATATTGAAGATTGGAGATTTGAAGAAACTCTTTCCCCACCTCAAGAGATGTTTCCATACAATGAGCCTTATGATCAAACATTTGATCCATGTCATGGATTTGAGTGTCAAGGAGCACCGGGAGGTGATTATTATGATGATAGGAGAAGCCATGAGTTTGATCATTCAATGTCACAAGCTTCTCCTCAATTTGAAGAATGGGGACTCCATGATATGAGAGCCATATTGCAAGAGATGCTTGGATTTTGATGGAAAAATTTGAGGAAGATGACACTAGGTGTGATGAAATGCTTCCCTTGTACGAAGAGATGTATGCGACCAAAGAAAACGTCAATTCATGGATAGAGGGGAACATGGAGATCACCGGAGTGCATTTCATGTTTATCAAGTGTCAACTCAAGGATTTCCTACGCCAAGTAAAAATATGACTATCATGGAGAATCAAGAAGAAGAAGGGGAGGAAGAAAGTGAAAGAAATGATGTAGAGAAGGGTCCAAGCAAGGAGGATGAAAGGAAGAATTCCTTTGTCAAAAGTGAGGAAGAGGAGTGTCCATTGATGGACATGAGCTTTAATGAGGAAGAAAATCAAAGAGCATCAAATGAAGCTTTGAAGATCGAAATGAGCATTTCTATACCCTCTAACTCTTCAATTTGTGATTTAAATGAAAATGATGCTTCTAATGATTTAATTTTGCCTCTTGTGAATTTTGACTATAGGGAAGAATTGAAGAAACGCTTGGGCATCCTTGAAAAGAAAGAAGAATCGAGAAGGATGGCAAGAGAGAAAGGGGGACAACCATGGACACTTTGCATATCTATCGGTGATTGTCCTATCTTTTCGGTGAACCTCCAAGACCTTGAAGTACAAAGATTAAGATATAATGGGAAGGAGGATCGCTACCCTTGGCCATTCCGATGAAAGATATTGGATGTGAAGAATAAGTCCGGCATAGGACAATAAAAATAGCGCTTGATGGGAGGCAACCCATCCGTTTTATTTTTTTCTTGTGTTTTTGGTAGATTAGTGTTTTTGTTTTTTTAGGAGTTTTGGCTTGTTGCTACTTAATTGCTTATGCTTAGTACATGATGCTCTATGCTTTGAGATTCATATATTATTGAGCTTAATTGTTGATATCATTATGAGTTGCATATATTTGGAGCCAAACTTGAATGCATGACTTCATTCAAGTTTGGGGTGTGTGTCATTTAGGGTAGAAATGCATCTCTTAGTGATGATTATTTGAGGAAATTGATTTGCCCATTTGTAGGTACACTCACTAAGGAGATTGACAAACGAGGGAATTGAAAAAGAATCAAGGAATCGAGAAGGAAGAGAAAGCTTAAAAGTTGGTGAAAATGAGTAAAAAGGAAGAGAACCCGGTCTCCTCGATCGAATGAGCGACCGGGCTTAAATCGAGGGACCAAAACGGTAATTTCTTGCATATTTGGGTTCGTTCGGGGTATAGAGGTCATTTTTAGGAGTTTCGGGGGTCGGGTAGGGCCCGAGAATCGTAAAAATTCCACTGGACTTGACCCGGGGTCGAGAGTTCATGGCCCCGGGTCGTGGGATTTACACTTAGGCAAAAATTCTGATTTTTACACATCCCTCGAGTCGAGGGTGGCACCTCGAGTCGAGGAGCTTGTTTTTGCATATCCCCAGTCGTGTGTGAGACCTCGAGTCGAGGCATGAAAATTTTCGGATCCCTCGAGTCAAGGCCTGACCCTCGACTCGAGGCGCGTGTTTTTTTAAATACGCGGCGGTCGGAACACGTAATCCCGACTCGAGGGTTTGAGAGGCAGTTCCAGATTTCGTCCCCACCCCATTTCCGTCGGTTTGCGTCGTTTCCACCGTACAATCACTATCATTTCATCATTTTATCATTCACATTGGATCAAGATAGGATCTTGAGGGTTTTGGAATCAAATTTGGGGATTTTTTGGGTGTATTTGATTGGGTGTCTTTATTGTTCGTTTTGGCCAATTCTTCACACAAGGCACGTAATTCATCATCTAAGGGCTTTCAATTTCATTGTTGTGATTATTAATTGCATGGGTGTTATGATTTGTGTTTAAATTCTTGAATTTGGAATATTGTTTTTGGGCATGTTGACAAACACTTGAGATGCATGATTTATGTGTATGAATTGGAGCCCTTATTGAGTGTGTTGGAATTAATTGATGATTTTAGGAGCATGTTTAGGTTGTATATGATATGTTGCTCGCTTATTTGGGGAATTTTGGCTTGAAATTTGATTGTGGCATATTTTCGTAATTCCTAGTGCAATATTGTTGGAATAATTGGTCAAATTGAGGGATGGTAATGATAGAAGTGAATGAATTGTTGATGCATATTTGTTTAATTACTTGTTAATTGGCCCATGATTTTGGGATTTTATTGAGCTTAATTGCATGATTATTTTTTAGCTTGTTTGTGTGCTAATTGTTGAGGCCATGTTAGTAAGTATACATATGTTTGAGGATTTTTGAGCACTTCTATTGGATATATTTGTTTAGTTGACTCATTGACCATTGTTGAGGCTTAGTTGCTAGACACTAGGGGTTATGGTTCATTTGAGATGATTCTTGATTGTTGACTCGTTCATGGTATGCTTGATATTTTTGAGCTCGTATTGTATTTGTGGTGTTGATTTTTGCTCTTGGGAATGTTTTGCAGGAACAATGTTTAGAGGGGCCGATGCACATAACCTCTCTCGAGGCGGAGATTCGCGAGAAAGAAGCCGCCATCCGATTTGCACACGTGGATGCCCGCCGAGCTCGGAATTCAGTGGGATGAGCATCAATGGCGTACTCATATTGATTGATACTCCGAGCTCTATAACCGGGTGGTCAAGACCAGACTAGTGGACCACGAGTGCATGATATCGATGGGGATCGAGGAGGATATTCCTCGCTTATTTGAGCAAGTCGGGATGGGGGCTTCTTGGCGAAGAGGCCTATGACATATATCGGACTCACTCTCGAGTTCCTTTGCACGGTGAGAGTTGATAAGGCCAGAGGGCCAAATTCCCGAGGAGTATTACATTTGAGCTCATGGGACACGAGTATTCGTTGACTGCAGACGAAGTCAACGAGATTATTGGAGCACCTATAGACCCCGACCGATCACCGTTGAACATCGGGAAGGAGTATAATGCTAAGAAATTTTGGAGAAGGATTTCGATTCGGGGCTCCTAATCAGCCCGATTTTGTTCCAGGGAAGTCTAAGAGCACACATATCCGAACCCGGTCATCCGATACCTAGAGAAGATTCTCGCGAGCACCATATTCGCGAGATCGAGGGAGGAGCCGTGGTTTCCGAGGAGCTGTACGTTATTTTGTGCTTTCTCCATGCAACAGATTTAATGCGGCTGCCTACCTTTGCTACTTATTTGAGAGAGCCACTAGCACGAAGTTTAAGAAGATTAATTTTGGTGGCATGATTACATTGATCGCCGAGCATCTTGGGATCCCGACTCATAACCTCGGAGCGGTGGAGGGCCCCGACCTTACTCTTGATACCATGCGGCGCATGAGGACGCTAGACCGCATCGGTAGGGCGTGGTGCCTCCAAAGAAGCATCATGGTGGCAGAATTCCCTCTACCTAATAAGAGGCCGACGCAGTCTTCGGTTCTCGTGCCTTTGTGACCATCAATCTGCGTATGTGGTCACGAGCGTCATCGAGGCGATAGATGCCTACACTAGAGAGCATGGGGATGTGCTTAGAGACGAGGATGATGATGACGATGGGGGTCAAATCGGGTTTCGATGATCAGTGGTGATGGAGCTGCAGAGGGAGCAGAGGTAGAGATAGGAGATGACGATTCCGAGGACGAGGATGATGAGGAGCCGAGCCTCGCCCAGATGGAAGAGGAGTATCAGCCCAGATCAATATGTACCGGGCAGGATGAGATGAGGAGTAGAGAGTACGAGGCGGGGAGTTCATCTCGCAGGCCGTGGGTTTTGACCGAGGAGATGTGGGCGGATAGTCGGAGGATGCATATTGAGAGTCCGACCGGCAGATGAGATGTACCGGATGCTCGAGGAGTCCCGCAGATTTAATGAAGAGACTAGGAGGATGCAGCGAGGAGTCACTGAAGACTCGGCATGACATGTACGCACTCCTCAGCAGATGAGCTCGTGGAACTTCGGGCCGAGACACTACCCTCCTCCACCGCCGCCGTCCGATTACTAGGGCTACCCCTATCCTCATTCCCTCTCCTTAGATTTTAGATGCTTATGTTTTGGTGAATTGTACTCTTTTATCTTGGTGATTGTTGATTGATTGACTTGATGATGATGTGATGACTTGATGATTGTGATGATTGGTTTTGGATTTTTGATGATTTTATTGATGCTATGATTCCGTGATATATTTGAGCTTATTATCAATTGATGATTGTGACTTGATGATCCTTTGGATTCTTTATTTCTATGATTCCATATTCTTTGACTGAGCTTCATTGTGGATTCATTGATATATTTTTGAGTATCATTCATGTGGTAGTGAGTATGCTTGGACTTATGTACATGAACATTTGAGTTTGATTTGCAAGACTAGTGGGATTTTGATATGATCATGAGTAGATTTGTAGCTTGAAGATAGTTTCTTGATTAATTGTGTAAGGATGAATGTGATTGAAGATACTTGATTCATTGCTCAATTTAAGCCCGTGAGCTTTTGTGCCTTAATAATCGTACATCCTATACGGTTGATATTCTTTGAGAGTGCATCATTCATGATTTGTATGCTAGAACTTGCCACTAGACTT
The DNA here is from genome assembly GCA_030762865.1 of Paraleonurus japonicus. Taxonomy (NCBI): domain Eukaryota; kingdom Viridiplantae; phylum Streptophyta; class Magnoliopsida; order Lamiales; family Lamiaceae; genus Paraleonurus; species Paraleonurus japonicus. The sequence goes on from CM061058.1 coordinate 7,951,187, forward strand.
GTTGATATTGATCTTTGTGTGATGTCTTGAAAGTGATAAGAGGTCATGTTTGATATGTTTAGTCACTTTGCCAAACATTTTTCCCTACCAAATACATTTGATTTCCTTAGTGAGCCATGTTGAGCCTTATGATCCTTATTCTTTGGCAAGCCAAGTGAAATTGAAACCATTTAGCCTATTTTATGAGCCTTATTGTCCTATGCTTAGTAGAGCTTGATTGTTGGCTAATGATGGTGATTTGATTGCTAAGTGTGGGAAGATGATGAGCTAAGTGATGAATGAAGTGATAAAAGAAAAGAAAGGTTGTGAAAAATTGAATTGTGAAGAAAAAAATGTGTGAAGAAAAGAAAAGTAAAATTCAATTTGTGAGCTTAAAAGAGAAAGCTCAAGTGAATGGTGGATTGATCATTGAAGTTCAAAAGAAAGAGTGTGCTTGATGAGAAGAGAAGAGATCTGTATTGAAATGATTAGCTTACATTCAAGTCTCTACTACTTAGTCACTCTTATCCATAAACATCCCACCTTTCCAAAGAGCCTACATTACAACCTAAGAGAAAGACCTCTTTGATTCTTGATTGATCATAATTGATTTTGATTGAGATTAAGTCTTGTGGCAAGCATATGGTGTGCAAGTTCATGAATTTGATGATTGAGTGCTTTATACCTTGATACACTTGAGTGAAGAGTGAAACACTCCATGGAAGGAGCAATGTGTTAAGTGTTTGATTGAGCATTTATTTTAAAGCATGATTCATCTTGATGGCTAGTGGATAGTTGCATTGATACAAGTGTTCATTGATGAGTTCGATGGTCTTATATTTCGCCTATGGTGCCATGTGACATAATTGCAATCAATTCACTCCTTTGTTCTTAGTTTCAACGTTGCTCGAGGACGAGCAACAATTCAATTTTGGGGGTATGATTGGAGTGAATTGATACATGTTTTTAGAGCCTATTTTAGTGCAAAAAGTGAGCTAAAGTGTTAGTTTTTGTGTCTAAATGTGAAAAGTATCACTCTTTTGCCTAAAAGTATTATTTGTGAGATTTTGATATTTTTCGTCCATTTTGTAGGTAATTCGGTGGAATTTTGCCAAACCGAGAGTACCATTGGACTTAGAATGAAGAGACGGACATTCGAGACGAAAATGGGGGTCGGGGCCGAAGCCCCGTGCGAGAAAAGTGCCTGGACTCGAGCTCGGTCGAGGAGCAAGAGCCTCGAGTCGAGGGATATGCAGAAAGGACCAAAATCGAAGGAAAGCGGGAGTCTCGACTCGAGGCATGACCCTCGAGTCGAGGGATGAGACAAAGGCAACGGCCTCGACTCGAGACATGACCCTCGAGTCGAGGGAGGAGAATTTTGCAGGAGCCTCGAGTCGAGGCCTGACCCTCGACTCGAGGGTAGTTTTCAATTTTTGTATTTAAAGAGGAGAAGCAGTGGCATTTCGAGCAGCTTAGATACAACTTTCGAGTAGCATTAGGAGCGGTTTTGGGGCGATTTCTCAGGCCCCAAGCCAATTTCCATCTTAGATTAGATTAGAAGTTAGATTTAGATTTAGATTTCAATTGATTGTTGTTAGATCAGCATAGGTTAGCATTTGATTCTTGTAATTCATTCAATTCAAGCTTGTATTGCATTTGGAGATTGTTGTTGAAGACTCAAGCATTCCTCTTTTTGTCAATTGAAGATCATTTGGTGATGTTTTTCCTCTTTTGTCTCTTTAATTTCTTAATTTTTGTGATTTGCTTTGTGTTTGATCAATTCTATCTTCTTCCCATGGGTATTGTTTGTAGTACCATGGGTTAACTTTCTTGTGCTTGGATTAATTGAAATTGATGATGAATTGATTGATGATGCTATGATTGTTGATGATTGGAGATCAATTGAGTAGATTGCTTACTAATTGTAATTCTCAATTGTGCTTCATGCATAATTATCTCTTTAGATTAGTGTTTGATCACCCTAGCTATAGACGAGAGTTGCGCTAACGTGATCCGGGATTAATCGGGTGATAATTGTGTATGAATGCGTGGATTGGGTGCTTCGGAATCGAGAGATTAGTTGCACTAAGGATACTTACATTAGTTTGTTTCCTAATTGTGATTCTTAATTGTGCTTTGTGTAAAATTACTTCTTTAGATTAATGGTTAATCACCCTAGCAATAGGCGAGAGTTGAGCTAACGTGATTAGGTGTTGATCGGGATTCAATTTTGCATGATTGTATGAATTGGGGATTTCTACATTGAGAGATGGGAAAGACTAAGGCATTGTGATTTTAATGAAGTGATTAATTTCATGATGGTTTATGCTTTCTATCTTAGTTGATTTGTAATTTGATTCAATTGTAGCTTGTTGATTGATGATTCATTGATGGATATTAATCCTAGCACCTCTATCCCACCATTTATTGTTGTTTTTGTTATCGAATTCTAGGTGTTCGATCATTTGTTAACTTGTTGTTTTGTATTTTTTGCTTGTGTTTTGTTGTTTTTGTTCCAAACCATTGTTGCAACTCTAGTCACTAATAACTTGTAATTCTAGGGCCTCATGTGCATACTTTTTCCCTTGGGTTCGATATTTTGTTGATTGGTCTTAATAACTCTTACCCTATACACTCCAATCAAATGTTGAAGGGTTATGAGTTTGACATTCAGGTCGAGGATGAAGAGGATGAGGCTGAATCCAAGACCTCTTCTAAGACAGGTTGCCTTTTTCGATAAAGAAGATAAGCCGATGCATTTGGATCAAAGGGAGTTGATCTCTCATTGAAAGAGCAAATGGCTTTGTTAACGAAAAGGTTTGATCGTCCTAAAGATAAAGTATAAACGTAACAAATCAAGATTTGCGGTGGAAGGACGAGGTCTAGATCAAGATCTAGAAGGAAAGACGATGTGGAATCTACAAATGATGACGAGAAGAAAGAATCGAGACAAGAAGATATAAATCTCCAAAGCAAAGAAGAGTCAAAGCACCCCGCATCGATCGTGGTGATACTTGCTACACTGTGACAAGCCAGGGCACTACAGCTATGAATGTCCCCGGTTGACTCCCAAGGAAATGGAGGAAAAGAGAAAGAAAAGGGACAAGGCGTTTTGCGAGATCGGAGGGCTCTTCTTGCTGAAGAAAGAGAAGCCAGAAAATCATCTTCATCATCCTCATCGCTCGACTTCGGATCGATGACGAAATCTATCTCGATGGTAAATGAGGTAGACTATTACTCTTCGTCCAGTAATGAGTCTTATAAATCTATTTCGAGATAATGACCAGACTATAATCAAAAGACTTTTGAAAGATCTGAAAATTTCTTTGAGTGCTTACAAGCGGTTAGAAGTTGAAGAAAAGGATTCCAAGAACCAAGTTTAAAAAGAATTCTTCTTATAGTCCTTTTGATTGTAGAAGCGGGTGTTATCCTTTGTTTCAAAATATCAAGAAGATAACCAAATTTGATTTCAACAAACTTGCATTCAAGTCTAATATATATGTTGATGATTTGGCACAACTTGAGTCCGACCTATTATTGAATAATGATATGTTTGTATGGTTGCCTAAAGTGATTGTAGACCCTAAAGGACCCAAGATCACTAGGGTACCTCTTACCTAAATTTATTTTGTAGGAACTCAAGGGCCATCATCTAAGGAAGAAATTCTAGCAACAATATGGTACATTGATAGTGATCTGTTCTCAACACATGACCTGTGATAAGAGTCTGCTCTCAAACTTTCAAAGTATTGATTGTCCAAGAGTACTATTTGGTGACAACAAGCGTGGACGGACCGAGAGGTGTTGGTACCTTAATTATAGGTGATGTTCGGGTATCAAGTGTATTTTGTTGAAGGTTTAAAACATAACTTTTTATCTGTTTCTCAACTTTGTGATAGAGGTTTTAGTGTTAGATTTTCTAAGGATAAATGTGATATTTTAGACAGTCCTTGAGACAAGGTTCTCTTAACTGGTTTTCGACACGGTAATGTCTATGTGGCTAACTTTAATAGTTGTCCCAAAGATACCTGTCTAATTGTTAAGGGTGGAGATGATCTCACTGGCTATGGCACCAGAGGCTTAGTCATCTCGAACTTCAAGACCCTTAACAAGATAGCTAAGAAGAAACTTGTTAAAGGATTGCCTGAAAAACTATGCTCTAATAGTCCTAAGAGTGATGCTTGTCAAAAAGTAAACAACCAAGAAACTCCTTTAAGAGTATTAACACAATTTCATCTAAAAGAGTATTACAACTCCTTCATTTGGATTTGTTTGGACCAGTTTCACCTCTCGGCTTTAGTGGAAGGAAATACAACCTAGTAGTCGTGGATGACTATTCAAGATATACTTGGGTACTATTTCTTTTCAAGAAAAATGAGATGATGAACAAGATCCCAGATCTGTTCAAATAAATACAAAATGAAAAAGGTGTTAATATTGTTAAGATTAGGAGTGACAAGGGCACTTTGAATTTTTAAATTCTTGTTTATCTAACTATCTTGTTGAGAATGAAATAGCACATGAGACATCATCAGCTAGGACACCACAACAAAATGATGTTGTTGAATGAAGGAACATAACACATAAAGAGGCAGCCAGGAGTATGTTAGCTGAATATGGAACCCCATAGAGGTTCTCGGGTCAAGCAATCAACACAACTTGTTATACCTGAATAGGTGTTTGCATGTGAAAGATAAGGGTAAGACTCCATATAAGCTGTGGAAAGGTAAAGTTCCAAGAATCTCTTATTTTCATGCTTTTGGTTGTAAATGTTTCATTCATAACAATGGAAAGTCTAAATTAAAAACTTTTGATGCCAAAGTGGTGATGGAATATTCTTAGGATATTTCAGCACCTCCAAAGCATTTAGAGTCTTTAATAAGGCAACTCTTTGTGTGGAAGAAACTACTCATATGGTGTTTGATGAAATTCATGATTTCTCGAGATAAGGTGGATCAAATTTCTAATGGTCTAAATAGAATTGAACTTAACAAAACTAAACAAAGGAAAACTTATCTTCCTAGTTTTGATTCGATTCGGATGAAGAAGAACTCCCATCCGAGAATCAGAAGGAACTCCTCTATCTGCTCCATCCGAGGAGACACTGTTGGGATATATATTTGTATAGTTTTGATGATGTGTTTAAAACCTTAGTGTAATAGGACCAGCTGAACTCGTTAGTCGAGTTGATGATCTAGTTCAAGTTAGATAGTCTTTTGTTAAGGGAAACCCTTCTAGACTAGACAAAGAAGACTTAAAGACCAGCAGAGATAAAAGACTTTATGCCAAGAAGATATAAGGTCTGGAGTAGAAGCCTTTGTCTAGAACACTTGGCCCGGAGTAGAAAAGTTCGTCTAGAAGACTTGGCCAAAGCAGACTTGAGATACAAGACTCTGCTGAAAGATAAGAAGACTTGAAGTCGCGAAGGTTGAATTATGGAAAGTACGATCAGCTAAGTTGGGACAAGCCGAGTTCAAGAGTTGACCAACGTCGATTCAAAGATTCAAGAAAGACATGATTGACAATCAATGATTAAATCAAGATTCAATCACAAAGATTAGATTGTAATCAAGGAAGATATGGAAGACCAATCAAATATCAATCAAATGAATCAATCAAGACTTGATTGATGGGAATTAATCAAGCCAATCAAGTAAGTCAACCAATTGATACTTTCCAAACTATAGAGGATTTGATTGCTAGCTTTTCCAACAGCTAGTTTTTCAATCTCTATAAATATCGGTGATCACTACAAGCTCGCGCATGGAATACACACATATTCAAAATAGACACAAAAACACGATGAGCTAACGAACAAGCACGATCACCATTCCTAGAGCTTTAAAAATATTAACACAAGCTTAGAGAAATAATTCATTGCTATCTTAGAGCAACTAATAGATTAGGATTATTTCTTAGTTGGAATTGTAAAATCACCTTTCATTATCTCCGCATACGAGAAAAGGTTGATTATTTCTCGGATCTTAGAGTTAACACTCGAAGGTCACCACTTTGTACCAAGGCGCGGAACTTGTAAAACATCATGTGGTTGAATCCTCAAGGAGAACGAGGATAGTAGACCAAACAAGGGCAGGAACTTGTAAAACCTCCCGTGGTCAAATCCTCAAGGAGAACGAGGACAAAAGACAAGCTGCTAGTAAGGCCCCTGTGGAGTCGGGAAGAGTGGACATAGGATCGTTATATTCGAACCACTATAAAAATCTCTCGTGTCTTTACAAGCTTTTTGCATACATATTCATAACTGCTAATACATCATTGTTTTAATAAACTTGCACTAAACTTGCTAAGTATTAATCAAGAAGGTTTTCTTAAAAGGGTTTTTCAAATACACTCACGAGATTAGCTTCCGCACCATCGAAGACTTTGACTTTCCAAAGTCTGCTGATCACATTTAGCACACTCTGAGTTCTTATCTTTAGAAGACTTGCAAAGTTTTCTAACCTCACACTCACTCACGAAAAGTGGTAAAAAGTTTTGAGTGTGGTAAAGTCTTTTCAACCCCCTTCTAGACTTTCCACCTCCTTACACATCTCATCCAGACCAACAAGTGGTATCGGAGCGGTGGTTTAACCGACCACCGGCTTTGGTTAACAATAGTCTTTGAGGAAAGACTGTTGTGGTCACCCGAACAAATCCATTTTTGAAAACCGTTTTCATAAAACTCATTGCATTTATTGCATAATTGTTTTTATTGCTAATATGAGTTCTCATAAGAGCATCAAAGCCGTAAAGCTACCGAAGTTCTCTATAAAAGACTGTGACTATTGGAAGTTTCACATGAAAAACCACCTCGTAGACTTTTATAACCGTATGCTTGATATTTTGGAGGATGGACCAATGAAGTTCTATTGGGATCCAGTAGAGACCACTAGAAGAGAACCCGACGCCCTACTCCCTCGAAAGAAGAAAAGAGATTGAAGAGAGATAGACGACTTCCAGACAAGAGAGCTTTGATGACAAGGCCAAGAAGAGTCTACATCTAGTTCATCATCCTCATCGATTTCTCTCCCGATAATAATCTATGTTTAATGACAAACACGAGAAGAGATATCTTGATTCTTGTTCCTCTTCTGTTTCTCGCACTTCTCTAGCGGATGAGTTTGACCATGACTTTGTTGATAAGTTAATGGGTGATCTCAAACTGCTATACACACTTACAATTGTGTGGAAAAAGCTAACACTAGCTTTGTTGATGTTATGATGAGTGTTACTCGAATGTGCCAACATTCTGGTCACAACATAAGAATTTGTCCTTCCACTTCCACTAACCTTTAACCCACGTTTTGTCTTGTTCAATGTCTTGTTTTCTTTCGTAATGAAGACTTACGGCGATTACGAAGTCATGCATTTGAAAAGGCAAGAGAAGAGAAGTTATAAAGATCATGGGGAAGTTACATGGAAGTTACCTATTTTCAAGGGAGATGTGGAAGTTATCTTCAAGCATTAAGAGTCCAGTTATCTATATATACACGGCTGCTATGAAGATTAAAACTTGGAGTTGAGAGAAACACAATCTAGCATAGTCTATTGACATAGATTATTGAGTTTATTGTATATTTCTATCTCGATACTTCCGTTGGTGAATGTTCCAACATTTCACTCAACATTGGGTCTTTATTTGTATTAGTGATAGGTTAGATTGATTAATATCTAGTCACTATATACGTAGATCCATTCACGGTGTGGCTTATGTTTTCACCGATTGTATCACTTAACAATTACTAGTGATAATATCGTCGATTGACAAGATAGACTTATTTATAGTCTATACAAAATTTTGATATCCATCTTGCAAAGTGTTTAAGACTTCCACTGTGTATTTACGTTTCATTTATTTTTAAATGCATGTTGTTCTCGATTGTGCCAACATTCGTGACAACATTCTCGCAAAACACTTACGCACACCTTTAATTGGCACTAGAGCCGTTGAACTAGTTATCCCGAGTTTAGATCCCGTGTTTGGTGTGATTTATTACGATGGAATATCCTATGACAGCTCAATTAGGCCACCGATTCTTGATGGTACAAATTATGCAATTTGGAAGCCTAAGATGCGCATGTACATCAAGTCCATTGATGAACGTGTATGGAGAAGTATTTTAACTAGTTGGACTCCACCAACAGCCCAGCCACCGACAATATCAAGCTCAAATCAAGAGGGAGTTAGAATGGACAAATGATGAGGTGACCACGGCCACTTCAATTCAAAGGCACTCAATGCCTTGTTCACTTCTACGGATGTTTCCATGTTCAAAATAATTTCTAATCGTGTATCTGCAAAAGATGCATGGGAGAGATTACAAGAACATTGTGAAGGATACTGAGAGTGTGAGAAGGACAAAGTTACGGATGCTTGGAACCAAGTTCGAAAATCTAAGGATGAAGGAAGATGAGACCATATCCTCCTACAATGAAAGAATCACCGAGATCTCCAATGAATCTCAAGCACTTGGTGAAGCTATATCCAATACAAGGTTAGTACATAAAATCTTAAGAAGCTGTTCCTAAATATTTTGATGCTAAGATATGTGCTATTGAGGAAGCTAAAGATACGATGCTATTACTCAAAATGAGTTGGTGAGTATTTTGTAAACGTATGAAATGAATTTTTCTCAAAGAGATAATGAGAAATCAAAAGAAACTGTTTTCAAAAGTGAAACATCTTCAAGTCTTGATAAACAACCGTTTGTTATGAAATTGATTCGATGAAGATGTTGTTGATGATTGTGCCGACAATGCCGATAACATTGCTTTCTTAACTAAGCGCTTTAATGCCTTTTTGAAAAAGAGAGCAAACAGACTTAGAAATAATTTGCAAATTAAGAATCGGGATAGAGATCGATTGGTAGTTCACGACAATTGCCTGATAAAAATAGGAATGTTAATCAACTTAGGCAATTTGATAAAGGTAATAAGATCAAATATGATCCGAATATAGGAAAAATGTTAAATGTGATGCATGTTCTGGTTTTGGTCATTATGCTAATGAATGTGCCAACACTCTTTTGAGAAAAAGGGTAAATTTCAATGCTACCTTAAGTGATGAGTCCTGATTGTGAAGAAGATTCTGATAAAAATTAAGAATATGCTTTTTCTCGCAAGGATTATTTATGACGATACTTTTGATGATTTACTTGGATGATTCTAATGTCGAGTCGAATGTGCCAACATTTGAGGAAACTTTGGAAGGTCCAGAAATTAATTGTTTCTCAAGTTCTTATGTAGATAAAACAGTACTTCTAACAATGTTTGCGAAGATTGTAAGTCCAGTTATCAAAAGCTTGGAAAGGAGTTAGAATCCACTCGAAAGCCTTGAGGGACATGAATATTGAAGAGTCATATCAAAAGGATTTGGTGATAATGCTTGAGGTCATACTAACAAGAAAAGATCTGGAGATATGCAACCTCAATGAGCGGCTCAAAGGCACAACACCGAATTTCAAAAGATATTCGTAAAGTTCACCAAACTTGATGAGGCACCGACAATTGGAAGTACTAGTAGACATGGTCTTGGTTATGATGGTAATATCACTCAGTTTTTAAACAATAATAAACTGTTGTGTTTACAAAACCTTCGTTGAACTCCGAAAAATTGAAAAATGATTCTAAAAGAAGGATGTTTGTCATTATTGTTTTACCGAGGGTCACAAATGACCAAATTGTTTTAGAATGAGACAGATAAAAAGTTTTCTAAAATGTCTTTGAAAATGTTTCCACATTCTCGCTTAACATTCGAAACAAACAGCTTCAAAAATCTTGTCAAAAACCTCGTTCAAAAATCTACTTGGGTAAAAAGTCAAATATTGTATGTAATGTTGTTTACACCTCTTTAAAAGCATGTGTTCCGGACTATGGTATTTTGATAGTGGGTGTTCTAGACACATGACCGGTGAGGAAAGTTATCTCACCTGATTAAATGGCATATGATGGTGGAAATGTTACATATGGAGGAGGTTCAAAAGGTAAAATTATTGGTATAGGTACATTAAATGTTCCTGGTTTTCCAAAGTTGACAAAAGTCTTACATGTTAAAGGTTTACTTGCAAATTTGATTAGTATTAGTCAATTATGTGATGATGACTTGCATGTAAAGTTTGATAAAAGTTCATGCTATGTATTAAACAATGATGATAATTGTCTCATGGTTGGTAATAGATATGTGGATACTTGTTATCTAATTGATTCGAATCAAGCATGCTTTAATGTTCAAACCGATGAGAGTACACTTTGGCATCAAAAACTTGGACATGCTCACTATAGGAATATTGTCAAATTATTGAAATTTGATGCGGTTAAAGGTCTGCCTAAGTTATAAATATGTATGTCAAATGTGTGTGGATCCTGCCAAAGTGGTAAACAAGTCAAAATGTCACATGAAATGTTGACACATTATCTTGCAAAACATTGCTTTGAACTTTTGCATATGAATTTAATGGGACCAATGGAGACTGAAAGCATTGGTGCTAAGAGATATTCTTTTGTCATAGTAGATGATTATTCAAGGTTTACATGGATTGAATTTCTTAAGGAAAAATCAGATGCTTTTGGAGTATTCAAAATTCTCTATAAACGGTTTAAAAATGTTTATGACACTAAGGTAAAAGAATAAGGTCTGATCATGGTAGGGAGTTTGAGAACAGCTTATTCACTAATTTTTGTGAAGACATAGGTATAATTCAAGAGTTTTCTTCTCCTAAAACACCTCAACAAAATGGTGTAGCCGAAAGGAAAAATAGAACTCTACAAGAGTGGCTAGAGTAATGCTTTTATCCAAGAAACTTTCAAAATGGTTTTGAGTGAAGCTTTGAATATTGCTTGTCATATATCCAATAGAGTTTATTTGAGACCTAATTCCACTAGAACACCTTATGAGTTTTTAATAACAAAAAGTCTAATCTAAAATACTTTCATGTTTATGGTTGTGTTTGCTACATTCTGAATGATAGAGACCAGCTACACAAATTTGATTCAAAAAGTGATAAGGGTTTCTTTCTTGGTTATGCTAGAAACAAGAGAGCATTTAGGATTTATAATCTTAGGACCGATATCTTGTTCAAAAGTCTATGAATGTTGTGTTTGATGATAATGCAAGTCTTGCGAGATAATGCCATTGAAGAAGATGTAATCGATCTTATTGAGCGGATGCAAAGTTCGATATTTCGAATCGATTGAGAATGTTGCTACAAATGTGCCCACATCTGAAGCAACATCACCTCAACATCCGTAAATTAATAGAACTATGCCTTATCCTGCTACAAGATACCATCTTCCGTGATTCTCAAAAATCATCCACAACAACAGATCATAGGTAAACCACAATCAGGTATACAAACAAGGAGAAAATTGAGTTTTGATGCAAGACATGTGGTAAGATCGATTTGTATGACATCTATGTGCAACAAGGTGAACTTTGAATGTTTTCATTCTCTCAATGAACCTAAAAATATTGATGAAGCAATGAAAGATGAAAACTGGATTAATGCAATGCATGAGGAGTTAAATCAATTTGAAAGGAATGATGTGTGGATACTTGTGCCTAGGCACGATAATGTGAATGTAATTGGTACCAAATGGATCTTCAAAAACAAAACCGATGAATCTGGTAATATTGTAAGAAACAAAGCTAGATTAGTTGCTCAAGGCTATACACAAGTAGAAGGAATTGATTTTGATGAGACTTTTGCTCCTGTTGCTAGAATTGAATCCATAAGACTATTACTTGCTATTACATGTTACATTGATATAAAAGCGCATCAAATGGATGTCAAGGCCGCATATCTAAATGGAATTCTTATGGAAGAAGCATATGTAGAACAACCTAAGGGATTTGAGAATCATGAATTTCCTAATCATGTTTATAAACTTAAGAAAGCTTTATATGGTGTGAAGCAAGCACCTAGGGCATGGTATGGTAGATTAACTGATTTTCTTGTTGAATTAGGTTTTTATAGAGGTGAAGCTGATAGGACCTTGTTTATAAAATATTCTGGAAATGATATTATGATTGCTCAAATATATGTTGATGACATTGTGTTCGGTTCTACATGTGAGAAAATGCTTGAATTATTTGTACATGAAATGACCACTACCTTTGAAATGTCGATGGTTGGAGACTTGAATTACTTTTATGTTTTCAAATTAAACAATACAAGGATGGTATTTTCTTTTGTCAAAGTAAATATGCCAAAAATCTTGTGAAAAGGTTTGGTTTAGACAATGCTAAACACATGAAGACTCCTATGGGATCGACACAAAAATTGTGTAAAGACAAGTGTTGGCACAAATGTTGACCCAACATTGTATAGGTCGATGATTGGTAGTCTTTTATATCCGACTTCTAGTAGGCCACATCATGTTTAGTGTTTGTTTATGTGCTCGTTATCAAGCTAATCCTAAATAATCTCACATGAATTCGGTTAAGAGGATAATTAGATATGTGGCGAGGCACATGCGATTATGGAATATGGTACAAAGCAAAGATACTAATTGTTCTTTGATTGGCTATAGTGATGCAGATTGGGCGGTGACAGTGATGATAGGAAGAGTACATGTGGAGGATGTTTCTACATGGGTAACAATCTTGTTTCTTGGCATAGCCGAAAACAAAATTGTGTCTCCCTATCTACAATGAATCCGAGTACATAGCCACGGAAATTGTTGTACTCAACTTCTATGGCTTAAGAAGATGTTCGATGATTACGGTTTGGAGAGCAATACCCTTACCGTTTATTGTGATAATACAAGTGCAACTAATATATCTAAGAACCTGTGCAACATTCGTTAACTAATCATATAAGTATTAGACACCACTTCATTAGGGACCTTGTAGAAAAAGAAGTTGTAAAGTTGGAATACATTTCTACCGAAAAGCAAATTGCGTACATTTTTACTAAAGCCCTTGATAATGAGAGGTTTTCTTCTCTTAGAAAATCTCTAGGTTTATGCATTAATTAGACCTATATTTGTTGTGTGTTGTGACAAATGTGCCAACATTTGTAACAACACTAGAACAATTTATTTAAATTTTTCTAAGTATTGTAATATTTAGTGTTTTTGAACTCTCTTGTGTAAATAGTATTAGAACTGTGATTAATATAAATTGTCCTGGACACACTTCTCTCAAATGCAATTAAATAAGCTCACAATTAGATGCTATGTCACCGAGTAACTATGGGGCACGGAGTTGACTACTACGATGTTCTCTTTTCAAAAGGTGACTTGAATGCATCAATATATTCACAATCCATTGAGTAATTATGGGACACGGAGTGACAACTACGATGATCTCTTACGGAAAAATTGATCAATGTGAATAAGTGAGAAAAACAAAATATAGTGCAATACAAATTAATTTATTTCATGTAAAAAGCGTGTTGAGAAGTGTGTGTGCCGACATTCTGAATAACATTCTGGTTCTCATATGTATATTTACCACTATGAGTTTGAAAATTTCCGAATATTATTCTATGGAGATTTATTTATTTTAAATTGTTCCCAGCAATATTATATAGTCTAAATTAATTAATTGTGCGGTTATTTTATCTAGAATTAAGCGGTTTTTAACATGTCTTTGAAATAAACTTCCAACATTCGATAATGCCCTATTTCTTAGGGATGTGATTAAATCTTATTCATTTAACTTCGATGTGTTCACAACTTCGTAATCTTTATCTTCCCTATTTAAGGTCCTTAATACTCAAAGTGTGTTCTATGCATTATATCATTGTTTCAAATTTAGCACAAGTGTTTGAAAGGTATTATTGATTATACTTTGTGGTATTAGCTTTTTCCTTCAGCCTATTTATATTCAAATTGATTATTTAATTAATATAATTTGAATAGTGTTTGCAGGATATTAATTATCATGGCTGATCAAAAGGGCTCTTCACCTTCACATTCGAAACACTCAACCTCTCCAAAGATCATCCTCTACCTCGAAAAACCTTCGACTTCTAGCTTCAATGGCCGTCGACAATGTGTCTGAAAATGTTGGCGCATCTCGCCCAACATCACCCTCTACAATTAGGGTTGGCTCTGTCGATGTTCCTCTCCCACCTACTGAAATTCCTTCGAAATCCCCGATATCCAATCCTCTGAAACTCCGATTTTGGGCGGAACGCCACAAAATCCGATTAGCGGTGAAGCTAGCGAAGTCCCATTCTCGTAACATACCCAATGACAGGTTGAGCTAGCTGAAGGAGCCACCGCTGATCAAATAGTCTACGCGTTCAAAACCCTCACTAAGCGCATTTATTTACCCTGTTGTCATGGTCGGAGACGTGGAGGTAAACTTTCAACAAGACAAACACCTTGTGTTTACACCACCACAATCACCACAAGATGCTCCAATAGATGACCCGTCAACTAATTCAATCGACACCTTTGGTGAGCTTAATGCTCATTTCAAACCTGTTCGACAAAAGGCATCGAGCTCCGAGGGACGCGGTAAAAACGTCGTTCTTACCGAACTATGAGCAAAAATGTCGATTACTCGGAGAAAGGAAAGAAGCGAGAAACATGATGATGGAGTTGCTTCAAAGCCGATTCAAGTGTTCGACTCGACTCTTCCGAAGAGGAAATGAAAGAAGCAAGCCCAGAAGGAAACAAGCGGTCAAGCCTCTGCTCCGGTGCTCAGCCCGAGGGGGAGTAATGCGAGGATTCTGAAATGAATCAAACATTGGCGTAAATGGCAGCTCGGTTAGAAAGGAGGAGCAAAAGCACAATGAACCGAAGGATGTTGGCACACCAATGGACACATCATCCTTTGACTCTGAGTCCTCTTCATCGAAGCCGTAAGGAAAAATCGATGAGGTACATACCGATTCCTCTCTGCATATGTCCTCTTCTCGATTCTCGATGATAGTTATCATGGTGTTAATAGTGATAAATTTAGGACTTTGAGGACTAGGTCGATAGTTGGGGAAAGAATAATTAAGATGGATGATTTTGTCTCTATGAATCTTGTTGGATATTTGGTGACAGATCTTTGATGCATTCCCTTGATTTGTTACACCTTACTTGGTTGATTGGATATATGAATTTTATGCTAATCTGAAAGTAAGAATTTCTCAAGTTAATTCTAGGCACTATGGGAAAGTAAAATTTAGAGGCAAGGTTATAGAGGTGACTCCATTTATAATTAATTATGTCTTAAGAACTAGAGATGATGAGGATCCACAAGTGGATAATTTGGATGAAGTGATTAGTGTAATTACCGGAGGAAGGATTACTTGTTTGAAGATATAGGATGAATTCGTCGCTTTTAACAAGCCTTTACGGTGTTCTTCACAAATTAATTATTTAGAATTGGCTGCCTTCATCAAACACAACCACTTTAACCTCGGAGCAAGTTGTCCTAATGTACAAGATTGACCATCTTAGAAGGTTTAATCTTGGAAAGACTATTTTTGACAATATGATGACATATTCGGGAAGAATGTCAAACAAAGGGCTACTACCT
Source organism: Paraleonurus japonicus (assembly GCA_030762865.1). Taxonomy (NCBI): domain Eukaryota; kingdom Viridiplantae; phylum Streptophyta; class Magnoliopsida; order Lamiales; family Lamiaceae; genus Paraleonurus; species Paraleonurus japonicus. Next base: position 7,966,647 of record CM061058.1, read on the forward strand.
TATCCTAGCCTAATTCACATGTTGATTTCGGCTCAAGGATTTCAGAGAGAAAATAATGAAATTATCAGCTCGTTTGCACTTAGTCCTGGGATATCTTATGTTACGAGAACTGGTCCAAGGATGATTTATCTTCCAATCGTAGATCCGAATGCACACCTAAGGCTCTGCTGAACAGACACACGATGTGCCGCTAAATGTTGGCACACACACCGCCAACATTCCGCAACTCCAACCTCAATTCATTCAAGATCATATTGCAATGGCGGATAATTCGATTTCTAACTTGAAATGTTTGTTAAGCAATCTTGAAAAGCGTAAACGGATCTAGGAAAAGTCGCTTTCTCCGTAACAGGGGGAGTAGGTGATTGGAGTGTATAGGGTAAGAGTTATTAAGACCAATCAACAAAATATCGAACCCAATGGAGAAAGTATGCAAACAAAATTCAAGGATAAGAGTTCTAAATGACTAGAGTTGCAACATGTTTTAGGACTAAAATCTCTACAAAATGCAAGAAATTAAATGGCAAGATTATGCAAACAATATATCAAACACCTAGAATGCAAGATCAAATATACTAAAATCAATGGGGGAATTGGGTGCAAGGGATAATCTCCATCAAGGAATCCATGATTAACAAGCTATGATTGTATCCAAGTGCAAATCAATCAAATTAGAAAGCATAAACCATCATGAAATTAATCACTCCATTAATATCACAATGCCTAATGTGAGTATCCTTAGTTCTTCCCATCTCTCAATGTAGAAGTCCCCAATTCATACAATCATGCAAAATTGAAACCCGATTAACACCTAATCACATTAGTTCAACTCTCGCCTATTGCTAGGGTGATCAACCATTAATCAAAAGAGACAATTTTTCATGAAGCACAATTAAGAATCACAATTAGGAAGCAAGCTAATTCAATTGATCACAATTATCAACAATCATAGCATGAGGCAATCACTTCATCCCTAATTTCAATTATCCCAAGCACAAAGCTATTAGCCCATGGTGCTACAAGCAAAAGCCATGGGTAGAAAATCTAAGAAAGCAATTAACAATCTAATCAATACAAGCAATGAATTAAAGAGAACAAAGGGTAAGAACATCACCAATTGAACTTCAATAGACAAAAATAGGAATGATTAATCTTCTACAATGCTTCAATTCAACTTCAATACTCCCAAATCACAGCTGAAATCTTCAATTACAATCAATCAAAATACTAATCTAGTGGACTAAATGTAGAATCTAATCTAATTCTAACAATCTATGGCAATTACAATGGAAATCAAGCTACAAAGTGCAAAATTCGCCTAAGGAACCTCCTGGAAACCGCTCTAAACCGCTAGAATCAAGTTATGCTCTGTTTTGGCTTCAAATGGCTTTAAAACAGAATTTTTCAATTTTGGGCACTCCTCGAGTCGAGCTTCGTGCCCTTGAGTCGAGGCACGAGAGTCGCTAACACGCTTCTTCAAAATATCGCCCGCCTCGAGTCGAGGCTCGGCCCTCGACTCGAGGATCTTGCCATTTTCACATCCCTCGACTCGAGGCTCCTCCCTCGAGTCGAGATTCCTGCAATTTTGAAAATATTTCCCTCCAGCTGAACCTCGAGTCGAGGTGCATGCACCCTCGACACGTGCTCGAGACCGGGAATTTTTATCGAGAAGGGCTTCGGGCCCGACCCCATTTTCGTCCCGTATGTTCGTCTCTTCATTCTAAGAATAACGGTACTCTCGGTTTGGCAAAATTCCACCGATTTACCTGCAAAATGGATGAAAAACATCAAAATCTCACAAATAATACTTTTAGGCAAAAGAGTGACACTTTTCACATTTAGGCACAAAAATCACACTTTAGCTCACTTTTTGCACTAAAATAGGCCCTAAAAACATGTATCAATTCACTCCAATCAGTAGGACTGATGTTGCGGATATTCTTTGTTGATGTTCTTTCTTTGAACCGGCATTAGTGATGGAGATGCTGGTGGTACGAATGCCGATGTTGGTGCAACCTGGAGGAGGACCGAGATGCAGATATCTCTGGAGCCGGAACAAGTGCGGCTCCCGATCTGAAATGGGAACCGATACCCGGGATGCGCCGGAGAATGTGCCCACAATTCCAACCAATAATGATGATGGACCCAGTATGTTCAAACATGGATATTGTTCTTTGAGAAGATAGATGCGAGTAGATTTGGATGATGAAGATCTCATTGTCTTTGTATGATGACTTGGATGATTAGGGACATTGATGATCCGTGCGAGGGGAGCTTTCAAAGATGGAGAAGCTTGAAGTATGGGGAGTTCGTGCGGACTCATCAAGATGCAAATGTTAATTTATACAACCCAATCCTCTCCTAATCTTTATCTATAAGCTTTATCTGTTTTTGTAAAAGACTCATTTTATATTCTGTTTTTATGTTGATGTCTTTTCGAACTTATATTATGAACTTATAGTATTTTAGGTATGTTAAGTTTGTTTTGGTTAAGTCCTTATTACTTTGTTCTGGTTTTAATTTTTGGTTAAGGTCTAGTATTTGTTAATGTTCGTATTTCGTGTTGCTTCTATTATTTTTATTTTTAGTATTTATTTCTTTGTGTTATGTTCTTTGTTTAGGTTTCTTATAGTTTTTGTCTTAAGCTCGATTTATTGTGTTTATGTTAGTTTCTATGTTATTGGTTTATGTTTGCTCTGTTTTTGTTTTACTTATGTGTTAAGTCTATGTTATGTTCGTATTATATGTTTAGCGTTGTTCATTTTTGGCTAAGTAATGAGATGTCATTTACTTGATGTTTATTTACTTATCTCTATTGTGTACACATTCTATCCAATGGTACAACATCAGTGTGTTCAGTAGAAAGGCCGAATTGGGGAAGATTGTTGATGTTATGACGAGTGTTACTCAAAATGTGCCAACATTCTGGTCACAACATCGAATTCGTCCTTCCACTTCCACTAACCCTTAACCCACATTTTGTCTTGTTCAATGTCTTGTTTTCTTTCGAATGAAGACTTATGGCGATTACCGAAGTCATGCGTTTGAAAAGGCAAGAGAAGAGAAGTTATAAAGATCATGGGGAAGTTACATGGAAGTTACTTATTTTCAAGGGAGATGTGCAAGTTATCTTCAAGCATTAAGAGTCCAGATTATCTATATATACACGGCTGCTATGAAGATTAAAACTTGGAGTTGAGAGAAACACAATCTAGCATAGTCTATTGACATAGATTATTGAGTTTATTGTATGTTTCTATCTCGATACTTCTATTGGTGAATGTTCCAACATTTCACTCAACATTGGAGTCTTTATTTGTATTAGTGATAGGTTAGATTGATTAATATCTAGTCACTATATACGTAGATCCATTCACGGTGTGGCTTATGTTTTCACCGATTGTATCACTTAACAATTACTAGTGATAATACGCCGATTGGCGGTATAGACTTATTTATAGTCTATACAAAATTTTGATATCCATCTTGCAAAGTGTTTAAGACTTCATTTGTGTATTTTTGTTCATTTATTTTAAATGCATGTTGTTCTCAATTGTGCCAACATTCGTGACAACATTCTCGCAAAATACTTACGCACACCTTCAAGCTTAAAGGCTAAGATTGAACTACTTACTCAAGAAACTACTAGCAAGCCTTCGGAATACTAGCAGACTCTAATCGCACAACTTCAAAAGAGTTAAACACTCTTAAGTCAAGTGTCTTTGAACAAGGTTTCTTTGGTAGAAAGGTTGCTTGCTGAGAATATTGAGAAGACAGATCAATTAAAGATTCTACAGCAAAGTTCGATGAACTTTTACATCAACATGAATGTGTAAAATCAAGTGAGGAACATTTGAGTTTGAGGTTGGATCAACTGAATAAAACTTCTCATGATGTTCAAACAATAGTTGATTCGTCTCAAACACCTAACGTAAAGAAGGGAATTGGTTTTACTATTGCCCAATCCTCACAAAGTTCAAACAAGTGTACCTAAGAAAAGTACATATGTTAAGGTAATAATTCAGTAGACGAAGGTTCTAAACCTAAACCTACCGATAAGGGTAAAAAGTTGCTGACCTAGCAAATCGGTTGAATGGAAAGAAGAGTAGTCATACTCAACATCCCAAACAACAGATGAGGTATCGAAAGCGGGGAATCCCAGTGAAGAAACCTCGGCAAGGTCGAAGAGTAGCCATCACCCTAGACCATCTCGGAAGAGACAGTCTAAGTTGAAGCCTACTCAACCTAAGCAAACTTCAAAGCTTGCTAAATGATCTACTAAGTCTTATGTGCTTGTGAGATATGAATCTTTTTATGGCTCAAGTAGAACGTACCTTTATCATCAAAACCCTTGGACCATAGCACGGCTGGTCACTCCATCCAGAGGTCCTCGAAGGGTCAAGTATTCTGGAAGGAACACAGCCAACACTCATAGACATGCATCTAAGAAGGCACCAAAAGATGAAGTTGTCTATGTTGATAAGTATGGGAGAAGGATGAGGTCTTCTAACCTTGATAAGAACATCTTATTCCTGTGGATCCCTAAAAGTTGTGCTAAACCTCAAGGACCCAACACCCAAAGGGTACCAAAAGTTTAATTGTTTTGCAGGGTCGCGTGGGTCCCTATAGAAGAAGAAGTTTGGATAACATTGTCTTGTACATCGGCGGTGGGTGCTCGAAGCATATAACTTGAGACAAACACTTCTCAAGTTCCATCAAGCCACAAGATGGCCCACGCGTAGTCTTTGGTGACAACAACAATGGTATAACCAAAGAAGTTGAAACCTTAGACATTGGAGATGTGCGAATAGAGGAAGTTCTCTACATAGAAGGCCCAAAGCATAATATGTTGTTTGTGTCCCATTTCTGCGGCAAGGGATACTCAAAGCAAAGTTTAGAGAACTATCGGTGGAACTAAGTTTGCTAGATCCAAGAGAAGCGGCTTAGGATAGAAGACTACAAGCCCAACTAACTTAATTAACCGAGAAGAGTTCGATTGCTTAAGGGAAGAAGAGTTCAAGGTGGATCGGTTGAGACAATCAAAAGAAGAATCTCATGACATTTTATTGATTACAAATATAAGAGCTTACATCATAAGAAGAGTTCGGTTGTTAAGGGGGAATACCGGTGACTTATAAAATATGGAGAGTTGATCATTACACACACATAGTGACATTTTCAAGAAGACTCTAAAGATGGAAGCCAAGTGAGTCTTCTCCTTAATGATGTCAAAAAGAGGGAAAGTAAGCTAAGAATTGCAATCTTCTCCGAGACAACTTCTAGTTGTGGTGATTTCTTTTGAGATCTATTTAAAGATCTCTGGTCGCTTTACCGTATTACTTATCTTTTTATTTCAATTCATAGAAGGTTTTAACATCATCAAAAAGGGAGAAATTGTTAGGATATATATTTTTATAGTTATGATGATGTGTTTAAAATCTTAGTGTAATAGTACCATTAAACTTGTTAGTCGGTGATGATCTAGTTCAAGTTAGATAGTCTTTTGTTAAGGGGGAAACCCTTCTAGACTAGACAGAAGACTTGAAGACCAACCGAGATAGAAAACTTTATGCCAAGAACATTGAAGGCACTGGAGTAGAAGCCTTCGTCTAGAAGACTTTGCACGAGTAGAAGAGTTCGTCTAGAAGACTTGGCCAAAGCAGACTTGAGGTAGAAGACTCTGCTGACAGGCAAGAAGGCTTGAAGTCGGCAAGGTTGAATTATGGAAAGTCCGATCGGCTAAGTTGGGACAAGCTGATTTCAAGGGTTGACCAACGTCGATTCCAAGATTTTTGAAGTCATGATTGACAATCAATGATTAAATCAAGATTCAATCATAAAGATTAGATTGCAATCAAGGAAGATATGGAAGACCAATCAAATACCAATCAAAGGAATCAATCGGGTTGCAAATCAATCAAGACTTGATTGATGGGAATCAATCAAGCCAATCAAGCAAGTCAACTAATTGATACTTTCCAAACTATAGAGGATTTGATTGCTAGCTTTTCCAATGGCTAGTTTTTAATCTCTATAAATATCGGTGATCACTACAAACTCGCGCATGTAATACACACATATTCAAAATAGACACAAAAACACGGCGAGCTAACGAACAAGCACGATCACCATTCCAAGAGCTTTAAACGCATTAACACAAACTCGGAGAAATAATTCATTGCTATCTTAAAGCTAATATATTAGGATTATTTCTTAGTTGGAATTGTAAAATCATCTTTCATCATCTCTGTACGAGAAAAGTTTGATTATTTAGGATCTCGAGTTAACACTCGAAGGTCACTACTTTGTACTAAGGGCGGGAACTTGTAAAACATCCTGTGGTTGAATCCTCAAGGAGAACGAGGATAGTAGACCAAACAAGGGCAAGAACTTGTAAAACCTCACTGTGGTCAAATCCTCAAGGAGAATGACGACAAAAGACCGTTTCGTTAGTAAGGCCCCTGTGGAGTCGGGGAGAGTGGACGTACGATCGTTATATCCGAACCACTATAAAAATCTTTGTGTCTTTACAAGCTTTACGCATACATACTCATAACTGCTCATACATCATTATTTTAATAAACTTACACTAAACTTGCTAAGCATTCATCAAGAAGGTTTTCTTAAAATGGGTTTTTCAAATACACTCACGAGATTAGCTTCCGCACCATCGTGAGGACTTTGACTTTCCAAAGTCTGCTTGAGCACACTTAGCACACTCTGAGTTCCTATTTGTAGAATACTTGCAAAGTTTTCTAACCTCACACTCACCACGTAAAGTGGTAAAAAGTCAACAACACCTTTGACATCATCGATAAGATAAGGTTAGTAGATAAAAGGGAACGTCTAATCAGCTGAACAAGATGAGTTACTTTCTGAGTCGGAAAATGTGGGTACTTCTACTCAAATAGGCAAAAGGATGAGGAGTTATCTTCCGGTGAGCGGATCATTAGGGATCCTTCAAGTAGTGTTCGGACACGAACTATGTTGGATTCTCAAAGTATGTTTAGTTGTTATGTATCACTCCTTGAACCTAAGTCTATTGAGGAGGCTTTATCTGACCCAAGTTGGGTAATCGCCATGCAAGAAGAATTGCATCAATTTAAAAGGCGAGAATGTTTGGGAGGCTGGTGGACGCACCCATTCATAGAAAAATTTTAGGCACCGAATGGGTTTTCAAAAATAAAATCGATGAAAACAATATTATTGTTCGTAATAAGGCTAAACTAGTAGCACAAGGTTACTCACATCGAGGGGATAGACTATGATGAGACCTATGCTCCGATCGCGATTAGAAGCAATAAGATTGTTTTTGGCGTTTCTTGCCTATAAGGGTTTCAAAGTCTTTCGGATAGATGTTAAATCAGCTTTCTTGAATGGTGTGTTGCTTAAAGAAGTCTATGTAGAACAACCTCCTAGGTTTAGGACAAATAATAAAGTCTATAAACTCAACAAGGCACTATATGGGCTGAAACAAGCACCTCGTGCTTGGTATGATACTCTATCTGAATTCTTGGCATCAAGTGGTTTTTGAAGGAAAGATAGATAGAACTCTGTTTAGAAAAGAAGTTTATGGTGATATTTTGTTAGTTCAAATCTATGTAGACGATATTATTTTTGGCTCACCTAATCTGATTTTGTGTGAAGAGTTTGGTGTTCTCATGAAAAAAGCAGATTTGAAATGTCTATGATGGGAGAACTAACATATTTTCTAGGCTTGCGAGATAAAGCAGACAAGCGAGAGGGACATTCATACATCGGACTAAGTATGCAAAGGACCTAATAGATAGATTTGGGATGATTACTAGTAGAGAGGTTAAAATACCTATGGCAACTAAATTCTCTATAAATTCGGATGAGAACGGGATACCCACGGATGCAACGGAGTATTGTGGACTGATTGGGTCTTTGTTATATCTCACTGCAAGTAGGCTTGATATAGCCTTTGCGGTTGGGGTATGTACAAGGCTTCAATCAAATCTTAAGAAGTCTCATCTGGAGACAGCTAAGAAAATCCTAAAATATCTAAAAGAGACTCTGCGAGGTTGGGTTGTGGTACCCATCTCGATGACAACTTCGAGCTATCCGGCTATTCGACTCGGATTTTGGTGGATGTAAAATTGATAGGAAGTCCACTTCTGGAACTTGTCAATTTTTAGGCAATAAGCTAATCTCCTGGTTATCCAAGAAAGCAGACTTTGTTGCCACATCTACCACCGAAGTGAATACATGGCGGTGGAAGTTGTTGCTCTCGGCTTTCTGGATTAGTCAGCGGCTTAGGGATTATAATATTCACACATCACTGTGCCTATTTCTTGTGATAGTAATAGTGTCATTGCAATGTCTTATAATCACATTCGCATTCTACGTATAAGCATGTAGATATTAGGCATCATTTTATTAAGGATAATGTTGAGAAGAATGACATTAGACTAGAAAAGATAGCAACAGAGTTACAAAGAGTTGTTATACTTACTAAACCATTAGCTGAGACTAGGTTTAAAGAACTATGTTTAGAATTAGGATTACTTGATGCGTCTCCAGTTGATCTATAATTTTCTATTGATTGTATCTTGTATTTTGTTTTCTCTATCTCGCTTTCTTTAACATGTCTAGAAAGAAATATCAAACTTGAAAAGTGTCAAAGGGCAATCACAAGTGATATCATTGATATCTTGTCTTAGGAATCAAGAATCAAGGATTAGTCATATTGACCTTATCGACTTGATATCTTCATATCGACATCAAGTAAATCAGACAAGGACACGATAGTCGGTGATTTTCACAAAAGCGGATGAGTATGTGCATGTTGTCTAACTTACTCTAGATACTAATGGTTTTCCAAGTTTGTATATCTATAGGAATAGGTTAGACAACATTGTTAGATCGATTTAAACCTTCTCTCTTGAAAAATCTTCCTTACCGAACAAAACCAAAATCCTTATTTTTCAATATTTTAAAAATGCTCTCTCAACTCATCAATTTCAAAAATTTCGGATGAGTTGCTTTTTTAAAAAGCCCACCTGAGTTTAATGTCGTTATATACTAGTTATATGAAGATATGACACTCAATTTATTTAAAATAATGGCTAAAAATAACTCGATTTAAAATATTTTGTTTTCAAAGTGATCGGACTAGGAGGTATTTTCAAAAATCTAAGACGAGGTCGCTTTTTTACTACGTACTGATAAAACCCGATCTGAATTAGGGAAACCTTTATGCAAAGAAAGGCATATTTCGGCATACATCGTGTATACTTACTACCTCTGCATAAAGTGCCCCTTAAAAACCATCTAATCAAGTAGCCTAGGCGGTTACTTTTATATTTTCAAAAGCGAGTTAATGCCACGCTCCGGAGATGAAACGTCTAGTTTATTTAGTGTTGATATGCTCCACGCGCGACATACAATAAAAGGCCACGATTTATCCAATTTTGGCACGTGCCCCCACTACCCGGTTTTCCCTCTCTCTCTCCCCCATTTAAATACTTACCTTCATCGTTTTTAAATTCACTTTTACTTAAGCCCTAAATTTTTACGGCAATTATCTCCTCTACAAATCCCTTTCTTACAAAACCTCGTAAATGGCTTCATCTTCTTCCCAATCCAGTTTCAAAGTCCACAATGATACTTTCAAGGACAAACTGAAGTCGAAATGTATGTTGACTTTGATTCAACTAGAGATAGAGAATCGAGAGAAATTCTCCGATTACTTGAAGCGTCTCAATTGAAAGGGTTACATTCGAGGAAATCTAGTCAAAACAAGATGTTGGACGTTCTTGGAGTAGAGTTTTTGGTAAATTGCAAGTTCTCTCGATGATGGGATAGAAACAGAGGTAGGAGAAACCCGGTTGTCAATCCCAAAACTTGCTCTAGCCAGGATGTTCAACACTTCCATGGAGGGTGCTAACCCATTGGTGTATAAGGAGGATGAATGGGTGCAATCATTTGAGATGGTGGCGAGGGTTTCGTGCAGAGGGTATAGGAGAGATTTGAAGAAAAATCTTTTAAGGAGAAAATTCCGATTGTTGATGACAATCCTAACCAAGAGTGTTCTTGGAGATCAAAGCTCTCGTGATGGGTTATCAAGGCCCAGATTGTGTTGTTTAAGGGCCATCTTGGATGGAGTACAAGTGGAACCAGGTTGATTTGTTGTGGAAAAGGCTGAAGGAGGAGAAGAACAGGCTCACTTATGACCACCTGTGATGGAGAATGGTTATCCCTTACCATGTGAGTCTCTTCAATAAAATCACCGTAATTATTGAAGAGAAGAACAAAAAGGTAGAATGGAATGTGGGAACAAAGAAATACTCAAAGTAGAAGTGATTGTTGGTTAAAGATGAGAAGATCGGTGGATTGCCAGGACTGATGATGAGTCGAGATGAGGCAAGGGATCGGAGGAGGAGAGGCTGAGGAGGAAGCGGCTAGAAGGCCGGTTGAGGAACCGAGGCGGCCCTGCGGTGAGGAAGAAGTTGTGGCAAGCGGCTCCTGTTGAAGCGATTCCTAAGGAGCAAATCTCCTCCTCATCCTCCTCCCAAATGAGAAAAAGGAAGAAGTCCAAGGCCCCCAAGAGGCGGAGATCCAAGTCATCTGGATCGTCCGATGAGGGGTCCTCTCAAGGCGAAGAGACGGAGCGGCAAGGCGAGGCTGCCACCCTCTTGCTGAGGAAGCCTCTGTGCTCTGGATCGCGCAGAGGTCGGGCAGACGGAAGAGCTAACCTCATCTGGTGAAGCAGTGCTTTGACTCCGATCGGGGAGGAAGGTACAAACTCTTCTCTCACTCCCTTCCCCCATCCAAATCTGGCAATGATATGGTAATTTTGGCTTATACCTCGGAGCCTCCGAGTCACCACAGCTTGCCCCCAACAGAGTCCACCTCCCTCTAGTCCAAACAACTTCGAACCCATTTTTTCATCCACCCCACCGAGCAAACCCCATCTACCACTCAACCCATTGAACAAATAACCCCATCCACATCTCAACCCACACCCATCCCCATTCCTCAAACATCAACACTCCTAGAAATCCAAACTTCCCCACTCCCAACTCCATCCTACTACTTTCTTCAAAATATCCAAATCCAATCCTCATCCCCTCCCCTCTCCCAAGAGAAGCTCCAACTTCCTCCTCATCCGAGGATGATGATAGTGATCTCACCAGCCTTCCGCCTTCAATTCCATATTCGTGAAGCCGGAGAAAAGATGAAGGCAAAGTTTGCCAAATAGCCGAGGAAGAAAACAGTGAGATCTTGGACGCGGTGATCGAGACCATGATCACCAACATGAAGGAAGTTGAGGTAAACATCATCAATAATGTTTATACCTTATCTAACTCTGTGTTGGCTGATAGGGTCAAGGCACCGGAGCAGGAAGTGAAAGATATGAAGGAGCAAATGAAGCGTAACAATGAGATAGTCGTACAAGAGATCACGATAGACAAATCGACTTCCGAATCCATTGTTACTGCATTAGAAACAAAGCCGAGGGAGCCGACAGATGAAGTGAAAAAGGGGGAAGAGGCAGAGAAAGAAATGAAGAGAGCCCTCACACCGATGTAGAGGCCACCAAGAAGGAACCGACTCTCAAGGCAAGCACGGCTAAGTTGGAGGCAGCTAGGGAAGAATTGAAGGTAAAATCAGATGAACTAGATGCACTCCAACCGAGGGTGAATCAAATTGAAGATGTCATGAGGGAGGATGAAGAGATGAGGAAGAAGGAAGAAGAAGAGAAATCGGTGAGACACTTGGCCAAACTAAAAGAAGCCGAAAAGGAGAAATCGGAGGTCAAGGGTAAAGGGAAGAAAGTAGCAGTGAGGAACAGAGTTGATATTACTTTGAAAGTTCTTGCTAAAGGAAAAGGTAAGCATGAATCGACTTCTCCAACTTATCAAGATTAGATCAAGAGGATCGAGAAGGGAGAAAGCAAGATTACGGGGAAAAAGAAAGAAGGAGGATGGGGCACTGAACAAGAGTCTAGACTTCACATGGAGCAGATCGAAAGGAAATGGATGAAGGACCAAGGCGATGAAAAGTTCATACCCTACCATAAGACCTCGCTCCGCCGAAGATGGTTCTTTGGACAAGATGCCAAGGAGTACAAAGAGAAAAATATAGATGCAATGTGGATGTACTACTTGGTACATGCTCAAAGCACTTAGAGCCACCGTTGAGGACCCCGACTTAGCTTGGCATGAGTGGATCGGAAGGCTAGATAAGGATCTTTATCATCGGCTAATCAAAGAGGCTGATGATGAGTTCAATGTAGACCTGATTGCACCAAAGCATTCGAGTACGCTATGGCAGCAAAGAAAGCGAGATGGCACCCTTGACCTCGACCGTGTTAAAGGGATCCTTCAAAGGGCAGAGGCCGAGTCTGGATTCAAAGAGGAAAAAGAGTCAAGGAACTAAGGGAAAGAGTTCTAGATCGGCTGGTGGTTCCCGAGGCGGATCGAGAGAAAGTCTAGATAAGATTTTTCTTCACTTCTTTATTTTCTTGTCTTATTTGACCTATTTGTAAATGTAATTTTTTGTTGTTCATATGAATGAGATGACTTGAACTTATCCGAATTACTTTGACTTATTTTTAAGTTTAATTTTTTAAAGTCATAAATTTCAGAAAGAAATCTTAAAAATATTTCTAAGTGTTGATCATCCGATAAAAACTTTGTGCCTTAGAATATTTTCTTAAATTTTTTAAAAATATAGAAATCTACTTAATTGTGAGTAGTTGCTCTAATGTGTACTTTTCCGATTGAGAAGTTGCTTATGTGCCTAGTGCATTTAAATGTTTTATCTTAAACATCCTCGACTAACACCACTGTGAGTTCATTTCTTTCTTGTAGTTTTAACTTCATCAAAGGGGAAAATTGTTAGATCAGATTAGTTTTGATCAAGTTAAAATGTATAAGTTAGATAAGCTCATGTAAAGTAGGATGACCACTTGGAATTGTATAAATCAAATTTGAAGTAATTTATTTCACTAGTTAGTGATCGGACTAGGTGAGACGAGCTAAGTCACCGAGGTCAAGAAGCTTGAAGGTCATTTGAAGACGGTCTTGAAGAAGTCATCCGATTGAGAGATGAATGAAGAAGATCAAGACGAGGTCAAAGTCAGTTGAGTAGAATAAGAAAGGCGAAGCTTTCACCAAGTTAAAGTCGACGACTAAACTCAAGATCAACTCAAAGTTAAAGAAGTTTTAAAGAAGAATTTGTTAAGCGGTTACAAGTTTGTTACAACAAACTAACCGTCTTACACCTTTATAAATAAGACTAAGCACAGTCCTTAGAAGAACTTTTTGGCACTCAATTCTCAAACACATTTGTCATAGAGCACTCACTAGTATTTGAATTAACTCTTGAGATATTTCTAAGTGTTTAGAGAACACTTTCTTGTAATTCTTCTTCAACACAATCTGCACCGTATTCATAGATTTGATAGTTAGATTGATAGTTAGAAGAAGATTCGAAGACGAAGATCTTCACATTGTAATTTGTAATAGATCGAAAGAAAGTTAGTAAGTGAGAAGGAAGGGACCCTTCTTCGAGGTTGAAGAAGGAGAATGGATGTATGATCTTTTGATCCGAACCACTATAAATTCGTGTTCTTTACTTTCTGCATTTCATTTTTATCGATTATCTTTTGATTCACTATTTGCTAATTAGATAGCTTTTAGATCCAAATTGATAGATTGAGTATAAACTTGTTTCCGCTTGGTACTTTGATTTAAATTTGAAAGAGTTAAGTTTGAATTGATAATGCGAATTTTCGAAAGAATAATTTAGATAATCTATTCAACCACCCCTTCTATATTATCTCTAGGAGGTCTGCTTAATCTTCTTTAATTCACTCAATCTAGAGACTAACACAAAGCTACGATGCAGCTCTCTATCAACCATCTTTACCGCCTCCACGTAGCATTTCCTAGACTGCACTGGTCACCGCCTACTTCACCCACCTCATCATTCACCGGAAACTTGAGTTTCATGTGATAGGTTGATATGACAACCTAAAATAAATTCAATACTGGACTACCAAAGATCATGTTATAAGATGAGGGTACATCAACAATAAAAAAATTTGTCATTACTACCATCCTTCGTGGAGCCTCCCTAGCCCCATCCGGAGGGTTACCCGGCCGAGAAGGTGAACCGCCCTCTCGTAAATCTATACGGCGATGTATCCACCGGCTGCAATTACGCATTTAAATTCATTTTCTTAAAACATTCCAAGAAAATAATATCTACCGAGCTCCCCGTATCTACGAAGATCCTTGCAACAAGCAGTATCTCGCCACATCTGTTGTGATGACTAAAGCATCACCGTGGTCTTCCTTCCTAAGACCTCCATCCTCTAAACCAAAATGAATCCAGGTGTAATGCCTACCTCCTTCCGATTCACCTCACTTGACATTTCTCCTACTTCTCTCCTCGGGATCCTCACTCCGGCCTTTGTGTGCACGGAACGAGTCTCCCTACTGGACCTCCTACTATCATTTGGATTAGTCCTCTCTTCTCGGGAGGGTATTTCCTCATGCCTCCCTTCAATCATCTTTCCCTTTGCTTGACTTTATCATCAACCTCCTTTCTTTTACGCCCTCAGAATTGACCCGATCTCTGTAAACAAATTCTTTAAGATGACTGCTTGAATCATCCTTTCAATCTCATCATGTAAGTGAAAATAATTATTAGTGTCATGCCCCTATTCATTATAGAAACAATAAAACTTATCGACTTGGGCCTCATCGGCCCTCTGGATCGTGACCAAGGAAACTTCATTTCGGGGTGGTCAAATGCTACCTCCAATAGCTCCGCAGTTCCAGCAGGGGTGTACTTGTCAAACCTGGAGCGGGATCCGTGTTTTGCTGCTTTCTCGGCTCTGTCGTTGAGCTTTTCTTTGCGAGACTCCATCTTTTTCTCGAGTCCACTCGGCTTGACCTCTCGCTCTCTTTGTTTTTCTTACTTCTTCCAGCGTGACATACTTCTCTGCTCTCCTCAAGAACTTGTCAAACATCTGAACCGGCTTTTTCGCCAAAGAGGAAAATAGGTCTCCATCTCGAAGATTACTAGTGAAAGCATTGATTTTGACTTACGGAGTGGCGGTTGGAAACTCTAGTGCCGCCTGGTTGAATCTCTTCATGAAGGCCCGTAGGCTCTCACTTTCTCCTGCTTTGTGTTGAACAATGTCAACGTAGCTCTAGGTTGCCTTCTCGCGCCGGCGAACCGATGTAAGAACAACTCTCCAAACTGCTCAAAAGAACTAATGGAATTTGGCTCCACTGGCCGTGAACCATCGGCTGGCCGCCTTAGATAGAGTGGTAAGAAAGACCCGGCACTTCACACCCTCCCCATATCGATGGAGGAGGGCCGAATTTTCAAATCTCACCAACTGGTCATAGGGGTCGGACGTACCATCATAGAGATAATTAAGAGGTTTAAAATTGTTAGGCAATTCATCCTGTAAAATATTCTCGGTGAATTGACAACTGTGATCGGGGAATGCTAACCCGATTTTCCATTTGGTACTTCATGTTATACATCTGTTTCCTCGGGGACCTGATCTGGTCTTTCATAGCCCAGTGGGTATCCCCTGTACCCTCCTCTTCGTCTTCGATCTTACTCCCCACCGCTGGCGGTTTCCTTCCCCCGTGCGGCTTCTTCGGGACCGGCATCCCTTGGTCGAGGCTGCAGATCTTCTTTCTTGGATTCCTTTCGCTCCCAAGACCTCCTCACTGGTTTCTAGACTCCACCTCTCTTCTCCGTTTTCTTGGTGCTCATTCTGCCTACTCCCCTGGCTGAGATCGAGCGAGCGGGTTTCCCGATCCTACTTCTCCTGTCCTTCCTGCGGGTGGGGTTCCTCCCCCTTTCGTCATTGCTCTTGCTACGGCTCAGCTATCATATCATCCAAATTGCTCCCGAGTGAGAGCGATGGGGGCAGGCTAGTCTTTGGCATTCTCTAGGGTGTCCCCCTCGATAGAGTATTGGTAGCTCTTGGGACCACTGGCTAAAGGGATTCCTTACGGAATCGCGAGAGGAAGAAAGCAGGTAAATTAGCCTCTCTCTCTCTCTAGCGGCAACTCCTACTCCTGGGTGGCGGCCGGGGTTGAGTTTTCATCTCACACCACCATAACAAGTGGTGTTCCCCCAATGTCGAGTACAACATAAGGCGGCGCGGGGTTGGATGCAGCCTCACCTTGAGTTGGATTTGAGGCTGTCCTTCCCGAACCGGTACTAGTGCAACCGGTCTCATTGGTGTATGCTCACCGGTCAAGACGTCTTTCTTTCAAATGATAGAAAAGAAGTTGAAACTCACATCTCAGCTCTTCTTTCCCATAGACGGTGCCAATTGATGCGTAAAACCGGCTGACCCATTTCCCCACCTGGATTCCACGTGGGTAATGCTTTCTGTGATCGCAATCCCTAGCTCTTCTCGAGCGAACATACTGCAAAACACGGCGAGAGGGTTCTCCGGCGTAGGCACTCCGATGCTCAAGTTAGATTACGTGAAAACACTCAAGAAAGGAATAGGCAAGTACGTAAGAAGTAGCTAAGTAAGAGTGTTGATATTGTTACCTCTCTCCATAGTGTGTTGTTTATACGTACTCTTAGGTAATAACCGTTATCACAATTTCTTGGCATTACTCCGCACGATCTATCATGGTGTCGTGAATTGATCTTCTCTCTCTCGAGAAAATTGTAAGGTGCCTACAATCTCCCTCGTGACGGAGGTTGGACAAAGTCAATAAGGAATAGGGGAATATTCCCTAACTTGGGCCTTAATCTTCTCAACCGATTGTTATTGCTCATGTCTCCTCGATCTTATCGGAGTAATTCGCTCACATGGGCCAAACTAATGTCGACTTATGGGCCTCATATCTCCTCTGGGCCTCGCGGTCCACTGCGGCTAGGTTCGGGCCTCACGGTCCACCTGTGCTCAAACTTGGCCTCGTGACCTTCCTTGCTGAGGTTTGGGCTTCTGACCTCTCTGTTGCTAATGCAGGCTAAGCCCATCGCGGGTTTCCTTCCCTCTCTTAAGGGCATCTGGTTACATCATTGGGCCATATTGGGCCGAAGAACTTTGGGCCCTACGTGTAGTTGGGTCCGCCACTTTTATCCGCATCGGTGACTATTTAAATTTTTCTTAGAAATATAAGTTTAGTAATAATAAAATAATATAATATAGATCATCTAAAAAGACTATTTAAATTTTTTTGAGAAATATAAGTTTAGTAATAATACATTAATATTAATAATTTTTAAGTTTAAATTTATATTTTTCATCAATCTAGAATAATTTATAATGGTAATAATTTTAGAAATACTAGTAATAAATTAAATGTGTTTTGTCCATTCGTTTCTATATTTTCACGTGTAATGATTAATTGATTAGGTGTAGATATTATAATTTTATTTTAAAAAGTGGAAGCGGATGTTGAGCCGGACACTCTCAACGCTTTTGGTCGGACCGGGTCCGATCGGTTGACCCGATTAATAAAGCGATTATGTAATACCCGAACCCAAAATCCCCAAATTATTATTATTTTCCTTTTAAAATAATTAATTGTTGTATGAAATATATGTATTTTTTCGAAGATGTAAATTTTCAGGTAAACGGGCGAGCATTACAGGCCGAGAAACACTCCTAGCACTTTAAAGTATAATGAAAAAATTAAGGTTTGATTTATAGTGAGTATAATATAAGACTTAATCGTTATTCAAAGAAGAATTATTGAAAATCCTTATTGTACTTGTGTTTTATCAAACAAAAAAATAATGCTAAAATAAATAATAAGAAAATTCAACAACGATAATCATATTTCGTCTAAATAATATGAATTACCAAATTAATAAATTTAACAATACATGAAAAGTTATGTGATATAGTTTAAAGAAATTAAATAATGTAGTTATCTTATTTTTACATGAATTTATTACTACTAGATACAATATGTAGTAAAAATTACTTCTAGATACAATACTTTTGAAAATTACTATCAGCTACAATCCATCCCCATTATACCCCTCAAACCCCTAATTTCTCTCACTTCTCTCTCATTCACCATTCTCTCATCACCTCAAATCCCGCTCTCATCTCTCTCTCTCAACTCTCTCTCACAGCCCACCACCCACCGCCCCACCGCCCCGCCCACCTCCCCGCGGCCCACCACCCACCGCCCACAGGCCCCAACCGAAGACGGCGACGAGATCGACATGAAGACAACGACGGTTATGCGGACCACCGAACCAGACTACCGCGGCGGCGACGGCCCCACGACCACCAAACCGAGACCACGCGACGGTGATGGCCTCACGACCACTTTTATCGTTTGCCCAAATCTACCGAAACCGATTTCCCGGTGTCCATACCCGAACTCAAAGTGTCACGCCCTAGATCGGCGATCGATGCTCCACCGATGAAGACGAAGGTGACGTCGGCCGGATCTGTGCGCGTTGGCGGTTCACGAATCTGACCGGGTATCGCGCTCACACGAAGATGAAAGCGGGCTGCGGCGGTGCACCCACGCGACGATCGACGGCTATCGCGCTCCACACACACCGCCAGCTGTTGTGCTCCGCTCGCCCGCCGTCGTGACCCCCTTGCGCCGCCGCTGTTCGTAAGTCCTCTTCTCTCTCTCACACATACACTCTCTCACTATCACACACACACACTTCCCCAATCTATGCGTTGCTACTGTATTTAAAATTTTTTCAAAATCTTGGGTAGAAGTTGAAATTTTTGCGATTGATGTGTGTTGTCTTTTTTGTTTGATGTGATGCCTTTTGTGTGCCATTTTTGTCTTTGTCATTTTTGTGTCTTTTGTTGAAATTTTTCGTCTTTGCCATTTTTGCATTTGATGTGTGCGTTTGATTTTGAAGCTAATTTTGTTGAGTTTGATTTTTCCTTTTTTTTTTGTTTAAACATGATTTCTCATCGCCCCAATCATGATGGTGATTTGAGCTCTGGTTTCTTTGATGTTGCAGGTTTATTTCTCCTAATAGGAGTGAAAAGAGGAAGTATTCGAACCGTTCAAGAATTTTTTTTTTTCCGCACATGTTTAAGGAAGCTGCACATGTGCGTAAATAATATTAATTCGAAATTAAATTTGGTGCTTGTGTGATGTTTTTGAGTTTTTTTTAATTCGGAACAAACGTAGGTGACAAAATAATTGTTAAACAAATTATGAATTCTTAATTTTGATATGTAATTTAGAAGGTTCCAGTAAAGGAGACTAAAACAGTAGTAATTTAGATGTATAATTTCAATTAATCAACATTATTGTACAATGTGCGCTTTTATTGCACATGTGCGCTTTATTTGGATACGAAATCAAGAACAATATTTATACAAAATGGGGCCCAAACAAAATAATAAAATAATAACAAATAAAATAATAAACAATAATGTGGTCAGCATAACAACAAATAAAAAGAAAAAATAATAAAGCATAAGAAAAGCATAACTACAAATAAAATAAGAAACAATAAAGTGGTCAAGAAGAATAGGAAAGCGGTTTCCCAAACAAAATCCTATCGGTGAACGGTGATATGTCATGATTGGTGTGTATAGGGTAAGAGTTATTAAGACCAATCAACAAAATATCGAACCCAAGGGAGTAAGTATGCAAACGAAATTCAAGGATAAGAGTTCTAAATGGCTAAAGTTGCAACAAGTTTTTGGACTAAATCACTACAAAATGCAAGAAATTAAATGGCAAGATTATGCAAACAATCTATCAAACACCTAGAATGCAAGATCAAATATACTAAAATCAATGGGGGAATTGGGTGCAAGGGATAATCTCCATCAAGGAATCCATGATTAACAAGCTATGATTGTATCCAAATGCAAATCAATCAAATTAGAAAGCATAAACCATCATGAAATTAATCACTCCATTAATATCACAATGCCTAATGTGAGTATCCTTAGTTCTTCCCATCTCTCAATGTAGAAGTCCCCAATTCATACAATCATGCAAAATTGAAACCCGATTAACACCTAATCACGTTAGCTCAACTCTCGCCTATTGCTAGGGTGATCAACCATTAATCAAAAGAGACAATTTTTCATGAAGCACAATTAAGAATCACAATTAGGAAGCAAACTAATTCAATTGATCACAATTATCAACAATCATAGGATGAGGCAATCACTTCATCCCTAATTTCAATTATCCCAAGCACAAAGCTATTATCCCATGGTGCTACAAGCAAAAGCCATGGGTAAAAATCTAAGAAAGCAATTAACAATCTAATCACTACAAGCAATGAATTAAAGATAACAAAGGGTAAGAACATCACCAATTGAACTTCAATAGACAAAAATAGGAATGATTATTCTTCTACAATGCTTCAATCCAACTTCAATTCTCCCAAATCACAGCTGCAATTTTCAATTACAATCAAGCAAACTAATAATCTAGTGGACTAAATGTAGAATCTAATCTAATTCTAACAATCTATGGCAATTACAATTGAATTCAAGCTACAAAATGCAAAATTCGCCTAAAGAACCTCCTAGAAACTGCTCTAAACTGCTAGAATTAAGATATGTTCTGTTTTGGCTTCAAATGGCTTTAAAACTGAATTTTTCGGTTTTGGGCACTCCTCGAGTCGAGCTTCGGGCCCTCGAGTCGAGGCACGAGAGTCGCTAACACGCTTCTTCAAAATATCGCTGCCTCGAGTAGAGGATCTTGCAAATTTTCCATCCCTCAACTCGAGGCTCCTCCCTCGAGTCGAGCTCGCTGAATTTTGAAAATCTTTCCCTCCAAAGCATGAACCTCGAGTCGAGGTCTGTGCACCTCGACTGTGCTCGAGACCGGGAATTTTTATCGAGAAGGGCTTCGGGCCCGACTCCCCGTTTCGTCCCGTATGTTCGTCTTTTCATTCTAAGAATACCGGTACTCTCGGTTTGGTAAAATTCCACCGATTTACCTGCGAAGCAGGCGAAATACATCAAAAACTCACAAAGTAATACTTTTAGGCAAAAGAGTGATACTTTTCACATTTAGGCACAAAAATCACACTTTAGCTCACTTTTGCACTAAAATAGGCCCTAAAAACATGTATCAATTCACTCCAATCATACCCCAAACTTGAATTGTTGCTTGTCCTCGAGCAACGTAGAAACTAAAAACAAAGGAGTGAATTGATTGCAATTATGTCACATGGCACCATAGACGAAAAATAAGACAATCGAACTCATCAATGAACACTTGTATCAATGCAACTATCCACTAGCAATCAAGATGAATCATGCTCAAACAAATGCTCAATCAAATACTCAACACATTGCTCCTTCCATGGAGTGTTTCACTCTTCACTCAAGTGTATCAAGGTATAAAGCACTCAATCATCAAATTCATGAACAAGTACACCATATGCTTGCCAAAAACTTAATCTCAATCAAAATCACTTGTGATTAATCAAGAATCAAAGAGGTCTTTCTTCTAGGTTGTAATGTAGGCTCTTTGGAAAGGTGGGATATATATGGATAAGAGTGACTAAGTAGTAGAGACTTGAATGTAAGCTAATCAATACAATACACATCTCTTCACTTTTCATCAAGCAACTCTCTTCCTTTTGAACTTCAATGATCAATGCACCATTCACTTGAGCTTTCTCTTTTAAGCTCTCAAATTGAATTTTTTTCTTTTCATGCATTTTTCTTCACAATTCAATCTTTCTTCTTTTAACAACCTTTCTTCTTTCAATATTCATCACTTAGCTCATCATCTTCCCACACTTAGCAATCAAATCACCATCATTAGCCAACATTCAAGCTCAACTAAATATAGGACAAGAAAGGCTCATAAAAATAGGCTAAAATGGTTTCAATCTCACTTAGCTTGCCAAAGAATAAGGATCATAAGGCTCAACATGGCTTACTAAGGAAATCAAATGTATTTAGTAGGGAAATAATTTGGCAAAGTGACTCATCATTCCAAACATGGCCTCTTATCATATTAATGAAATCACACAAAGATCAATATCAACAAGTCGATTGGCAAGTTCTAGCATACAAATCATGAATGATGCACTCTCAAAGAAATCAATCAACCGTATAAGATGTACGATTATTAAGGCACAAAAGCTCACGGGCTTAAATTGAGCAATGAATTAAGCATCATCAATCACATTCATCCTTACATAATAAATCAAGAAAGCTAGCATCAAGCTACAAATCTACTCATGATCATATCAAAATCTAATAAGTCTTTCAAATCAAACTCAAGTGCTCATGTACATAAGTCCAAGCATACTCACTACCACATGAATGATACTCAAAAATATATCAATGAATCCACAATTAAGCTCAAGTCAAAGAATATGGAATCATAGAGATAAGGAATCCAAAAGATCATCAAATCACAATCATCAATAGACAATAAACTCAAATAGATCAAGAAAATCATAGCATCCATAAAATCATCCATCAATCCAAAACATCAAATTCATCAAGTCATCACATCAACAATCAAAAGTACAATCACCAAGATAAAGAGTACAATCCACCAAGAGATAAACATCTAAAAAAACTAAGGAGAGGGAATGAGGGATAGGGGTAGCCCTAGTAGTCGGACGGCGGCGGTGGAGGAGGATAGCTTAGCCCGAAGTTCCACGAGCTCATCTGCCGTAGGAGGGCATACATGTCGTTTTGAGTCTTCATTGATTCTTCTTGCATCCTCCTAGTCTCTTCATTGAATCTACGAGACTCCTCCATCATCTGGTACATCTCATCCTGTCGGAGTCGGACTCTCAATGTGCATCCTCCGACTGCCCGCCCACATCTCGCTCTGCTCCAAAACCCACGGTCTCGAGGTGAACTCCCGCCTCGTACTCTCTACTCCTCATCTCATCCCGCCGGTACATATTGATCTCTCGGCTGATAATCCTCCTCCATCCGGACAGCGGCTCCTCATGCTCGGGCTCCTCGTCATCCTCGTCCTCGGACTCAACCTCCTCCTCAACCTCTGCTCTAACCGCATCTCCCTCATCATCAAGAATCGAATCTGACCACTGACTACACAAGGTAAATATAGTAGTGGCGTAAAATTGATTCATATATTTAACCCCTATTTTGCATGCATGAAATCGAGATAAAAGAGACGATAAACCTGAATATAAGAGGCAACACGGCTAGAATCAAAGCGGCGAGCATTTTCACATAATCTCTTCGAGATTCAGCGTGCCAATACTCTTTATCACTAAAGGGTGGAACCACCGACTCAGGGAGAGCGGCTCGGCACCACGGACTCGGAGGAGTGTGGATTCGGCACCACCGGCTCAAGGGAGAGCGAATCGGCATCATCGGCTCGGGGAGAGAGACTCTTGCACCACCGTGTCGTGGACGAGCGATTCCGGCATCACCGAGTCAAGGACAAGCGATTTCGATACCATTGACTCGGGGAGGAGCGATTCCGGCACCACCGTATCATTTTCCGTAAATTCCCACCAATAAATCGGAATCGATCTCGATTTAGAGGCCAAACACTCCACAGTGGATGACAACACTAAATAATCAGAATCGGACATGGGAGATTGCATTATAGGCTTAGAAGAACTCTCCATCTCCGATTGTAAATGTCGGATGAAGATAAGAATTGAGAACACACCGTAGAGAGAGAGAGAGAGAGAGAGAGAGAGAGAGAGAGAGAGAGAGAGAGAGAGAGAGGTATGACAACAACTAATGGGAATATATGTATTGGGCTCAGGCTTATATTATAGGTTAAGTGGGCTTATTAAATATTTTGTGATTTAATTAAATTAGTTAAGTGAGTGACATTGAGTGTAAATAAGGGGTATTTAATTTGTAAGGATTTTGTTTGAGAGGGTAGTATAGTTTTTTTGCCATTTATATTATGGAAAAACAAAAATAAGATGTCCATTTCTGATTTTGAGCAAACAAAAAAAAAAGATGGAGGGAGCATGAAAGATTAGATTTGTGTATTTTTTTAATAAATAGCATATCTGAATAAAATTTTAGGATGATTTAAAATATTTAATTTCAAACGTATATTTCGTATAATGAGCTTAATGATTAAATAATATAATTTTTTTTTTTGGAATTATGTGTTAAAAGATACATTGATATATAATTAATTGTCAATATTTACAGTTATAAAATTACAATCATTCAAAACAATTCCAATCAATACATTTATTAGTACTATAACAGATTGAAACAAAGTCTCGAATGAAAATAAATATAATAAATAAATAAAAATTAAATATCCTCCATAATCTTCTAAATATTCGATTGTCTCTCAACTTCATTGTAATCAATTTTCTTTAATATGAAATCATTAGATTATAAAAACACCAATGATAAATGTACATATCAATCGATGATGAATGAATAAATCTACTAAAATATATATGCAAATAATACATCATATAATGTGCATAAAAAAATTAAAGTATAAACACATTCACAATTTATTTAAAGATAATCAAACGGTGAAAAAAATATAAAAGCGATGAACATAAAAAATTGGTAGAATCTGCCAAAAAAATTATAAACAAAATTAACAGCTCATAATCAACGGCGAAATAAAAATAAAACCTGAATATGATGAAGATCATTAGATGATCGAATCATTACATTTATGTGCAATAAAAAATTAAAAAAATACGAAGAAAAAGATTAGAGTTTATAATGATATGACAACATAATTTAGGCACGAATAAAAAAATTAAATTAGTAGCTTATAATCAAACAACGTAGTCGGATGGTAGAATCATAATATAATTTGTAATCTGCATCTCGCATAAAAATAAAATAACACGCACAAAAAAAAAAAAAAGAGATTATTATTTTTAATGACTCACAATATAAAATGAAAGAAGAAAATAAGAAGAAATTTAGGGTTTGTACGAGAAAAACAAATGAGTGATTATGAATTTATGTAAATATAGAATGAGATGAATAGTTGAGATCAATTCTCTTTTTTTTTTTCTTTGAAACAAGTTGAGATCAATACTTAAAATTTGAATGTGATCAATACTTAAAATTTAAATGAGTGAAAAGAGAAAATTTTTGAAATAGAATACTTTTTAAATTTAGCTTTATAAGATGACAAATTCTTATATGAAATATTTCACGGATCCTAGATCCGTGAAATAATCCATATCCGAGATCCAAATTAAGAAATTCGCGGATCTGGGCGGGGCGGGTTTAATGGATATTTCCAAAAAAACTCGCGCAAGGGTAAAAAAAAATCGCCCCGTGTACTCCGGTGTGTTACTATTAGGTTAAAAATGTGTTACTTTAACAATAATTATGTGTCACTATAAAACAAAAACTGCATATTTATCTAAAAATAATCACTCGAATGCAAAAATAAAAATGAAAAAATGGTCAAATAAATCTCTAATCTAATTACATGTGTGAAACAAATAAGTCTTTAATCTTCGACAACTTTATATTTATTAAAGAGTGTGATTTTATTTGATCTCAATATTAAAGAGAAATGATTTTAATGTGTTAAGAAAAAAATCATGGAGTCTATTTGATCCCCAAGTATAAGATTTTGGGGTACATATGTGTTATTGTAAGGGCAAATATGTGTATTAAACTCGTGCAAAGGTAAAAATAAATTTTTACTCTCGTGTTGTGTTATTATTAGGTCAAACACGTGTTATTGTATAAAGAAAAATGTGTTATTAATGAACAAAACCAATATTTTATTCTTTTAAGGACTAGTAACACGTACTTACCCTTACATAACATATAATTGTTCTTATAGTAACACATACTTTTGAAAAAATATGTTACTATATGAACACAAACGTGTTCTTTGTATAGAGAAATATGTGTTACTATATGAAGAAACAAATGTGTTACTATATGAACACAAACATGTTACTTTATGGAAATTTGTGTGTTACTATTTGAATAAATCGTAACCAGATTAGGAGTTGCGATATTAATTCCGAGCTTTTTAGAAGAACATGCAATCTGATAACAAAGATGATCCAAAACTTTGTTATTGTGTTTGATAAGATCTGTAGCAATTATTAGAAAATTTTCAAAAAAATATCTATATCTTCTCCTTTTTCTTTTTTATCTCTCCGTGTTTCTTTTCAAATTGATATTTTTATTGATCTCCGCGGTTGTTTTCGCGGAATTCTTTGTTGAATCGCCTCTTGATCCCCGCCTTCTCTGTTGGTTGTCATCATCGCGATTTACGCCCTAATTCACACAAATCTGCGTATTTTCTTATTTTGACCCGATTCATATGATGACCCGCGAATTTTAAATCTTTCTATTTTTTAATTAATATTGCATGATGCAATATTTTATAAGAGACCCGCTCTTATAATTTTTTGCGATATTTTCATCTTTGCAACAATTTATGGAAGGGGGTGGATTTGCCTAAAGGTTTAGCTACAAACTGAAAAATTTATTTATTTTAAGAGTAATATTGTTCTTTTAATGAATTATTTTATATTTAAATTTTTAATAGATGTAATTAGTAAAAATATCACTTTTCTCTCGCTCAAAGAAAAAAACCCTTTTAACTCATTTTTCTCCAGCCGCATAAGCGCCCGTCGTTGTTTTCGTTGCATCACCGTGCCGTCGTTTGCCGCCCTTGCCTTCGGCCCCGAAAGTAATTAAATAATTAAGTATTAATATATATTATTTATATATATAATACTTAATTAATCCACACATGAAGTGGATAATTACAAGGAGGAAGTTAGATAACTTCTCCTCCTTAATTGATAATGCGGTTAAAAGGGATTGGAAACCGTAAAATCGATACGTTCTTCTCCGATGAAAGATTTCACTCTCTGAGAATCCCACTCTTGACACCACCGATACCGACACATCTAAATTGTGAAAACATAGAAGCAATTCTAGTAATTGCGTTCTAGATCAACGGTCTCGGTTCATAGATTTAAAGAATATCATTTCATTTGGTAGGTATTCTTAATTCTTATATGGAATCCAACGGTGGTATCGAGCAAGTTGGATTTCCATTCATGTGTTTAAAATTTAATGGCATGTATTTAAATATGTTGGCATGCGTTTAAATATGTTGGCATGAGTTTAAATATGATGACATGAGTTTAAATATGATGGTACGTATTTTATCTTTGGAATATATTTTTGTGAAAACTTGATATATTCTCTGTTTACATAAGTGACGTTATAGTATTGAATGAGAATATTGTGTTTTTATAAAATCATGTTTTATTCCATGCTATGTCATCGTAATGTTTATGTAAATCATGTGATCTCTTATGGGATATTTTTTAGAACTTGTTTCATCATGTTCTATGCATGAATGTTTAAGAGTGCATGTTTTAAGCATTTGATATTTTTTTTTGTAAGAAAGTTTTTGAAATAGAAAAATCGAATTTTGGTATGTTACGAATCTTCACATTATGTTTACACTAAGTTGTAGAGCATTGAATGAGGATTCCGTAGACATAAAGTTTGAATTTTTGGCCTTGAAACGAATTTGTTATGATTTTTTAAAATAAATTTCGAAATGGGCCATTTTTGCAAAGTTTCGTAAACTTCAGGGATTTTTTCTCGAGAATTCGATATTTTCAAAGGACTTTTTGCAATTTTTTGAAAATTATTTCAAACTCCTTTTGACTGAGTCTTTGGCCGGTCAAACCCGAACCCGGTTGACTCGGGTCGACTCGATCGGCCAACCGATCCGAACCGTTTTGGCCGAACCGACTCGAATTGAACCGAACCGACTCGATTGAACCGACCGACTCGAATCAACCGACTGACCGACTGGCCGGCAAGAGCGACGGCGGGACGGTGGCGGTCAGCAGGCTGCGCGGTGGCGGTCAAGCGACGGCGGCAGCGCGGTCAACGGCGCGCGTGAGACCCACGCGGCGGCGGTCAACGGTGGTCAACGGCGCGTGTCACCCACGCCGGCCGCGGTCAACGTCGGTCAACGGGCGCGTGGACTCACGCGCGGGAGGCTGTTACAGCGCGTGGCGGCGCGTGGAAGCGCGTGGGACCTCCACGGAGGCGCGTGCCGCGCGTGGGAGCTCGAAACAGCTCCCTTCCGGCCAGATCAAGCGCGTGAAGACTTTTTTTCCGGCAAGTGGAGCTTTTCGGATCTCGTTTTACGTGTTAAAAGTCTTTTTCGGACATATAATGACTGCTTTTAAAGTACATGGACTAGTTTTTCAAATCTTTTTTTTTTCTCAAGCATGTTTTCATAATATGCCTTATGTTCATTATAATAGTGTATGATTGTTTTTGTTATCTCTTCAAATTATTGTTTGGACTATATTGAAACATAGTTGTTTTCATGCAATGCCTCATATATGATAGTGGGAGCTATGGTTACACTTGCATCAATAGTGAGTTAACTTATTCCACTTGAAATTGTGATTTCATGTGTTAAAAAGTTTATTTAAATTCATTATGATGAAGTTTAACTAATTTAGTCCCCGTTGGTAATTTATGGTTCGAGGAAATATGGGAGTCATTAGAGTTATTAGTACGAAAGACATCCAAACTAAGGATGATGTACTTAAAGAATTCATGACTTGTAAGATGAAGCCATATCACAAAGATAAGAGACCATGAACTTCATATGAATGAGTTATATGTCCAATTACATTTTCTTCTCGTGCAAAAGAAAATTGCCAATGTATTTAGCCGATGAGATTAAAAGTCCGGATACATGGGCGAGGACTCTTGATCCCGATTTACGGAAGGTTTTGGGACAAGCTGTCTTCTAGCAAACGTGGTTTTTTCGGAGAAAAGCCTACGGCATCGACACAATGAGATTAATGGCTAAAGAATCAAGAGATCGATAAAAAACAAGCTATTAAAATGATGTGCTCAAGGATGGGAGGTCTTAGATGTTACGATGTTCTTAGATTAAATGGTAGATCTAAGAGTAAGATTAAGAACCCTCTTATAGATCCTTTAGCACAAGTTGCTTTCAATGTAGGCACTAAAAAGGTTGACAAACGTCGAGAGAATGTCCTTGTTAGACGTTTAAATGGTCGTTATTTTGTATGAATATTGATACATTTTCTTACGTGGTTATTTGAAAATGTTTGTATTCAACTTGATGTGGTTTTATGAGTTTTTTATTTATTGCTTAACTCATATATATATTTTTATGTTATAAAGTATGAAATCTTTTATTGAGATATTTGACATTGATTGATGATTGATAGCTTTAAGTTATTTTTCAAATCAAGTCTTGTATCAATTTATTAGATGTTTATGACTTGACATAAAAAAGTTGATTAAACGTGTGATAATATTATTAACATAATGAGTTACTTCTCTATGAAAAGACAATGGCATCCAAGTCAATTATTCTTTGAGTTGAACAAGGGTGAAAAACTTCAATGGAGACAATTATGATACTTGGCGTCACAAGATATGGTATGTCTTGGGACGAACAAGATGCTTTGGACGCTATAAACCATGTGATGGCTGATCCTGGAATTGGGATAGGAACTCAAGGGAGGAGGGACCAAGAAGCTTATCCGGCGTGGAAAAGAAAAATTCCACCGCTCGTGGGATTTTAGTGAGCTCGGTGATTGATGACATGATTCACGAGTGTGAACAAGATCCTACCGCCTATGATATGCAGGTATATCTGCGGGAAAAGTATGGTGGCACATCGATTACTCGATTAAGGCGGTGACGATTAAGTTCGATACTTACAAAAGAAAGCCGATCATACCATAAGACAACACCTTCGGGAAATGTCTAATATGATCGAGAGAACTTAAGTCTCGGCGGTCACATACTCTCTGACGAGCAACAAATTCAAGCTTTAATTCGGTCACTCCACGATAGGTGGGAACATCTAAAGGTCAATCTAACTCACAACGAGAGCATTAAGACTTTTAGTGATGCGGCTCGTCATGTAGAGTTAGAAGATGAACGCCTTGGAGCCGCCAAGCCTTCATCCGTGCTTATTTTGTGAATCCAGATTCGAAACAAGCTTCGGCTTTAAACGTAAGAAGAATCTGGAAGAAAGGGAAAAGAATAAGCAACCTAAGACCGGGAATCCTGCCAATGTTCCAAATGTAACAATCCCGAGGGAAAGAAGAAGAAGAAAAAGCATGCTAAAAAGAAGAAAGATAAGAGTAAAATGCCTTGTTATAATTGTCATCAACTTGGCCACTTTGCTCGTGAATGCCCCGAGCCCAAGAGGGACAAGGTAATTCATAAGAATTCTATTTTGAGCATGATTTATGTCTCTAATCTTGTGTTATTGACCGAATCTTATCCTTTGTGGATTATAGACTCGGGGGCAATGCACCACGTAACAAGGGACGAGAGGAGCATATGTGGATTACCGTCGTGTTCCGAGGGGGACGAGATGGATATATGTGGGTAATAATGCTCGAGTTGAAGTCAAAGGAGTTGGGACTTGCAAACTTGAGTTGGGCAATGGTCGTGCTTTTATCCTACATGATGTCTTATTTGCTCCCGAGATCACACGGAATCTCGTTCTCGTGATTCTTCTTAATTTAGGATTTAATATACTTTTTCAAAAGACATGGTTATTATTAGCAAGGATGATGTTTGTTATGGTACTGGACACTTTGTTGATGGTTTTATGATTTTAGATTGTAATAGAACTACATTTAGTTATTATGAAGATCGCTCATGTTTTCTAAATGTTTGTTCCTCTAGTGATGCTTGTGTAGACAATAACATTTGGCATGCTAGATTAGGTCATATTGGGCAAGATAGGATGAATCGACTTGTCAAGGAAGGACTCTTAAGTTCATCTTCGAAAGTCGAGTTATCCAGATGTGAACATTGTCTTCTTTGGTAAAATGACTAAAAACCTTTTGGCAAAGCTATTAGAGCTGATTTTCCATTGCAATTAATCCATTCGATATATGTGGTCCCGTTAATGTGAGGGCACGTCATGGAGCTTCTTATTTCATTACTTTCATAGATGATTATTCACGTTATGGATATGTCTATTTGATATCTCACAAATCGAAGCATTAGCTTGTTTCAAACGTTACCTAAATGAGGTTGAGAATCAAAAAGAGAGAACTGTGAAAAGTTTTACGAACCGATAGAGGACGTGAATATCTTTCCGATCAATTCAAGGAATTGTGTAATGAAAAAGGAATAATCCGGCAATTAATCGTTTCCTTACACTCCTCAACAAAATGGTGTTGCCGAGAGAAGGAACAGGACATTGTTGGAAATGGTTAGATCCATGATGGCACAAGCTAATTTACTGTCTCTTTTGGGGGATGCGTTGCTTACCGCGGCTTATGTGTTGAATAGAGTGCCTTCAAAGTCAATTGCTTCAACTCCATACGAACTCCGGGCGGGTAGAAAACCCGATTTAAGTAACCTTAGATCTTGGGGATCTGCAGCTTTTGTACATGATTCTACGAGTCAAGATGGAAAGTTGGGTCCAAGAGGAAAGAAATGTATCTTCATAAGATACCGTGATCACTCTAAAGGGTACGTGTTTCTGAGATCAAGGAGATGGGAGTGTGACTGAAATAGAATCACGTAATGCAATTTTTCTCGAAACCGAATTCCCGATCGAAGGGGGTTCAAACATTGAACCAATTTTTGAGATCGACGAAAATCACTCTACATCGATCCAAGTGGGAGTGGTTTAATAAAGAATGTGGATCTTGATAAGAGTTTTCCGTTGAAGATCGGATGGATCTTGACGAGAACATTTTATCCTGGAGAAGATCTTACAACGCGTCAATCTAGGAAAAGTTCAAGAAAACATATGCCTAAGAGGCATTATGACATTGAAGGGCACGTCTTCTTTGTGTCTCCGAGAAAATGGGGAAGAAATCCCGAGTAGATGAGGAGGAGCCTAGAAATATACAAGAGGCTTTATCCTGTCCGGCAAAGGAGAAATGGAAAAAGCAATGGAAGAGGAAATGGAGTCTATGAGATCAAATCAAGTTTGGGAACTTGTTGATCTTCCTAAAGGACGAAAAGCAATTGGGAATAAATGGATTCTCAAAATTAAAAGAAAGGTGATGGATCAAGAGAAAGGTTTAAAGCTCGCTTGGTGGCAAAAGGATATACTCAACAAGAGGGTATAGATTATGAAGAAACCTTTTCACCAAGTAGTGAGATTTGCCTCAATTCGTCTACTTCTAGCCCTAGTTGCTAGTATGGATTTAGAATTACATCAAATGGACGTTAAAACTGCTTTTCTCAATGGAGAATTAGAAGAAGAAATCTACATGCAACAACCTCGTAGGATTCATTCTTCAAGGTCAAGAAGAGAAGGTTTGTAAATTGAAAAGATCAATTTACGGACTTAAGCGATCTTCAAGACGGGGTATTTGAGATTTCACAAAACGATAATCTCATATAACTTTGTCATGATAAACGAAGACCACCGTGTCTATGTTAAGCGATCCATGAAAAATTTTGTGATTCTATCTTTATATGTAGACGATATTTTGTTAGCTGAAACAATGAAGAGTATCTTGAGACCATTAAAAAATGGTTATCTTCAAACTTTGAAATGAAAGACATGGGTGAAGCAGAATACATACTTGGTGTAAAAATTCATAGGGATCGTTCAAGAAAACTACTTGGTTTGTCTCAAGAGACTTACATAAGAAAACTTTTAGAACGATTCAAAATGGATAAATGCTCACCCGTGGATACTCCCGTTGTTAAAGGCGAATCATTAAGCCGTGATATGTGTCCAAAGACTCCGGAAGAAAAAGCTGAAATGTCCAAAGTACCATACGCTAATGCAATTGGAAGTCTAATGTACGCAATGTTGTGTACACGCCCGCACATCATATCTTTGTTGGTCTAGTCGCCAGGTATCAATCTAATCCGGTAAAAAGCACCGGATTGCGGTAAAGAGGATTCTCGGATATCTAAAGGGAACCGCAGATTATTATCTTTGTTACCAAGGAAATAATGTGACACTAAATGGGTATACAGACGCCTTGATTGGAGTGGTGATTTAGATGAACGTAAATCGACCTCTGGTTATGTCTTTTTGCTCAACAATGGAGCGATCTCATGGTGTAGCAAGAAACAATCTTGCATTGCATTGTCCACAATGGAAGCCGAATTTGTGGCATGTGCATCTCATGGTACAAGAATCGATTTGGTGAGGAGATTTTTGAAACATTTGGGAGTTGTGAATTCTCCAAATGGGAGGCGATCACAATGCATTGTGATAATCAAGCGAGAATTGCTTACACAAAAGATCCCAAATATCATGGAAAGACCAAGCACATCGATACTAAGTATAATTTTATTAGAGATATTATAGAGAAGAAGAAAGTGACTCTTAAATACATTTCTACACGATTGATGTTGGCGAGATCCTTTTACCAAAGCCATTCCTAGAGATGTTTTTCCTGGGACATGTTAAGGCTTTTGGTTTACATAGGATATAATGTAATGCGATGTGGATATTGTATTTTGTTAATAATTTTTTGTTATAGAAATAACATTTTATGTATCACAAATATATGGAATTCATATATCGTATGTCTACAAGTTATGATTGGTTCTCTCATACGAGCAATCACCTTTGACATTAGAAAATGTGCAAAGTTGAGATTATATTATTCAAAATAATCGTAATAGATTTTAACCACGAATCTATTTAACTTGTTTCAAAGCTAAATCATCGATTTCCCGACCAATAGTGGGAGGAAATCTTAGTTAAGTGTTGTAGATACGCTTGAACCGTGATTTATACAATGTCTAAAATTTAAAATGACATACGCTTCCACCTTGGAAGTTAAGACATTGTAACATGTGTTCATCATACTACATGTGCTAAGATGACCATAAGGATATGAGAAATATAATCCCAAATTTTTTTCTCATAGTATGAGTCCTTGAGGTTCTAACTGACCTCATAGAAGTACCCTTTGGACTTTCTAGTTTATTTCTAAGTCTTCACTATAGTGATGCTACTTTAGCATGCTATCAATAGCCATGACAATTCGGTGATACGATGCATGTCTAGGAAAGCAAATATAGTGGGAGTCTCAGAGATTTTTTATTTGAAAGGAAGAATATCTTTATTAACACATTCTATTGTGATTCATTGACCGGTCAATCAAGTTGAGAACTTGATTATGAATACATAAGTATTTTGAAAAAAAAGTTGAATATGCTCTAGTAAATTACAAGGGATTGTAAGAGATATGTCAACTTGTGTTAATTGAAAGAATTCTCGGGGTACAACGAGTTTTGATTTTCTTCTTGTGAAATCGATTGAGTTGTTATATATCCTTAACAAGTATATAACATTAAAACTCATATTCTCGAGGGTCACACGATTTATTTGTCCGTATAAAAGGTATATCGAATGGTGAACTGAACGAAGCAAATGGGATTAAGCCTCTAACTTCATGTGTGAGTGGGAGATGAAAGTAATTAAATAATTAAGTATTAATATATATTATTTATATATATAATACTTAATTAATCCACACATGAAGTGGATAATTACAAGGAGGAAGTTAGATAACTTCTCCTCCTTAATTGATAATGCGGTTAAAAGGGATTGGAAACCGTAAAATCGATACGTTCTTCTCCGATGAAAGATTTCACTCTCTGAGTAATCCCACTCTTGACACCACCGATACCGACACATCTAAATTGTGAAAACATAGAAGCAATTCTAGTAATTGCGTTCTAGATCAACGGGTCTCGATTCATGATTTAAAGAATATCATTTCCACTTGGTAGGTATTCTTAATTCTTATATGGAATCCAACAGGCCCATACCCACCTCGAACAACAACTTCTTTCCTCTCAGTTCTTTCCACTGCCACTTTGTAGCGCCACCGCCGTCGTCTTAACGCGCCTTCGTACGATGTTGATATTTAGTAGAAGATTTTTTTTTTTTTTTTTATATATGTATAGATGTTGATTTTTAGGTCTAAAATGTTTGATATAGATGTAGAATGCCCCCAAAACTTTGTATAATTCTCTCCTTTGTTGCTGTTCTACCTGCTACAGCCATGGAGGAAAGCGAACTCTACGGCGGAAATTCAAGCGTGATTGTAGATGAAACAAAGCAAGACGATGTAATGAACAGCGTTCTTTTCGTTGAACTCAAACACCTCTGTGTACAGCTGCTGGACCTCCTTCAGAATTCCAAGATCAACCATTCCTTTCTTTCTCAACTCCTTCACTTGCTCCAACGGTCTTCCCCGCCCTCTCTTCAGCCATTCTTGGAGTATGCCTCTATCTCTTTCCCTCTTCCATTCATTTAGTTTCGTGATTGTCAGTTGCTACTTGCTAGTTAATGTGTTACTGTAACATCAGTTTTTTTGTTGGTAACTACTAGTATAATACATCTCCATGATCTCACAAGACCTTTTTGGTTATTACTTGACATCAATAAGATGGTGGCAGGACAATCTCATGTCTGTAGAGTTGCCCGTGGTCCTATTTATTTCAAGTTATCTCAACTGTGAAGTTGGATCTTGAGAAAAACAGGAAGATGAATGATCGTTGTATGTCAGCAAGATATTATATCTTTATAAGCAATCAAAGAAATAATACATTAACCACTATATGATACTTAACCCAGGTTATTTTCCATCTGTGATGTTTCATTGGTTTTTTGCATCGAACTTGATACTGATTATCCTAATGTATCATAATTAACCAACCTGCACTGGTATGCACAATTTTCTGAAGAATTTTACATTGAGTAATAATTAACTCTTTTGCTTGCGCATGTTGAAAATGAATGCAGAAGGGAATTTCTTTTGTTATTTTTTCATATACTACTGATTTTACTTATCGTGCAGTTGCTTATTGTATTTTTTCAGCTATATGTTGTTCCCATTGCTACTCCTATTCGATGCATCAGTAAATTGTAGATCTTCCACGGAATCAAAATCCAAAGATAATTCTCTAGTATTTATCCCCTTAGAGACAGAACATAAAGTGAGTGACTCTGTGGCAGAAGGTGTAGTTCTCTGCCTGGAGGAAGTTCTGAAGAAATGCCGTCTAGGATCAGTTGATCAGGTACTCAAACCTGAAAGTGCCATTTTTAATACATCTGTGTTTCAACTGTTATACACTTACATTGTTTAAAACTTTAAATGTTAATTTTGAATGTCTCTGCATTCTCATAATATGTGTATTTTGCCAACTTCTTTAACTCAGCATTACACCAGCTTTTTCAATATCTGGCTAACCACAGGCATGAAGATTAATCCTAGTAAATGGAGAAGTAGGCCTATATAAAAATATAATCAACCAATTACCAACTCAGGTTTATGTATCTGTCTACAAATGAAATTAGTTTGATGAATAACAATATACTTACTGGCTGTAGAGGGGGTTTTGAGGAAGTGGAATGGAGTTATTCAGCTGTGTACGAAATCTCTATACCTTGCCAGCTGAGAAAATTGAGCGTGGGAGTTTTCTGGATTGTGCCATTCTGCTGCTTCTGTACATTTTAGGAAATCTTTGTTCTAAAATCAGAAATTAGAGGAGATATTAAGAAAAAGTTATGCTGTTAATTTAGCGGACTACCGGGCATGTAATTGCATCCAATCCATTTCACTCTAAACAGCAAAAACTAGTCTTTCAAAGAAAGAGGTTCTTGGTTCAAACTGGTAGAAGAAAAACCATTTTGGTATGAAGTCTTAGCTTAGAAAGAAATCTTCTGAAAAGCTAGAACTCTTTGATACATTAATTATCAACTCTACTTGCTGCTGGCAGTTAAGCTGAGATGATTTTCTGTTGCTTGCCTTCATGAATTTAACTTAAAATTTTGAAATTGCAGTTTAGTGACAACTACTTTCTTATTCAGTATTTATCTAGGAACTGAATCCTTTGGATTCAGGTGGATATATTTTTCTCATGTCATCTATTAGGCAATTGGTTTGAGCTGTACAAAAACGTTGTGCTATATTATAATTCTTATATTGTGTAGATGGCTATTATACTGAGGAAATTGACACTTGGAGCAATGCTTTCTCCGCTGGAAGCTTCAGAAGAGTTTCGTGAAGGAGTAATAAGGTGTTTCAGGGCTGTGCTGCTTAATTTGTGTCCTTGTTCTGACGATTTGTGTCCCTGCAAACAAATAGCTGACAGGCCAGTTTTTCCATCTGAAAAGGAGCTGCAATTTTCTGTTCCTAATGTTTCAAAAATATAGTTCTGTCTCAAAAGAATGTTCACTAGCATTTCTTCAATCTGAGCCTGCTTCTGCTGCAGTTGGACACTGGTTGTCTTTGATGCTCAAGGCATGTATATGTCATCCTAGACGACTTTCCTTCCATAAGAAATTGTGTTTAAGCACTTTCTCCCCTTGTTTTATATCACAGATTGTTCAGAATGTCTAACCTGATGTCTACTTGAAGGTTGCAGATATTGAGGCTGCACGAGGTCACCGAGGCAGTTCAAGGATTCGAGTTGAAGCCTTGATAACACTTCGAGTGCTTGTTGCAAAGGTATTCTGATGATTCTTTAATTTAAGAAACCATATTAATTTCCATAAGTGTACCGAACTAGGCTCTCTTATGAAAACAACACATTGGTTCTTTTTATTTACTTTGAGTTTCACTCTGCAGGAGCTAAATAATGTCTTAATCAATCTGCAGAACAGGGTAGCTATTTGAATTAATCTATTTAGGCGTGGATTTTTGTTCTTAATTACATGCAATATGGTCTCGTGATCTCGTAATTACAGCTAGGAACCATGGTCTCGTGATTTATTTTCATGTAGCCCCACCTATAAAGAAAATAAAAAGATTAATTCTCTTTTTGGTATCTCTTTCTACTTCCTGTCGAAGTCTTATACATTTTTAGATCTGATGGTTATGTAATCATAAGCATTGGTAAAAGGAAAGCTAATTTGTTCGTTTTCTTCAACCAATAGTGGACGGATCTCATATATAAACAGTGAAGCATAGTTTATAAATCATAGTTTTATGTGTAACCTGCAGGTTGGTATTGCAGATGCTTTGGCTTTTTATTTGCCAGGTGTTGTGAGTCAACTGGGGAAAGTATTGCATGCATCAAGAACTATGATTAGTGGGGCTGCTGGAAACACAAAAAGCCTTAGATCTAGCAGTTAGAGCATTGACTGAATATCTCGTTATAGTTATCGAGGATGGTGTCTCTACATCTATTTGTGGTGACCCTTCTGATGACGTTTCTGGCTCCTTTTCAAGTGAACAGAAACCACTTGCATCATTCCTGGAGGACCTCCGACATCTTCCTGTTAAAAACATTATGCAGGAGAATTCCAGAGATTCAACTGAATCTATAGAGAAAGGCAGGATAATGTCTGGGGAAGAGAGTATTCTGGTCAGTGCTGACACTAAAGTTGGACCACTGCATATAAAGAGAACGGTGGATTGGTTAGCAAAAACCACAGCTCATGTTAATAAACTATTGTCTGCAACATTTCCACATGTATGTCTATCATGGCTCTGTGTAGTTTATACTATAATCCTTGCCTGCACCTATGTATAACTTTATTTTGTTTTATGTTTGTGCAGCTTTGTGTTCATCCAAACAAAAATGTAAGACAGGGAGTTTTGACTTCTGTACAGGCTCTCTTATGCAAATGCAGTTGCACTTTGAAAGAAAGCAGATTTATGCTATTGGTAAGCTGTAATTCAGAATGTTAAACATGGCAGATTTCTGTTGCCTTTGTCTTGTATGATGTGCTTGCATTTATGGTAACAATGACCAGAAAATAATATAAACAATTTGGTTTGAATTTGAAGTGTCTGCTCTGAATATCCGTTTTCTCCTATGTACGTGCAGCACAATAAGGATTTGTATGAGACCATCCTTGTTTCCAAAATTTGTTGTGCCAAGTAAAATTGCAATTGTGTGACAATGTGGCTTTGAGGTGGACATCCACTAGGAAAAATATAGACATTCATCTATAACAACTGTTCCTTTCAAGCCATATAGACCTAGTAATGCACATGACATTATGAAGTATCTTTTTGGATCTTGGCATCATGGTACCATGAAAAGCATAAATTATATTTGCAAATCAGTGTCTTTTGATATTGAGTTCTCAGACCATATAATCTAGTCTATGAGATTCCTTGAGAATGCAACAATGAATGATTAACCTATCTTTAAATGATATACCATAAGAAATATACATAATATACAATTTCCTTTTGTTGGTAACAGCTATGGAAGTGTACATTTTATCTAGTCTTGAATGCAGGAATGCTTGTTGGTTTTGGTATGTGATGATTCTGAAGACGTGTCTTCAGATGCCCAGACATTCTTTAGACTTCTTGTTTCATCCAAAGGAAAGCTTCATATCGAACACGACATTTCTGAGCTTTTAGCAGGTCAAAGTCTTCACCTTACTCTGTATACTTCATCTTGACCCTTAGAAAGACAAACATTGTTGTTTGTATATTTACAGATTACTTGAAAAGCTTCCTCAAGTTGTCCTGGGTAATGAGGAGTCATTGGCACTATCACATTCCCAAAAGTTACTTGCAATTACGTATTTTGCTGGCCCAAGATTTGTTGCAGACTGCCTTCTTCTTTCTCCAGTATGATTACTGTCTTCAATAGTTAGATTCTTCTCTGGCATCTGATTCCATGGATAAGTTTCTTATCAAAAGATAAAAATGAAAGAATAATATTTTCCATAGATATGAAGTAGGAGTATCAATGCATCACTCTTTATTATAACCAGCTACCATAGTTCTATGAGTAAGAAAACGAGCTATTTTCCTCTATGTTACACCTTCCCAATCAATAACCATCTTCTTCTTGTCTTAGTTCCTGTAATGATCCTTGTTCTTTCGATTTTAAATTTATTACAAAGTATAATCAAGAATCAACTCTGTTCACTTCCCTATGTGTCTTTTAAGTTACAATTTTGGCAA
The DNA here is from genome assembly GCA_030762865.1 of Paraleonurus japonicus. Classification (NCBI taxonomy): domain Eukaryota; kingdom Viridiplantae; phylum Streptophyta; class Magnoliopsida; order Lamiales; family Lamiaceae; genus Paraleonurus; species Paraleonurus japonicus. The sequence goes on from CM061058.1 coordinate 8,006,484, forward strand.
AGCAACATGCCCTGTATTTATACAAGTTAACTTTTCTTTCTTTTGATGCCGTAAATAAATAATGATAGTATTGTACTCTTTTTGGAACAATAACCAGACAAGGCTATCTAAGTAGGTCTACTGATTCTGTCACAGTATTTGAAGTCATTGTTCATTAAACTACCAATTGTGATACAAAATCAAGTGTAAGAAATGACATGCTAATTTGTTTAGGAAACTTGAGGGATATAGAGCATGTCAAAAATTTAATGTTCTATATTCTGCTTCTAGTTTAAGGTTCAGTATAATGAGCTCATCTTCAGCAGATAACTTTGATTATATATGGTCTCTTCTTTCCAAGAAGCTCTGTGAGCATTAGGGTGGGCTATAACAGTATTAACATCAAATTTCTGCTATAGTTGGTAATTTTCCTTCCATATGTACCAGACATGATTAATATTGTTTCATGAGCATTATGTACTTCACTTGGCTCTTTTATCTAGATTGTTCTACATCCATAATGTTTATCTGGCATCATTGCACCTGATTACATCAAGACATCCCATAACAATATGATCCTTCAGAAGGCTCACATCCATCTGAATGTCTTTCATGTTTTATGTTTGTGGTGATATCCTCTGAAAATTCATCATTGACGAGATTATTTCAACTTTTTTTGGGATTTGAGGACTTCTACACCAGTTAAAGATGTAATATCATGTGGTCATCATTGTCTTTCTATCATCTATGTCTTATTTCTGAAATTGTTTCCAACACAAGCATAATATTTTAATATGATCAATTTTCTAAACGACCTTTGCCATAGCCATCTCATTTCACTGTGAAGTCCCATCCTCTTACCATTGTTGACTTCTTCTAGGTGACAGCTGCTCGTTTGTTGGATGTGTTTGCCTCATGTTTGAGTCAGAACTCTGTTTTTGCTGGTTCACTCAACAAGATAGCAGCAACAAGAACATCATCTGGCTTCATGCATTCAATATCTGAGATCCAAGCTATTACCAGTGGTGAAAATTCTCGGGTTTTAGTTTCCCAAAAGAGTAGGGATCCCCATAAACATGTAAAGAAAGAATATGAGCTGCCTAGTATGCCACCTTGGTTTGTTAATGTGGGTAGTCAGAAGCTGTACCAGACTCTTTCAGGAATTCTGCGGCTAGTCAGTCTATACATGTTCACAGGTATTAATATTCAACATTTTTGCTAAATAATCTTATTATTTATTTATTTATTTTTGCATAATGAAACTTACTAAAGGTCTCTTTTTCCAGACTCTCGAAGCGAGGGTTCTTATTCTGGTTTAATTGATATTCTCCTGGGACATTTGCATAAGCTTCTAGCTGAGTTGCGAATGAAAGAACTCCATAAAGAAAGCTGGCAGTCATGGTATACAAGAACTATTTCTGGGCGTTTGGTCCGACAGGCTAGTACTGCTGTGTGCATTTTGAATGAGATGATCTTTGGACTTTCGGACCAGGCCTTCACATCTTTAAACAGAATGTTTCGTTCTGATCTACAAAATGAAACCAAGGATGTTAATGGAGATGCTAATGGTAAATCTTGTGGACAAGGGTTCGCTTTTACTAGAAGATTATGTTAAGAAGATGTATCAGAATAGTGGGGCGAGATCTCACTTGATTGATTGCATTGGTAATGTCTTGCATGAATATTTATCAACTGAAATCTGGGATCTTCCACTTGAGTTCTCAGCCTATCCTCAACTTTCCGGAGAAGATGGAGACATAAGCTTTCATGTATTCAATGACAATGCAATGCTACACCAGGTGTTTGTGACCTTAATTTTTTTTTTTTTTTGGGAAATGTTTTTTTGGTCATTTAAGTTTGCCAATTTTTGCTTTCAGTACAGTCCACTTTATCGAATTGAATTTTGTCCTATCGACTTTATAGTCCTTTGACATGCTACAATGGGTTAGTAACCTGTTTTGAAAGTCAATGGGACGAAATTAAACAAATAGGAAAATATGACTCATCAGCTCAAAACCGGGCTGGTAACCCGTCAAAGGACTAAAATATTGAATCATGAAAGTTAACAGGGCGAAATTCAATTCGGAAAAGTGGAGTGTCGTGAAATCAAATATGGGTAAATTTAGAGGACTATAAAAACCCTTTTGCCCTTTTTTTTCCCTTGAATATCATATCAATGTGCACATGCGATAGTATTGTTGCAATATATGACAAATTTTTTATTTTATTTTTCCCCTTAACAGGTCATCATTGAAGGAATAGGCGTATTTAATATCTGTCTAGGCAAAAATTTTCTTCGTGTGGATTTCTTCACTCTTCACTCTATATGTTGCTTGAAAATATTATTTGCTCAAATTTTCAAGTTAGAAGGGCAGCTGATTCTGTTCTACATGTTATTTCTGCTACACAGAATTGTCCAACTGTGAGTATTGGTGGTGCAGTTTAGTTTGATATGAGCATTTGGATCAGTAGTCTTTACAATTTAATTTGTTTTTCAGGTGGGTCACTTGGTGTTAGAGAACTCCGATTATGTAATTGATTCCGTGTGTAGGCAACTGCGTCACTTAGATGTTAATCCTCATGTGCCTAATGTTCTTGCTACCATGCTCTCTTACGTTGGAGTAGCTGACAAAATATTCCCATTATTGGAGGAACCGGTATTTCTTTATTTTCTGGAATGCCTATTTTTAGACTAAATTCCAAAGCTGGTCTCATATCTATTAGGTGTTAGCGATTTCAGTTCCATACAAATTAATTTTCTCAATTAAATCCATAACTTTCAAAATGATACAATTTTAGCTGTATAATGACAATTTTCTGTTTAAAGATGATAACTAATTTGTTAATTTTTTAATTGAAACTAATATATTGGGTCTCATTATGCCACGTAAAAGGTGTCATGTCAATTAGCCAGGTTGCTACTTGGAATTTCCGGCAACTCACGTGAGTGGCACGTAAAAATCCTGCAACCTTGTTAATATAGGATAAAATTGCATCATTTTAAAATTTTTGAGACTTAAGTGTGAAAATCAATTCATATGGTACTAAAATCGGCAACACCCAATACATACAAGACTAATTTCGCAATTTAACCTCTATTTTAATAATGTCATTATTGCTTCAGTTAATTATGCTGCTTTTGGATTTTTGTTGACACTTCAGTAAACTAATGCTGTAGACTTGCACAGATGCGAGTGGTCTCCATGGAGCTTGAAATTCTTGGACGGCATCGCCACCCTATTTTAACACTCCCTTTTTGAAGGTCATCTTCTAGAAGCACTTTATTTTACAGTGTTGATCTCAGTGTTCTGGTTCATTATTTTAATCAATAAACGGCAATGTTTCAATGCTGTCATGTGCTGGATCTATTATGATCCCATGTAGTTTTCTTTTGATCAGATCTGTCATTCTTTTTTACTGGAACCAACATGCGAAAGCTGTTCTAGTTCAGTTCAGTAAATTAATTTTTTGATGAACTGATATAGTTAATGCAGGATTTGTTTTAATAATTATCCGTTGCACTGATAGTTCGATCTTTAATCGATAGTCTTAGGTGCTTCCTTTTTCTTTGTTTAGGCGGTAGCAGAAATAGCCAAAGCCTCCAAACACGAGGCTTGTGAGCTTCCAAATGAAGCAGAGTTGTACAAGAAGGATGTCAATTTGAGAATGGTGACTGCAGAAACGAGAACAGAAAAGAATTTTGGTCATTCTAGATCAAATGCTAACAATGCATTGGACGACGTAAAGAATATGGACTCTGGTAAGTACTTCTGAATCCAGCTATACTGTTTTATGCTTCTAAGAATTCATGCCATCATAATTTGGTATGAATCTAATTGTTTTGTAGATTATAGTTTACATTATCTAGATATAGCAAAACATATGATGTTTCAAGTTTAAACCTCTTATTATGTTCAATTTTGGTGGTATTATCTTTTGAAGCATATGAAACTACTAACAAATGTGAGGCTTAGAAGGCCACCTTTATTTTGTGCTTTGCTTTATATTCCTTCATTGATGAAATAAGTTAGATTCTTATGATAGCCTGAGTAAATAGGAAGCTTTGTAGTTTTGGTAATTCAGAAAGTTACCAACCTTTTTTTCTTCTTGTTGGATAAAAATCTCATCATTTTATTCTATTCATGTAGACGTCTTGTCCTCTTTTATTATAAAAATGGCCTGGTAATCTGTTTCCAAATATCTGTTTCGCCACTTGTATACCATTTCAAGTGTTGATTAAGGTGGTCATTTTCTCCTCTCCGAGTCGCCTAAAATACTTTTAAGCTCTTGTAGGAATAGAAATTGGCTACATGTGGTAATGTCCTTAGGTCATTATAATTATGAACTATTAATTACTAGATAATGTACTTATTGATATGTTTAGGAACGTTGGCATCATCATAGTAGAAAGTTTGAGGATAGAAAGTAAGAAACTTCTATGTTTCTCGAAGTAGTGAAACACGATACCTCATTTCTGAATATTCTTAGGCTCCATTTGGATGGAGTGATTTGAAATCAAGGGATTTGTGAATAATATATCATACATTTACAAATCAAAATGGAGAAAACTAAACGAATGGATTTGGTTCACACAAATATTACTTATAAGTGGGAGGATTTCAAATACCCAACAAAACCTAGTCATTTGAAATCCTCTCACTTCTCCCACTTGTGCTTAATATTTGAGTGAATCAAATCCATTCATTTAGCTTTTCTCCATTCTAGTTTGTGTGAATGTATGTTATATTATCCTCAAATCCATTGATTTCAAATCACTCCATCCTAATGGAGCCTTAGGCACTTATTCTACAGCCCTGGCTTATAGGGTAGAAATAGATTTGATTAGGCCTTCTCTTGTCATGATGTGTTGAAAGGTGACCAGCCTTTCTGCTCATTCTAATTATGCCTTACTATGCTGCTTACTGCTACTCCCTCCGTCCCGCGATTACTTTCACATTTTCTTTTTTGTTCGATCCAAAATAACTTCCACACTCTTAAAATGGAAAACCTTCCTTAACTTCACCCTCACAATATCCCCAATTTTACACAAAATGCCATTACGTTTGGGCCCACACTTACCCACAATCCAATTCATTTCTTTACTTTATACAAAGTAGTTTACGAAATTACCCTCAAATGTCTACCCATTGCTCCATTTTCTTAATATGTGTGCCCACCTTCAATGAAAGTAATCATGAGATGGAGGAAGTACAAAGTAATGTGGAACACAAATTTAAAGAAATGGCAATAAAAACTGACTTCTAAATCTGGATACAGCAGTACGATTGCTTCCCTGACTACTTGTCATATCCTTTTCCAGATTACTCATGACATCCCTAAAAGTAACTCTGTCGTTAAACTGCACTGATCACCGGATAGGGTATGTTTGATTTGGAATTTTGAAATCTAAATCTGGTTCTACTTTGGAATTTTAGAATCCAATTTTTAAAAACCTAATACATTCACCCTACAAATACCTATACACCCTATAAATAACATTTTTTTCTACGCTACACTCTCTCCAATGACCCATTTAATTCTCACTCTTGTTATTTTTCACTTTTCACACCTTTTATTCTCACTTTTGCAACTTTCAATAGAACACACTAATTATTACACAACCGTTCAATCATTAAAATTACAATCAATAATAATAGTATAATAATACATCATATACACTCTTACACATCACATCGAAACATATAATTTAATCCCCCATATTTAAATCTCAAACGAACACACACTACTATTATTTATCATTTGAAATCCAGATTTCAAAATCCACTAAATCCCAAATCAAACATACCCAAAAAGAATTGGAAAGAAGCTATTGAAAATGACGTGTTGTACTCAAATATACACGAGAGCATGCCTCGTCCATGAATGATGAAATAAGATGCATATTGTCAATATTTACCGAACACACAAGTGTATCTATGAAATTCTGGATGCCCTTGTCTTTGGGGCTCCTCTATTTATACAAGTATAACAGTATTTACAAGCTACACATGAGTATCAATTAGGATTTGACTAGCTATAAAGTTAGGGACAGTTGCAAATCAGGAGTCAATCAACAGCTACAAATCAAGAGGGATTCTCATTAACGCATATAGCGTAGTCAACATAAAAGAATATAGGCTTAGTTTATTGTTGATGGTGATGGTAATTCTCTAATTTTGTTCCAGGAAATTGCACAACTGAGGCTGACATGCAAGAGGAATGGAAGTCTGTTATATTCAAGTTTAATGATTCCAAGCGATATCGGCGCATAGTTGGATCCATTGCAGGGTCATGTCTAGTTGCTGCAACTCCATTGGTTGCTTCAGCTGATTCAGCATCATGCTTGAAATCACTTGATGTAATTGAGGTATAATTTACCAGTATACAGATATTCAGACTGATCATGTGACATTGGCTTATCAAGAAACTTTTAGTCTCTTGTAAATCAGATCAAGAGTTTTAAAAGAAAAATAAAAAGAAGAGTTGGTCTCTTGTGAAGTGAGTGTATGCATGCACTCTGATTTTGTCATGATGTTTTTCATTTAATTTTGTTGACATTTTTCATTTTTAGTTTGCTTGATACTATTCTCTTGTGAGGTGGGTGCATGCATTAAGTAATCTCATATGAGACCAAGTAAAAAAAATGCTCATTCAACTGGAGTTGTTCTTAATTGTTTCACTAATCTTGTTTGCTATCTGAGTTCTTTTTCATGTTTTTATGCTTTGATAGAAATGAGAACAAAATGGCACTGGCCCTAGAAAATAGATAGGTAGTATATTCATAATATCATCCCAACATTTGCTGAATGTGCTTTCTGATTGTGATTATTATATATATATATATATATATATATATATATATATATTCATAATATCATCCCAACATTTGCTGAATTGTGTCTGGTAATGCTTTCTGATAGTGATTAAGAATCAATATTTGAAGAGGACCTAATTGATGAGGAGAGAAAAAGAAATTCACCATAGAAAATATATAGGTTAGTTTATTCATAAATATCAATGACTACTCATATGAATCTTCTAAATGACTTGTTAATGATAGATAATATTTTACACTGTTTCTCCTTGAATAGTTTTCTTTGAAGTCATTGTGTAATTTTGAAATTGATATCTCATGTTTAGATAAGTGGGGGTTGCCCCATAGATGAGAAATCAGAAAAACGTGCTTAACATAATCTGGACACATGTATAGGAGACCTGCAGATGATCTAGTACGGCATTTAACAGTATAGATTCATCAACTCACATAGTGAGGGCAAGGGAAAGACCTAAAACGACCAGGAGAAAACCACTGAAAACTATTATTATGGTTAAAAATATAAATTTAAACATGAGTGTCAATTAATTACAACGATATATGATTTATTTGTTTAATTTTCTTTTAGGATGGCATTATGACACTTGCTAAAGTGGAGGAAGCCTACAAGCATGAGTGCCAGACGAAAGAGACAATTGAACAAGTCATCCAGTCATGTTCATTATATAATCTACTCGATACTCTGGGTGTTGCTGAGGATGAAACTGGGGAGAATAGATTGCTTCCTGCAATGAATAAAATTTGGCCTTACTTGATTGCATGTCTTCGGAATAAGAATCCTGTGGTGAGTAGTCTTTTTCCTTTGCAAATATTATTAAAAATATGAATCAGTTATTCTCTAGCATCTTCAAAATTATGAATCCTGTGGTTACATAGTTTTGATCGTTTATGCTCTGGCAATTTGGATACTATAGAGAATGTAAATGATTTTGAGCATTCAGCTCGAAAGCTGAGCATCATTTGATAAGATACCTGCCTATCATTGTTGGATAATGCATGTGACAAGAAGACCTCACATATACAATATAGTTGAGGACTTCATTAACTTTCTCTAATTTGACTTTAAAGGTTGGTTAGTGATAATAAAAACACTAATTTTGATGTTTAGCTTAATTACCAAAAAGGCATGAAAGTTTATTCCACTGCAACTGCTCCAACTTGGGGGAGGGGGTGTTGCAAGGAAAATACATACCCCAACCCTAAGGGTAGTTTTTGTGTGGGAGGTGTAGTGAAAAATGTTGCCCAAGAAACATAAAAATAATTAAAGCTACATTTGGCTCTTCTTTATGTTATAATATATATTAGTGAAAATTGAAAAATAAATGTCATGTATATTTGATGATATTATTAAAATGCCCTGTAATTTTTAGTTATACAAAAATGTCTTGTAACTTTAAATTTCTTGATAGAACTGCCCCGAACTGGCTGTTCTCCCCAACCGGGAGAAGCTGACGCGTGGCAATTTAAGAATAAGCCACGTCAAGCAAAAACCTTGACAAAATGCCCAATAACTTGATTTTTTTATTTTTTTAAATTAAGGCAATTTTCATATAATTCAAAAGTTACAGGCAGTTTCATATATATATTTTTTTCAATTTACACCTATAAATTACCATGTGAATTTGTTCTGGTGTAGTGAAACTGTTGTTTTAATTTGTCTTCAACTATTCTACACCAGGCCATCCGGAAATGCTCACAGACGATCAGCAATGTAGTACAAATCTGTGGTGGAGATTTCTTCTCTCGTCGTTTTCATACAGACGGAATCCACATCTGGAAACTTCTCAGCTTTTCTCCGTTTCAAAAGAAACCTCTCGAACGAGCCCCCTTACAACTCCCATACAGAAAGAGTTCCACATCATCTGAAGATTTACCTTCTGAGATATCTACCCTTAAAGTCCAGGTATCACTACTCCACATGATTTCAGATATAGCTAGGAACAAAAGAAGCTCGCCATCACTAGCTGCTGTAGTAAAAAGGTCAGCGGTATTGTGATCGGGATTGTTTGTAGTGGAGTTAAAGGCCTTCAAGATGCTTGCGTAAATGCCCTTGTAGGGCTAGCTTCTATTGACCCTGATCTGATTTGGCTTCTGTTAGCTGATGTTTACTACTCGAAAAGGCGAATCTGCCCTCTTCTCCGTCTGCTGATTTCCCAGAAATTGCAGAGATCTTGCCTCCACCTTCGTCGTCCAGAGAATACCTTTACGTGTTGTATGCCGGTCAGAGTTATGGTTTTGATGTTGATTTCACTGCTGTGGCGACTGTTTTAGATAAGTTGAACGCCCAAGTTTTTACCTCACAAATGTACAAATGATTGAATCTTCAGTGGCTGTTGAGGCTATAGTGGGTAAAATTGGTGCATATTTAAATTAGATTATTCGACAATTAATTACAAAAACGAAAATGATATGCCTTCCCGTCAAAAAAACAATAAAAATGATGTGCCTTCAGAAGAGGTAAATTAAAAATATTGTGTGTCACTGCCCGTGGAATGATATGATCTCTGAGTGATGAATTCTCAGATTATTACGACTTACGTTATAATATCTGGAAAGGATTGACAAAGTATTGTGTGAACAAGTTTCGTAATTCAAAATTACCAAATAAATATCGTCATTCGAAAAACTTACATTTACTTAATGAAGATTGATCAAAATAGGTTAAACATCAGCTATAAACAAAATAGGTTAAACATCAGCTATAAACCAGAAAACCAAGTATTCCTCCAATTAAACTTTACAGGATTTTGACCTTTTGTGATTGGATTTATTATTTTATTTTTTTATAGGATAAATGATGATTCGAACACATAATCTTACGACATGGGTTGTGTATGATTTATCACTTGCTCAAGATACCATATTTCTATCTCTATTTCCACTGTAAAAACCTATGGATTTATCACTTGCTCAAGATACCATATTTCTATCTCTATTTCCAGTAAGATTTTGATTCTGTATATGTATGACAAAGCTTCATCCTGAAACTACAATGTGTATACTTTTCAGATTTATACAATCACTTTAGCATCACTAAAGTTATATTGGCCAGAGAGGTGTTTTATCACTATGATATATAGAAAGGCAGTTGTAGAAAGGGAGACAGTTTAATTCCAATTTCCAAGTAATACAATGAAGGGTTTAATCTACATCAGTTAAATCAAGGCAAATTTTTGTATACACTAGTTGCACAACACAACATATGTGTATTTTTCCGCTAAACAATATTAATTGATCAGCATTAGTTGTTTCCACTAAACAATATTAATTGTTTCTATTGAACAATATTAGTTGTAAGGTGGAATTGAGAGAGTAACTCTAAAATTAATGATGACTGACTTTGGGTGTCTCAACCAACAGCTCTGCATCAGATGTGAAGTCTGGTACAAAGATTTTACTAGCTAGTTGTGCAGAAAATATTTGGAATATTATCAAATTTGACAGAATCTGAAAGAGAGCTTAATATTAACAAAGAATTATATTCAATAAAAATGACATATTGCTTGATGAACAAAAAGTGGTACTTATTCAAAAAAGTGTGCAGGGCTCAAAACATGTAAAGAGAAGAGACTAAGAGATATATATAAATTATTTACTTGAATAATATATAACAAATTAAGAACTAAATTATTTACTTGAATAAAACATAACAAATTAAGAGAGATATATATATAAATATAACAAATTTAAATTGATGAGGGAAGGATTCAAGCTTTCAATTTCTGAATTTAACATTATATTATTATTTTTCACTGAATTCTGATGAGTATTTGAACTTGTATTGTGGGTTTTCTCAGGATTTATGTGGTGTGACCCTAGTAAATCTAAAGATATCCATTTGCGTGATAATTCTTTGAAATACATTCATCAATTTCTAGCATATTCAAGATTCTCCTGTTGTGAAAGTTGAACTGTTTTTCTTGGGGTGTATGAAACAAAATTAGGAAGAGTAAATCTAGGTACCCAATTTTCACAAGTTTCAAAGAATAAAACGTCATTTAATTTTGGATTCTTTGATAACACATTTTAACTGATTAAATCTTAACAATAATGACTTGCATATTTCTTGAATGTACAATGCGGCCGAATTCGAAAACCGTCCCATTGTCATCCAAAGAATGAGTCAAATGATGAAGTAGTGGATAATGTGGTTAGAACAAAAGAGAAGAGGAGGATATTTGGTGGTAAAGAAAAGAAAGGGAAAAAAATGGATTGTAAGGTTGAGTGTACTTTTGAATGTAAATTTTAATATTTTTTGAATGTAAAACCATGTTACATTTATCACTACAGTGAAACAATTCTTACTTTTTATATAGTAGAGTATCATAGATGTAATATTGTATTGGTAAAACAAGTAAAACTGCTAAACTTAAAGAAATAATACTGTTCAGAAAACAAGTAATACTGAGAAAAAATTAATGAATATTAAAATTTTAGATAACTATATATATATTGGGCAGGGTTTTTTGTTCTGTTATTTTGTAAAGTCAAAATCTAAAATAAAAAATAAAAAAACTATAAAATTAGCATTTGAAGGGGAATCAAACATTTCATCAATATATTTTTGTTGGGGTAAGTCTTGTGTGAGACCGTTTCACGGATCTAATTTCGTGAGACGGATCCACTTTTAAGAAATTGTTATCACTTTTTAATAAATTATTATCACTTATAATGCAAAATGTATCATTTTTAAAATTTTTATCTTAAAATGATACATTTTACATACATTTTTGTAAAATAGTAAAATTTATTTAATATAAAGTGCATCACTTTTCAATTTTTAATTTAAATGATACATTTTACATACATTTTTTTAAAAAGTTATACAACTTAGTATAAAAGTGATAAAAAATTGAAAAGTGATACACTTCACATTATAAGTAATAATAGTTTAATTATTAAAAATTGAATCCGTCTCACGAAATGAGATCCATAAAATACTCTCACAGGATGCATGAAAAGAAATACTTTATTCTTAATAGGAAGTATTTTTGCGGTGATTTTTTTTTTTTGTAAAACTCAATCATAAAGTAGAGGGAAATTAATCTAAGAACATTGAATTTGAAATTAAATTAAATTTTCGCTTTCCTGGTGGGGAAATTTTTTTAAATTTTGTGATTTGTAAAAGATTTTTCGAAAATATAGTGAATTTTGGTGCTTTGTTAAATTAAGCGGAAACGTGTTATCGTAACGCGATTTTATGGTTTTCTAATATATATATGTGAAGCATTGTGTATCTAATAATCGCGGGGTTAGGGTGCGACTCCGCAAAATCTGCCACAAAGCCGCACTGACTTAAAATCAAAGACACGGTCTTCTAAATATTACAATCTTCGATACCGAAGCCCACTAACTTAATTTGTGTTATAGGAGTATTGTATGGACCAGGATATTTTAAACCCCATATTTGCAAAGTTCACCACCCTAAATTCTATTTTTGAAAATATTCGTTAAAAGGACTAAAATACCCCTCACCTTAAATTTCGAACCAAAAATGATAAGTTCACCACCCATACTTAGTTTACCCCCTAATTATACAAACTTGTTCAAACACGTAATATTCATCTCCTTACGATTTTTTTACGAACGAACACCTTTCCTCCAACAAAAAGATCGAACATGACCAAATATTGAGAGAACAAGGATCATTCACGTATTTCGGTCGATTTGGAGTCATAATAGTTGGAACTCGTAGTTCTCTTCCCATATATGTAAGTTGCGCCCATGTTTTTGACCTAGGTTTTGCATTTTTGTAATGTTTGTTATTGTTTACGTCTATTTACTACATTACGTATATAATGGTTGTGTTAGAGTAGTTTTATTACAATATGAATCCATACATGTTGTATAATTTTTTAAAAAGTTATACAAATTAGTATAAAAGTGATAAAAATTGAAAAGTGATACGCTTCACATTATAACTAATAATAATTTAATTATTAAAAATTGAACTGGCCTCACGAAATGAGATCCATAAAATACTCTCACACGATGCATGAAAAGAAATACTTTATTATTAATAGGAAGTATTTTTGCGGTGATTTTTTTTTTTTGTAAAACTCAATCATAAAGTAGAAGGAAATTAATCGAAGAACAGTGAATTTGAAATTAAATTAAATTTTCGCTTTCTCGGTGGGGAAATTTTTTAAAATTTTGTGATTCGTAAAATTTTTTTCAAAATATAGTGAAATTTTGGTGCTTTGTTAAATTAAGCGGAAACGTGTTATCGTAACGCGATTTTACGTTTTTCGTAATATATATATATATATATATATATGTGAAGCATTGTGTATCTAATAATTGCGGGGTTAGGGTGCGACTCCGCAAAATCTGCCACAAAGCCGCACTCGCTTTAAAATCAAAGACGCGGTCTTCGAAAATATTACAGTCTTCGATACCGAAGCCCACTAACTTAATTTGTGTTATAGGAGTATTATATGGACCAGGATATTTTAATCCCCATATTTGCAAAGTTCACCACCCTAAATTCTATTTTTGAAAATATTCGTGAAAAGGACTAAAATACCCCTCACTTAAATTTCAAACCAAAAATGATAAGTTCACCACCCATACTTAGTTTACCCCCTTAATTATACAAACTTGTTCGAACACGTAATATTCATCTCCTTACGAATTTTTTACGAACGAACACCTTTCCTTCTTCAACAAAAAGATCGAACATGACCAAATATTGAGAGAACAAGGATCATTCACGTATTTCGGTCGATTTGGAGTCATAATAGTTGGAACTCGTAGTTCTCTTCCCATATATGTAAGTTGCGCCCATGTTTTTGACCTAGGTTTTGCATTTTTGTAATGTTTGTTATTGTTTACGTCTATTTACTACATTCCGTGTATAATGGTTGTGTTAGAGTAGTTTTATTACAATATGAATCCATACATGTTGGTATTATGATTTTGCCGCCATTTTTCTTGTTTTTGCTCGAACACCGGTTGTTCGACACCGGTTTATCGAACGCGTTCGAATAGTTCGAAACTTTTTTCTGATTTTTTTACAAATGTTTAACACTGGTGTATCGAACATTTTGGCTATGTTCGAACTTCGTGAGTCGAACAATGTTGTTTCTTGCGAGATATTATTTTCGAACATAATCTAGATTTTCGACATTTGTTTTCGAACAGTTTCCATTTGTTCATAATTAATTTTCGAACAAGAATCGATTGGTTTCTTTTGTTATTTTGTTGTCTTTCGTAACTTGTCCGACGAAAAAGATCCATGGCCGGACGAGGAGAGATTGCAACGAAGAGGTATATTGGGAGTGAGGAGGAGGAGGAGGAGGATAAAGATACGGACTATGAATCGAAGATGGATGATAAAGATGTGCCGGAAGGACATGACATAGTAATGGACTACACAAATATTTTCACGAATATGAACATGTTTGAATCACGTGATGAATTAGTCTAGTGGGTACGCCGAGTGGCAACCGATAATAATATGATGATCACAATAAAGCGGTCCGATAGTGGTTCCAGGAAGAAAAAAACCACGTGTGTTTTTAGCTTGTGAACGTGAGGGTGTCTACAAGAAAAGGAAAAATTTGAAAGAAACGCCTAAGAGGGAAATTGGGTCTAAAAATGTGGTTGCCCTTTTCTCGCTTAAAGGAACTCGAGAAAGTTCATTTTCGGTGGACTTTAGAGGTGAAATGTGGTGTCCACAATCATCCAATTTCCACGTTCTTTGAAGGTCATTCGTATGCCGGACGACCGACGAGTACAGAGGAGGCATTTGTTATAGATATGTCAAGTGCAATGCTCCTCCCAAATCTGTGTTGAAAGCTCTAAAGGAGAAGAATGTGGAGAATAGTTCGACGATTAGAACTATATACAATGCCGAAGGAAGCACAAAATCACTCAAGATTGTGGACGATCTCACTTCAAGACTTGATGAGTCAGTTCGTTGTCAACAATTACTTTTACTCAACCCGAGAAGAAGTCAGAAAGAACCACTCTTGAAGAGTTATTCTTTGCCCATCCGATCTCCATCAAGTTGGTGCGTGCATTTCCACGAGTCTTACTGATTGATTGCACGTACAAGACTAACATACTGATTACCTTATCCGGAGATCGTTGGTATGACTTCTACGGAATGACCTTCTCTGTTGCTTCGCTTATTTGATCACGAGAAGGAAGAGAATTACACGTGGGCATTGGGTGTTTTGAAAGAGATATTGGGTGAAGGTTCCATGCCCGGTGTTATTGTTACGGACCGAGAGTTGGTCTTGATGAATGCCATTGCCTCTACATTTCCAAAATCAAAGCATTTTCTTTGTACTTGGCACATCGATAGAAACGTGTTAGCCAAGTGCAAAGGGGACTTCAAGTCGGCAAAGATATGGGAGGCCTTTATTCAACAAGTCAACTTAGTTATTCATGCCGACACCGAGGCAGATTACTAGAGTGCTATCTATGTCCTTCACAAAAATTCAGCAAGAAGCCGGTTGATTATGTCATGAATCAATGGTTCAATCCTTACAGAGAGAGGTTTGTGAAGGCATGGACGAATCGGGTCTTGCATTTCGGAAATACCACCACCAACAGTACCTTTAACGTTTTTAAGTATTCCTTTATTTTTGTGAATTATTAACGATGAGTACGATCCCTATTATCGTTTATTTTTTGTAATTTTTTAGAGTTGAGAGTCATCATGGTGCGTTGAAGAGACTACTGGGAAATTCGTTGGGAAATTTCGAGACTGTTGGGTGAAGTGTGATACTTTCTTTGAGGCATGTCACGCTGCGATTAAAGCGTCGTTCGAGAAGAGCTTAAATATCGCCCAACATAAGTTCTTGCACGGCATTTATAGCAAGATACGAGGTGTAGTATCCACATATGCCTTGGAGAAGTTGTTTGAGGAAGTGAAAGTTGTCAAGACACTGGGTTTGATCCGGCTAGTTGCAAGCACGTATTGAGAACATCGCATGGTTTGCCGTGTACACATGAAATTGAGGAATATGTGTACACAGACAAACCAATACCGATGACCGCCTTTGACCCTTTCGGAGGAAGTTGGATATGGAGCCATTAGTTGATGATGTGAAGAAAGACATTGACAACCGATTTCGAGATGCGGTTTTGGGATAGGCGATGTTTAACAACTATGACGAGAGCCAAAAATTGTAGTATTTGAGGAACATGCGGGAGATGGCATCCCGGAAACCACCAACTTGGTGGAATCGAAAACAAAGATCGATCCATGTGGCCGTCCGAAATCAGCAAAGAAGAAGGCTTTTGAACAATCCACGAAAAGGGATCCGAGTTTATTTGAGCATGTTCGGAGGAGGAGGTGAGGAGCTGCAGTGTTGATCGAGAAGAAAGAAAGTCATCCAAAACAAATGGTAAGAAATTAATTGTGGCTAAGAGCATTTTATTAATATTAGTTCTATAATTTTACTAGTACGTGATTTTTCTTTTCCGATAATACCTTATTTGTGTATAGGCTTCACGAAAGTCTGCTCGATCAAAATCATCTACGATTTGATATCATTGATCCTGAGGCATACCGAGTATGTGGTGAACATTGTAAATGTCAAGGGTGATGGCCACTGTGGATTTCGGGCGGTTGCTAGTCTTATGGGGTTTGGTGAAGACGAATGGGCCCGTGTTCGTCAAGAATTGATGTTTGAGTTGTCGCATAATGTGCCGTTACACGAGGAGGCTTTTAGAATGAAGGAAATTGTTGGCGAGGTCATGAGTCACCATAATTGTTTTTCGAGGACTGCCGCTACTCGCATTGGTTCATGTTGCCGTACATGGGCAACTTAGTTGCATCAGCGTATAATGTTGTCTTCGTTGCATTAAGTCCAAGCATGTCAATATCATACCTCCCACTTAACAGGTAGTGCCTCCAAACCCGAGATGCATATGTATGGCTTTGATTAACGACAACCACTTTGTGTAGGTATTTTAATTTGTTTAAAAATTGAAACATTTTTTTAAAGTTGTTTGTTATTTATTTAATTAAATCTTGTGCAGGTGTGAACTGGGTGCCGGAGTCACTTTGCCTCCTATTATTACGTCATGGATAGTTTGTCGTCGACTTATTTCAAATGGATGGCAAAGTATTTTTCGGTTTAAAAACCGAGCAACACATGTTAGGCTTATTAGTGTTAGTGGTAAATTGGGGGCTATACTTGTAGATGTGTTAGGTAGCAAAAACTAATTTTGAATGTGTACACATGTAAACACTTATTTTGAACGTGTATTTTGGCGAAGTTATGTGAATGAATTGAGGTGTATGTGTTTAATGTGTTGTCTATAAATATCATTGTAGGTCATGTTCGAAACCTGTCTTGCTATTGAATCGATCAACATGTGTTCGAATTTTTTTCAAAAATCTTGGGCGAACATTCGATGATTCTCGAAGCCGATGGCCGAACATTCTTACGATTCTCGAAAATAAAGATTGAACAATGTGCTATTTTTCACCAATATAGTCGAAAAACATTAGATTGTTCGACATTATTGTTCGAACAACCGGTCAAACTTCACCAATATAGTCGAACAATATTTACTCGTTCGAAATATCTATTCGAATAATGGGACAATCTTCGATTAATTCATTCGAACGGAGGGATAATGTTTAAATAAAAATTTCGAACATACTTTAAACAATGGAAATTAATAGAAATTTCTTAATATAACGTGGGGTTCATTTAAATTTGAAAATATGAGAATTTATGATGATAATCATAATAAAACTCCCATTACAATCTGACCCTATTCATCAACTTAAATAATATTATCGGCCTACTTATTCCATCGGCAAACAAACATAAATAACACAAGTCTTGGGGCATATGCATCACCTAAACATTCATCATTTCTTGAATTGAGACCAAAATTCAAGACTAGTCACCCCGTTGATGTAGTATCTTCACGACCGAGTTGGGTTAGGCAGAGCTAGCCTCTTTTTATCCTCGTCGGGTGCGATGTCGGCTGTTCGGGTGAGTGGAGTGGTAGCTCACCAATAAGAATTTTCAACCATTCCCAACAAGGATCACCGTATTTCTCTACGCATAGGCAAATGCATCCACCTAAAAATTTCAAAGATTTTTAATTTAATTCAAAAACAAATACAATGTAGACCATTAGGACCCCAAATTTTAGAGTTTACCTCGACCAAAGTGCGCCAGTGCGGTGTCAGCATGCATACGGTTTGTCATTTCATCATATCAAACTCCAAGGACATTTATCAACCACGAGAACACACGATGCCTCTTACGCAACTTCGAGCTTGTATCCAAAGAATCTTTGTACTCAAAATTCTTTTTGTAGACCATATTTACGGTCATTTTTGGCGATCGATAGCATCGTGGTTACCAGAACATATTAACATGTTATCGCCTATTGGATGAAAGTTGCCGAACGAGTGCACGGTCGGATAGTGCTTCAAAGAAACAAAGAGTCCACCGAGCATCCCATTCTAGCTCGTACAAGAATGCTTCTTGCGGATATCTTGCCATATCTCGATGATTCAATGTGTGTTACTCTCCATTAACTTTCGGTATTTAAAGACAATAAAAAGGTAGGGGATGAACTGAACAAAATCTGCATTACGATCGAAAACATTATATTTTTCACTTTTTTGGGACAACACACTGCAGACAAGACAACACACTACAGACAAGACAACAACACACCGCAGACAAGACAACAACACACCGCAGGACAAGACAACAACACACCGCAGACAAGACAACACACCGATATACAAGACAAATGAAAAGACAACACACCGACAAAAATAAATAGTAATTTAAAAAGAAAAGAAATGGTAGTTTCAAAGCTAAACGAAAACATAAAACAAAAATATAAAATTCATCAAGTTTTCAAATATCACATCTAAACTTCATAGAATATAGAGCAAATGTTTAAATATCATGCACGCCTAACACCTCGGCCTCTAACTCGGGTCTAGATCCTGTTGCTCGACCAGCCTCCTAAACGTGAAGATGAACTTCCTCCTTCCGGTCCCGTAAGAATAGATATAGCTCTTCGAACTTGCTCTACCGCATCTGGTTCTTCGATTGATATTTGTCCACAAGATTCGTAGCTCAAACTTGGCAAAGATCAATCCTCACCCACGGGTCGGCGATCGTACAGTATAGGAGCATTAAGTCTCGTTATGTTAGGATTAGACACAACAGGTGACCCCGATCAACGAACCACCAACATACCCATAAGAGGCCTCCCAAGGTTGCTTGCACATGTCTCCAAGTCTCAACCGAAAGTACATGGGTGTCCCACGTAGCATAATACTCCGCAAGTACCATCCAAGCTTGTCTTTCTTTTCGGGAACCACTCCTCTTAATTGTAGCTGCAAGAGGAGGCTCGGGTATCGCTTGCACATATTCATACGGTCTAAGCACTCTATCCGGCATGTACGGCTCGATCACGTCCCCACTTATAATATATCCATGGAAAAACGACACCGCTGGAATCTATAAAAATCTCCAAGTGGATGGTACAGAGTCCAAGTATCCCGAATGTTATGGAGTATATATGCATTACTTCGAGCTTGTATAAAAATAATAATACAAATTTAAATATAAAATTCTTACCATTGTTGGAGTAGAAGACATCAAGACGCTCTCGAAGGCTCGAACGCGCTCGATACTTGGAGTCGTATTGGCATCGGGGTGTATTGACATGATAGCGGTTCGGGGTGTTGAAAGTCAACATTCTTCGAGAGGTAAAATCAGCGAAAAGTGTTCATAAATTCAGTTCTAAAATAATACATGTCAAACATGTAAATAAAATTAATTAATTAGCTAATACACGTAATATAATTAGTCTTACCTCCAACAATGTCAAATAACCCGCAACTGACGCACTTTGAATTGTGAAGCTTGGCCCAACCTGTCTATACAAATAAGCCAAAGCTGCAGTCCCCAAGCATAATCACCAAACTTAGACATGTCTCTCGTGTACCGCAACCACGAGGTGCTTACACGGTACCACTCTTATCAAAGCAAATAAAGTGGTTCCGAACGTGTACAAAACATATGCTCGAGCGGAATAAAGAACCTCGGTATCATCGTGAGACCCCATCATCGGTGTAAATATCTCCCTCAACCAAGTAAGCTTCATCAAGATCCACGTACACCTTCAAGAGCTTTTACCGCTTCCCGAGGACTTACACCGAGCAACTCAATAAGATCGTTCAACCCTTTTCCTTTCACATCGACTTACACCGCACCGGATACCATTCACTCATAGGCTGGTAATACGTAAGACGTCATCTAGGGTGATCGTTATTTCACCAAATGGCAAATGAAAGTTGTTCGTCTCGGGATGCCAACGCTCAACGAAAGCGGTGATCAAATTTTTATTGGGATTCTTGCAAGAGCACCTTCCGAGTGAAAGCAATTTCGATTTTCTAAACATACCCTTCCAATGCCGATAGTCTTTTCGGCATCCACATCCCAAGCAAGAAGTTTGACCACGTGACTATGACCCTTCAACACGTCCTTCTCGGTCCCTTCAAATATATATCTTGCAACGTTGTTTTTGTAGCCCGGGAGAAGAGGAGGATGTGGTATTTCGACTCTATATCCTCTTCTTCGCCTTTCTCTTCCTCCCGATCTCCAAGTCCCCCTTTGTCTTGCTCCCGATTCTCGTCGTCCCCAAAGATCTAAATCGTCCTCTTCATCCGCGGTTTTATCCCACTCATCTTCATCTCAAAACCTTTCTCGCCCCCATGTATTATCCGGATGCTCCAGATCGTAACTGTCTTCATATATAGGAGCATCATCCGATGATACCGGTTGATTCTCAACACTTTTCCTCAATATTTCCTCTTGTTTTCTCTTTCTAGAAGAGACAATTGGTCGAACCCGAGCTTTTCCTATAAAAAATTGAAATCACAAAATAAAACAACATAAAACAAACTGGCTGAACAATTGAAAAAATAAAAAGAACAAAAACATTATGTTCGAAAAAAACCGAAACATGAGCCTTTGTTCAAAAAATAATTTCGAACATTTAGACATTATTCGGAAAAACCTTTCGAACATTTGGATATTGTTAAGCAACAAATACTCGAACATTTGGCTAATGTTCGAAATATATTTTTGTACATTTGGAAAGTGTTCGAGTTTGAACATATGTTCGACAAAAAAATGAACATCATACATATGTTCGTTAATAGAAATCGAACAAGTTCAATAATGTTCGTAACAACCGGTGGAACACTGTTCGAATAAAATTTTCGAACAAGTTCACGGTGTTCGAAAAATCCAAACAGAAGCCCATCACACGGAAAACCGTAATTGAACAAATGAGGCTTCGGGTTTTCAAAAAAAATCCTCAAAACAAGTGTTTATACACCAAAATGCATCTAATATATATATATATATATATATATATATATCATTACATATATATATTCATGTAATATGATAAATTTTAACCAAAAAAATATGTATAACTAAAACAATCAAAACCATGAAAATCATGGGCTTGGGGTCGACGAGTTTTCGTTTTAATTGTTCAAAACTAATATTATACACCAATATTCATCTAATACATGTATCATTATAAATATATTCATGTAATATAACAAATTCCAACCACAAAAACATGTATAACTCTTGAAATAAATTAACCTAGAAATTAGAAGACCTACCTTTATCCATGGAAACGAATCGTGGTGGGCGGCGGACAGCGGAGGTATGGGCGGCGTACAACGGAGGTCGACGGACGACATGTGCTTCGTTTTCAGTTCTACATTTTAAGTTTTCGAACAAATTGAGAGTGGTGATGTTAGTGAAGAGGGAGGGAAAAGAAAAGGGCATTTTAGAAAAATATGGTAGTGAACTGAAAATAAATGGTGGTGAACTTTGCAAATATGGGGGTTGAAATATCCTGGTCCGTATTATATATGTGGCAACATACAACTCTCAGTTTCATTAGAATGGTTAGGCCATTTTAATATTTGCTTTAATTAATAATAATAACTTATACTCCTTAAATTAATAATAAAGTGGGGATTTTAAAAAAATATTATGGTTTTCAAAATATTAAGCAAAATCACTCTATTAGCACATATTTAAATTAAAAAAATATATACACAAAAAGATAGAAATAAAAGTGTATTATCATTGCAAACTAAAGTACAATATTTAATTTTAATTATCATGCAATAATAATTTTTATACAATAATTTTGTGCAAAATTCAAAAATGATATTGTATCATAAAAAATTGATAGATTACTTTTAGAATTATATATATTTTTAAAATAAACTAACAATTAAAATTAATGTATATTATTTAATACAATTTTTTTTTACAACATGGGTTGTATCGTGTTTATTTTGGACCATGCCCAAATCTGCAAAAAATAATAAATTATTTTAATTTCGGTAGCAATGTATATTTTAAATTAACTACAAATATGAACAATTACTTGTAATAATGACAATGGTCCACTAATTGTAATGTTACCAATAATTACCAGCCGTCGTCACATCCTCTAAAAAAATATAGGTACATTAAAGGGATAGAACATCGACTAAGTCCGACATCATTAAGCTCCCTAACAAGAAATTACACACCCTCGAGCATATTGATTAACTACTACTTGCGGTGTATACATGTCAATGTTCATATATATGTTGGAAGGGTTCCCACAATGCGTATAATAATATTAATGTCTTAGTGCGCATTTCCCTTCGAGTGGCACAAACCCTAAAAACTCTTGATAGTATTCACGCCACGGGAGTACGCGTGCGTGAAAATTCTGGACATCTTGCAAGGTGATAGTGGCCTCCCAATAGGAAAATGAACGGTATGTGTCTCTCGGGCGCCATCTCTCCACTAATGTTATGATATGTTAGATCAAGAAGGTTTTGATGAGTTAAAAGGATCAATTCGGATGATCGACAACCCCGAAGAACAGTGAGGTCAAGTCCCGGTTCTAAGGTGATCGGACTAGGTCAAGATCTCGGTCAAGTCGGCTTAAGTCCGAAAGTTGTAGGTCATCCGAGACAAGCTCAAATCAAGTCATCTGCAGGAGACAATTATGAAGAGCTCGAGCGAGGTCAAGATAAGCCGAGTAGAATAAGAAAGACAAGTCTTCACCAAGTCGACTGTGCATTTACTAAACTAGTATCACCGGAGACAAGACAGCTTATCAAGATTAAGTTTGTTAAGCGTTTTAGTTTGTTAAAACTAACTAACAAACTAACTATTTTTTTCGACTTATAAATAGGTCTAGGTTTCACTTTATTTGATACTTTTGATTTTCAACACATTATTAACACATATTCGTATTTTGATTAAACACTTTCACATCGATTCACAAAGTTTTAAAAGAGAATTTTCAAAAGTTCTAAGTGTTTATAGAACACTTTACCGTATATCTTCAAAGCTTGTTATTCACCGTAAAAGTTAGATCTCAGAGAGGAGTCTAGGAGATTGAAGATTTGAAGATCTTTGTAAATTGTAAACTGTAAGTTGTAAGGAAGTAAGTAAGCTAGTGGAAGAGACCCTTCTTCAAAGTTTGAAGAAGGAGAGTGGATGTAGGATTAGTTAGATCCGAACCACTATAAATTTGTGTATTCTTTATTGCTTTCATTTACTTGTCTGCTCTTATAGTTTTCGCTTCAATCTCTAATCAAAGTCTAATTTCGTAATTCAAGTTAGACAAGTTATCGGTGTGCTTTTGATCCAAATAAATTTGAGTTTAAAGTACAATTCATATGTAACTTTGGTGTTTTGAATAAGTTTTTCAAAGATTTGCAAAATCGAAAAATCTATTCAACCCCCTTCTAGATTTTTCCTAGAAGGTTGATTCAAGTTTTCTTTAATATACTCAACTAAGTGGGACCAACATGATAAGATGCACATCTAGTCTTATAGGGTCATATCGAGTAGGACCATAAAAGCCCATCACTTCTAAATCGTCCAAAATATGGGAGTGCAATTGTACATCATCTTTATCGACAACCGCCCTAACAGACTAAAAATACATTGAGATGCTTATGATGACATCAATAAGTTATTAACTTGGTCCCCATTAACGAAAACTTTGCTCGAGCGGTGTTTTTCTTATTATGTTAGTACATAATCATCTAACGGTCCATATAATTGTCTCACGCTGTCATCCTAAAAATCATATGTTTCAAATTAAAGTTACAACATAATTACTAATCAAAATAACACTAAAATCACAGGTTTCACATTAAAGTTACAACATAGATTAATAATCAAAATAATATTAAATGATGAAATCATATGTTTTACAAAAAATAGATTACTAATCAAAATAACACAAAGTGATGAAAATCACATGTTTCACATTAAAGTTACAAAAAGATTACTAATCAAAATAACACTAAATGATGAAAATTATATGTTTCACATTACGCTTACAACATAGATTTTTAATCAAAATAACATTACAACATTACGCTTATTAACTTGGTCCCCATTAACGAAAACTTTGCTCGAGCGGTGTTTTTCTTATTATGTTAGTACATAATCATCTAACGGTCCATATAAATGTCTCCATCGCCTGTCATCCTAAAAATCATATGTTTCAAATTAAAGTTACAACATAATTACTAATCAAAATAACACTAAAATCACAGTTTCACATTAAAGTTACAACATAGATTAATAATCAAAATAATACTAAATGATGAAATCATATGTTTTACAAAAAATAGATTACTAATCAAAATAACACAAAATGATGAAAATCACATGTTTCACATTAAAGTTACAACAAAGATTACTAATCAAAATAACACTAAATGATGAAAATTATATGTTTCACATTACAGTTACAACATAGATTTTTAATCAAAATAACATTACAACATTGCTTTCTATCTATGATTTGATGCATATCCTTGTTGTGAAGGTTTTTGTATTGTTGTCTAGCGCGAGTTTGTGCCCAATCCATCTCATTTTGTATCCCGGATGTAACATCCCGACCACGACGCCTAATCCTATGATCGGGGTTATGCTTCACTGAATGATGGTCATCCCACTCCTCAACATTTGGCAATGGCTAAAAATACCTGAGGTGTAAGTCAAAGCATATGTATTTGTACTATAGCATGGAGGCACAAACATTGTTGGATCAACGCCGCATCTGTCTACACACTTCCATGGCATGTGAGCATGGGATGCGATCTAACTTTCATTGGCAGCAGGAACAAGCCCGTTTCGATAATGAAACTGTATACTTACGATGACGCCTTGATCCATCTACAAGTACAGATACATTAGTTGTTTGTCTTGAATGATTGTAGAGGTCTGCATGATGCTTCAACCCCAACCGCCGCTCTGTGTAAAACTTGGCTAAAACATGATCGGGCCATCTATGATTTTTTAATTGTAACTTCGGTGTTGCCTCTTCATGTTTCTAAAATGCATCTTTGGACCGTGTAAATGTTACACTCACGATGACAGTGATTGGAAGACGTCATGCACCCTTCAAGACACCATTTATCGATTCAGATATGTTAGTCATTATAACACCAAAACGCCAACCTTCGTCGTAATAAAATGTCCATTTACTAGGGTCGATTGCTGCTAGATACTCATGTGCCTCACAATTCAAAGTTTCAATTTCTTTCATTGTCAAACTCAAATCTTCTAACTCACAATGATTCACCTGCTTGGGTAACACAAGTCCTTCAACCTCAAATTTTTGAATTGTGCATTAAAATTTGAGGCAACATGTCTTAAACAATAACGATGCATACCTCTAGGTGGTTGAAAAGCTAGAAAATATTCCACTTTCTTAAGTATACCCTTATGCCTATCCGAAATTAGACATATCCCTTCCAAATCACGAACAACGTGTGTAGATAACATAAAAAGAAACTAATATCACGATTGAAATTTTTCCTCATCAACAATGGCATAAGCTTGTGAAACAAGATATTTTGATTGACATCTAGGGTGTTAGCAATCAACAACTTGTGTCTATACTTTGTGTAGAGGTGTGTACCATCGACACTAAGTACTTTATAACAATGTTTGAACCCCTCGATGCATGGCTTGAATGCCCAAAGACATAACCCAACATGTGCACGTTCCCACCACCGGTATCCTTTTGGCGTCATTCCACAATGGTCTCGTGGATTATATTTTTGTAAAGCCGCCATGAACTTGGGCAAATCGACATGAACTCTCCCAAGTTCCGAACACGTTTTCCTAGCACGTTTTAATGCTTGTCATGCTTTTTTATATAAAATTTCATAATTATACGTAACTCTAGCATGCTCCATGATAAATCTAACTTCGTATGCTTTGGTTCGATTAGTACACGACTCTCCATGTCACCGAAGCAGATTTTTACAAAGATTTCTATGACTTTTGCAATGGATCCATAAGGCACGAATATGGCGGCACCAACTTGGTGATTTCCCAATGCGAATATTTTTTAGTAAATTTTGCGCGTAACCACCACTGTGACAAAATATTGTGATGTCGGGCAATAATCAATAGCACCGTAAATATTTTGCTTACACACGATTTTCCGGATGGTCGAAGTGCTCTCCACGACTCTACTCACGTCTGGCATGACGCACTAAATACTCTTTCACGACGGTCTGCAAATATTTTTTATCTCTGAAAATCATTCCTTTCTTCAAAACTCTTTTATCGGCATCATAAATTGGACCCCCACTTGAAATACTTATTGAATCAATATGAACATATGGGGATACAAAAATTGGTACTCTCAATAAATTTGGATGGGGTGTCACTCTTGGTATTTGTTCATCATCATCTTCGGATGAACCCTCATCACTAGATCCATTATCACTAGGTTCGAAGTTAGGAAGATAGTCACTCGAAAATGATCACTAGGTAAATCATATATGTTGTCACTAAGCATAGCAAAATCATTTGTATTACTCCGAACGCTTGACATTCATATCATTATCGGGTGCTTGAGAGTGTATCGGGATTTCGATTCCACTAGTAGCTCAATCGATTTTAAATCGGCATTAGGTTAAAAAATAAATGAAGGTCGCGATTGTTCTTAATAGGAATGGATTCACTGTTACCATCTATATATATGGAAGACACCTTCATAGAATATAGATTCAAATCCAATTACTGTGATTTCATACAACACATGTAGTAGATCGAAAAAATCAATCATCTAATCTACTCTTGTTGCTCCTTTCCGCAATAACATACAATAATTCCAATATTGCTCGAGTTTGCCATATCTTCAAGCACAAAAATAAATTAATGGGACTAATTTATATATTTATTTTTATTAATTTTACATAAAATCATTCAAAGCTTTCAATTATATTGCAAACCCTCTTACATATAATAAAAGAAAAAAATTATATAAGTTTACACTAAATAATTAGCTTTGATCTTCTCCATTATTTAATTAATTATCAAAGGTTACATATATTAATTGATGCAAGAATCAACAAAGTAGGAACCTAGCATGCATGGTTAACTATTATTATTATTTTTTAACGTATTATTAGAATTAGCTAGTTGTCACGACCCAATATTCATAAATAATGGATTTTAAAATAGCAATAATTACAACCAAGTGCAAGTTGCAAGCTGAAATTACAAGCGAGGTGCAACACTTTTAGAGGAAGAGCTAATTTGTCAAAAATGCCCTTAATTCCCTTTCGCCTCTCATCCGCACTCTCTCACCTTTATTTCTCGCTTTCTGTCTCCTCTGTCTAACTTAATCTTTTTTTGTTTGACTCATTTTTTTCTCTCTCCTCTGTTTCCACCGCTTCCCTCTCAACTCTACCGAGTTTGGCAATGGCCCAACACAGCTTCTTTTCCTCGTATCTATATACGCACTCCTATTGATACGGTTATTGGGCAGCGGTCGAAGTGGGCGGCAAAATCAAGGTGGGCAGCGGCGGAGAGCGCTGGGCATGCAGATGCCACACTGTATGACGACGCAGCCGACGACGGCGTAGAGCGGAGGAGCTCGCCACTCTGTGCGATGACACGTATGGCCCAGATCCTCCAAAGGGCGCAACAACGGTGCTGCGACTAACACTCGAGGAGAGCCGCCTCTGTTGGGTGTCGGACATGTGACTGGAGAAAAAGTGACGACAATGTTGCGACGACCGCTTGATGGAGATTTTAGTCCGAGAAAATGGAACCGGAGCGCAAAATTATTTGAACCTATTTTAATCCATTAGGGCAATTGTTAGTTTGTGATTGAATAAGACATAAATTAATTGTTTGAATTATATGTTGGAGAATTTATTTGGTAAAATCTTGTCTAATATTTTACGGGTTTGTATAATTTTTCCACCACCGTATAGGGTAAGAGCTCGACCTTTCTAATAATATTCTAGCATTTGAAATCCAAACATCATTTGTTTCACCATATTGATTTTTCAGACATGACCATTTAAAGGTAATTAGATTTGAGCCCCCAATTTATGATCATTTGATTTCGGTCATTAGGAGCTAAAATCCACTTTCATTTTGTTCCAACAATTGATGGATGCAAAGTCGATGCACCATTTCGTGGTTCAAAAAATAAATTATTGGAATCCGTGACGCGATATTCATCCCAAAATCGACGCAAAACCAAATGAGAAAGAAGGAAAAAGAAGCGTAAGAAGTTGGATGATGAACATGTTTGGTCGTGATATGCGAGATACCTTGTATTCTTTAGGTGGTGTTTATGCATTGTATGCTTTTTTCTTGTTTAATTAAAAATATGTTGAAGATTAAGAAAAATCAATGAATTAGCCTTTCTTTCCATTATAGAAGTATACAATACGGTGATATCCTTGCTCCTCTATTGAAATGAAACAACTTGAATATTCACACTCTTTGCCGCTCTTCATTTTACACACCTCCATTTATTTCCATTTTGGACAAATATAATTCAAATATTTGGTTACGCACCTCCATTTATTTCCATTGTGATCTACACCAATTTTAAATTGATTCGGATCTATGTCCACCTCGGATCCATGATTAGTTACGCATACAACTCAATTATTATAGGGTGTTAAGTTTTTTCTCTTTCTTGATGATATATTGGTAAAATTGATATGACAACTCTTTTTAAGTGTATTAATCGGTTTGTTCAATTATATTAATGATATTGTGCAAACATATTAATCTCATTGTACGAGCATATTAAGCATTTGTGCATTTGTGCAAGTATGATTTTATGCAAATATTTTATAATATCTTCTCACTTATAAAGTAATAAATTTTATGTTTATAATTGCATTGTGCAAGTATAATAATTTCATTGTGCAAATATTAAGCATATTGTGAAAGCATATAATCTCATTATGCAATTATATTAAGCGTATTGTGCAAGCATGTATGAGTAAAAATATTGATTGGTTGTGCTAATGATTATTAATATTTGTGCAACTTTGTAGTTAGGTTGTGCAAATATTTTCTCGTATTATGCAAATATTTTTCTCTATCATTGTGCAAATATTTTCTCGTATTGTGCAAATATTTTTATGTCATTGTGCAAATATTTTCTCGTATTGTGCAAATATTTTTCTGTCATTGTGCAAGAATTTTTCTAATATCGTTCTAACATTTTTAAGCAAATATTTTGTACATTCAAGTAAATCACTTGCACAACCTTAATAATATATTTGCACAATGGAAAAATCATTCGTACAATATATTTGCACAATGGAAAAATCATTAGGACAACCTATCAATATATTTACACAATATTTAAAATCATTAGCACAACCTTCAAGTATTCCTTCTCTCTTTGATCCTCTCGAAATAAAAAAAGATCTAGCAATCTCAACATTAGTATGTGGAATCGGACAATACAACGTGGATGTGGAATCAATCAACGACACCTTCTTCCATGGGCCAAAATCTAATAGTGGGATTTGATAATCTCAAGCATGAAATCATTGATAAGCTTATTGGTGGGCAATTTCATCGAGATCATTCCAATTGTTGGCATGGCTGGAATTTGTAATTGCAATAAAAATAACATGTTTTAGTAATCAAATTTAGACAAGAATCGTAACTAATATGCACGATGTTAATTGATTAAATCCCTGCATATCCTCATTAAGAAATAATATTTATCTTCCTAAAAATTTAATAGTTGCACAATACCATTAATATACTTGCACAATACCATAAATATATTTGAACAATCGGATTAACAAACTTGCACGATCGTAAAATGATTTGCACAAGAATAAAAAGAAATTGCACAATAGCAAGAAGAAAATGCACAATAATAGAAAATGATTTGCACAACAAAGAAAAAAATTGCACAATAGCGTAAAATGATAGCAGAAATTCCCTGGCAAAAATGTATGTTGCATAAGACATCGTAACTTGCGCACCGTCAATAATTCTTCCACAACCATATGCTCTGGTATTTTCTAGTTTTACAACACCTTATATCATGAACCTTGTTCGTATCTAAGCAAAACATCTATGTTTAGTTTATTATTCTCCAACCTTATGTTATAGCAAGGAGGTTAGGCAAAGTAATACCAACTCGGGTTTAGATAGCGAGAAGATGCGAAGACAAAATTTTATGATCCCATTTGCCATTAAAAGCAAATGAGCAAACTGCTACATTGCTAGATTGTACGACTAGAAACCATGCAACCCCACCCCACCCCCATGAATCAATTTGTGACACTAATAATTACGTAACAATTTGAATGTAGGAAGTTTGAATAAGCCGCCTTAATAACCTTACTCAAGAACTAAACCACCTTTATATTATAAAAATTATAATAGTTGGTTACAAAAAAAAAAAAAAATTGCATTTCCCATTAGTCGGTAGTTAGGTTTAAATTTATTTTCCCAACAGTCTCACTCACATTCATCACCAAGATTGAAATTCCTCTAAAGAGTTGAAGAAACATCAACATTAACCCCTACGAGGTTAATAATGTTGAATTTACACCTCTGTTCCTATGGATTATGCGGAAGAAAATTTCGAATCTAATGCTTGAGTATCTATTAGCATAATATAGACCTGTATGGTTATGAGGAATACAACATACGGTAACAAAATACAATAATAGATGTATATGGGTGGAGAAAACATGCCAAGATGGTGCTTTCTCTAACCACATCTAGTTCATCGAACACGTAAGAAAAACACGTAAAATGCATCCATATTTCAACAAATCTCGCCACATTTATAAGAAAAAAGTACTTGTAGATCGACGGCTGTGAATCTTTCACCAAATCGTCGGTGTCGGCGTTTATCCCAGACCAGCGGCGACTCGATTGTAGATCGACGGCGATGACGGTTCTCTCGAACAAAGGCGGCGACGCAAGGCAATTTTAGATCGACGGTGAACTTGGGGATTTGAAAACCAGATTTTCAACTCCGAGATAGACGACAATTTCCCAATGAGAAATCTCACCATTATTGCTTCACTTTCCATTGCCTAAAATTTAGAGGGAAATGGTATTTCTCTAATTGGAAAAAAAAAAATCAATAGCACAAAATTGTAGAAAACCCTAAAACAATTACCAACCAGTTAAATCTTGCCGCCACCATGACACAATTTCAAGAGTTCTTAGCAGATTGTAATGCCTTCTTCATTTTCTTCACAGATTCAATAATGGCGATTATTTCTTGCACAAAATTGTCGGCGACGCACGGCGAAACAAAGGCACAACGTAGCAAGATTAGATCGACAACAACGACGGTGCTTTGGAACAACGGTGGCGACGCACGCACGACCCACCCGCCTAATTAATCGACGAAAAATGAGGTATTTTGGAGGAGTTGCTGTCACGAGGAACTTTCAAATTCAAATTCAAAATTTGAAAAATGAAACGAAAATCAATTTGAATTAAATGAATATCTCTCGATTTGTGAGATAAATCACATTGCAAAAGTACGCTGATGGGACGGGACATTTGTTGCGAGATGGGAGAGAGAAAATATCATGTTTGTTCCAATTTTGAGAGCAAGGGTATGAACGTCTTTTTGGGCCATTTTTGCACCTCGGTGTAATAAATCAGACCCAATTAACCTAGTTGTAATTAGGTCTATGTTTTTTCACCTCCTTGTTTTTAAAATAATAATAATTTTAAAATAAAAGGTGTGAACTTAAAATTTGAAATATGAAAAGGCCATGATTTTATTTTACAAATAGTGAAAGACTTTAAAATTTAAAAGACTCGAACTTTTAAAAAAGTAGTTATAACTAACGGCCAAACTTTTCAAAGTACAATAAATATTACGGCGGAAACGTAACCTTAAAAGAACTTTACTCAAAAATTAAGTTTGCAACCACCTAGTACAATTTAAAAAATTGATAACTTAATTAAAAATATTTTCTTTTAGGAAGATATTATTTATTAGGCTATTTTTATAAGAAGTAAATAGAAAACATAAACACGATGTCTTCATCACCACGCTTCCGCCGCACCATCCGATTAGCCTAAAATGGGGTTTAATGGGGTGAGTATGCAAGCACACTCAATGGTCAAGTTATTCAAAATTAAATACTAGAATAAATAATTAAGACATCAATGCCAAATAAATAACATTCACATAAACTTTGCCAACATTGCCATTAATACTTTGTCACTTTGTCATTGATACTTTGTCAAATTTGCCAACATAGAAATGGAGTTGTGAGTCTTCCCAAAGCCTTTTTAAAGACCTGGTATTCTCACACGTAGAATGGAGCACGGCGAGTTAAACCCGAGGATCCGTCGATCTCGAACCCCATTGGGGCCCAGTGCTATTAGACTTTGTCATTGAGCACGGCGGGATACACCCAAATATCCGTCAGTCTCGGACCTCATAAGGGCCCCCGGCTATTAGAATAATATGAAAATGAAATCACTTAGCAGACAACTTAACAATTTATATAAAATATTTAACATTGAATAAACATGCAAACTCTACTAACCACCGTAGAGAAAAAAACAATCAAGAACCCCACCTCACGAGAGTATGTTCGGAAATAAGTTGTGATAGCCTTGATCCAACTAATCATCATAACATTCGTCACCTAGCTTAATAATTATTTACATTTAATAAAAATAGAGGATCGAATGGAAAGGTTTTCATAGAATTGGTGACTCGAATATAAATAATCGTATATTTGGATAATTCAAATCCCTAAATTAAAATCCTAATTTCCAAATTGTATATGAACTAATTTTGTATCCTAAATTATGAAACTAAATTTATGCTAATAGTGGTAATGTTTGAGTTACTTGCATAATTAACTCATAGATATAATTTTTAATAAAATTGAATAAATAAATAGAGCAATAGTAATTGAATAATAAAAATATATAATAAATAATAATAAAAATAACACACACCCTCGCGCACACACACGTATCACTGCTCATACTTAACTCAAGCACACACTTAACTCACGCACACACCGCACAAACACCGTTGCACCATACACACACACACACAAACACACGCACACACACACGCGCGCATAGTGCACACATAGCAAAAACACACACACACAAATACATCACATACACTGCACTCACGAATAAATATAAATATATATATATATATATATATATTCTATTATATGGGGATAAAATATTTAATGATTCGTATACATTAAATTAAGTATGAAGATGTCATAAATAATAGAGAGACAATACAATATTGATCATATTAATTAATTAAAGACTAGGAATTGAAAAGATTTTGGTAGAATGAAAATACTTGTTATACTTGAGGAAATCGAAAAGTGATGTCTTCGTTGAAAAGTATAATTTTATTTTTGTGTGCGTAATTTTTCCTAGGTTAAAACTCTTATATAAATATGCATTAGACATGGGCTTGGGCTTGGGCTTGGGCTTGAGTGAAATAAAGACTAATATTTAAATATTAAAAGATTTTAAAATTATTATTTAAAAGTGACGCGTGCAATAAAGTCACGCTAGCAAGAATCGAACCCGTACACGAGATTCGTGGAATCACACCTTGAACACAAACTATAACCTCACGATCCGAACCCGCACCCGAGCTCCAAATACCTGCAAAACCCGCCGAAGAGATCCCCGGCGTAGGGACTCCGACGCCAAGTCGATGATCGGAAAGAATATAAAAGGAGGGCCCTTAATATCCAATAAGGGACCTCTAGGAGCTAATATCAACTAGTTGGTTAAGTGATAACAAAGATAAAGTGTCGTGCTCAAAGTATGATAACAGCATGTTTGGTAGGTCCTACGAGAAAAGACATCCAAGTAAAGTATTCGTAACACGTGTCAGCCGCGTGGTCAATTCTCGAAGCTTTGCAGCCATTTAGTACACATGAAACGTTATCTTTACATTCATTTGGTTGATCCGAAACTTCAAAAGAAAAGTTATTATAACGTCGTTTGATACCTGAGATAAGTAATGGGAATGGAAGGTATTGATACTTCTACCCTTCAAACTTTGATAAGTCCCAAATCAGCGGTTGCCCTCATTCACTTTCAATTCGAAAATCTAGGGTTTAACGAGGAGAATCTAGTCGATCAATGGCGACTTCGTCTTCTTGGTCGCCACAGCGCTCCATTCCCGTTGGGAATATTGTCAAGTAATCCGACTCACCCACCTTTATATTATTTCGTAAAGTACTCGTGTTTGACCTATTTTTCTTCTTCGTTTTTACCTTTACCGCGTTTGTAGGATGGAGAGTGGCGACAAAGACTAGCACGGAATGAAGGGCAAGGGCAAGGTGAAGAAAACAGAGAGAAACCGATGGGCATGGACACCTGGAGGAAGCCGTTCTTGCCGATTTAATGAAAGATCTCGCCACTAATGGGTGGCATACCGAAAATAATTTTAACCCTGGATACCTATTTAAATTACAAGTGGAATGGCGGAAAAACTTCCAGTGCACGACATTCATGCGACACCTCACCTAACCTCAAGGCTTATGATTTGGAAGAAAGCTCATGCATCCTCGTTGACGATGTTGAATGATAACTTTGGTATTGGATTCAACACCACTACCAATATGATTGATCGCCATGATGAGGCATGGGATCTCATTGTCAAGGTAAAATCGCACTATTTTCGTTAGTGAAACTGAATATTTGATTGGTGTATCAATAAGTAATGAAGAAAAATACCGATAATCATATTATACCGATGATCGTATTGTACTATAGTGTTTCAATATTTCTAGTAAAAATTAAACCGATCATTGTACTAGTTGTATATCAATATGTAATGGAAAAATGAAATTGATGATACCTTTCATATGTATCGTTGAGTAATAAATGTTAAAACTTGCATGCCTTGAGTTTTAGGTGAGATTATTTGGTATTTGATTAATGTCGATTCTTTTTGCATGTCACGGGTTCTAAGTGACAATATTTAATAGACCATGATTTATGTCATTATGTTGCTTTGCATAATTGTTGAGGCTTGAGGTTAGATGATTTTGCATATTGCAAGTTTGTATAATTGGTGCAATGTGTTACCCCGTGTCTAAGATTGCTAAATTGTATGTCGATATAATATTTTTAACTAACTATTTTCAAAAAATTGTTTACAAGGCTGATCCATCTCGCGAACAACATGCGATATAAAGCATGGCCATTGTCACGAGGATTGGAATGAGATTTTTGGAAAGGATA
Source organism: Paraleonurus japonicus (assembly GCA_030762865.1). Taxonomy (NCBI): domain Eukaryota; kingdom Viridiplantae; phylum Streptophyta; class Magnoliopsida; order Lamiales; family Lamiaceae; genus Paraleonurus; species Paraleonurus japonicus. Next base: position 8,041,890 of record CM061058.1, read on the forward strand.
GAGGCGAATGGCGACGATCAAGACGTTATGCAAGCTGTCAATACACTGTCAACAACGAACCACTTGAACATGTTGCTAACAATAACATTCCATCCGATTTGAAACTTGAAGATGGTCCTGTGGACATGGAAGTCAATAGCGAAGCACCTCGATTTCAAAAGCCCACATCAAACAAGAATTCGTGTAAGAAAAGGGTTGATGTTGAATCACCATCCACCGACAAACTATGTGAAGTGTTGGGACAAATGAACAAGTCTTACGATATTCGCATGGATAACCTTTGTCGTGCTATTAGCTATGATGCGGATTTAGAGAAATCGAGAAAGGACCTATTCAACTTGTTGGATGAGGTAGTGCTGAATTAAGCGAAGACGATAAGGTTGACGCTGCCGATCACCTTAACAAGAATATTGATTGTCTCCACTTGTTCGTGACGATGCGTAAGGAGAGCAGGGCACGATATGTTCGACGCCTCCTTGGGGGACAACTTCAAATTTAGATTTCTAATTTTACTAACTAGTCTCTATCTACCATCCTTTTGTGAACACTAGTGCAGATTAAACCTGTTCTTAGTTAGACCGAACTATAATGATGTGTTTAACTAGTGTGTGTCAACTTTTGTGAACGGTATTGTACACCTTAACTGGTGTTAACATCATTTTGTGAATATTATTGTAGTGTTTATGAGTAGTGTTTATCATCATTTCGTATAACTCTTATGTTGTGGTCATCAATTGGTAGAATTATTATGTTGTGATCATCATTTCATATATTGAGATGTTGAGATAGAAGTTGATGATAAAACGAACAATATATGATATTAAGCTTATCCAAGTATTTTGTCACCTTTTATTTTCAAATCCTCATGTTTCTTTGATACTTCCACTAGAGCATCGGCTTGCTTTGAAAAATGGTACCGATATAACTTTTATTATAAAAATTTTTGCAAATAATATATCATGTGATGCTTAAGCATATGTATGATAAAGATGTATGAGAATCACATATTTATAAGATTTAAGCGTAAAGAAATGTGAATGAAATGGAGCCAACAAATAAGCTAGAAATCAATAGGTGCACAAAAGTGACATCGAAATCAATACAATCACCATACTTTGTATTACTACAAAACATGTGTCATCCAACGATAAAGTCAACGGTTTCAATCAAATAGCAAATATCCAACATTCATACAATAACCCGACTATAACAAGCATCCAATACTCTAATATTCAAAACATAATCGGGTGTCATCCAAAGATAAAGTCAACAAGTGCTACAAAATATGGTATAACTAATGTTCATACCACAACCAAACTACAACAACTACGCATGAGTCTTATCTCAAAACCCTACACCGTAATGACTAATCAATAATAACAAAAGATGTAAAGGGTACTTTCACCGGTTCCCAAAGAAACTCACATCACCCGCCTAGATGGAACAATTCAAAGACAATAGTGCTTCCTAAAATTGCCACAAAAATGGGGATTAATGTCACCAATTGGATAACCAAATCAAAACACTCAAACATTTTAATGCACACTATACCACAATCACTCGAATTAGTCTCATTTGCGGAGTATACGAGCACTTTTCAATCGACCACTCTTTGGACTCAATCGCACGATCTCCGAGAACATTCATCTCAACACATATACATTGTAAATCTGGTGCTAACTTACCGAATAGTGCTTAGTGTCTTACAGCAGACGGCTTCCCTGATTGGCTGTCATATATCATTATGGTGTGCTCCAACAATCGAATCTCATACAACACCCAATGTTTGTCCAAGATATTTGCAATTCCATATATGTAGTCGGGCGCCGACCATGGGATACCAAAGTTTTTCATTGGTAATCTACTAATAATGTGACCATGTACAGCCTTTGCATCTACGAGACCATTCCCAAGTACGACCCCGTTCATCGATTTTTGCCGACTTTCATAAACACCGAAGTGACTTGTACCTGCACATCATGAAAAAAAAATCGTTAACATAACATAAAAAATTAGAGTACAACTAAAATAAATAATCCACATATCTAAGGAGATTTACCCGTAAATTCAAGTCAACAAATGTGGATCTCCTATTCTCAACACCGTGCATTAACACTCAAGCTTGAAACATAATTAAATGCATCAATGCATCAATGTGCCGAAAAGGAACAAAAACCAAGTAAACAAGTTATCCTAAATTCGCATGCGGACTAACAAATTAACGCAATTGTTATATAAGTTACCTCTCCATTTAACCATCCGTCCGGATTCCAAATATCCTTAAACCAAATTGCGAATTCAAGGGACAACATTCACACCTGTGTAGGCAATGGACTCATTACTATCCTCGTTGTTCTTCATCCATTCTTCAAACTTTGCCAACTTGTCGTCAAAGCAAATTAAAGTTGTACAATTTGCACCCACATTAGACAGAATGTCTTCATCGACTTTTGTTGTTGCCTCGTTGTTGGTTCTTCAATGACATCCTCATGAACCTCGTGAGTGTCTCCCTTCTCCGCTTTCTCCATCACACCGACTAATAACTTCGTAATTTCATCTCGATTTTCATGAATTGTTTGGAATCGTAGCTTCACATATTTCCTCCAAACAACTTCATCGTCACCGCTTGCCTTGCCCATCACATTTTCCTCTTCTACGCTTTTCGAGCCGCCGCCCTCAACGGCTCACTTCCACTTGTTTATCTCGCTTTGGAGAAACAAGGGGACAATGAATCTGCTCCCAAAGGCACAACACTAGCATAAAACGTAGTATTCAATTCAGCTTTTAGAAGGCATTAGAGCTTCTTTGACAACAATCGCAAGGAAACAAAAGTTTAGACTTTAGTAAATTATAATGCTTAAGTTAAAGAAAAATGAGAGACAAAATAGTCTACTTACTTTTTTGTTGATCCATTTGGAAAACAATTTGTGGTCACCATCAAATTTGACTATTCCATTTGATTTCCAACATAGCATACGGGAATCAAGGAACTGGATTTATTTATGGCACACAATTTAGCAACAAGGCATTGATTCGTATGCCCATATTTGTAATGTCAATCCGAAACCGTGCACATCAATCGACATCTATTCTCACTCTCCTTCGCTCTTGTCTTGCTCTTAGGTGCAGATATCTTAGACTCTATGGATGAACGAAACTCGCTTATTAGGAACTCATAAGCGATGCCGCCCCAAGGTAGTCATTGAACGCGACTAGATCGTCGGCTAAATCGATGTACTTGGTGTCAATTTTACGACTTGAATGACCACAAATTAGCAGAATTCTATACAATACCCAAAGTAATGCCAACTTCAGGCTCAACTCACTCCTCCTCGTTATCAACGGCCTTTAAAAATACAGACTCCAAGTCTTGAACAAGTGATCACATTCTTAGTTTTGAATGTATGTTTCTGCAGTTGGGATTCGTAGAGGATCGATGTTGCCTCACCGAAATGCGACCCGGTGATCAATGAGAACTCCGTAGGACCAAATTGGGCTTCCACGTTGTTAATGTGGAAGACAAGTTTGTTCTGTAGCTTGGAAGCATCCTACTTAAATAGCAAATGCAGATATAGTGACCCTCGAATTGCATTTCTTCAATCCGGACAAATTGCCCGAAGCATGATTCCTTGAAACGCATTCTATTGTCGGCAATTTTTCCATTATCGTAGTAACAATGGAGAGATCACCGAGATCCTATCCTTGCATTAAAATAGTCATTGGCACCGACCATAGCCATCTACAACAATAATGGGCAATATTAATTAGTTATCCAAAAAGAGAAACAATTTTAACAATTTTATCATAGTTTAGTGTAAAGTCTATACTTGATTATAAGTTATTTGCTTTAAAATCCAACAACAACAATTGTATACTTCATCTAATTTCAACAGCCCACGTAATCATTACAAGAACATTCAAACACAAACACCGATTATCCTATCATCTCATCAATATTATACAAACCTAAAGGAATATTGTACATAGAAACCGACTCCACTTGTCAAATGGGTGATTTTGAATATCCAAAACCGCTTACAACCGAGTAATATTTTTTTTTATTTTAAACTAAAAACGAGAGAACAACCAATAAGGGAAAATAATGATTGTTATGCCCACACGTCTTATTTATCTTCGAACACTTTACCCCAAAGCTAGCTTGAAAATTTTAAACAAAAAGGCTTTAACCAAAACAGACAAAAAGCGTAAGAAAAGAACAAACTCTCGAGTTCTAAAATCCAAACAAATTTCTAAATACAACACCCATCTCTTTCTAAATATCTCCGTGTCGTTCTCACTAAAAACTTTAACAAAATATAAACTTAATAACTAAAACAACAAATAAACAGACAACATATGAAAGAGTTGGGTGTATAATGTCGTGTGTGTGAATCGCTATATCTAACAAGACGAGTTAAGGTTCAAACACCTACCTTTAAAATGGAGTCTCGAGACCGTCTTGTTCCGAGAATGCGGGCTCCGGTCGATCGGCTTACAAAAATTGGGACCGTATTCGACCGTCGGCGTTGGATGTGTGACGAGCGAGATTAACCGCGACGTTTCGTATTCCAAAGGATGGAGTAGAGTAGTTGTGGACTGTGGAGAAGTAATAATGAAGTAAAAGGAGATGTGACTTGAAGGAAGTGTGGACGTAGGTTTTTAGGCGGTTTTTCAACCGATGCATATTAAAGTCTGCTCAAAGAAAAGTCTCTATTCCCGTAAGTTTATACGAATGTAATGAAATATATCGTTGTAATTCATTACTTATTAATATTAAATTTTAGTAATTTATAATTTTTTATCTTTGAATTTTAAATTTTATCGCAATATATCAACAAAAAACACAACAACACAATCTTAAAAATTACATCTTAAAGAGCCACAATCTTAATATTGACTTCCTTAAAGAACCACAATCTTAAAAATTACATCCGAAAAGAGCAACAATTTTAAAAATTACATCATTAAAGATCAACAATCTTAAATATTACATCTTAAAAGCAACCACAATCTTAAAAGGTACATCCTAAAGCAACAAACTTAAAATTACTTCCTAATATGAAAAATACTTCTTAACATAGCAACAATAACACATTAGAAATAAAAACACTACAACACACATACATTGAATGGTTCATCTTCTAGTCCCTACGAGTGAGGAAGAACCATTTATATGGGCTTATAGATGCACAAGAGCTAGAGGTTTCTTTGTTTGATAAGTTGAAGCTTGAAGCTGGATTTGACGAATTATTATTGCGTGCATGGGGAGTAAATGACCTTGTTGGCGAATCAAACAACCTTCTTTGACTAACACAAAGATTTTGTGATCAAGGATGACACTACTTCATCGTCCTCCGAGTCATCCACCACGAGGGTGTGTTATTGGGGACGGACAAGGGCTTGGGCGGTTAGAACGTGTTTCATCGCTAATCTCAATCACTTCGACTATGTTTAGGGATCTACACCGATTCAAGCAGATCGGTGAACAACTCCGATAATACAAGGGATGAACGGATCCCCTTCGCGAAAGTACGCCGATGCAAGTCGATCACACTACACCAACATACATATGAATAAGAAAAACAAAAGTTACAACAAGTAAGACCTAGATATGTGTATATAATGTGTTGTACCTTTATCATCATTAACCACCGCTTCTTGGTTGCAATAATCTTGTTTCAGTTTTGTGCCAATGCACATCATCGCTATGCATTTGTTGAAAGTTTCATATCTCTGAAAAAGAAACATGAGATGAATTTGTGCCTCTTCAAATGAGAATGATTTCGAAAAGTCTAATTGACGGTGCTCGTTGACATGACAATTGCATGGAAGTTCAATGCATCATGACCATCCCAGCTTTCCTTGTTGCTTTTGCTGCACCAATGTGTTGATGAACAAAGATTTCATTTCAAAAGTCCAGATACTATCAAAGAAAATTTCATTTTGTGGAGGTATGGTTGTTGGTGTCATTATGTACTACAATGGATTTGTTAGTGGAATTTTTGTTGAACACGATTGTATTTACCGCCCTTTATATAGATCTAAACTATCAATACCCCAAGTGGGATAATGGTGATACAAGATAAAATCTGGAAAAAGTAGACATGACCGATCTTTGAATGACTTTGCCGTGAGATAGCAAGCAAAATTGAAATTGGAATATAAGAACATGGTTAAACTTTGAATAATGTATCACCATATGAATAGGGGTCACATGCACAATATAGGGTCACATGCGAAATCATTCTTAGCAATAAAACTTCACACATTAAAATATTCAAGATAACACATCAATTGCCCGCAATACAACCCAATTACAATTAAACATAGCTTGACAACACAAATATTCTATGCTATCGGTTGTGATAATAAACTAAGAGCTACTCTCTTGTGAAATATTGTACCGTAAAATATCATTTAAAATAGGAAATCTTTAAAATCTTGCGGGTCAAGTTTAAAATAACGGTTATGCGGACTTCTTCTTCTTCCTCCGTTCGCTCCAGAGCTTTCATGGCTATTTTAGTGTATGTGTTCCCCAAACACGCATCAAGACTCGTTAAGGTGCAGAGATGCCGACGATCCGATGGAAAACAAAGCAACAAAAATTCAACTACGAGATCGAATTGAGGAGAAACACGTAAAAATACGAAAAAAAAAAAAAAGAGAATACATGAATTATTTTTCTGAAAATTGTCAAATAATGGGTGTTGGATGATCCGATTCATGAAACAAAAGTAGTGGAGAAAACTTACATACCGATGAATACAAAGTTTATGCGAACTTTTGATGATAAAATTTTGTTTCGTTTAAACTGAAATTAGTATCGCAATTGTTAATATAGTAACGCATATTTCTCTATAGGGTAACACGTTTGTGCTCATATAGTAACACTTTTTTCCATATAGTGACACATCTTTCACTATACAAAGAACATGTTTGTATTCATATAGTAACATATTTTTTTCAAAAGTATGTGTTATTGTAAGAAAAATTATGTGTTACGGTAAGGGTAAGTACGTGTTACTAGTCCTTAAAAGAATAAAATATTAGTTTTGTTCATTAATAACACATTTTTCTTCATACAAGAACACGTGTTTGACCTAATAATAACACAACCCGAGAGTAAAAATTTATTTTTACCTTTGCACGAGTTTAATACACATATTTGTCCTTACAATAACACATATTTACCCCCAAAATCTTATACATAGGGATCAAATAGACCCATGATTTTTCTTAATACATTAAAATCATTTCTCTTTAATATTGAGATCAAATAAGTCATCATCTTAATAAAATCACACTCTTTTAATAAGAATAAAGTTGTCGAAGATTAAAGAATTATTTGATTCACACATATAATTAGATTAGAGGTTTATTTGACCATTTTTTTCATTTTTATTTTTGCATTTGAGTGATTATTTTTAGATAAATATACAGCTTTTGTTTTATAGTGACACATAATTATTGTTAAAGTAACACATGTTTAACCTAATAGTAACACACTTGGAGCACGCGGGGTTAATTTTTTTTTTTTTTGCCCTTGCGCGAGTTTTTTTGGAAATATCCATTAAACCCACCCCGCCCGCCCAGATCCGTGAATTTCTTAATTTGGATCTGAATATGGATTATTTCATGATTTAGGATCCGTGAAATATTTCATATAAGAATTTGTCATAAACTAAATCCGAATAAGAATAAGTTACAACACGCTTAGTAAGATCGGTGGGAACCGGATCTCCCTGATGTGTTCCACTTGCTTAGTAAACTCGCCAACAACACACCTAACATTACCAACACAAGAAATATAAACATAAGATCAATACAAATAAATAACCAAATCATTGACAGAGTAGGTGTCCTGTCGCCATTTATAAGATAGGAAGACAATTTGCTAGTGACATCGTCTTTAGTCCGTCGACGCATTTAGTCATCATGAGAGTGTATTGTATGATTAGAACACGAGGAACAAGTACCTACTTCTGCGCCAAGATTTCTAGAAGCTACGGAATGTTGGACACGATTGTGTATATTTTCGTTGTATGAATTGTCACACCACAAGAAGTGTCTCTTGTGCTTGGCATTTTGTGGACAAATAAAGTAATACTTTCCGAGTGCATGGGATTTGGTCCAAAGACGTCGCCGTACTCATCAAATCAAGTTGCCACACACACATTTTGGTGACCATTTTCCTTCCGTGGATGGGGTCATTTTTGTAGATAATAACAACAAAGAAAATTTTGTAACAAATAACTCAAATCCAAATGATCACCAACAGACGAAACTACTACCGTATTAAGGTTCGTATTTCAAATAGAAAATTTACGACCCAAATTAATGTAATATCTAAATACAAAGCGTAAATCAATTCATAACAAACAATGCATAAAATAAAACAAACATTTGTCTAACAGAAAGTTGATATTATTCGAACATAGAAATTGATAATTGTTCGCGCATTTGGGTCCACCGGGAGACGTTTCCATGCCATCAACAAATTCTACGTTCTTCCCGTAAACAAGTTCTTCCTTGCGGGACCACTAATCAAACTTCTTCTTCACATGGGTCAATCGGCATCATGGAACGAATGTAATTATGGAGTAGGAAACATGCCATTATTAGTCTAACTTGGGTTTTGATCGGATAGTAAGCGGCCTCTAAGAATCCCAAAATGCATTTTTAGGACACCAAATGCACGCTTTATGACATTGCGTGCTCTTGTGTGTCGCATGTTAAAGTGCTCTTGGTGATTAATATGTCTTTGTGAAGACGGGCCCTATTCTTTTAAATGAAATCAGAAGCCTCGGTAGGGGGTGAGAAAACTCATTACTATTAGCATACCCATTATCGTATAGGTAATAGTTCCCTAGGACAACATTAACAAATATCATTTTATGCAAGTGTGCTAATTATGTACATAATTAAAATTCCAAATAATTAGAAATTTTTAGGAATATAATAGAACCAAATACCCTTTGGAACTTTCAATCCGTATGGTCTCAAGATCGCATTGTGAAGAATTCTACAATCGGCCGCCGACCCTTCCCACTCCCGGGCAGACATATACAAACCGCTTGTCATGATCGCATACTCCTAGGACATTGGTGGATATATGACCCTTCCTTATTATAAATCGAGGTTTATCAATATACGGGACATGGACATCAATGTATGTGTCATCCAACGCCCTAGACAACCCTATTTTCAAGAAAGATATAATAAATTTTGATATTAAATTGTATTCGTACTAGTAAATAATGTAAGCATCTAGTTTGTCTTGTACCTTAAACCATTTCCATCGGGATTCGTGGAATCCTCGTGCACGGGAGTGGGCGTAACTAAAAATAGGTTGTGAAGTTTTAAAATTGCCTTAAGAACAAGGTGAACATTATACGATCATCGTCTGCCTAGACCTCTCAAATTCAAATTTGACTAAAGAATTTTTGGTGATGAGCCAAAATAAATAAGAAGATTGAAACATGTTCTTCGACGCATAAATACTTATGGTCCACTAAACCTCGCAATTGCCTCAATAAAAATAAAGATGTGCAAAAGTGTTTCGGTTCATTCGCAAATTTGCAACACATTCAGAATCACGTAGTGAATACAACCTGTATAAACGACTAATTTGATGAGGAATTTTATCTATCATAGTATATTGGTGAACATTATCAACACGTCTTCTAACCCTCCTATTCTCTTCATTAAGCACACAATGTGTTATAATTCGAATAATGGTTGATCGGAGTAACATCTCTTCTAGTAAAAAAATACCAAAACACGTTTTCATTGCTTTCGACAACGTAGGCATTGTTATCTGTGAGTGTCAATGAAAACTTCATAAATTCAAGCACACGGTTGGCACCAAAATTCACATATATAATGTCATCGTAATGATGTACTACATGAAGAATAAGCACATACACACCGCATATATGACCATTACAACAAAATTACTTCATCTAGTAAATGCATGAGGTTTCAAAGGACACAACCGAATATAATCAAATTTTAATATTTTAATGTTATATAATTCCCAGATCGATTAAGCCATGCATTTGAGCAACACCGTAAACAGAGACAATATTCAAAATTTTAGAGAAACAAGAAATGCCTCATTTACAAAGCCGCATACATGACCATTAGGTCCATTACAACCAAATTACTTCATCCACAAATTAACGGAGGTATAAAAGAACACAACCCTATATAATCAAAACAAATGCTTCAATAAATCGATAATTTCCAGGTAGAGTGAACTACCGATTTGACCAACAAAATTCACAGATACACAATGCATTGAACTTTTTAAAAATAGGACAAATCAGTGGCTGCTGGGTAATATTTCGTTGGAGAAATGATGAACCACCACGTAAAAATTAAAACAAAAGTGGTATGGAAAAAACCCACATCCAAAAACAATAAATAATCGCCATATATTATACATCGGCCATGGTAAACGCAGTTGATCGTCAAAGATTTGGATTAATTACGAAAACAAACTAACCTTCATAGATGACTTTCGTGTGCACCCGATTCAACCCAACCGTTGTTGCCTACACCCTTGTGCGGTAGATTCAGGTCGACGATGGAGGATGAAAGATGGAACAAATACGTGAGCGACGAGGGAGACTAGGATTTTCAATTGTGAGATCGTAGGGGTGCTAATTTGAAATTTTGAGAATGGAGGGTATTATCGATCTTTGGCTTTTATGTTTTTCTATCGCAATGCTGCCGTGAAAATATATCGGAGGGTGGGTACCCGATGGGGTTTATTAAAAGAAACAGTGATTCTCATTAAAACGTTGAAAGGGCTGAACGAATTCACGGGCCATCCAGTAAACTTTTTGTGTTCTACCAAACACAAGAATACCCCTCAAACGCTTTTTTCGTGCCCATTTTCACGGCTACCAAACGGGGCCTAAGTTGATAAGTGAATTCATAATTTTTACCCTCAGCACCGATCGTACATAAATAATACACGGAAAAGGACGATTATTGCCACCCTCCGATGAAGCTCTCCACTCTTCATCGTGTTCCTCCCACGCTCCACCCTTTTCCCACGTTCCATTCTTCTTTCTCCGGAATAACCGCTTCTAGATCCTTCTCAATACCCTTTATCGGCTCTGTTTGACCAAGTCTTAGTTTACTTATTAGCTTATCCTTATTTTGTGGGTTTATTGTTAATGTCAAGACCTCTTTCGGAAATTATTTCAACCGCCCGCTTTATTCCAGCGTATCTCGAACCCATACCGAGATTTTGGGCTTAATTGTATCTTTTCCTCTTGTGGGCCTCTCATTGGACTTTCGCTACTCTCCGGCCCTTTAACCTCATCCGGGCCGGGTTCGGCCCAAACCATATTTACACCACATAAAAAGATTTAGGAATTTAAAAATAGGGAAGAAAATATATTTTCTAGTGAGAAAAATTAGATATTTATATCTCATGGAAAACTCAAGATTTGATTTTAAGTAAAAGATTCTTTTTTAGAAAATAATGAAATTGAAAGATATTATTTATTAAAACTTGCAAGATATAAAAATATTTAATTTTAATAAAACTCGATATTTTGAAATTAATAAAGATAATAAATAATACTGGAAAATTTTGGGGTATTACACTAGTATATAAATATTTTTTTAATTTATGTTAAAATAGATTAAATGTTAATATATAGTTGAATATTTATTCTCAAAATTTCTAAGCAACCTATTTGTCAAACTTTAGGTTCGGTGAGAAGAAGCTTCTCTCTCTAGACTACTTAGTGCGTCAAGACTCTGTCTTAATTTAGTATTACTACTTTTTTGTAACTTTTAAATTATTTATTACTTCACATTATTTTGTATCCGATATTTTTTGTATACTATGATTAAATTAATGTGTTAAATTTTTATTCTTAGCCCCTCCAAAAAAAAAAAAATCACTCTAACTTTTTATGTATTGATAAATATTAATTGATGATAATTTATTGGAAATCTCCTATTTAATTTATTTACAAAAAAAAAAAAAAAAAAGCACGAAAATGGAGTATTATTTCACATTCAGTCTATTTTAAAAATAAAAATACTAATAATTAAAAGTACAAACATTCAGTATTCAAATTAATAAAAAAGTTTATTAACCAAAAAAATTAATAAACAATAGAAACAAGGGGAACTCTTGTGTGAGACCGTCTCATGCATAAGACGGAGTCACTTTTTAATAAATTATTATCACTTTTTCATAAATTGTAATCACTTGTAAATAAATTGTTAACACTTTTCAATTTGTTAATTTATATCACTTTTGAAAAATTAATAACAATTTATTAAAAAGTGATTAAGTCTCATGAATAAGCACCGTCTCATACAAATTTTTGCCTAGAAACAAATATACAACAATCACTCCAAAACAAAACTTAACCATATCATTAAAGAATATTTTAACTACTTTGATAACACTGATTCTTCATAAGTCATAACTATTTTAATCAATTAAAATATATATATATATATATATATATATATATATATATATATATATATATATCTTACGCACAATTATAACCTCTCGGCCGCTACAAACTTCTCCAGCTACAAGCTCCTCCCACGACAAGCTCCAAGAATTCTCTATCAACATAATTAGAAAATAAAATCACATAATATAAATAAAGAATATGTAGTATTTTTCTAAACAAAAATAGAATAAAATATACAGTAATTTGGTATGGGTTCATGAGGTAGATATAGCCGCCTCCAACATTGTAAATAAGAGAGATATAAACACTTCAATACTACAAATGGGGGAGACCTCCTTCAACATTGGAACTGAGGGAGATATATATATACATATACACTGCAAATGAGGGTGATGATATGGGTGCAAATGAGGGAGAGTGGAAACGCATATATTAATTGGGAGAGAAAATTAAATGGGGGAGACGCAAATAATGGGGGAGGAAAATTATCATAGTTTGTTAGCATTGTATATAAAATAGCTAATTCATTGTATTAGAGCACTTACTTGAATAATACACCAAAATTCTCCAAATTGATTCTCTCCCTTCTTTCTCTAATGGCGAACTGCTAAATGATATAAGTGGAAGAAGCATTTAGGTAGTGTTTGCAAACCAAAAACTTGCTTAAAATCACTTATTTTTAGTGTGTTTGCAAACTCAAGAAACTAATTAAATTAAGCACTAAAAAGTAGTATTTTTAAAGTTGTATCATAGGTGATTCTATCTACTTATATCTGATTCTTTTTATTTTATTATATATTTTTACAATTTTGCCCTCACTAATATCACAATATTCCAAGTTACCCATTACTTATCCAAATCAATCAAAAGAAATTTGAGAAATATCATCGTTCTCGAATGAAAGAGCCCTAACACGCAGTCACTCTCTCCCTCCTCCCCCAACGTGAAGAACGTGCGAAAAGATCTTACCTCGCATTTGAAGAATGTAGTTCGTGATGAACCCCCTTTTTAAAAATCGAGACAAGGTAATTTTTTAAGCATAAGAGTTGCTCCTAATAATTTTAACATTGTTCTTTATCTTCTCAAACGAATTTGAGATTTCCGAGTTATGCAAATTCTTCACATATTTAACAATGACATGAATCATATTATGTAATGTAAATATATATTTGCACAAGTATTTGCACATATATGAGGAACGAAACCCTCTTATATAAATTGTACCCTATTTTTTGTCGTGTTCTCGCTGTCACCGAACAAGAAGCCCTTGTTTTCTTTTAGCGTGAAGAGGGTAGAAAGGTGGAATAGGTCTTCTCCATGTGTATTGTTTAATTTTAATAATTTTAATGAAAGTATAAAATATTATAGGGATATTTTTGTAAAGTTATATGATAGTGATTTATTTTTTCAAACACTCCAACTTAAATGAAATTGATTAAAAGTACTTTGTATTAAAACACTACCCACTTTTTTAAACTACAATAATCAATTTTAATCACTTTTAAAATAGCACAATTGTTTGCAAACACACACTTAATTAAGGTAGTTGTGGGATTTGAAATTTATTCTCGCTAAGGATGTATGGATACAAAGTGTCAATGCTTTGGGAATGAAAGAAGTCTCGCTTTTGTAGAACACGCGTTTTGAAGACTTGTCTTTAGTAAGCGTAATCCGCCATGTCAAGAGGTGTCGTCACCAGCAGAATCGCGGTTCAAATCCGCGTTTATGCTATACAAAATTTATTTATTTTGAAAACATTAAAATAGTATTTGGATCCGCGTTCGCCGTTGACTTTTAATAGGAATCGCATGTTTGAAGCACGTCTATGCTTAAATCCATAATACTTCTATATACCACTATATATTCATATAAAGATTTGAAAATCACAATATTTAAAAAAATTTCCTGCAATTTGATTAAGGAACTAGAAAATTAATATTTTCTTCGATTTCATCCTAATTTATCTCATAATATTTAATGTTTCTCTTAATTGGCCGTAAAAACAAGATGATGTCATATTTACCAACATAATTATCAATGATTATTAAATTATTATAAAATATGATAGCATAGGATTGAATGTCAAGTTTGTAAATTTATATGGGATGACCCATTCAACAATACAATGGCGGTAATGGAAATTTGTTACTAAGGTTCCGAATCGGTCTATGATCGGGACGGCGCCGACAACCGCCGCCACGGCGGATCATTCTTCACACATGGATCACCAATTTGAATCACTTTCTAAAAATTATATGCCGCTATCACAGACGTTCTCACCATACACATGCAAATCCTACTCCCTACTATCTTACGAACAACTCAAACTTCAAGGCCGACTCAGCTTCGCCACCGCACTTGTATACAGCCCGACCGAGATTGCGGCACTAGATAATTTGGATGATACTAGGAACACACAAGATGCTCTGTTGTAAACCCTACAAACCCTAATTATGAAATTAACATGCCCGATGAAGACAACCAAAAGAATGCTACAGAAAGCGTGAGATATCTTTCCGCAGGCTTTAATTGATCATGAGATTCGAGAGTTACCTATTGCTCGTAACTACAATGATACGCCGACATGCGTCCTCAACGCAATGGGGAATTTATTTCGTAAAGGTCGACGATGCATTGGTACGGGAGAGGGCTTCTCGATTGCAAGCAACCCTCATTGGTAAGCTTTCTGTCTCAGATGACACACCTATTCTTTAGATGATTTAATGGCAAGATTAGGGAAAGTATGGAATATTTTTGGAAATTGACATCTGGTTCCTCCGGGGCGAGGGTATTTTAACGTGCAATTCCCATCTTTGGAGGACAAAAACAGAATACTGGAGCAAAGAAATTGGATCTTAAGGCCGGGGTATTTTCCGCGTTCAATGTCGGGCGCGGCTTTAATCCATACAAAGCTAACACCAGCTTAGCGCAAGTTTGGGTGAGGATTTATGAAATTCCAATGGAATATTTTAAGCCGAAGATCATACATGCTTTGGCCTCTCGCTCTAGGGATGGTTATTAAGATTGATGAACGCACGAGACAAGGTTCGATGTGCCATTATGTGCGAAGTTTTGATTGATATAGACATGATAAAGGTTGCGAGGATTATGTCATATTTGAATCCGAAGGGCAGGTTATATTTGCATCTCTCAAATACGAACAATTACCTTCGTTGTGTAGTCATTGGGGCA
This sequence comes from Paraleonurus japonicus, assembly GCA_030762865.1. Taxonomy (NCBI): domain Eukaryota; kingdom Viridiplantae; phylum Streptophyta; class Magnoliopsida; order Lamiales; family Lamiaceae; genus Paraleonurus; species Paraleonurus japonicus. The sequence goes on from CM061058.1 coordinate 8,057,540, forward strand.
TTATTGGACATGCGGTTGACAAGCTGTCGCTCGGTTAAAGGTCGTATTTTGACCGAAGGGGCTCAATTGCAAGGCCACCAAAGAAGGTTCAGCCAAAGGAAGGAGAGTGGGTTAGGAAAGGAGGGGCCGAGGCTCCGGTGAAGACCTAGGCACTAAAGAGACAACACACGCAAATTAAAACACTCGTCAAGTCTCGCCAAGTAATGGGATTGCGGTGTAAGCAGAGGAGGGCAAAGAGTTGGGGAATGTTTTGCGAGATGGACACTAATGATAATGAAGTTCGAGTGGAAACCATTGGATATATTGATCGGGTTGCGAAGAAGGATTAATTATGGAAAGTTGGATCCATTGCCGGTGGATTTTTTTGGAAATGAGGAAGCAAGGCTTTCTTCCAACGGTTTTGTTGTGCTCGAGGGTTTGGAGGAAGATGGGGTTGGCTCGTGGGATAAGGATGTGGAAGTTTTTTCGTGGAGACCAACGACCAAGCCGCGGTTGACAAAATGGGGAGGCGGGTACTTCCATTGGTTCATCTTCGAACTCGGCACCACTTGTTCATGCCTCTAAAGCTACTAAAGGAAAAAAATCGTGCTAAAAAGCTGTTTCTCGGGAATATAACTTACGAAACAAATCTAGTCAAAGCGGAGTGGGACTTCGCCTCCCGATGATTGCAGCCTACGTGATTACCTCAAATGCCGATACAACCGCACTTAAATCAATGCGAGACGTGACTTCTATGTGTTGAACAGATATGTGTGATGATTATTCACCATAGCGGTAGGAATGGTGACATAATGTAATGGATTTAACAACATATGATAGGCTTATAGAATCTACTTTGATTTTGCATAGAGTTTCTTCTCTTTCTTTATTTAGGGAATAAATTTTTACCCCTATTGGATTTTTTTGGGGTCCCGCCTCAGATCGACATGTGATCTAATGGTTTTTATTTATTTATTTTTTTATATAATACTCCCCGTCCCATACTCGTTGTGATATTTTCTGCTTGACACTAGTTTTAATGTAAGAGTTGTTCAATAATATAAGCTACTTTTTTATGGCGGTAGGGTAGTCTTTTCAACTTTAATAAGAGAGTTGTTTAATAGTATTAAATTGTGTTAGTGTGGAAAAAGTAGTGGCATATGGTGTAATATTGTAGTGTTTGAAGGGGTAGATAAAAGTGAAAAATTGTTTTATTACCATTTAAGAAAATGATGCAACAAGTACGGGACATACTTTTTGGCAAATGTCACAACGAGTATGGGACGGAGGGAGTAACTAATTAAAAGTTTGTAAATTTGTAAAAATCTGTATTTTTAAAAATATATTCCCTCTATCCCGCATTACTTTCACATTTTTCTTTTTCATCCGTCCCACAATTACTTTCACAAATTTTTAAAATGAAAATATCCTCCATAAACTACACCCTTACAATACCATTAAAATTTCAAAATATCACTCTTAATTTATTCTACATTATATTTTCTCCTACACTTTATTTCATTCAACCACCCAAAATACCCTTATACATTATTCTCTCTCCCGCACCGATTTGAATTTTCTTAAAAGAGTTTCACTTCATATGTGAAGGTAATTTGGACGAATGGAGTACTATATAAGAATAATTCAAGAGTATTAATTTTTTTTTCAAAAAAGTAATTATTTGAGAATATGTAAAATCTGTATTTTAAAAATATAGATGATACTACGTATTACGCCGAATGTTTGTAAAATTAAATTTATAATATATATATATATATATATATATATATATATATATATATATATATATATATTATAAATATCTATTTTCCAATTACATTAAATTTATAAATTATTTAAATAAAAAAATGTAGTTTATTGTACATCAAACAAATTAGTTAAATAAAAATATGTAGATACACATTTTATCTAAAAATATATAAGTGGTTATTAGCATTTTAGGATTTAAAAATATATAAAAAGTTTAAATTATTAGATTTATAATTAATTTAAATCATTGTGGTGATTTTAGGGATTTATTAATTTATAAATATTTTCAGATTAATAATCTTTCCATCTTTTCTTTAAATAAAATTTTATATTTTATATATTTTTAAAAAAATTAATTAAATATAAAAGGAATTATTTCAAATGAGAGAAAAAGGAATAATACGCAATGTTTGTAAAATTAAATTTATAAAATATATATTATAAATATCTATTTTCCAATTACATTAAATTTATAAATTATTTAAATAAAAATATAGTTTATAATTGTACATCAACAAATTCTTTAAATTAAAATAAGTAGATACACATTTTATCTAAAAATATATAAGTGGTTATTAGCATTTTAGGATTAAAAAATATTAAAAAAGTTTAAATTATTAGATTTATAATTAATAGAAATCAGTGTGGTGATTTTAGGGATTTATTAATTTATAAATATTTTCAGATTAATCAATCTTTCAATCTTTTCTTTAAATAAAATTTTAATTTTTTTTTAAAAAAATTAATTATTTGAGTATTAAAGAAATTATTTCAAATGATGAGAGGAAAAGGAATAATACGCAATGTTTTTGTAAAATTAAATTTATAAAATATATATATTAAAAATATCTATTTTCCAATTACATTAAGGGCCCGCTTGGTTGAGGGTATTAGAAGTAGGTAATGGAAATGACTCATTAATTATTCCCATTGATGATGCTTGGTAATATTTACAATTTGAAATTGATTTAAAAATAAAATAATCACTAATTTATTTTGGTTACATAATTTCTCTCTTATAATCAATCATTTAACAATCATTCATTTTTCCTCCGCCTCAACTTTTTCTCGCTCAAATTTTTTCGTGCTCAACTTTGTTTCCAAAATTCATCAATAATGAATGAATAACTAGTCATTCTCATTACCTAATTCAAATACCCCAACCAAGCGGCCCTTAAATTATTTAAATAAAAAAATGTAGTTTATTGTACATCAACTAATTATTTAAATAAAAATATGTAGATACACATTTTATCTAAAAATACATAAGTTGTTATTGGCTTTTAGGATTAAAAATATAAAAAAAGTTTAAATTATTAGATTTATTATTAATAGAAACCATTGTGGTGATTTTAGGGTATTTATTAATTTATTAAAATATTTTCAGATTAATCAATCTTTTCATCTTTTCTTTAAAATAAAATTTTATATATTTTTTAAAAGAAATAATAATTATTTGAGTATTAAAGAAACTAGTAATTTCTCTCGTGCGATGCACCGATTGAATATTATAAATTTTAAATATGTAATTAAAATATAAATTTAATTTATTAAATTTTTTACTATTATTTTTATTAATATATAAATTATGTTGTTTACCCATGAATATATTACAACTATTTAATTAATTCTATAATTTTTAATACTTTCTAATCTCATTACAAATATTAATATTCAACAAAATTTATATAATATAAAAATTAAATTATTTAAATTCAACTCATATAATTAAATCTTAAATAAAATTATTTAAATTCAATTCATATAATTAAATCTAAAATAATACTTTCTAATCTCATTACAAATATAATATTCAACAAAATTTATATAATCTAAAAATTAAATTATTTAAATTCAACTCATATAATTAAATCTTAAATAAAATTATTTAAATTCAATTCATATAATTAAATCTTAAATAAAAATAATAAAATAAATATTTTAGATCTAAATTTATTTTTATATGTACAATACTTATGTTAATTTATTTTTGAAAATGATGAAGGCACAAAATTGCTCTCGTTGAGAGTCGAACTCAAGACCTCCCGCTTACTAAACGGGTGCTCTAACCAACTGAGCTACGAGAGCTGACTATTAAAGCTGCATAATGAGACTATACATATTTGAGAATTTAATGAAACATTCCGTGACCTGTTCACCGTGAAATTATTATGATACTATTATTATTTTTGAATAGAAATATGATCATTTTTGTGCTAAATTGTATACCACTTTTTAAAAAAGATGTATCACTTTAAAACAAAAATTTAAAAAGTGGTACACTTCACATTAAATAAATTGCATTTTAAAAATAAAATACATGTAAACTGTCATTTTAAGATAAAATTAAAAAATAATACACGTTACATCGAAAGTGATAACATCTTATTAAATAGTTTTAATATTATCATGGTGGAACAGACTCACACAAATTTTAGTCAAAAAGTTTACTTTGGAGATATAGGATACCAATAATAAAATATAAATAATACCTTACCATAAAAATGATATTTTTTTCTTAGCAAGATCATGAGAAATAAACTTTAGAGTTGATTATGTATGAAACAGCTTTTATTGTGAAATTAGTTTACAATTAATAATTTATAATAAAATAACTAATATTTTTAATAATATCATTTAATAAAACCAAGGTTGTAAAAGTCGGAAATCGGTAATCCGGCGTTTTGAGGTCGCCTAGATTTATTTTTAAATTTTTATTAAAAATTAAATAAAATCGGCCGCCTAGACGACACCTGGCCACGAAAACGCCCTAACCGCCTAGGACGCGCCTGGCCATGAAAACGCCTAAAACGCGAAATTAGGCAAAATCGGATCGTAGGCCGATTTTTGCATCATTGAATAAAACAACTAATATCATTTATATTTAACATATTTTAATAAAATAATTAATAATCTTCAAATCAATTTAATGATAAAACTTGTTCAGGCATAGCTATATCTAAATTTTAATGTGTATATATAATTTGACGAGGCATTTTGATATGTTGTGTCATGAATATTTGATCAAATTAATAACATTAGTTTTAGTATTTTCACAATTTTAATTGGTTTTGGAAAAATAACTTTAACAACTATTTCTAATCAAACAAATAAGACTTGAATAATACTCTTTGTGAACTATGTGTATACGATGAACTTTACGAAATATTTTTGTAATTAAATTAAATGGTCTTGCGACTTGCTATTCCAAGTAATCCTTCAGGTTACTTGATGATGTTTCACTCTTTTTATTTTTTTAATTAGTATAGAACACGTGGGTTGCACGATTTGTGACTATAAAATGAATATCATATTAGTTTTTGTTAAAACTATCTCCATTGAAAAAAAATGTGTTCGTTTTATATTAAACGAAGTAGAAAGAGTTATTCTATGTACAACTTTTTATATTTCTCCTTTTACTACTATGAGTTCTTGATTTTTAGGATTCTTTTATATATATACTATGACCGTTATTTTCTTTTCTTTTGATGCTCGATGTATTTTTCTTTTCTTTGTTTTTTTCATTTTTAGTTAGGCGTAAAATTTTTACGTTTTAAATGTGAAAAACGTTTACATTGTCAGGTAAGTTAAGTTTGAAATGTATTATTTTTTTCTTCACTAACTAATGATCACAACATAAGAGATGAAGTAAATCTTTTCTTTGGAACATGAAAGAAAGTTCAGTTGTCTAATGAAGTAGGTGGGCATATATAGTTTTTTTTTTTTTTTATATATTTTATTCTTTACTTCCTGCGAGTTGTTGATTTATAATTTTTGGATGCTCAATGTGTGAACATTATTATTATTATTATTATTATTATTATTATTATTATTATTATTATTATTATTATTATTTTGCTTTTCAAACCACGTCCACATTGTTAAGTAAATCAAGTTTGAAACTTGAAAGGTATTATTTTTGTCTCTCTTGTTGATGGTCACAAGAGACCATCCATGTAAATTATCTTGTATATATGTAACCTGAAAAAAGTGATGAAGTCAGTGTTATTCTCCTTATAGAGAAGGTATGAGAAATTTTGTGATGATTTAGTAATATCAAAAGTGTATTATAAATACACGTACAATGAGAGATAAAAGATTACACACAACCGATGAAGGATACAATACTATTATTTACATAAGAGTAGAATTTATATTCTATGATATCCTAACACGCCCCCTCAAGATGGAGCACCGGAGGTGAGGCCAATCTTGTCCATAAGCGCTTTAATCGAGTACGAGGAAGTGGTTTGGTGAGAGCATCAGCTAGTTGGTCACAGAGGCAACATGAGAAACACGTAGGCTGGGATGATTTAACCAAATCTTGAACAAAGTGAAAATCAATGGCAATGTGTTTCATCCGGGAATGGAAGACGGGGTTAGAGCAAAGATAAGTTGCACCAATATTATCACAAGAAATAACGGGTGTTGAGGAGGGAGCCACCCCAAGTTCGGAGAGAATGGAACGTACCCACCGAAGCTCACTGCCGCAGAGGCAATGGAACGATACTGCCTTACGTGGAGGAACGAGCAACAAACCGTTGTTTTCGAGAGGACCAAGAGATGGGATTCGATCCAAGGAACACAATGTAGGCATTAGTCGAAGTTCGGTCATCACCGTTGCCGGCCCGGCATCGTTGAAGCAATGAAGAGATAGTGGAGAGTTTGATCAAAGAGTAATACCAAAATCCCGAGTACCGCTTAGATAACGAAGAAGACGCTTCACCGCACCCCAATGACACTCTGTTGGCGCATGCATGAACCGAGATAGTTTGTTGACCGCAAAGGCAATATCGGGCGTGTAAATTGCGGATCTTGAAAGGCTGCCAAGAACTGACGATATAAAGAGGCGCCACCGGCGATGTGCCATCATGCAAAGTAAGTGGTCGACCGTAGCTAGAGGAGTCTCGAACGAGGCTTGGCAGAGAGCATGTTATGACGAGCTAGAAGGTCAATGATATATTTCCGTTGCGATAAGAAACAAGCGATTCCCCCCGAAGGACCTCAATGCCAAGAAAATATGATAGATGACCTAAATCTTTAATGGAAAAGCGAGACCCAAGGGCGGTGATGACCCGAGTGAGAAATTTAGTATCATTACCCGTGAGAATCGAGTCATCAACATAGACGAGAAAGTAGGCGGTGATGTCTCCGCCTTGTTGTACACAAACAAAGATTCATCGGACTTGGTATTAGAGAAGCCAATAGATGATAAAAAGTCTCAAGTGCGTTATACCAAGTTCGGGTTGCTTGTTTCAAACCATAGATGGACTTTTGCAATTTGCGAGACATACCGAGGAAAATTTGTGTCACGTAATCCAGGTAGTTGAGACATATAGACTTCATCGAAAGTGTACCATGAAGGAAGGCATTATTGACGTCGAATCGATTTAAGAGGCCAACCACGGGTAATGGCAAGACCGAGAACAAGCCTCGACAGTGGCATGTTTAATGACCTGGACTATAAGTTTCAGTGAAATCAATGCCAGACGCCCGATGAAAGCCCTTAGCAACTAGACGAGCCTTAAACTTGTCAATAAAACCATTTGGATTCCGCTTAATCCGAAAAACCCATTTGCAGCCCACAACATTCTCGAGATGGGTTAGGGGGAACCAAGTCCCATGTTCCATTTTTCAACAAGGCATTAAATTCCACAGACATCGCCTCACGCCACCGAGGATCCGATAAAGCATGAGAAAGCAGTAGGTTCAATATCGATCCAAGAGAAACAAGAAGAGAGTACCTCGGATTAGGTTTATGGATGTTATTCATTGAGCGGGTAGTCATCGGATGATGAGCACTGGAGGTGGCATAGCGGTGACGGAATCGAAGACGGGGGTCGGAGTAGCGGAGCAGGCGACGTGTGAGTAACCGGAGGAGGAGTAGGAATTGTAGTCATATAAGATATATCAGTGTGGACACCGGTGGAACGAGAGATTTAAGAGAGGCGAAGGGAAATTAATTTTCTACAAACTCGACATGATGAGAGGTGTAAAGCTTATTACAAGACAGATCAAGACATAGATAGGCGCTTTGAGTGAGGGAGTAGCCCACAAAGACACAGGAAGAGACTGATTTTCCAACTTGTGACTGGAATATGGTCGAAGCCAAGGATAATAAATGATAACCAAACACACGAAGCTTAAGAATGTTTGGAGGATGTTTTAGAAGAGTCTTGAAGGAAGAAACAAGTGATAGGTCTAGTTTGGGAAGACGATTTATGATATACGTGGCAGCGGACATGGCATAGGGCCAATAAGTGAGGGGCATGGAAGCCTGATGAAGGAGGGCAAGACCAAGATCAACGATATGACGATGCCGCCGTTCAAAGGCACCATTATGTTCGGGGAGTATGAGGGGAGTTGTGAGATGTGTGATGCCATGAGAGGCAAGGAATGGACGAAGAACGATATATTCACCACCATTATCGATTAAAGAGTAACAATGCTAGACGCAAAGAACTTTTCAACCAAAGATTTAAACACGGTGAATGTGGAAAATACATCAGACTTGCGTTAGAGAGGATAAAGCCAAACATATTTGCTAAAGTGATCAACAAAAATAACATAGTATTTATAGCCATCAATAGATAAAACAGGAGAAGTCCAAACATCCTGAATAAACAACTTCAAGAGAACGAGAGGAAATGATACTAGAATCCGCAAAAGGTAACTTGTGACTCTTAATGCATTTACAAGAATCACATACAAACTCAGAACATTTATAAAACGATAAACTATGACTAGATAAAATAGAGTTTAATATTTTGGCAGAGGGATGGCCTAAACGAGCATGCCAAATGGGAAGAGACTGCCTAACCGAAGAAAAAGCAGAGGGACCCAACGGTGCGCACACAGACGCCGGCCAAACATACAAGCCATTAACCCGAGGACCGCGAAGTAGCGTTTCCCCGTGCAAGAATCCGTCACCTGAAAATCAAAGGCAGAGAACACCACAGAAACATTATTCACACGACATAAGCTTGAAACGGATATGAGATTTTTCGCCATTGTTGGAGCCACAAGTACATCCGTAAAAATAAGAGATGGCATATCAGAGAATGAGAAAGAGCCAGAGTGAGTGATACGTATACCATTACCATTACCAATGATGACTTCATCTGTACCACCATACGGACTATGCAGAGAAAGGTTTGCAAGATCAGAGGTAATATGATGTGAAGCACAGGAGTCAAGAATCCACTCAGATGCTACTGGGGCAGCTGTAGCTGTGTGAGCAATTAGCGAGACATATGAAGGGCGTGGCTGAGACTGTCGAGCAGGTTGTGGAGTGTAGGAATAGTCCGGGCATCGTTTTGCTGAGTGACCGGTGATGCCGCAAAGCTGGCAACGGCCCAAGTAAGGGCGTGGACCATTTTGAAGTTGAGTCGTGGCAGAAGCAGAATGTTGTGGAGGCTGTGGAGAAGTCCCAGGTTTCTGCCACGAAGGTGCCGACGAGTGGCCACGAGATTTGGGTTTCGTAGTGTGGAAGGCAGTTACTGGCGTGGAAGAAACAGGTGTAGATGAGCGAAGAGCCAGTTGTGATTCAGTGCTTAGGAGCTTTTCATGAAGTTCATCGAATGAAATAGCAGTGTCCCTAGCCTGAATTGCATGCGACAACTCCTTATAAGAATCATCGAGTCCATTTAGTATTTTGAGAGTGAGATCTTTCGGATCAACCACAGAACCAAGAAGAGCTAACTCATCAACAACACCCTTAATTTCCATCATGAATTCAGTAATTGATTTTGCACCTTTTGACGGGCTATGAAGCTTGTTTTTCAAGGCCATAATTCGGCCACGAGTGGGATTCCCATAGATGGTGGCCAAAGTTTGCCACGCATCACGAGAAGTGTTAGACGATGCAATGAATGGTATCAAGGTAGGGGTGAGAGATCCAATGATAGCAGAGAGTATCAATTGGTCTTGGCGAACCCATTTCGCGTGGTCCGGGTTCGGAGTTGTGACGGCGTTAGTGGTCACCGAGGCAGTGGGACAGGGACGACTACCGTCAAGAAAGCCAAAGAGATCGTATCCGGAGAGTAAGGTCCGGAATTGAAAACTCCAGGCAGTGTAGTTGGTCGAATTCAATTTCAATGGGGCTTGCGCATTGACGTTGAACGCAATGAAAGGAGACGCAGCCGTATTTCCAAAGTTGGCAGTGGGAATGTTATCCAAGTTTGACATGGTGTGAAGACTGATGGCGTGATTGAATTGGTAAATGGGAAAAAGGAGGTTTTCCAAAAAATAGGAACTAAAAAAGGAAGAGAAAATTAGAGGGTGGTTAAGAAGATTCCTGATTATGTGGGAATTCTTAGGAGATAAGGTAAATATTGGATTTACCAAATCTAATTTTTGAACGTGAGGATCAAAAGGAAAAAAAAGGCGTTAGCCTGATATGGCTCTGATACCATATAGAGAAGGTATGGGAAATTTTGTGATGATTAAAGTGTATTATAAATACACGTACAATGAGAGATAAAAGATTACACACAATCGATGTGGGATACAATACTATTATTTACAAAAGAGTAGAATTTATATTCTATGATATCCTAACACTCCTGCGTTGGTGTTGGTTAAGATTTTCGTTTCAAAGACATGACAACCAACTTTGTCATAATTAGTTCTAATGTTGTTAATAATTGAACAGTGGTCCATATTTCGCAAAAATATAATACTTTAAAAAAAGTTATTGTAAGTTAGATTTTATAATAATTATGAATGATTTACAAAATCATGTTTCAGGATATTACATAATTATAATTAAAGAGTTACTAAATTTAATTCTGCAATGTATATCTAATGAGTTATTCTTTTGTTATTTTTTTAGTTTTATCTCTTCCCAAAAATATTTTGTTCTCCTTCTCGAAAAATAAATGTGAACATTTAATCATTTTTTCCGCATACGATTAAATTCTTCTTTTCTATTCCTTGAACTATGTCTTTCCTATCAATTTCATTTGTTTTATTATATTACTTTTTGTATATTTGTAAGTTAAAACATTAGTTTAAACATTGTTCATCTGATTCACTCAATTTTTATAATTAAAATAGTAATAAAGGCATGCAACAAAGATTTTAAAATAAAATTTTAATTTTTGTAATCGTTCAAATAAATAAATAAATAATTTTTTATCGGACAAATGGTGACTCGAACTTATGATCTTTTGGTCATAGGTAGTGGAACTCTAACCACTTGAGTTATACCACTTTAATTCGTCAATAAATAAAATTTATCTTTCACTTTTTAATTTATAGTATCATAATTTTTATTAACATTTGAAGATCAAAGCACACATATTTTTACTCTAAAAAAATGTGCACACATATTTTTATTTATATATTATTATTAACTATTAATTTATATTTTTGCGTATTTATAATATATATATTTTAGTATTTTTAATCATTAAATATATAATACTCCCTCCGCCCCAAATTAACCTGCATTATTTGGTGGTCACACAAAATAAAAAGCGGAGTAATTAATGGTTGGATTTTGGGAGGTAATTTTGTAAATATCTATGTATAAAGTAAGAAATGATGTGTAAAATTGTGAATAATGTGAAATTATAGTTTATGGTGAATTTTCTATTTTTGGGATGTGAAAATTATTTTGAAACGTACAAATTAAAAAAAAATATGCAAGTTATAATGCGACAGAGGAATTATATCATTAATATTGGCTTTTTTAGACGTATAAAACATGAGCTTGGGCTTGATGAGATAAGGACTAATATTTAAATATTAAAAGATTTAGGAATTCAAAAATAATAGTGAAGAAAATATATTTTTTTGTGATTAAAGATTTGACCGTCTAATTCAAAAATTATGTAGGAGTGAGAAATATATTTTTGTTGTGAAAAAAATAGGCAATCTTAAGTCTACCAAATCTCACACTCAAAAGATAAGATTATTAATTAAAAATTCAAATTTTTAAAAGAAAAAGAAGAATAAAAATCGGTACTTTAAAAAAAATAGGAGATTGGTTTCCTTGTTGAGAAAATTATGCTATTGATAAGTATGTGTGTGGATTCTTATCAATACAATATATATATATATATATATATATATATATATATTATTAATTTTTAAAATCTTAAAATAACTAAGTTGAAAATTTTAAGGGTGTTACATAAAATATTGAATTTCTATATTGCCATCATTGACTCATATATTTCAAGAATAAATACTTTTGTAAAATGATGAATTGAAGATTATATTATATGCAATTCTTTGCCGAAAAGGCAACACCAATAATATGACAAACGAATATTTGTCATTATTTAAGAAGCGCGGAACCAATATTATTAAGAAAATTAATGGGCTGAGATTGGGTTTGATCTTATTTAAAAGAGTCGGTGTATTCTCACACATTTTTTTCGAGTACACACAAAAACTAAGTACGCATTACCTAAATATCCGAGTACGCATACCCGAAAATTTCACAATACCCCGTTGCTTACACACAAAGTTCGACAATTTTTTTCGCATTATTGTATGTTGTTCGAAGAAACAAATCCCACATTGCTAAGTACACACACTTTGGGCTCTGTTATAAGTACACACACATGTGTTTGACATAATTTTTCGCATATTTACACAGTGTGCAATAAATTTATTTGCACTTTAACGTATTGTGTGGAAAAAATTTCGCACATTGGTGTGTACTTAGATTTTCAAAATTTTAAAATTATAAGGAAGGGTACTTTAGTCATTATACAATAGATTTTGTTTAAAATAGATTTAAAGTGTGTGTACTTAGAATTTTTGTGTGTGAAAATAACTCGATCCTATTTAAATTAAAAATAGACCCATCTCACAAAATACTATCCGTGAAATGGTCTCATGTAAACACAAATTTCATATTTAATAATTAAATAAATAAAAATAAATTATAAAGATGATTTCTTGAATCAAATGAGAGTACAACATCTAATGACTTTTTCTGCTTTCTCTTTTCGATCTTGACTTTGATTTTTTCTAATTTAATTAGGAGTTGAATGTCTTTGTCAAATCTTGTCTAACTTGAAATCAAAACTTTATAATGTTAATCCAAGGGTTAGACACCTTACTTTGTATTAAATGTCGCTTTTGATGAACTTTGGGGATGAACACCGTTGAACTTTAAAGAAAACTGCACGGTGAATCCACGAAAAACTTAGATTTTGAGGAACGACGATCGGAGAGGCTTAACATAGTGATGTCGGATCGAACTTTATTTTTTACAAAGAACTTGAAGAACTTCGGTGGAGAAACACCGATCGGAGGGATTGAACATCTTGATCTCAAATCAAATGTCGTTCTTGATGAATAACTTGAAAAACTCATGTGAATATCTTTAAAAATTATACCTTTATATCAATGGACTCGGTCTCTAGGACTTATAAATCCAAAGGCATTCAATATTTTAGGTGTGTTTTATGACTAAAATGAAATCTTATAAGTGTAGAATCTTGGATATGATGAGTTTGTTTGAATGGAATAGAAAGATTAAAGATTTGTTGGGCTTCTATAATTTGATTTATCGCACCAGACTTCTTCATGGACTCCAAATATGTGAATAAAACCTGATTTGATTTGATAGGCTTTAGAGGTCTAATTTGATTTGTTGGACTTTATAGACACGAACGATTTAATTTACTCGGACTCTAGAGATCCGACTTGACTTATCGGACTTTAGGGACCTAATATGATGTGATAAGTTTTAGAAGTCCGACTTATCAATTATTTATCTATTTATTTTAAAAATTAGATTTATTTAAATTCTTATTAAATAAATAGTAAATTTAATTGCACAAAAATTTGTGTGAGATGGTCTCATACATGAGACGTGATATTTTTGTAAGTTTTTATAATACTTTAAAAATTTGAGTATTACAAAAATCTGCAAAAATATCACATTTTATGAATGAAATGGTCTCACATAAAACTTACTCATTTAATTGATATGTAAGACATAATTTTGACGTGTGCCGCTATTTGAATAGATACAATTTTAGTGGGCTTACAATAACCTCAATAGATAATTAGGGTATGTTCGTTTTGAGATTTAGGTGGGGAGTGAGTCATGACTGGAGTCATGAGATTTGAAATCTGGATTAATAGTAAAAGTGTGTATTTGGTTTGAGATTTTAGTAGGGTGAAATTTTACTTTTATGTCAAATTAATGTTTAAAAATGATTGATGTTGCATTATTATATTATATTATATTGAGTGAGAGAAAAGTATGAAGGAGAATTAGTGGATGAGAGTGAATAAAGTAATTTGCATTGGGAAGAGTAGTAATAGGTTTTATAGGTATTTTTAGGTGAGGATTGAGATTTGGATTTGTAAGTCCGATTTTAAATCTCTAACTAGTATGGGACGTGGTTCGCAAAGCCCTAAACCCATCCGTGTGAGTCTCAAAACAAACATACCCTTAGTGATTTCCTCCAAACTTGCATCAATCTTTGCCTATAAAAGAATATCTTAGATCCAAGGATGCAAATATCGCGAAATATCGCGGATATATCGCAAAAAATAAGTTTGGGATACGTATATTAGGGAAAATGTATTTTTTCCCGGATATCGTGAAAATATCGCAAAATATCGATATCGATATTGATATCGGTCAAGCTGTAGTGTAATTTTTTCGGATATCGTAAAAATATCGCACAATATCGCAATATCTGTAAAAATCGCAATTTTTTAAAATTATTTTTTGGTTTTTATTATTTTTATACATAAAATATATATTCTTATGGACATATCAATCAACTTTAATGTATAAGACTGCAAGATTCCCAACTTTAGTAAATAATTTTAATTTTTAATTATTATTTCATTTGAATTTCTTCTTTTAAATTTTTTTATATGATATATTGATCTATAAAAATAGTATAAATGCATATTTAAGGTATGAAATTGATACTCTCTTCATATCTTTAATTATATGACAAATTCTATTATGAGCAAGGGTTCATGATAAAACTTGATCCATTTTAAAGAGTGTCGGTTGTAATAAGCTGAAGAGTATTATTACCTGTATTACTAAAGGGTATCACCATGATAACTAAAGAGTATGTCCTATATTACTAAAGAGTATCACCGTTATAAATAAAGGGTAGTCATGATAATCGAAGAGTATTACCTATATTACTAAAGGGTTTTAGTTGGGATAACAACAAGATAAATTGATACATTCTTTTAATGCTTTGATCAAGTTTTACCATAAAATTTGGTTCACAAGAGACACATTCTAATCATATTAATTTTAATTATTTTCATTTTAAATTAAGATTATTTCAATTGTATTGAAGAAACTACTTGCATTACTAATTATATCATTTATTCAAATGGTATTTTTAAGAGGTGAAACCAATATTGTTTGGACAAAAATGACATTTCTACTACTATATTTGAACCTCATGGGCCTTTATTTTGATATTAATTGTATTTTATTATGTATATTTAATCATTTTGTATTGCATTATGTATTATGTTGTCAATTATTTTGCGTCGACAATATTTATATATTCTATTAATCATATGACTACTTTAAACATACAATTTTATTATAATTTTGAATAAAATATATGCATAATAACATGTTATAATAATTTCAAATATCTTGTTAAATTTCTAAATTTTGAATAAAATTTCCGTCATTTTTTTAATTTTTGCGATATCGATATATTCGTAAAATTAATCTTGCGATATCTATTGCGATAGCGATATTTTCATCCTTGCTCGAGACCTAATAATAAATTATTCAAACTAAAAATGAGATGAGATGCTATCAATAAATTGTTAAGTAAAACAATGAGGGCATGTTTGTTTTGATTGATTACTAAGATATAGTTTGTTTTTCATAAAATTCAAGTGTTTGTTATTGTTGATTTGTATTACCCATGGCCCGCAAAAACATGAAAGTCTAACAGAGTGAAAATTGATCCCTCCTTTTATGAGGTATTAAAATTATCATCCACTTATTACCAAGTTAATTAACAAAAATATCCCTTTTTATTTAAAAAATAATAAATAGGGGTATAATTGTAAATTTTTAATTTATCACATGAATTAAATCTCAATACAAACACTTAAAAATATTATGACTCATGTTAAACTATATTGTAATATATATTAATAAACATTTGATTTGTATGATTTAGTAAAACATAACACACATATAAAATTAAATGTATCACATGTTTCACTATCACTCAAAATTTAATATCTCAAAACAAACATTTAATATCTCAAAACAAACGGTCGTCATATGCGTTAGCCTACATTTTAATGTCCTTTACAAGGTCACTTAGTTGACATTAATCAAAGCTCACGTGCAAGAAGTTTTATATATTATTTTTAACAGGCCAGTGGTTTAGCAAATTTTTATATATTATTTTTTAACAGGCCAGTGGTTTAGCCGATTAAATTGATGACTGACCCATTTAGCCCCTCTCTTGGAAATCCAACCCACAACATATAGGCGTGAGCGTTTTACTTTAAGATAATAAAAAGACTTTTTTTTTTTTTTTTTTTTTTTTTACAATGGAAGAAATAGATACAACAAAGTAACAAGACGAAAAAATCGCTTATTTCTTAGGCTCGAGTAATCGCTCCAATTCAATCATGAGAAAGGAGGGACCGGTGCAATCCTTGCCCACCAATAAACCCGGTCTCCGTCCTCGGAAGAGAAAAATCCTTACATCTCGGCAATCTCAATTCAAAAGATCGAAGACAAAATAAAAGGCAAAGAACTACCAATGTACCTAATCCCTAGTTCGGGGACCCATAAACACACTCTAAACGAGAAGAGAGAAACTCCACAAGGACACAAACACCACTAAGGCGACGAAAACATTACGAAGGAGTAGAGAGACACACGGAGAGGATCTCCAAAAGGGAGAAAAAACCCAACTAAAAAAGAAGAAACTACAACAGAAAAAAACCAGAAAAAAACGAAAAACAGCCAAGGGGTTTAAGGGATTTAATTATCTTGTATTTTTGAAATTAAATGGGTCCGTGGACCCGGGCATTTAACATTACAATTCAAAATCATAATAGGGTGCATGCGCAGCCAAAGATTGCTATTTCTTCGTTTCAAAAAAAAAAAAAAGATTGCTATTTCTTTTTCTTTTTTGGTCTATACACGTGTGAACCCTCATTTTTATTCTTGATTTCATTGAAAGATCGACTAATCTCTCTCTCTATATATAATCATCATAGACTTTTTTTTGAAACAATATAATCATCATAGAATTGAAAATTCGAAACCAATCTGTAGACTTTATTGGATTCCTTAATTGGAAGTGAATTGGTCAATTTTTTTATAATAAATTAATATATCTATGTTAATATATTGTTCACACTTGGATGGTATGAATCCATAATATGGACTCCATTTGGCTTATAATAATAGGTTGATGCATCTGTTTGTGTTATATCTAATAAATCAGACATACAAAATTAAGAATATATCTTCCACCTCAAATCAAAATAACGAAGCCTTTGTTTAGTTCCTGATAATTAACAAATATGGTTCATGCGGGGCGGTGGCGGCGCCACCTCAAAGGTGCCTGAGCTCGCGGCGGCGGCTCGTCGCTTTGTGGCTTGTTTTGGCGTTTGGGGAAGTGTTGGATATCGCCGGAGCTCAAAGTGGGAGGAGTACTAATGCCACAGTCGATCCATCTGAAGGTGCTCACCTTTTTCTTTCTTCATCATTTTTTATTTTTTAAAAAATATTTAGGGTATATTGCATTTTATGGTCCCAAAAGAATGAGTAGTCTGCCAAATGATATTTTTTGTCATTTTTAGTCCTGTAATTTTTTTCCATATTTTTAGTTCTAAGAAAATTGCAATTTTGGTCCAAGAAAATGATAAATTGTAATTTTGATGCCAACAAAATGAGATAAAATTGTAGTTTTGATCCTAAAACATAATAATTGAGACTGTTTTTGTGAAAAATGACAAAAAAAAAAGAACATAAAATTAACATTGTCGTTGAAAAATTTTGATGGGATCAAAATTATAATTTTCTCAAAATATATATCATGTTCAATTGGTGATGATGGAAAAGTTGTTTCTTTTGCCTTTAATTTGGCCAAGTGGTCCTTGGTTGATTTTTTTATTTTTTTACTTGGTGGTGGTGTTAGAATAATTCAATATTTTACGTATTTTTATTTTTCTAAAAATATATATCATATTTTATGATTGGCTCTTACATTTTTCGTATTTTACTTTATATTTTATCTTATTGAATTAGTATATATATATATATATATATAATTATAATTTGATTATTTTTCACCCTTCACGTGTCATTTTCGTAAATAGAACACTAAATTTGAAACAAATTCGTGTGGCTCAATTTTATTATTATTGATTTTTTAAGTTGATCTTAATGCACTGTTTAAAATTGATTTTTTTTTCATAATAAATGCAACTGTCTCAATTGTATAACAATGCTTTTAATAAAAATTGATGTTTTATTTTTCCAGAGTATTAAGTTGGTTGAATAAGCAATAAAAACGTCGGCGATTGAGTTTATATAGATTTTCATACAACACTTTATTTGTCTGAATTTTTTTTTTTTTTTTTGTATTTACAATTTTTGCATGAAAATGTGATTTATCTAATGTACGTACTCGAATAACTATTGTCATTTTTAAAAAAAAATCAATAAATGAACTGATTTCTTTCTTATCCATATTTTCTATTCCAACACTGGCCATGCATCCCATAAATTATTGCATGTGTAGCCTTTAGAAGGTTAGTAGTGTCGATCCAGCCTCTTTTCAAACGGTTATAAGATGTTTATTTAAATAATAACTAGTTTTTGCCCATAACCGCAAGAAGCACGGTTGTTAACATAGTTTCATCGAGTTTTAATCGATATATATTTTTATTAATTTTTATCCTAAATATTGTGATCATTTTCATTTTGCAGAGGATCAAGACATTGATTCTTTCAAACATTATTTAGAGAAGCACATTCACAACAATTGACATTAACTATCTTAACATTGAGATCTTCATCAATATCTCTTTGATATTCGATTGACGGTATCTTTAAATTTTTAAGTAAATCATTGGACATCATCTTCAATTGAATTGTAATAATGACATGATCTGCTACAAATAATCTGCACATATAAAAATAATGAAAATAATAATAAGATAAAAAAAGTTGACTACAATCAACGAATATATATTGTTAAACTCAATTGTTACAAAAACTTGAGAAAATAAAAAATAATATTAGGAAGATAAATCAAAAGAAATATGTGTGATTTACATGAAAAGATAAGTAGATGGAGAAATTGTAAGATTAATCTCACATGAAATTGAAGAATATTTTTTTGATATTGTTGTTGGACAATAAATAGGCAAACATGTAATTAATTAAGAAATAAATTATCGTATAATTAGATGGCAAATAAATAGAGTAATAAGAGTCAAAACTACCTTGTATAGCAAGTATAAATTAAATGGCTAAAATTAAGAATACATTTAAGGATAAAAAATGTTAGAGTCAAACTTGTCATTTATATATTGAAGAAAAAATGACCGGTCGATATAATAATCAAGTTTAGATCTACGGCCAGAGAAAAGACGGGAAAACCATATATGGTAATCCAATGGTGTATTATATATTTATAGATATCATTTTACAAATATTGTACTTCATCTTTTCTCATATTTTTTTATTTTATTTTATTGCAACATGCTATGAGCACATAGCCTCTCTCGCAAATATCGATTGGCTGTTTGACACTTTCACCTTATGCACGCCTCCCTATTAATTTTATTTCAAAGTAATTTAGTTGATCCAAGTATAACATTTTTAATGACAACTTCCCTATTATGTTAAAAGAATTGTTTTGGCTCTTGAATTAATTTCATCATAAATTTGATTTACTATTGATCAAAGTAATACCTTTTAATAAAACATGTAATACCATTCAAAATATAATTTATAGTAAAAATAAATAATATTATTTTAATAAAAATTAATACGTTCAAAATTAATTTTAAGGTGAAATTGATTTTCTTTTTTTGATTGGCTACGGTGAAACCGATTCACATATTTTTTTTTTTGACAAGAAAAACTGATTCACATATTAACTTGAATTTTAATGAAGTATTTTTTATGGCATATGTTGTAATTTTTAATTTTATCATTTAGTATGATTTTAATTTAAAAAATAATTTTTTGTTGGGCCTTGAATTGAGACAGAATAGTTTAAACAAAATCTTAAATTGAAAATAAATAAAATAAAATAAAAATTAAGTCTTTAATTGAAACACTTGAAAAATGTGTACTTATATTATGACTCAACCTAAAAATCAGGTTTTGATGTAATATTCTTCTCATGTTCTTCATTATCATATTATCTCTGTCCATTCTTAATTTCTAATTTCCTTTAAATTTTGTTTCGATATCAAAATTGAAAAAATATTAGAAAATTTGGTAGAATTTTTTCAATCACTCAAATCTCACGGTTGAGATGAACCTCTCAAAATTCAATGAATCCACAAAACTTTTATATTCTCATTTTTTATTTTATAATTTTATCAAATTTTAATATCATTTTAAAAAAATAGTATTTATAATAAATTTAATGTATAATTAAAAATTATATAATTAATTTAATAATTATGAGATATTCATATATATACTCTGATAAAATTATATATTACTAAAAAGTATGAGTAAAAAAATTAATAATGATAAAAAAATTAATAATGATCCATGTGTATATGAATGTTAATAAATGTAATTTAAAATTTTATAATAATTCACTTAATACTAAAATTTATCCATATTCAAACTCTACATTACACAAAGAAAATACTAATTAAAACATAGCGAGTGCACTAATATAAAATTTATGTTAATTTGGACAAAGCAATATAGTTCAAGTGTTAGAATTCACTCACCATTTATCTAATTAAAAAAAAAAACAAATCTATGTTACTACGTGTCAGTTTCATATGAGACTTGAATAAAATATTTATTTTTCTTATGCAAATTCTTAAATTCAAGCATTTTTTTTTTTGTGGAAAATAATAAAATAGAATCATTGTATTGATTGTTTCTTCAAGTATTTTGATTTACAGAGAGAGCTGTGAACCGGATCTTCGAGCGGTGGGGAATTTCTGCGACAAATGACTGGAATGTTAGTGGCAATTTATGCAGCGGCGTTGCCATTGATGCAACTTCAATCGATAACCTTAATCCGGGCATCAAATGCGACTGCTCCTTCGCGAATAACTCCACTTGTCGCATTACTGCTATGTAAGTTGTTGGAATTTATATACTCCATAATTTAGTGCTAACGATGACGATCCCCCAATTCTCTTTGTTTAAATAGAAATTATGTTTAATTTACGATGCAGCGAGAAGCGTAATCAATATGTTTAAATTCCGTTAATTCAAATGAATACCTTCTCAATTTCCGTTGATTCTTACGAATACCGCAATAAGGAAATAAGAGAGAATATATCTCAATCAATCTTAATTCATAATTCAACCGAATATTATTTACAATCCGTAAGCCTTTAAATACTAATTTGAATGACTCTTCGTATATTGAAATACATAAATTTAGCAAAATGAATAAATAAGACTTAAATGCAGACTTTTCATCTTCATCTTCATCATTCTCCCCCTCTTCGGAGCGATTCGCCCTCGAATCGGCATGATCTTCATCTCCATTATGAATAAAATTAATTAACACCTCATTCAAACTTGACCTCAAAAATATCTCATGATACGGACTTTTGCCAATATCTTGAGACGATAAATAAATGAGGGTCTCACAAATGTGTCAAAATAACTATCATTTTTTATGAAAAATAATAGTTATTATCATAAATTAGTGGTTGGGTAAGACTAAAATTATTATTGGGCCCATTATGAGTAAATAATCCATCCCGATTAAAAGGCCCATAGGAAAAATTTAGGGCATCAAAGCCCACTTGAATCTTCTCCTTCGCAAGAAAGAGATGCAGCGAATATGCGATGCATCTGCATAAACCGACTTCCGCACTGGTGGCTTGCGATGGTGCGGGTGAAGACCGAAAAATGTCTGGACGCGCATGGTGTCACTAACCGAAGGACTACAATGTGCGGCCGCGCGCTACCGATGCAGCAGCGGACCGGCCGTGCAGTTCATATGGCGGCGGAGGAATCAAAGACGGTGATTGGTGGGGCGACGGCTGATTGGGCGCTGAAAGTAAGGCAACAACCGATTTCTGCGGCGTGGCGTCATTGGACGGCGGCGCCGAGTGGGTTGGAGTGCGGGCGGCGGCGCCGAGGCTACATATTTGTTGCACGGCGTCCCTAGATGGGTGGCGGCACCGTGAAGGGTGACGATTGGCGGCCCCGACTCGTCCTTCCGTCGGCCACTGGAATCTGCATTGAAGGTGAGGTGGCTATATTGTGTGGGCATAGTGTTTGTTGAGGTGGAAATAAGAGCCTCCAAAAATGGAGATGGTGGCGTCAAGATTGATAACGAAAAGAGGTCATCTCGTTGGTGGTAGCTATCGAAAATTCCGCCGATGGCTGCCTCCACCGAGACCATTCATCCGCCATCATTGATAAATCAGAACTGCTTTGGCCTCGATACCAACTCGATGCAATGAGAAGCGTAATCAATATGTTTAAATTCCGTTGATTCAAATGAATACCGAAATAAACACCTTCTCAATCTCCGTTGATTCTTACGAATACCGGCAATGAGGAAATAAGAGAGAATATATCTCAATCAATCTTAATTCATAATTCAACCGAATATTATTTACAATCCGTAAGCCTTTAAATACTAATTTGAATGACTCTTCGTATATTAAAATACATAAATTTAGCAAAATGAATACATAAGACTTAAATGCAGACTTTTCATCTTCATCTCCATCATATAGGATACCAATAATAAAATATAAATAATACCTTACCATAAAAATGATATTTTTTTCTTAGCAAGATCATGAGAAATAAACTTTAGAGTTGATTATGTGTGAAACAGCTTTATTGTGAAATTAGTTTATAATTAATAATTTATAATAAAATAACTAATATTTTTAATAATATCATTTAATAAAAACAAGGTTGTAAAAGTTGGAAATCGGTAATCGGACGTTTTGAAGCCGCCTAGATTTATTTTTTAAATTTTTATTAAAAAATAAATAAAATCACCGCCTAGACGACACCTGGCCACGAACACGCCTAACCGCCTAGGACGCACTTTGGCCATGAAAACGCCGAAATTAGGCAAAATCGGATCGTAGGCTGATTTTTGCATCATTGAATAAAACAACTAATATCATTTATATTTAACATATTTTAATAAAATAATTAATAATCTTCAAATCAATTTAATGATAAAACTTGTTCAGCATAGCTATATCTAAATTTTAATGTGTATATATAATTTGACGAGGCAATTTGATATGTTGTGTCATGAATATTTGATCAAATTAATAACATTAGTTTTAGTATTTTCACAATTTTAATTGGTTTTGGAAAAATAACTTTAACAACTATTTCTAATCAAACAAATAAGACTTGAATAATACTCATGAACTATGTGTATACAATGAACTCTACGAAATACTTTTGTAATTAAATTAAATGGTCTTGCGACTTGCTATTCAAAGTAATCCTTCAGTTACTTGATGATGTTTCACTCTTTTTTTATTTTTTTATTAGTATAGCACACGTGGGTTGCACGATTTGTGACTATAAAATGAATATCATATTAGTTTTTGTTAAAACTATCTCCATTGAAAAAATGTGTTCGTTTTATATTAAACGAAGTAGAAAGAGTTATTCTATGTACAACTTTTTATATTTCTCCTTTTACTACTATGAGTTCTTGATTTTTAGGATTCTTTTATATATATACTATGACCGTTATTTTCTTTTCTTTTGATGCTCGATGTATTTTTCTTTCCTTTTTTTTTTTTTTTTCATTTTAAGTTAGGCGTAAAATTTTTACGTTTTAAATGTGAAAACGTTTACATTGTCAGGTAAGTTAAGTTTGAAATGTATTATTTTTTTCTTCACTAACTAATGATCACAGCATAAGAGATGAAGTAAATCTCTTCTTTGGAACATGAAAGAAAGTTCAGTTGTCTAATGAAGTAGGTGGGCATATATAGTTTTTTTTTTTTTATATATTTTATTCTTTACTTCCTGCGAGTTGTTGATTTATAATTTTTGGATTTTTTAATATGTATACCACAATTTTTTTGATGCGATGCTCAATGTGTGAACATTATTTATTTATTTATTTTTGCTTTTCAAACCACGTACAAAAATATATATTTGCGTTTGAAAAATGAAAAACATTCACATTGTTAAGTAAATCAAGTTTGAAACTTGAAAGGTATTATTTTTGTCTATCTTGTTGATGGTCACAAGAGACCATCCATGTAAATTATCTTGTATGTAACCTGAAAAAAGTGATGAAGTCAGTGTTGTTCTCCTGCGTTGGTGTTGGTTAAGATTTTCGTTTCAAAGACATGACAACCAACTTTGTCATAATTAGTTCTAATGTTGTTAATAATTGAACAGTGGTCCATATTTCGCAAAAATATAATACTTTAAAAAAGTTATTGTAAGTTAGATTTTATAATAATTATGAATGATTTACAAAATCATGTTTCAGGATATTACATAATTATAATTAAAGAGTTACTAAATTTAATTCTGCAATGTATATCTAATGAGTTATTCTTTTTGTTATTTTTTTAGTTTTATCTCTTCCCAAAAATATTTTGTTCTCCTTCTCGAAAAATAAATGTGAACATTTAATCATTTTTTCCGCATACGATTAAATTCTTCTTTTCTATTCCTTGAACTATGTCTTTCCTATCAATTTCATTTGTTTTATTATATTACTTTTTGTATATTTGTAAGTTAAAACATTAGTTTAAACATTGTTCATCTGATTCACTCAATTTTTTATAATTAAAATAGTAATAAAGGCATGCAACAAAGATTTTAAAATAAAATTTTAATTTTTGTAATCGTTCAAATAAATAAATAAATAATTTTTTATCGGACAAATGGTGACTCGAACTCATGATCTTTTGGTCATAGGTAGTGGAGTTCTAACCACTTGAGTTATACCACTTTTCATCAATAAATAAAATTTATTTATCTTTCACTTTTTAATTTATAGTATCATAATTTTTATTAACATTTGAAGATCAAAGCACACATATTTTTACTCTAAAAAAGTGCACACATATTTTTATTTATATATTATTATTATTATTAACTATTCATTTATATTTTTGCTTATTTATAATATATATTTTAGTATTTTTAATCATTAAATATATAATACTCCCTCCGCCCCAAATTAACTTGACATTATTTGGTGGTCACACAATATAAAAAGGGGAGTAATAGTTGGATTTTGGGAGATAATTTTGTAAATATTTATGTATTAAGTAAGAAATTGTGTAAAATTGTGAATAATGTGAAATTATAGTTTATGGTGAGTTTTCTATTTTTGGGATTGAAAATTATTTTGAAACGTCTTAATAAAAAAATATGCAAGTTATAATGCGACAGAGGAATTATATCATTAATATTGGCTTTTTTAGAGACCCGCGTAATAGACAACATATTAGTTGTTGATATTGTAAGGTAAGGGTAGAGTTCGTGAAATGTTTTCTTCTTTGAGGTGTAAATTATTATAAAACATTCGAAAAAAGAAAGTGTGAAAACTTTTTCGGACGAAGGGAATATTGTTTAGTGAGAACAACTAATATTTTATAATGATAACATGTAATATTATTTAATACAAACAACTAATACCACACTTTTCGAGAATACATGTCAGTTACATGAATTTGCCTAAGGACGCTGCTATCTGCACTCGTTATTTTACTTTGTTCACCCACTCCAAAGTTCACCTACCTTATTTTTTATGTTTTATAATTTTACTAAATACACCAACTAAATTTACAATTATATCCAATACAAAACATGTTGACCTTTACTCACTCAATACACCGCCATAAGCTATACTTTTGATTAGATTTTTATATGAAAGTGGTTCAAGATATGAATTATTATTTGATTGAGATACTCTTATTAAATTTTTAATACTTTAAATATTTTTTAAAATTTGATATTTTAAATTTAAATGTTATACATTATTTTTTGTATTAAATATGAACAGTTTAATAGTAAAAAAATTAATTATTGTTGATACTTTTGAACAATAATATGATACCCTTGATCTTAATTCATTATACTTTTGAAGAGATTTTTATACTTTTAATAATATGTTTAACATCTTAAAAATTCTCAAACATAAAATGTTAAGCATTATTAGGAATCAATTTTCATATAAATCTTTGCCCTTATTTAGTCCTCCAGGCTCCAACCTCTTTTTCCTTGTGAACTCGTTAACGTACATTATACCCCTGATTTTTTTATTTAAAAGTTTTGAGTTTGTGTTGCGATGTTGTTGATTTGAAGAAATTTAAGATTTTTTTTTATTTTTTTATATGTTTGTGTTCAAGAAAGTTGAAGTGTGAGTTTTTTTGTGTGGGTGTTATTGAATTTGGGAGTGAGGGCTAAAAGAAAGTGGATCATAAAATTAAAAAGTCTACCCTGTCTTCATAAAAAATAATTTATATTATTAAATAATTCTTAACATAAATATTAGGGATAATGTATAAATTGGATCTTGAACTAATGTCTCAGGTACAAATTGAACCATAAACTATTTTTTGATACAAATTGAACCATGAACTAATGTCTCAGGTACAAATTGGACCTCAAACTATTTTTGGTACAAATTTGACCCCAAACTATTTTTTTAAAACAAATAAACATTTTTACTTTTAAAATTGAACAAATAAGTCCTTCAACTAATAGAATAAAATATGGACTCTTTCATTAAATGAATTGACATAAAATATTATTATATTAGTGGATAAATTGATTAAAAAATTAAAAATATTATGATAAATTCTAAAAAATGAGTGAAACATCAACAACACTTTTTTTTCAATAATGGGCTTATTTTTTTAATATACAATATAATGTAAAATTATAAAAAGAACTATTTTATCTATAAAAAACTATAATAAATTCTAAATTGGACTTTAACTTTTAAAATGAAATACATATGTTCTTCAACTAATAAAATAAGACATGAAGATCCCTTTAATTATAGTTTTAAAACAATAAAAGTATATATAAAAAATATAAACGTAATAGTCTTGTATTTTTAGAAAATAATTTCTTTATTATTTTTACAGATTTTAATATTATGATTTTTTTAATTTAATTTTATTTTCAATTTATTATATTAAATTAGTTATCTTCTTTTTATTATAATTTAACATTATATTATAGATTAAAAAAATATGAGTCCATTATTATACATAAAAGTGTTGTTGATGTTTCACTCATATTTTAAAATTGGGCCATTTACAATAAGGTAGAAAGAGGTAAGCCTTATTACAACTAGGTGTAAAAATTTGCATGTAAGCATAAATTTTTTTGCATTACAAGCAAAAATTTGCACATTACACCTGTTTGTAATTTTGCTAATTTTTTACATCTAATTGTAATTTTCCCTTTAAAATTTATCATAATATTTTTACCTTTTTTATCAATTTATACACTAATATAATAATATTTTATATCAATTCATTTAATTAAAGAGTCTCCATATTTTATTTTATTAATTGAAGGACTTATTTGTTCAATTTTATTAGTAAAAGTGTTTATTTGTTAAAAAAATAGTTTGAAGTTCAATTTATATCTGAGATATTAGTTTATGTTCCAATTTATACAAAAAAATAGTTTAGAATTCAATAGTTCAGAATTTAATTTATACGTTATCCCTAAATATTATAACGAGTACGAGACAGATACAGAGGTAGTATTATTTTTTTCCACCGATCACATGACATGAAACCATAAAAACCTTGAGAATTTACTTCCACTGACACTCCCACCTCCGCTAACTGCCGCCGGTCAATCTCCAATTACAAAATCCTCATTAATGGCATCTGCCGTTTTATCCAGAGCCCTCTTTGCTCGCCGTATCTTTCAATCATCTTCATCGCCCTATCAAAAATGCCAATTAATTACTTCGGTCGTTGCAGTAAGTTTTCCTGCGCTATCTGCGTTTGCTTTGATGTTTTCAATTCCATAATTACCCGTTATTATTTTTCTTGTTCGATTTAGCCATCTTATGTTTTCGTTGATGTTATTGGTGTTTCTTGGGGTTTTCACTTGGAATTCGTTCTTTGATTTTGCGAATTTAAGAAATTTCTCATAGTGAGTTTTCTGGATGAGAGTCTGAGTTTCAGATTATTAGGGAGTATATGATACCAATAGTGCAGAATGGCTTTGGATTTGTTTATGCTAAATATATATATCATCTTCTTTTTCTGTGTGTGTTTTTTTCACAATTGTTCAGTAGAGGTATTTCTCATCTGCAACTTATCTGAATGAGTGGAACTTGTTTGCCTTTAGTTTACTGTTTTATTCTAATATGACTGAAACTCAATTATTTCTATAGTAAGAAGTTCTGTTTTGGCTTAAATTGAAAGAGGATTTGAGAATATTATCTGGGTATCACACTTTAATATTCAATTTTTACTAAGCAGTCCGATGTTAAAATATCTCATGTACTAATCTTCATTTTTTTCTTGGTTTCAGAACAGACCGTTTTATGCATGGTCGGTTTCCTCCCATTTGGCACATAAAGTTCCAGGATCCATTTCTTGTAGCATGTCTTCCTCAGTAGCTGCATCACAAGCTTCATTCTCCGTGCAATCCTTGTCATTGAATGAGCCTGTTGTTTCAGTTGAATGGCTTCATGCAAATCTCCGAGAACCTGATGTCAAGGTTTACCTCTTACTTTAGCTTTGTTAATCTGAATAATTGTTATAGCGTCTCAGTTTTCATATTGCCTTTTTAACAGTGCACAGGATGTGTATCTTTCCCATGGCCGTTTCTAAACATCTTAGAAAAATGTTAAGTTCATGTATGCCAAGTAATAAGCTATTTTCTACTTTAGCAAAATGTATGGAGGCGCCTCCATCAAGGCCTGATATTGGAGGAAAATGGTCCACTAATTTACGATGCTTAGATATGATTAGCTGATTAAGTAAGCCCACCATGTATTATACCTCTGGGATGACAATGGGCTGGCTGAAAAAAAGACTCTCTACGGAGTCCAGACCCATCCTTGTGGGAGCAGGTTTTTGAAAAAATTGGCAGTCTGGGATCTATTCTTGGTTTCTCACCTTCAATCTTGGCTGGTCCATTCAATTTATTCTTTATATTTTAATTCCTTATAGATGTATCTGTGTAATATTATCTTTTTTTTTTTTCGAAAAATTATAAAGTATTGTTTTTCGAGAATGACACTTTTACCTTTTCTTCATTGTATTTGAGCTTTACATAGCCCTTGCTTGACAACTTTATTGCGTGATTGACCTGGCCTCGTCCTGCCTTGAGGTCAGTAAATAATACAGTGAAAAGAGAAAAATGTGCGTAATCTGCGTAGGATATAGAAGAACCTTATTCCAGGTGATAGTACACTCCATATAGTGCTTCCTGCCACGAGGAAGAAAGAAATTTACCAGTGTAGTCTGCCATCAAAATTATGCCAATATAATAGGTTAATAACATGGAACACTGTCTGAAGACTCTAACTCAAGCCACTATCTCTCTTCCAGTGAAGCATCTCTCTCCCTTCCCAATGGATTGCCATAAGATTCAAACTGCAATCAATGTTTTCTATAAAAAGAAAGATTCCTTTCTTTGTCTGCTGGCCCTTGCTTTCAAACTTTTTGTTTTAGGGACAGTAGTCTTTCACATTCATCAGTGTAAGATGTATAATGAATTGCCTTAGCCATGGTGTAGGGTTATTGATCATGTTTATGTACTTAAATATGCTGATATTATTAAAAATGGGCCCAACTGGTCCACCCTTTTGGGTCTGGGTCCTTAGAAGTCTTGGTGCATGTCTCGAATTTTTACAGACCCCATCCAATTTCCCGTGGTTTTCATATGAAACTCTATTTCGCACCTGGGAAAATACTGGCTCAGCAGAGTACACTGTCTTGCTTAAGTGGGTACCTATCCAATAGAAAATATGGAAATCAGATTATATGAAAGCTAGTTTCTCGACATGTAACTCAGTGAAATCTCTTGAACATTATCTTATTTTAGCTCTAGAGTTGGAAGAGAGGTGAAGTAAAAACAAAATTCCTGAATGAGATGGTTTAACGTCACATGTTTTGCGTGTAGTGGATGTTGGTAGATATTTGAAAACCTTTCCTGGACTTCTTGATTTTTACTTTTTAGTGGAATCAAATTTTTTTATCTGCCCTCTAGTTGTCCAATATACCATATTGATATTCTTAAGGTGCCTTTATTTCAGAATTTATTTCTAATTTTACTCGAATGTGATTATCTGTAGTTGAAAGAAGCATTGAAATTTTACGTTTGTTGCCTGTTTCTCCCTACACATGTAATTAGGTTATAATGTAGTATTGATATCTTAATATTCAATATTTCAGGTGTTGGATGCATCTTGGTACATGCCTGATCAAAAGAGAAATCCACTTCAAGAGTATCAGGTGCTGACCCATCTTTATCTATGTGGTGGACAGTGGACTTTTGCATATTTCTTGCTTCTCAGCAGCCCAGGCTTCACTAATATTTATAGATATAGCTCTAGTTCTTACTTCTTACTACCTATACTCTTTCCTCAAATTGCAATAGCTGGCTATCCTTGTTTGTAGCTTGATATTGATCTGAAGGTCACATACTCATGTTTCCACACTCCTATATTTTTTTAATAGTCTAGATGAATTTTGTTTTTAAAAATTTTATATTTTTTTACAGGTTGCACATATCCCAGGTGCGCTTTTCTTTGATGTCGATGGCATATCGGATCGAACAACTAATGTAAGATGATATAACCTTGTTAAATACTAGTTAATGCCTCCTAAGCATGATTTTCCTTGGGAAAAGATTTAAAGTCCACTATTTTTAATTTTTTACTGATTTATGTTGTTCTGCGAAACTATTTTCTGTAATGAGTTACACCTTGATCTTCTGAATTTGCATACACCTTGTCTTGGAGTCAAGAGACAGAATCCCAACTTTGCAGCATAGGCCGATGCTTCTAAGAAGCATTTATTTTGGTTACTTAAATGAGTGAAAAAAGTACATTATCGAGAATTAATTGTAGTGGTGAAGCTGGTAAACCACCTTCTAAATATCTATCTTTCATGGCATTTGCTTTAAAAAATAACCGTTTTTGTTAGCCAGTCTTAAGAAAACTTGAAAAGCTCAAGAAATAACATTCTGTTTATTTGACCAACCATCAGTAAAGCAAGTATAACAAGTACAAGCATGCTAATCAACACGATTTATGGAGTAGCAATTAATGCAAAAGCAGTAGCTCCATTAACTCTAAAACCAAGTACTGCCTCCGTTCCACTTTTAACTGTCACTTTGGAGAAATTTTTCCATAATATCTGTCGCTTTTGGTTTACCAAGAGATATTAAATATTTTTTTCCAACTTTGCCCTTTTCTTAATATTTGTGATATGTAGTTAATAACCTTTAACAGGGTATATAAGTCATTTAAACGAATAATCATTAGTATTAAAGGACTTTCTTAATATGTGTGAAGAACCAAAAGCGACAGTTAAAATGGAATGGAGGTAGTAATTTTTATGGGGCCATAGAAAGGAAAGTTCTCACTGGTGGATATTTACTCTTCAACTTCAGTCCTGGCACTTGCCCACCACATATCTGAATAATTGAATTTGAAATTCATTTAACTTTTCCATTTTGTGAATCATTTTGATTTATTCTGCATTTCATTCTGTTGTTTCATATAACTGCATTATTATTTATTCATGTGTATGTTCACATGTAAATCAAAGCCTTATCCTTAAATGGTGTATACAGTTGCCGCATATGTTGCCATCAGAAGAAGCCTTTGCTGCTGCTGTTTCTGCACTAGGGATTGAAAATAAAGATGGCCTGGTTGTTTATGATGGAAAGGGAATCTTTAGTGCTGCTCGTGTTTGGTGGTCAGTTTTTGATTTGCATCTTTAAGCAAACATATTTTGCAACATTATAGGGAAATTTGGGGATATGCCACTTTCAATTTCATTTGAGAGAAATGCCATCCCCTATTGTTTTTTTGTAAAATTGCACCGAACAAAATTTTTGGACTTAAATACCCTTAAAATGATGTATTTCTCTTAACACTCACAACCTTGCACAACTCATTTGCGACTATGGCTACAACCCCTTCCGTGACTATCTCCGTGAACCTAATGCAACCGTAACCACAAACCCTTCCTGCAACCATCATGCGACCACTGCCGCAACCTTCCTGCTACCCTGCCAATATTGTTTCAACCTTTCTGCAACCACACAACATTTTCTGCTACATCACGACCAAATATTGAGTATAAGGGTATTTAGGTAAAAATAATTTTTATGGCAAAAAAATTGTGAGTGACATTTCTCAAAAATTAAAACTGAAAGTGGCATATCCCTATATTTCCCAATATTTACTTAATGCATGCTTTTGATGATCATGGATAATATAATCTAATTACTAGTTTCTTTAAATAAGTAGGATGTTTCGAGTATTTGGGCATGATAGGATTTGGGTTTTGGATGGAGGCCTGTCAAGATGGCGTGCTTCAGGCTTTGACGTTGAGTCCAGTGCTTCAGGTGATGCTATCTTGAAAGCTAGTGCTGCCAGTGAGGCAATAGAGAAAGTGTATCAAGGACTACGGGTAATTTTTATGTTATCTGTTGAATTGTACATCTAACCTGATTCCCCTTTTAAAAATATGAGTTCCAGGCTGATTCACATGACATTAATGTCATTTTATGTCTTGTTTGAATTCTGCTCTCATTGTTAGTATGTGTTTTTATTATATACATACGGCTTCAAGAATAAATAGTGTCACTTGTTATCTGCAGGTTGGTCCAATTACATTCCAGACCTATTTTCGGCAACATCTTGTCTGGTCACTCGAGCAGGTTCCTTTCTCCCTCCCTCCATTGTTCAAGATGTAGATCTTAGCTTCAAATTTATGTGCCGTGTTGCTTGGTATCCTTAATCCTTTTTTAGTGGTATGTGTCTCTTGGGGGTTGCCAAGGGTGACCAGTGTGGGCCCTTGTTTGCCATGCTTTTGAGTCTTACTAATTGCCCAGCAAGTAGATTTATTTGGGATTGTTATGAAGGTCTTATGTACTATTCTGTTTTAGTGCAAAACTGTTATAACATGATTCTCTGTGTTACTAGTAGACTCTTTCAGGTTTGTTCTTTGTTCTTTCCGCCTCTATGTGGATTCTTGCTTTCGAAACTGATTACCTTCTGCTCTTTTGTGAGCAATAACTATTGAATTTGACAAGCAGAAGAAATATGCAACTTGTTTTTGTCTTTATTAATTACCTCAAACTGCTGGTGCTCAAATTTCATTTCTTTCTGATTGGCTTTGCATGTGACAATTTATTATTGGATATACTAAAGCTATATATTTGTGTGTTATTCAGGTTCAGAAAAATATTGAGGAACAAACCCATCAGCATGTAGATGCTCGTTCAAAAGCTAGGTACATTGCAATGTATTGTTTTAGTAGTGATCCTGTGGTTTATACGTACAAGGGACTGTAAACGTGTAACAATAGTATGGTATAGTATACAGATTTAATCTAATAATGTTTATCTTGATTGTGACCAGTTTTACATGAAGGAAGTCAAACTTAACAGATTTCATTATTCATATTTAGTATAAAGATGGTAATTACACAAAATTTTTGCTGAAAAATCCAACACCTTCCATACTGAAAGGCAGTGATATGCATCCCTTTAATCTTATTCCATATATATGCTTGTTTATGGGTTTGTTAGGGATCAGGCCCATCAAGGATTAATTGATGAATTATTTGCCGTAAATAATTTACAAATTGATTATTTCCCTGAATATTGTGTACAGGTCGATACATTTTTTTCACAAGAGATAGATTGTTCGCCTCAAGTTTAGAAAAATATAAGAGTCCTCATCTCAGATTCATATCTCAATTTTTTTAAATTCTCTTTTCCTTCACAGATTTGATGGAGTTGCACCAGAGCCGCGAAAGGGATTAAGAAGTGGTCATGTCCCTGGTAGCAAATGTGTGCCCTTTCCTCAGGTAGAAGACTACGTGTAATTCGAAGTTATGCTTCATTGGCGGTTGCCTTTCTGAAGTCTGAATGCAAATCTCTGTGTAACCAATTTCTTACCTCCAAGGTTTTCCGTAAAACAGAATTTATTGGAAAATTTTAATTGCTCATGAAAAGTTGTGAACATATTATAAATTCTTCTTTCTGTTGTACCAATTACTTAATCTTAATCCGGATGCCATGATTCTGCTCCATGCTGACATGAGTCTATGATCCAGGAGACTGGGTTTGCTTTTGTGAACTGAACTCTCATTTTTCCCAATTCTTCTATCTCCATCATTTTTTTTTTTTTTTTTTTCTATCATCACTTGCATGGCTTTTTTAAAAGGTATCTGGGGTTTCTTTCAGATGCTGGATAGCTCACAGACACTCTTGCCTGCAGATGAGCTCAGGAAAAGATTTGAACAGGAAGGTTAGAATTACGCTTCTTGTGCGGTTATGCAGTTTAAAATCCTTTGATTAATTGATTGTTCAAATGTTTTGGTTCTGCCCTTGCTTTGTGCTGTAGACGTCTCCTTTGCTTTTGTAACAGAGCTAATCTCTTGAAATAATGCATATTTAGCCAATGTACTTTATTTTTAACTTTCTCGCGCATGTACTTTTTTTTTTTTTGTACTTATGCTCCTCCTTGGGCGTACATTTTTGTTTGTTTGTGAACTTTTACCCATTTAAATTTGAAATAAAAGGTGAAAGTCCAAGGGTATAAAGTATACAAGTACTTGAGGTAAAAGTGTATAAATGAAAGTACCAGGGCCAAAAGTCAAATGTTCAAAGAGGTTAAACTACAAGGGCGAAAGTGTACTTTCACTAAGACCATGTTATTTTACAGGAATCTCGTTGGACAGACCCGTAGTAGCATCATGTGGTACTGGTGTAACTGCGTGTATTCTGGCATTGGTGAGTTTTGTTCTTCACCTACTTAACCACTCTCCTAACTGAGATAAACCCTGTATGCTCTTGATTACCTTTCATTATCAAAATGTGTAGGTCTTATTGATCGCAACTCTGTTGTTACCTTGTATGATTGGTTAAGAATTGGGGAGCCAGTTTCTTGTAACTCCATAATTTCTTAGAGGAATCCTTGCATGAGACGGTTTCATGTACTTTTGCATGTTCTTATGATACTTTTGAAACAGACTTAAAAGTATCACGTCTCATGAAGTTTTTGTGAATTTCTGATTAGATATTGACTGTGGTAAGCTTCCGATTTCAGGGCCTTCACCGTATAGGGAAGACAGATGTGCCCGTATATGATGGGTCGTGGACAGAATGGGCACAAACTGATGCACCCGTCGAGTCTTTCAAGAGTAGATGTAAGTTGCACTGTTCCTATCCTTCGGGTATGATGACGAGTTAATGATGAAAAGGGAGTGTAAAATTGTCCAAAAGAAAATCCTGGAGAATTTCAATTGTCAATGTCTGAAAATAATAAACTGACTACATTTTTGTTTTGTTATGAAGTTGATTTTTCTTGTTACGTTCATCTATGGGTCTATAGATGCTAAACACAATTGGTGTATTTGGTATAGTATATGCATTACAGCGGACCAGTTTATGTGTGTGGCTATTAGATTGTCTTACGTGAGGCGTATAAAAAATTACACCCTCCAATCTGTGGTTACTTTTACACTTTTTTTTTTTTTTCTGTTTCAAAATAATTTTTACACCCTTAAAATAGAAAATTTTTCATAAATTTCATTCTCACACTATTTTCGATTTTACACAAAATTTTGGCTCATACTTGCGCATAATCAAGCTTTTTTTTTTAAAGAAAATTTTATAGGTAAAAGTTTGCAAATTATTTCCTCAAATTTCTATTTATTATTCTATCTTTTATTTTGTGTGTCCTTCCATATATGAAAGAAAACATAACGAAAAGAGTATTTGATAACAAAAAAAAAGACAATATTCAAATTTGACAATAGGAAAAATACTCACTTTTCTAAAAAAATATTTTTTTACCCATATGTATAACAAAAATATTTTTACCCACTACCTAATATTCTCTCCCTAATATCTTTTCTTTTTTATGGTCCCTACACCTCATTAACCCTCAGCACCCAACCCCCTCACCCCATGCCCACCGCCCCCTTACAAATTCAAATGATTCTTTTATTTTTTTCACTTTGACTGCCTTGAACCGCGCACCCTCAAATCCCTCTCCTATCATTATATCCCCACCCAACCGCCATCCACCCCACCTAAAATAATTACTTTTTCCAATTTACTTACCTCACATGTTTCAAAATTACTCCCAATCCCTCGGCTCTCCCTCCCTCTCCTCTCTCCCCACCGGCGCTCCCTCTCTTCCTCTCCCATAAAATGCATCAACTAATACTATACCATAACATTCATCAATTAATACTAAAGTACAAAATCAAACAACAATTCGATTACATATTAAAATACTACAACAATAATCAAAATAAATACTACAACAATTATCAAAATAACATCACTATAATTCGTTAACAAACCAAATATTAGGACAATTACGTCTAGTATGCCATGTTTCCGCATCTTGAATATTTTTTCTGCACGCCTCCCGGGAACTCTAGAGGTTGGTTTACGGAGATTGGCATTCTACTTGATTGTTGACTAAACATGTTCGGTTGGGTACAATTAGCTCGGTTGTGGTCGAGGTTGTTGGCAATGAGAACAAACGTGTGATTTACGAGTAGACCTTGATAATTCTAATACTGATTGTCGTCTACTTTGACGTGGCCGATCGACTTGCCTAGGCTGCGTAGTGGGGTAGACTACTCAAATTGACAAATTCTAAAATTACCCAGTGGTCCGAATGAGGTACCTACTCAATAGTACTGCCCACATATTTGTAACAAACTACTGAACTATAATAGGGGCTCACAAATTCACCGAGGTTGTAATGCGAAAACCTGGAGGAAAAAAATATATTATACAAAATTGTTAAACTTATATGAAAAACACACTATTAACACAAGTAGAATAACATACCTAATAGTCGCAACAAGATGAATACAAGACATCCTGCAAGAAGTCAAATTCACCACAATCACAAGTTCTAAGCCTTAGATCTACAATAAAGAACCGTGAAATGACCACGACCTTGAATCAGTATCTACCCCAAAGACGTTACAACCAAGTTGTTTGTCGACTCCTTATTCCAATCAATTTTTCGCTACTTTCTCACACGAGAATCTGCTTATGAGCTTCTGCATTACGTCTCGTAGTGAACCATTCTTCGAGAACCAGTTTATTGGATTCCAAAGATAGCGACGATTGAGAGCTTTTGAGACCAAAATAACTTTTTGTTCCAGCTCTCGGCAACATTAGACGCCATGAACTCATAACGTCTAACCTTACAACAGACCACAGCCCACTGCTCGGGATCCAAAGTATGGAGCTTCTACATCAACCGTCCGGCCTCATCCATACGTTGTAACGACTCCATGCAACTACAAAGAAAATTATTTTAAATTACAAACAAATATTTTATTAATTATGAGAATAAGCAACTACAAATATATACCCGAGGAATTACAACATCCGAAATGAGAATGTAGCATCATAAATTTTTTAACTACGGCTTGCCGAAGCCAACTAACTCCTATTGCGGATGATGGTAACATAATCTGTGTTTGGCCTCGGGATAAACATCGCGAAAAACACGAAGAATACTCTAGTGTTTTGATCGAAACAAACAATAAATCCTCTTGACAACCATAAACTTCTCGTAGCGGTAAAAAAACCATGTCCACGATTCAGTGCACTCAACATCACCAACACCGACGGCCAAAGGGAAGATATTTTCATTGCCATCCCGAGTAACAACAACAAAAAGAATCCCACAATATTCGCCATTCAAGTAGGTTTCATCAATAACGATGACCGACCTTCGTATCTAACAAACCCGAAATGGATGCCCCTAACGCAAAAAATGCATATTTAAATGCATTATTATCATCCACAAGTAAAGTTGTATGAGACCCGAAATTGGCGAGCTTCAAGTGGTAGAGATATCTCGGGCAACTAACTGAATGTTGATGCACCTAATCCGTGATAGGATAGACAAAACATGTATTTTGGTGAGTCGTGCATGATCGTAATTGAGTGTGAGTCCATGATCTTTAAACCCTTCATTACTGTATCGGTGCAGGGGTTATCTGTAAAGTTGTACCCGCATATTTCTTCGTAAATAATTTTTCAAGAAATTTTGACTTCATGGACTTGGGAGTTTTTATGTCCTGATCAAGGAAACATGTATGTGAGATGATTAATTTCATGACTCACCACACATCATGCTTAGCTGTTGCATGAAAAATAAAATCGCATCCCGAGTGCTTGCACTTCAAGTACCATCTTCCCTTATCCGAACGCTCGAATCGAAACTCTACCTTATTTACCAAATGATATTGCGAAAAAATTTCCACCATTTCGCTTTTACTTGAAAATAAATTGTTCAATCGTAATAGCTCAACTAAAGAGTATGAAGGAAGATGTTATTACGGGCGATCATGACTTTCACCACGAAATTTATGGAATGTGCCATGCATTTTCTCTTGTCGATTGTTTATGAAATATATATGCCCTATATGCATGCTCATGCAATGGTTCCTCCTCATCTAATGATTCATCTTCCTCATCCGAACTAGGGTTATTATATGAATCCCTAAAATTAGGCCCGAATTCAGCTTCATCATCTAAACCAACTGTATGATCATAAAAATTAAGCTAACTGGAGCCCACGTGTGAGGTACCGTACTTGGACCAACATCTCCTACACGTACACGAGTAGTCCGAGGGGATACACGAGTACTTTGAGGGTGATGCTCAAAAGCTTGTGTCATTCTCTCGTATGTAGAGTACAATTACCATTAATTTTTTCAATGACACATACACTACAAGATTTTCATCCTTGTACTTATTCAAAAATCGTGCAACATCATTATTTGTATTTAACTTCCACTTAATGATGTGGCTCTTGGACTCACTAAGAGCTAAAATCGATAGCCCATTCGTGCATATCTGCTTTGCACTAAACAACGTATATTTTCTAATAATTCACCATAGCTAATTGGTGGGTAAATCGAAACTAGAATGTGTGATTGTTCTCCATTAGTATACGAAAACCTTCCAATAACCTCCGTGATAAACCATAAAAATCTTGAATTCTCGTCCATCTACATAATTAACAAATACTAAATTAACTCTAAAATTTGGTATAATGACTAAATTAAATTTTAAAATAATTTATAAAAGAATTAATCATTTATAATTCATAAATTTAACTATATTAATCATTCATAACTACAAAAATACCTATAATCATAAAAACAACTATTTTAAGCAATATTAAGTCCTACATACAAAGCCAAACAATTCATAACTCCTAATATCATTCACTAACATCAAAATAAATAATAACATGATTCTAACTAAAAAAGAAAAAAACCAGTTGAATTAGCACAAACAATATAATTAGAAGTATAAAAATTAACCTTGTTCTTTTTGATAGAATTTTCATATTTTTTCAAAGTGCAACAAGATAAGAGAGTTTTTTCTGTGGGGAGTGAAATGAAGAATGAATATTGATGAAGGAGGGAGTGTTCCCGTTTTATTAGGAGTGTTCAAATTGAAAAAAAAGGAATCGAATTCCCTACTTTATGTCACATAAAGTAAGTGAAACAATTCTTTGTTTAAACCATGCATGCGGGGGTTGGGGGTGATTCTTGGGTGGTGAGTACATGTGTAAAAAATATTTTATTCAATAAGGGTATTATAAATATTTTACTATAAAATGGGTAGAAAATATTTCATTTTAGGCCAAATAAGTGTTTTTATCAAATATGCATAATTAAAATAGTTTTCTATCCATTTTATAAAAATGATTTTGTTTTACCCAAATTTAACATAAAAAGACTCAAATGCCCTTTACTCAAGTATATCCCCTACACTTTTATGTTTTCATCTTCATTCACCTTCATAATTTGGGTAAAAAAATTGTGCGCCACTTCCACTTTCTCTTCACATCTTCATCATCTCATTTCAAAATTATGGTAAGTAATCCACCTTAATATTTTATTTCTAATTTTTACTCTTCTTCTCTTCTTTTGTATTTTTAATATACATGTAAAATAGAAAAAATGGATGGTGAAATTGTTTGTTTCGCTTGTGAAATTGATTGTCTCGATGGTGATATTGCTTGTCTCAATAGTCTCTTCATCTTATATTTTTGGATATACACGTAAAATGGAAAAAATCGATGGTGAAATTGCTTGTCCCACATACGAAATTGCTTGTCTCAATGGTGATATTGATTGTCTCGATAGTGAAAATATTTGTCTCGTTGGGTTCCATCGAGACAATATTCAAATCTTCATAACTTTAGGATTTGAAGTTTTGAATACCGTCTCGATGGGTTATCAAGACAAATACTTTTTCTAGCGAGACAAATATTTTTTACCAACGAGATAAGACCATCGAAACAAATACTTTCACCATTGAGACAAACCCAATGAAACAACATATTATCATCGAGACAAACACTGCGAGATACATATTTTTTTATCGAGATATATTTTTCCTAGAGAGATAAACATCGCAAGACAAACATTTTGCTATCGAGACATATTTTTGCCCAACGAGAAGTTTATTTCTTAGATTTTTAGACTTCCGCACAAATTTTGTCATTTAGAAAAGTCCATTTTTCACTTTTTTAAAATACTATACAATTTTATTTTTATTTATAATATTATTTTATGTGATATTTATTTTTGTATTTATTTATTTATTTATCTATTTTTTTAAGATGGAAAAGGATGAAGTTTTACTAGTTCATCATGGATATTGGGATGAAATAATGTATAAAAATGAGAAAGAGGATTTGATATATACATGTTAGATTAGGAAGTAGTTTTGATGAGTTAAAACATATAGGATAAAAAGCTCATGTAAAGTAAGATGACCAACTAACGATGTTTAGAACAATCGAAGTAGTGTAGTCTCAGAATTAAAATTTCAGACTAGGTAAGCTAAGTTAGTCACCGAGGTCCTACATCCAAGTCATCGATGATAATCTTGAAGAAGTCATCGACCAAGAGAGAATAATGAAGAGCTCGGGACGAGGTGA
Source organism: Paraleonurus japonicus (assembly GCA_030762865.1). NCBI lineage: Eukaryota > Viridiplantae > Streptophyta > Magnoliopsida > Lamiales > Lamiaceae > Paraleonurus > Paraleonurus japonicus. The sequence goes on from CM061058.1 coordinate 8,098,651, forward strand.
ATAAGAAAGGCAGATCTCGGTCAAGTTAGTCGACGACTAACTCAAGAAAGTCAGTGAAGTCAAGGCGGTTCTCAAGAAGGGTTGTTAGGCGGTTAGAGTTTGTTCTAACAAACTAACCGTCTTATATTATTTATAAATAGATCTAAGCACAATTCGAGAAGGACTTATGAGCATACTTGTAATCTGCACCTTTAGAGAGCACTCTTAGCCGAGAAATTATGAGAAGAAGTATTTTTTTCTAAGTGTTTATAGCATACTTCATTGTAATTCTTTCTACACAATAATCCTTCACCGTAATCTTAATTTAGAGATTAGATTAGAAGAAAGATAGAAAGATTGAAGAGTTGAATCTTCATCATTGTATTTGTAATCGACGCAAGGAAGTAAGCAAGTAAGGAAGCTAGTGGAGTCCCTTCTTCAAGTTGAAAGAGGAGAATGGATGTAGGATTTTATAATCCGAACCACTATAAATCTTTGTGTTCTTTACCTTTTGCTTTACATTTTCATCGATCATCTTTGTTAATTCAATTCTATCAAGAAGTTTTTTGTTCCGATTAAAAGATTGAGTATAAAAGTTTCCGCTGATTACTCTTGGTAATTTGGAAGTTTGATTTGAGTAGCTAGTCTGAATTTCGCAAGAAATTTGGATAATCTATTCAACCCCCTTCTAGATTATCCCTAGAAATTCTAACTCAATCTCGGGACCAACAATACATCATTGCGAACAATGTCATTTGTAGAGTTTATGGATGTTGTTCATAATATCGTGAGAGCTGATCTTAGATGTTGTAATTATGAGTTGCATTGTTTGATGGAAACAAAACGTCTTCCAAAAAAATATCGTATTTGTAGATAAATTGGTCATACATGATTATCGTCATTTTATAGATGCAAATATTTGTGACCAATCAAGATATCGAACCCAAGGAAATTAGGAGAGCGAGGATCCCTAGAACTACAAGCTTCATGGAATTATTGAGTCAAACACGGGATAAGCAATAAACTAAACCAACAAATAAACCAACAAAGAAACAAGAACAATTAACTAAAGCAAGCAACGATAAAGCAATTAACTAGAAGGCAAATAACACGAAACAAATACCAAGGAGAAAGCGAGTGCTCGGGTGCAATTCACCAAAGAATCATCAACTACGGATCAAACAAGATTGGAAAAACCACATGCAAGAGAATGATAGGGTCAATCACGTATGAAGCACTCAACCGTCTTGGATAAGCCTAGGGCGAGCACACAATAAGCACGTAGATTGTCTTAGAGACGACACTCTAAGCCCCTCACTAATTACCCAATTATAAATCAAGCAATTACGTACCCTTATGCGGTTCTAATGAAATTAACCAAGTCTCCTTGAGTTAACCCAATATTGATATTGATCACACCTCTAATCCTAACACCTAAGCACCGATTTAACTACCCACGTCTCCATGCGATAATTAATCAAGCAACAAAGGATCAAATCATAGATTAGCAATCAACACATACAAATCACATAAGGATAATCAATCTCTCACAAAAAGGAAAATCCAATCAAATTATCACCATAATCAAGTCATCAATGGATCATCACACCCAAGCACTATGAAATTTAGCTAGTCATCATCAATTCATCAATACCCATAGCAATCAAGAGTGAAATTAAGAAACCCATAACAATTGCAATAAAATAAAAGAGAGATAAGAGAGAGAACACCGAAATTCTTCAAAACTTGAAATAAAATGCAATTCTTACAAAATTCTTGTTAGACCAAGATTGTTTTGATGAGTTAAAAGACTATTCCAGATGAGCAGACTATGATAAAGAACTGGAGACTAAGTTCTAGTACGAAGCCGATCGTACTAGGTCAAGATTAGTTCAAGTCACCGAGACGAGGAATGACAAGTCATCCGGAGACAACTTCAATCCTAATCATCCGCAGGAGACAAGTATAAAGAGCTCGAGACGAGGGAAAGATAAGCCGAGTAGAATAAGAAAGGCTAATCTTCACCAAGTCACCAGACGAGTAGGAAGAATCACCGAGGTCTTAAAGCGCTTTTCAAGATTAAGTTTGTTAAGCGGTTTCAAGTTTGTTAGAACTAACTAACAAACTAACTCGACTTTTCGACTTATAAATAGATCTAGTTTTTTTCATTTTTCATATAGAACACATATGCATATTAGATTTCACTCTATTCACTACTCGATTTCAATCACAATCTTTTCACAAGTATTTCTAGTGAGTTTTCAAAAGTTCCAAGTGTTTTTAGAACACTTTTTCTCGTAATCTTCAAAATCCAATACACACTGTACAGCTTAGATTTCTAGAAGAAGAGTCTAGGAGATTGAAGATTTGAAGAATTGTACAAGTTGTAAGTTGTAAGTCGGAAGTGAGAAAGTAAGCAAGAGTGCAGAGTCCCTTCTTCGCATTGAAGAAGGAGAGTGGATGTAGGATTATTAAAAATCCGAACCACTATAAATCCCGTGTTATTTCTTGCTTTCTTTAGTTTCGCTTGATTTACAATTGTGTTACTTCAAGATTAAAGTTCAGAATCTTAACTAAAATCGAATATCAACCTTGCTTTTGATCTTATAAAAAGTTGAGAATTCAATCATAATCCGTGTTTAATCGATATTTTGAATTGGTTTTGAAAGATTTAAAAATCTACAAAATCTATTCAAACCCCCTTTCTAGATTTTGTTCTAGGAAGCATTCTCGAGGTTTTAATCAACTCAACTTTCCGACCAATAAGTGGTATCGTGAGCGGTGTTAAGTCGTTTCGATATTGATTTTAGGTCTTGAACAAGATTCTGGAATTATCTTGATTTTCTTCATTTTCTTTCATTTATAACAGTGCTACTAATAAGCTTTTGTGGAGTATTTTGTCTTTGTTTCATCATGTCAACAGGTAAAAGTAATAAGTCTAGGAATCACTGAAATTTCAATTGAAGAGTATGATTATTGGAAATTTAGGATGGAAAATCATCTAAAGGCCATTCATGATAGAATGGAAGAGGTTCTTGAGGAAGACCCTATAAAGTTTTTCATGGAGGCACCAAAGACAGGAGCAGAATCACCGAATCAAGAACTAGACAAGAAAAGAAGAGTTCAATTGACTAATGATGAAAGGAAGGTTCACAATCTTGACCAAGTAGCTAGAACAGAAATCATTGAGACTCGAGTAAAGATTGGATAGAGAAGGTTAAGAGATGTAAAACAAATTAAAGAAATGTGGCAAACCTTAGCTAATGTTTGTGAAGGATCTGATCAAGTTAAGGAAAATAAGCTACGGTCGATTGCATACATTTGAAACATTCAAGATGAAAGAAAATGAGTCGTGGATCACTTTGATATGAGGTTGACCAATCTTCTCAACAAAGCACTGATCTTGGAAAGAATTATTCAGAGAAGGAGATTAACAACAAGATTTTGAGATCATTAACCAAGAGATGGAGGGAAAAATCAAATATCCTTAAAGCAACTCAAGATTTATCCTTTATTACTCACCATACTTTATTTTCTCATCTTAAAGCTTTAGAGTATGATATCCAGATAGAAGATGAGGAAGATGAGATGGAGTCAAGCACTTCATCCAAGTCTGTTGCCTTTGTCAAGAAAGAAGACAAGGTGTCAACAGAGTCTAGGGAGCTGATCTATCTTTGAAAGAGCAGATGGCTTTACTTACAAAAAGGTATGATGAATTGAGAATGAAGTATAAGAGAAATAAATTGAGATTTGCAGTGTAGAGATAGACAAAGATCCAGATCAGATAGGAAGGTAGATAAATCTTCGAGATGATGACAAAAACAAGAGCGGACAAGAAGATACAGATCACCTGTCGAAGAAATACTTCCAGTCCCAGATCGATAGGAGTGACATTTGTTATACATGCAACAAGCCGTGACATTTCAACTATGACTGTCCTCAATCGACTCCTAAAGAAAGGGAAGAAAAGAGGAAGAAAAGAGACAGAGATTTGCAGATCAAAGAGCTTTGTTGGTCAAGAAAAAGAGCCAAAGAAATCATCATCATCTTCATCATCCTCATCCGATTTCGGATCGATGATGAGATCTGTCTCATGGCTAATGAGGTAATCTACTATTCATCTTCGATAATGATTCTTGTCGATCCGCATCCGATCATGACCAAACTATTATTCATGAGTTATTAAGAGATTTAAAGACATCTTTAGCTGCTTATAAACAATCGAGAGATGAGAATTTATTTTTAAAGGATCGATTCAAATTCTAAATAAAGGCAAGCAGGTGATGAACATTTCGAGACTGAGGAAACATTCAAGGGGGAATGTTTTCATCCGATCAAGCTAGTACATCACCAAATTACCCGAAAGGTTAGAAAATGAACCGAAAACTTTAAAAGATAAATTTGAAGTAGTCTGTCTTGAAAATGAATTAATTAAGAAAGACAATGAGAAGCTTGTCTTCAAAATTAGTCACTTAATAATTCACAATCGATAATAGATCATATTTTTAATACTTCCCGAGAAATCTCATGATAAGACAGACTTGGTTATGATAGGAACAATAAATCGATGTTCAAAACCTAGGAAATTTGTGAAAGCATCTGCTCAATCAAAGGATATTAAAATTGGTCCATGGAAACCAACTAGTCGATAAGGACTACACTTCCGCCTAAACCAAGAATTCAAATTCAAGAATCCCTATCGACTAGAAGGAATCCAAGAACCAAAATAAGAAGATTTTCTTATTATAATTCTTTTGATGGTAGGAGCAAATGTTATCCTACATTTCCTAAGTTTAGGAAAATCACCCAATCCGAATACAACAAGTTGTCATTTAAAAATGATATTATTGTAGACAGATTTGGTAGAAAATCCGAGTCCGACTTATTGTCTGCAGATGAGATGTTTATTTGGATTCCTAAAGTGATTCTTGACCCAAAAGGACCCAAGATCACTAGGGTACCTCAAAACTAACTGCTTTACAGGATTCACAGGATCATCACTTAAGAAAGAGATCTTAGCTTCAATATGGTACATTGACGGTGGTCATTCACAACATATGACCCATAACAAGAAGTTCGTTATCAAATTTTCAAAGCATTGATGGTCCAAGAGTTTTATTTGGTGATAATAATTGTGGTCGACTAAAGGTGTAGGTACTTTGATTATCAAGGATATTCGTGTATCTCGAGGTATATTTTGTTGAAGGTTTGAAACATAATCATTATCTGCTTCTCACTCCGTGATAAAGGTTTTCTTGTAAAATTTTCAAGGGATAAAATGTGATATTTTGGATAATTCCTCGGTATAAGGTACTATTAATCGGCTTCGGACATGGTAATGTCTATGTGGCCAACTTTAATAGTTGTCCCCAAGATACTTGTCTCGATAGCTAAGGGTGGAGAAGATATCACCGCTATGGCATAAAAGGCTTAGTCATCCGAATTTCAAGACTCTTAGTAAGTCGGCTAAGAAGAACCTTGTCAAGGGATTACCCGAAAAACTTTTATCAACCGATCTTAAATGTGATGCTTGTCAAAAAGGTAAACAGCCTAGACACTCATTTAAGAGTATTAACTCCTCCTCATCCGAAAGAGTGTTACAACTTCTTCATCCTGGATCTGTTTGGACTGTCACACCTCTCGGTTTCGGTGGAAGGAAATATACTCTTGTTGTAGTAGATGACTTTTCTAGATACACTTGGGTTATATTTCTTTTCAAGAAAAATGAGACTATAAACAAGATTCCCGATCTGCTCTGCATAAATTCATAATGAGAAGGGAGTTAATATTATTAAAATAAGGAGTGATAAGGGTACAAAATTTTGAATTCCTGTTTATCTAATTTCTTCAATGAGTATGGAATTATTCATGAGACATCTTCAGCAAGAACTCCTCAACAAAATGGAGTGGTTGAAAGAAGGAATAGAACTTTGAAGGAAGCAACAGAGCATGTTGGTGAGTATAATACCCTCATAGGTTCCTGGTCAAGCCATCAACACGGCTTGCTATACCCGCATCAGTGCTTAGTTGTCAAAGACAAGGGTAAGACTCCTTATGAGATTTGGAAGGGTAAGATTCCAAGGATCTCATACTTCAAAGCTTTTGGTTGTAAGTGTTTCATTCATAACAATGGGAAATCCAAGTTAAGAACTTTTGATGCTAAAGCGGTGATGGAATATTCTTGGGATATTCTAATACTTCAAAGACATTTAGAGTTTTTAACAAGACAACCCTTTGTGTGGAGGAAACTCCTCATGTTGTTTTTGATGAGTTGTATTCCTTCTCGTATAAAGTGAATCAAATTTCGAAAATCTAGATAAAATTGAATTATCCAAGACTAAACATAGAACCTGTTTATCTACCTACTCTTGATTCAGAATCGGATGAAGAAGAATCCCCATCCGATAATCGAAGACAACTTCGATCGACTCCCTCGCATCGTACACCTTTGACATCACCGATCAAGACGAGTCACCGATGAAGGGGGAACGTCACCGAGGTCGAGTCGGATGAGTTGCCAATCGAGACTCAAGATGAGGATCCTTCTCCTCATACATGCAAAAGGATGAGAAGCTATCATCCATCCGATCGTATTATAGGAGACCCATCTAGTAGTGTGCAGTACACGAATGATGCTAGACTGAAAGTCTTTTTCGCTTGTTATGTGTCGCTTCTTGAACCCAAGTCTATTGAGGAAGCATTATCGTACTCCAAATCGATAATGACCATGCAGAAGAATCGCATCGCTTGAAAGACAAAATGTATGGGATCTAGTGGAAAGACCTTACACGTAAAGATTATAGGCACCAAATGGGTGTTTAAAAATAAATAGATGAGAACAATATTATTGTTCGAAATAAGGCAAGACTGGTTGCACAAGGTTATTCACACCGAGGGAATAGACTATGATGAAACCTATGCTCCAGCTTGCCAGATTAGAGGCAATAAGATTGTTCTTGGCATTTCTTTGCATATAAGTCTTTCAAAGTTTTTCAAATGGATGTTAAGTCTGCTTTTCTTAATGGTGTGTTACTTGAAGAGGTCTATGTAGAGCAACCTCCCGGGTTTAAGATCAATAACAAGGTCTATAAACTCAACAAAGCTCTATATGGATCAAACAAGCTCCCGAGCTTGGTATGATACTCTATCTCGATTTCTTGACATCGAATGGTTTCTCTAAAGGTAAGATTGATAGAACTTTGTTTAGAAAGGAAGTAGATGACAACATCTTACTAGTTCAAATTTATGTAGATGACATAATTTTTGGTTCACCTAATCTCAAATTATATGAAGAATTTAGCATTCTCATGAAAAACAGTTTGAAATGTCAATGATGGGAGAATTGACATATTTTCTAGGCTTACAAATTAAACAGATGAGTAAGGGTATATTTATACATCGCCTAAGTATGCTAAGGATCCGATTGAGAAATTTGGAATGACTACTAGCGAGAGAAGTTAAAATACCTATGGCAACTAACTTCTCAATGAATTCAGATGAGCAGGGATATCCACCGATGCAACGGAGTATCGTGGACTGATCGGATCTCTTCTCTATCTCACCGCAAGTAGACCGAGACATAGCCTTTGCGGTTGGGGTATGTGCAAGATTCCACCTAATCCCAAGAAAACTCATCCGGAGACTCGCTAAGAAAATTCTTAGATATCTCAAAGGAACCTTGCAAGTAGGGTTATGGTACCCAAATGATGACAACTTTGAGCCGACAGTTATTCAGATTCAGACTTTGGAGGATGTAAGATTGATAGAAAATCCACTTCAAACATGTCAATTCTTAGGCAACAAATTAATTTCTTGGTTATCTAAGAAATGTACATCTGTTGCCACCTCCACAATCGAAGCCGAATACATGGCACTGGAAGTTGTTGCTCTCAACTCCTCTGGATTAGTCAACAAATTTTAGAGACTATAATATTCAAACATCACTGCTCCTATTTACCGTGATAGTAATAGTGCAATAGCAATGACTTACAATCCTGCTTTTACATTCTAGATGCAAGCATATAGATATTAGACATCATTTCATTAGGGATCATGTTGAAAAGAATGACATTAGAATTGAGAAAATTGCCATCGAATCACAAAAAGTCGACATTCTTACAAAACCATTAGTGAGTCTAGGTTCAAAGAAATGTGCTTAGAATTAGGATTACTTGATGCATCTTTAGCCGGTTTCTAATTTGTGTGCATTTGTTTCTTTATTCCTTTTCCTTTCTTTACATTAATGTCTAGAAAGAATTATCGACTAGATATGTGTCAAAGGGCAATCAGTAGGTGATATCATTGATCTCCTTTTAGGAATCAAGAATCAAGGATTAGTCATATTGACTCTATCTCGAATTGATAATTACTTGTCCTGACATTGAGTAAATCGCATAAGGACATAATAGTCACTTGAACTCCTCGAAGAAAACAGATGACTATTTACATCCTATCTGATTTACCTTAAGCTTCGATGGTTTCTTTTGAGTCTATGTCTTTGCAGAACAGTCACGTATAACACTGTTTTGTTCTTTTATTCAAACTCCTTTATTCTACTTCTTTTGTTTCTTAATAATTTGTTTTAGAAAAGTGAATCGAGTCCTGCTTTGTTTAAACCTCGGTTTGAAAATTGCTAAAAAGTTACATCTAAACCGTTGGTTTTCGTAATCGACAAAGTTACTCTATCGATGATTTCCTAAAACCCATCTCTGCTTTTAAGCCGATCTGCTTTTTCAAACTCATCTGCTTTGAGAAACCTTTAGTTGAAGTAAAATACCACATGGCCGACGCCGTATACTTACTTCTCTCGAATAAAGTAACCTATATCGGTCAAATCAGCGTCTATAAAGTAACTATTTACGCATTCCGAAGGCGATTACAATTCACGCGCTGAATCCTAATCGCTTATCTTAGTTTTTAACCGTTGATTAAGTCTCAAGAAAACTTTTGAATAAATGGCTGAGATTAATTCATATTTTCAAAAATGGCGGTTTCTCTTTCCAATCCTCTCTTCTATAAATATATCTTCTTCTTCCCTAAATCTTTTTCTTTCCATTCTCGGAAAATCACAGTATATTGTCAAACCCTTTTCATATTCACAAAAACTTCCAATGGCATCCTCTTCAAAAACTACCAAAACTTATAAACCCAAATACATTTCCACAAATATTTCTCATTTCAAAATGAATGAGGAATATTTCAAAAACCGTTTGAAAGCGGAAATGTATGTTGATTTCAAACCACAAATGACCTAGACCGCAGAAATCCTTCGCCTTCTCGAAGCCTCTCGACTCGAGAGGATTTCTATCGCCAAGTCTCTGCAAAATAGAATGCAGCAGATCTGCTTTGGGGCGAACTTTTGGCGAGAATGGAGGACACTCAGAAGGATTTGATACTTGCCGATGGAACAACACTCGAGCTATTCAAGGGAAAGCATTTCAAGGATTTTTGATACGCCAATGGAGGAGTTAATCCATTGACGTACAAAGAAGATGAGTGGGAAGAATCCTTCGATATGATGGCGAGGGTCACTTACAGGGACTCGCAGGATTTAAAGAAGAATCTGCGAGAAGGAGATTTCTGGCCGATGACGGTGGTTACAAAGGCGGTGTTGGGTGAGCAGAGCTCACATGATGGGTTAACCAAACCCAGTTGTGTGTGATGCGAGCCATTGTAGATGGGGTACAAGTAAACCGGGTAGAGCTATTAATTCATAAGGCGAGGGAGGAGAAGAAGCGCCTCACCTTCAAGTCATCTCATGAGGGTTGGATTCCCACTTCTACAGCCTATTCAACAAAATCACCGTACTTATTGAAGGGCTGAACAAGGAAGTCGATCGGAGAGTGGGTACCAAAAAGTACTCCAAGCGTAAGGGAATCCTCACAAAGGATGAAAGGCTTGGAGGAATTCCAGACTTGATGATGAGTCCGATGCAGCCTGTGGCTCGAGAGGTCAAGCGGCCAGTGCAGAGGTTCGTGGACCATCACCGAACCAATGAGGTGGTCCCAGTGGAGGTCGAAACAGAGGGACATGAAGCAGCAGCACTGAGGTTGCACCTCAAGTACAATCTGCAATAGCACTGCAGTCCCAAGGACGTTTCAGCGGAGGAAGAGGAGGTTGGTGAAAGCCTCGGAGAAGAAGAAGGGGGAAAGCTCGTCACGCTGCTCCGCCAAGGTTGCCTCGAGATGAAGAGGAAGAAGAGGAAGCAAAATCCCCTTGGTGAGGAGACCAAGACGAGCAGCCCAGAGCTCGAAGGATCCACCAAATCCGTAGCTCCGAACAGCAGATGGAACTATCAACCCCGCTACTGCAGAGGAGGTCCCAATCCTTCGTATAGCAGCCGAGGTTGGTCAGCCGGAGGCTCCTCTCTCCCCAACCAATGAAGCCGCTCTTTCCCGATTCCAGAGGCAGTACAAGTCTTTCCACATCTCCTTCCTTATCTCCCGTACTGGCAAAGAAGAAATGCCTCAGCCGGCATTTCGAGCTCGTGCCTCACCAAGCCCCACAAATCCAAATTGGCAATGAAGGAGTATCCAGCCGGGTACTCCGCAGCCTCTTCAACAGCCTACCTCCCCTACCGATTGGAGTGTATAGGGTAAGAGTTATTAAGACCAATCAACAAAATATCGAACCCAAGGGAAAAAGTATGCACATGAGGCTCTAGAAATACGAGTTCTTAGTGACTAGAGTTGCAACAATGGTTTGGAACAAAAACAACAAAACACAAGCAAGAATACAATACAACAAGGAGCAAGCAATAGATCAAACACTAAGAATGCGATAACAAACACAACAATAAATGGTGGGATAGATGTGCTAGGATTAACATCCATCAATGAATCATCAATCAACAAGCTACAATTGAATCAAATTGCAAATCAACTAAGATAGAAAGCATAAACCATCATGAAATTAATCACTCCATTAAAATCACAATGCCTAATGTGAGTATCCTTAGTCTTTCCCATCTCTCAATGTAGAAATCCCCAATTCATACAATCATGCAAAATTGAATCCCGATCAACACCTAATCACGTTAGCTCAACTCTCGCCTATTGCTAGGGTGATCAACCATTAATCTAAAGAAGCAATTTTACACAAAGCACAATTAAGAATCACAATTAGGAAACAAACTAATGTGAGTATCCTTAGTGCAACTAATCTCTCGATTCCGAAGCACCCAATCCACACATTCATACACAATTATCACCCGATTAATCCCGGATCACGTTAGCGCAACTCTCGCCTATAGCTAGTGGTGATCAAACACTAATCTAAAGAGATAATTATGCATGAAGCACAAATGAGAATCACAATTAGTAAGCAATCTACTCAATTAATCTCCAATCATCAACAATTATAGCATCATCAATCAAATCATCATCAATTTCAATTAACCCAAGCACAAGAGAATTAGCCCATGGTGAAATCCATGGGAAGAAGATAGAATTGAACAAACACAAAGCAAATCACAACAATTAAGAAATTAAAGAGACAAAAGAGGAAAAACATCACCAAATGATCTTCAATCAACAAAAGTAGGAATGCTTGAGTCTTCAACAACAATCTCCAAAGGAATTACAAGCTTGAATTGAAAGGATTACAAGGATCAAATGCTAATCTAATGCTAATCTACCAATAATCAAAGGAAATCTCATCCCAATTCTAACTTCTACTCTAATCTAAAATGGAATTTGGCTTGGGGCCTGAGAAATCGCCCCAAAACCGCTACTAACTGCTACTATGAACTCTCCTTGCTCCCCGAATCGCCCCGCTTTAAATACGAATTTTTGGAAAACCTCCTCGAGTCGAGGGTCAGGCCTCGACTCGAGGCCCTCGCAGAAATCCTCGCCCTCGACTCGAGGGTCATGTCTCGAGTCGAGGCTCATGCCATTTTCTGATTTTGATCCTTTTCTCGCATAGCCCTCGACTCGAGGCTCTTGCTCCTCGATCGCAGCTCGAGTCCAGTGGCATTTTTTTCGCACGGGGCTTCGGCCCCACCCCCTATTTTCGTCCCGGATGTCCGTCTCTTCATTCTAAGCCTAATGGTACTCTCGGTTTGGCAAAAATCCACCGAATTACCTGCAAAATGGACGGAAAACATCAAAATCTCACAAAAATACTTTTAGGCAAAAGAGTGATACTTTTCACATTTATGCACAAAAACTAACACTTTAGCTCACTTTTTGCACTAAAAATAGCCCTAAAAACATGCATCAATTCACTCCAATCATACCCCCAAACTTGTATTGTTGCTCGTCCTCGAGCAACGTAGAACTAAGAACAAAGGAGTGAATTGATTGCAATTATGTCACATGGCACCATAGACGAAAAATAAGACAATTGAACTCATCAATGATCACTTGTATCAATGCAACTATCCACTAGCCATCAAGACAAATCATGCTCAAACAAATGCTCAATCAAATACTCAACACATTGCTCCTTCCATGGAGTGTTTCACTCTTCACTCAAGTGTATCAAGGTTTAAAGCACTCAATCATCAAATTCACAAATAAGTACACCATATGCTTGCCACAAGACTTAATCTCAATCAAAATCATTTGTGATCAATCAAGAATCAAAGAGGTCTTTCTTCTAGGTTGTAATGTAGGCTCTTTGGAAAGGTGAGATATTTTAGGATAAGAGTGACTAAGTAGTAGAGACTTGAATGTAAACTAATCCATACAATGCACATCTCTTCACTTTCATCAAGCAACACTCTTTCTTTTGAACTTCAATGATCATTCCACCATTCACTTGAGCTTTCTCTTTTAAGCTCACAAATTGAATCATTTCTTTTCATGCATTTTCTTTACAATTCAATCTTTCACAACCTTTCTTTTCTTTCATGCTTCATTCATTACTTTGCTCATCATCTTCCCACACTTAGCAATCAAATCACCATCATTAGCTAACATTCAAGCTCAACTAAACATAGGACAAGAAAGGCTCATCAAAATAGGCTAAATGGTTTCAATTTCACTTGGCTTGCCAAAGAATAAGGATCATAAGCTCAACATGGCTCACTAAGGAAATCACATGTATTTGGTAGGATAGTATTTGACAAAGTGACTCATCATATCAAACATGGCCTCTTATCATTTTCAAAACCTTACACAAAGATCAATATCAACAAGTCTAGTGGCAAGTTCTAGCATACAAATCATGATTGATGCACTCACAAAGGAATCAACTCAACCGTATAAGATGTACGATTATTAGGGCACAAAACTCACGGGCTTAAATTTGAGCAATGAATCAAGAATTTTCAATCACATTCATCTTCACATAATTAATCAAGCAACTAGCATCAAGCTACACATCTACTAATGATCATAACAAATTCCAACTAGTCTTACAACTCAAGCACAAATGCTCATGTACATAACCTCAAGCATACTCACTATATCAATATGATACTCAAAAATATGTCAATTAATCCACTATTAAGCTCAAGACAAATTCTAGCCCAAAAATATACAAGTGCAAGGAAGATAAGCTAAGGTAAGAAAAACACTTCCCCAAACTTAGACAAGTCTAAGTTTGAAAGGAAGTGTTGTACCAATAAGCCTTTAAACTCCATCTCTCTTTAAACATGTAGGGCTCATCATGCTTTTATGCACTTCCCTCTTGCTCTTGCATTTCCTTGCAACTCCAATGGCTTTCCAATTCATCTAGAAAGTGTACCTACAAATGGGCATAAGAATCATCAAAATATTACCACTAAGAGATGCAAGAACCAAATAACGACCAACACCCCCAAACTTGAATGATAGCATGAGTTCAAAGTTTGGCTCAAAATATAGGCAACTCATAATAATATCAACAATTAAGCACAACAATATATGAATTTCAAAGCATAGAGCATCATGTACTAAGAATAAGCAATTAAGTAGCAAGCCAAATCTCCTCAAACAAAACAAAAACACTAATCTACCAAAAGCACCAAAAAGAACAAATAAAAAGGATGGGTTGCCTCCCATCAAGCGCTATTTTTCGTGTCCTATGCCGGACTTATTCTTCACATCCAAAATCCTTCATCGGAATGGCTAAGGGTAGCGATCCTCCTTCCCATTGTATCTCGATCTTTGTGCTTCAAGGTCTAGGAGGTTCACCGAATAGATAGGACAACCACCTAAAGAAATGCATAGTGTCCATGGTTGTCCCCTCTTTTCTCTTGCCATCCTTCTCGATTCTTTTTCTTCGAGGATACCCAAGCGTTTCTTTAATTCTTCCCTATAGTCAAAATTCACAAGAGGCAAAATTAAATCATTAGAAGCATCAATTTCAATTAAATCACAAATTGAAGAGTTAGAGGGTATAGAAATGCTCATTTCAATCTTCAATGCCTCCTTAGGTGCTTCTAGATTTTCTTTCTCATTATAGCTCATGTCCATTAATGGACATTCCTCTTCCTCATTTTTGACAAAGAAATTCTTCCTTTTATCCTCATTGCTTGGACCCTTTTCTACATCTTCTTCTCTTGTATTTTCTTCCTCCCCTTCTTCTTCTTGATTCTCCATGATGGTCATGTTCTTTACTTGGCATAGGAAATTTTGAGTTGACACTTTATAAACATGGAATGAGCCTCGGTGGATCTCCATGTTCCCCTCTATCCATGAATTAACCATTGCTTTGGTCTCATAGATTTCCTCATACAAGGGAAGCATTTCATCACACCTAGTGTCATTTTCCTCAATTCTTTCCAACAATACTCCAAGCATCTCTTGCAAGTTAGCTCTCACACCATGGAGTCCCCATTCTTCAAATTTAGGAGAAGCTTGTGGCATTGGATAGTCATTCTCATAGCTCCTCCTATCATCATAATAATCTTCCTCTTCCGATGCCCCTTGAAATTCGAATCCCCAATCTTGATTGCATGCTTGATCATAAGGCTCATAGTATGGGAACATCTCTTGAGGTGGGGGAGAAATTTCTTCACTTATCCAATCTTCATAATTGGATGGAACTTGTTGCCATTGAGAATTATCTTCATAGTTCCTCCAATCATTGTAGCTCAATTCTTCAAAGTGTGGAGAATACACCCTACTATCTTGATAATATTCTTGATTCCACAAGTATGAGTTGTATCCTTCCATCTAGACAAGATTTCAAAGTATCAAATTCAAACAAAAATAACAAAACAAACACAAACACAAAGGCAACAAATAGTCACTTCAAACAATTCCTAAGTCTCACTTAAGGCGCAAAACTAATTCCCGGCAACGGCGCCATTTGATTGGAGTGTATAGGGTAAGAGTTATTAAGACCAATCAACAAAATATCGAACCTAAGGGAAAAAAAGTATGCACATGAGGCTCTAGAAATACGAGTTCTTAGTGACTAGAGTTGCAACAATGGTTTGGAACAAAAACAACAAAACACAAGCAAGAATACAATACAACAAGGAGCAAGCAATAGATCAAACACTAAGAATGCGATAACAAACACAACAATAAATGGTGGGATAGATGTGCTAGGATTAACATCCATCAATGAATCATCAATCAACAAGCTACAATTGAATCAAATTGCAAATCAACTAAGATAGAAAGCATAAACCATCATGAAATTAATCACTCCATTAAAATCACAATGCCTAATGTGAGTATCCTTAGTCTTTCCCATCTCTCAATGTAGAAATCCCCAATTCATACAATCATGCAAAATTGAATCCCGATCAACACCTAATCACGTTAGCTCAACTCGCCTATTGCTAGGGTGATCAACCATTAATCTAAAGAAGCAATTTTACACAAAGCACAATTAAGAATCACAATTAGGAAACAAACTAATGTGAGTATCCTTAGTGCAACTAATCTCTCGATTCCGAAGCACCCAATTCCACACATTCATACACAATTATCACCCGATTAATCCCGGATCACGTTAGCGCAACTCGCCTATAGCTAGGGTGATCAAACACTAATCTAAAGAGATAATTATGCATGAAGCACAAATGAGAATCACAATTAGTAAGCAATCTACTCAATTAATCTCCAATCATCAACAATTATAGCATCATCAATCAAATCATCATCAATTTCAATTAACCCAAGCACAAGAGAAGAATTAGCCCATGGTGAAATCCATGGGAAGAAGATAGAATTGAACAAACACAAAGCAAATCACAACAATTAAGAAATTAAAGAGACAAAAGAGGAAAAACATCACCAAATGATCTTCAATCAACAAAAGTAGGAATGCTTGAGTCTTCAACAACAATCTCCAAAGGAATTACAAGCTTGAATTGAAAGGATTACAAGGATCAAATGCTAATCTAATGCTAATCTACCAATAATCAAAGGAAATCTCATCCCAATTCTAACTTCTACTCTAATCTAAAATGGAATTTGGCTTGGGGCCCGAGAAATCGCCCCAAAACCGCTACTAATCGCTACTATGAACTCTCCCCTTGCTCCCCGAACCGCCCGCTTTAAATACGAATTTTTGGAAAACCTCCTCGAGTCGAGGGTCAGCCTCGACTCGAGGCCCCCGCAGAATCCTCGCCCTCGACTCGAGGGTCATGTCTCGAGTCGAGGCTCATGCCATTTTCTGATTTTGATCCTTTTCTCGCATAGCCCTCGACTCGAGGCTCTTGCTCCTCGATCGAGCTCGAGTCCAGTGGCATTTTTTCTCGCACGGGGCTTCGGCCCCGACTCGTTCGTCCCGGATGTCCGTCTCTTCATTCTAAGCCTAATGGTACTCTCGGTTTGGCAAAAATCCACCGAATTACCTGCAAAATGGACGGAAAACATCAAAATCTCACAAAAATACTTTTTAGGCAAAAGAGTGATACTTTTCACATTTAGGCACAAAAACTAACACTTTAGCTCACTTTTTGCACTAAAAATAGCCCTAAAAACATGCATCAATTCACTCCAATCACCTACACCACATTCAAACCCCACTTACAATCTACCCCATCCCCTTTATCCATTCCTGCTACACAACTTCACACATCTCTCCCAACCCCATCCGAACAAATACCTCTCCCTACAGTCCAAACCTCTCCAATACCAATAATATCTTACTCCTCTCTTCCAACTATCCAAACACAATCTATTCCTCTCCCACCTCCTCAACCGTAACAAATACTCTCCTCGTCGACTCCTCAACCGAGGATGAAGACACCGATCTAAGCCCAACCACAGCCATCTCCTCTATTCTATCCCTCGCCGAGAAGAAGGTCAATGCTACATTTAGACGGAAAATGGAAAGAAAGACGAGGAGGATGGTCAAAGTCAGAATAGACACAATGCTAGCCAAAGATGAAGGAAGTTGAGGTAACATTGTCTCGATAAAATTATAGATGTCACTAACTCTCAGGCCGGGCCGGCAAAGTGAAATCGATGGAGGAGGAGCCGAGGGCGTTGAAGGAGGAAGTTACGGGTTATAATCAGCTGGTTGTGAATGAGTTGGTCAGTAGACCACTCGACTTCGTGGTCAAGTGCAACGCTTTAGATGAAAAACTTTCGTACTTGGCCGGAAGTTAAAAAGGGGGAAAAGTCAAGGCAGAGAAAAGACAAGCCCTCACAAACTGTGGTCGAGGAGACCAGAAAGATGTGGGCATGAAGGCCAACACAGCTGATCCGGGAGGCAGCCAGGAGGAAGCTCGGATCAAATCTCGATGAGTTCGCTCTCCACCGAGGGTGAGTCAACCGGAGGAAGCTTTAAAGGAAGATGAGGAGAAGAGAAGGAAAGATGAGGAGGAAAGGTCGTAGAAGCTCTTGGCTCGCTTAAAAGAATCCGAATCAAGGAGCCAAGGGGAAGGGAAAAGAAGTAGCAGCCGCCGAGCCCAGATCACCGAACTTATTACTGTGGTCAGCCGCTAAAGGAAAAGGGAAGAGGGAAGTCGATTATTCCAATCTCTCGTAAGAGCGAGATCAAGAGAATTAAGAGAGAGATGGAATATTTTGGCAAGAAAGAAAAGAAGAAGCAGAGAAAGAAGAAAGACTCCAACGTCTTCCTGGAGTGTTGCCGAGCGGAAATGGTTAGTCAAGGATCAAGGCGGCGGGAAATTCGTGCCATTCCACAACACATCTGCTCCTCCTAAGTCAAGCCATGGAAAGTATGCTATCAATACGAGAGAAAAGAATCTGGAGGGAATGTGGATATACTACCGGTATATTCTCAAGGGCCCCTGAGCATCTCAAAGAAGATCCGTATTTAGCTTGGCATGAGTGGATGGAGAAGGTAGATGCGGAGTTCTATCATCGTCACTGGAAGAAGCCGATGTAGAGTTCAACGTCAACCTAATCTCTCCAGCCTTTTGAGTATGCCATCCCCGCCAAGAAATCAGATGGATCCTCGGACCTAGATCGGGTCAAGGGTATTTTGAAGAAGGCAGAGGCTGAATCTGGACTTACTCAAGATGAAGATCTCAAGCGCCTTAGGAGGCGTGTATTCAATCGGGTCGATGATCCCGTGATGAAGACCAAGTGGGAAGACCGATAGAAACAGGATTTTTCTTTTCCTTCTTTCTATTTTTTTCTATTATCTTCTCATCTGTAATCTTTGTAAATCCAATGTGAATATACTTTGTTTGATTCATCTTATTTGTCTTTATTTCTTAAAGTTATTTTTTTAAGAAAAACTTAAAATTTTCTTAAGTATAAGTCATCTGAGAATTTTATTTCTCGAGACTTAAAAATGTCTTTAAATTTTTTTTTAAATCTTAAGACTCATTTGGTTTTCTAAGTTTTTTTAAGGGAGTCTAAAAGATCTAAAGTTTTCATTTGTGAATAAATCATTTGTAATGTGAAGAATGTGCTTTGATATACCTATCTATTGATCTTGATAAACTCTGAACTAACTTCACTGTGAGTGTGTCTATTCTTATAGGTTTTAACTTCATCAAAAAGTGGGGAAATTGTTAGACCAAGATTGTTTTGATGAGTTAAAAGACTATTCCAGATGAGCAGACTATGATAAAGAACTCGAGACTAAGTTCTAGTACGAAGCCGATCGACTAGGTCAAGATTAGTTCAAGTCACCGAGACGAGGAATGACAAGTCATCTGGAGACAACTTCAATCCTAATCATCTGCAGGAGACAAGTATAAAGAGCTCAACGAGGGAAAGATAAGCCGAGTAGAATAAGAAAGGCTAATCTTCACCAAGTCACCGCAGACGAGTAGGAAGAATCACCGAGGTCTTAAAGCGAGTTTTCAAGATTAAGTTTGTTAAGTAGCTTTCAAGTTTGTTAGAACTAACTAACAAACTAACTGACTTTTCAGACTTATAAATAGATCTAGTTTTTTTCATTTTTCATATAGAACACATGTGCATATTAGATTTCACTCTATTCACTACTCGATTTCAATCACAATCTTTTCACAAGTATTTCTAGTGAGTTTTCAAAAAGTTCCAAGTGTTTTTAGAACACTTTTTCTGTAATCTTCAAAATCCAATACACACCGTAATAGCTTAGATTTCTAGAAGAAGAGTCTAGGAGATTGAAGATTTGAAGAATTGTACAAGTTGTAAGTTGTAAGTCGGAAGTGAGAAAGTAAGCAAGAGCAGAGTCCCTTCTTCGATTGAAGAAGGAGAGTGGATGTAGGATTATTAAAAATCCGAACCACTATAAATCCTCGTGTTATTTCTTGCTTTCTTTAGTTTCGTTTGATTTACAATTGTGTTACTTCAAGATTAAAGTTCGTAATCTTAACTAAAATCGAATATCAACCTTGCTTTTGATCTTATAAAAGTTGAGAATTCAATCATAATCCGTGTGTTTAATCTGATATTTTGAATTGGTTTTGAAAGATTTAAAAATCTACAAAATCTATTCAAACCCCCTTTCTAGATTTTGTTCTAGGAAGCATTCTCGAGGTTTTAATCAACTCAACTTTCCGGGACCAACAATTCTCAAATCCTTGCATGAAATTGAAATAACAATGGAATAAACTAAATATCTATACTAGATAATCCTTGGGCAATGCAAATTAAATTCTAATCTATGGAAATTTAAAGGTAATTAACTAAACTAAGCTAGTGTGTGTAAAAAGTGTGAAAAAGTGTGTGTGGGAATCCTATCTAATTGTGTGAATTGTGTATCCTCCTCTAATGTTGTGTGGAATCCCCCTCTTAAGAAAATCTGAGAAAGGAATATATATAGTGGGATTTAGGATCAAGTTTTAAAATATTGCAATTGGGCCCTCAAGATATGTAAAATTTGAGAAAAAGGAACGCCGCAATCAATTACGCCTTCAACTCGGTTGAATATTTCACTCGGTCGAGTGACAAGAAGGCTGGACCGAGTTGGTTTCTACATCAAATATTCTGGAAGATTTCACCATCCTCAACTCGGTCGAGTTGGCCTTCCTCGGTCGAGTTGAATTTTTGGCCGGGTCGAGTGAGGGTTGAGTGATTGACGACGGCTATTCTGGTTTGCGATGGAAAGTGGTCTGATCTGTGGTGGGATATCGCGACGACGGCTGTGACGCCGCTGGAATGAGGCGGCGACAGAGGGTTGTGAATCAGCGAACGCCGGTGATGGCGCAACGGTGATTGATTTGCGTCACTGCTTCAATCGACGGTGGTAGGCTTGACGGTGATGGGCGACGGTGATTGGTGGCTATGGTGAGGATTGGCCGTGGTTTACGATGGTTGGGTGGTTGTATTGAATTTGGGGTGGATTTTTGCAGATTGGGATTGCGCAGCAATGGAGGATCTGTGAAACACGACGGCGGGTGTACTTATCAATTTTGTGGGTGAGATTGGTGGGTGTATTCCCTAATCTGGTGGGTGTATGCGGCTGTTGTGCTTTTCGCTATCCCAACTTCGCTCGACCATATCTTTGCATACGAGCTCCGTTTGACCCGATTCTTTTTGCATTGTGAAGCTCTCTCGGCCCTCTTTCCAACCATATAATTTCTCATTTGATTTGAAGACGTTAATTTCCCTGAAAAATTCCTCCAAAATCGTCTTAAACCTACACATTAAACTCAAGATACCAAATTAAATAATCAAATGAAATTAGTCAATTAAATGTGAATTAACATGAAAATGATATCAAATTGAAGCAATTAAGCACACTATAATCATGCAATTTTCACACTAATCAGTCCTCCGAAAGCTCGGGATGCAGACGGAGTCCTCTACCCCGCCTGCAAGAGGTGCCAGTCCTCAAGATTGCAGCCGAGGTTGGGCAAACCGAAGTCCCTCCATCTCCGACCAAGGAAGCTGCACTTTCTCCAATTCAAGAGGAAGGTACGAACTTTTCCCTCTCCTTATCCCAATCCTCCTGCAATGAAGAGGTGTGCCCTACTGGCACCTCTGAGCCTCGAAATGTACCCACGCTTGCTCCAAACAACCACCCAACCCCACCTGTCCAAACTCAAACCCAAACCGAACTCCATCTCCACTCCATCCGAAACCACACCCACTCCCACCCAAACTAAGCCAATAACGACTCCACACCGAACTCCACCCCTACTCCAACCATTCCGAACCCCTCAACTCGAACAACCAACCTCTTCTACCATTCCCATTTCTCAAAACACAATTCACCATCCCTCCTCAAACACAATCATCTCCCCTCCGTAAATTGAGATTTCTTCATACTCATTTCTGGAGGACATCCAAATGAGCTCTCCTACCCCCTTACCTCCACCAACAGTAACCACAAACCCCATTCTCCTTGTCTCAATCCTCATTTGAGGATGAAGACAAAGTTGATCTGAGCCCAAAGATCAGCTATTTCTTCGATCGTAGCTCGTATGGAGAAAAAGATCAAGAGGACATTTTCTAAGAAGATGAAGAAGAAAATGAAGAAGATGGTTGAGGTCGTCACGGAAACAATGATAGCGAGCATGAGGGAAGTCGAGGTAAACCTTGTTGATAAAATTACTTCCTTGACTAACTCTGTCTTGGCCGAAAAGGTGAAAACTCCGGAGGAGGAGGTGATGGGTCCGAGAAATCAAGTGACAGACTACAATGTAATTGTTGTTGATGCATTGGCCATGGACAAGTCAGACTTCCGCGTTAAATGTAATGATCCTGGAGAAGAAGCCGATCGCCTTGGCCGATGAAGTCAAAAAGGGGGAAAGGGCTGAGCAAGAAAGAGAGCGAACTCCTCACAGCTTTAGAGGAAACCAAGAAAGAAGTGGGCACAAAGGCTAATGCACTGAGCCGAAGCAGCCAGGAGGATGTATGGCTCAAATCGATGAGTTAGCCGCACTTCACCCGAGGGTGAGCCAATTAGAAGAAGCCCTAAAAGAAGATGAGCTCAGAGAAAGAAAGAGGAGGAGGAGAAGTCTCGCCCACCTGGCCGCTAAATGAAAGAAGCCGAGAAGCCACTGAGGTGAAGGGCAATGTAAAAGGAAAGATGATCAAGAATCTTCTCCACCCAAAGCTCTAGTTCTCAAATATCCCAGTGAGAAGAGGAAGAGAGAGTCCGATTACTCAAACCTATCTCAAGAGCAGATACGCGAGTAATAAGGCAAGTGAGAAGGCCTGGTTTGGGGAAAGGGAGAGAAAACGTCTCAAGAAGAAGAATAAAGGTTTAAAGATGAGATGGAGCAAAGATGTCGTGAAATGGGAGATGAAGGGAGCAGCATTTAAGCCGAATTCCGACCCTATCATCGAACACTCAACCCTCCGAAGGTCGTCGCGTCAATGGTTCAAAGAATACAAGACAAAGAATCTAGATGCTGATGGATGTACCACCGGTACATCTTGAAAGGCTCGATTCATCAGCCCAAGACGAAGACCTAAGGTGGCATGAGTGGATCGAGAAGGAGGATGTCAACTTCTACCATCCCCCGATCGACTTAAGCCGACAAAATTTTCAATGCCGATCTTTGTGCTCCACCTACGAAACAGTGCACTCCAAAATCAACTCTCGATGGAACATGACCTAAACCTGGATCAAAGGCATCATTGCCAAGGCTGAAGTGGAGTCAGTGCGAAGAATGAAGAAGAGCTAAAGGCACTCTCGAAGACGAAGTCTTTACCTCGCTAGTCTGCTCCGTAAGCCTATCAATGGGGAACCCGATAGAAGGATTTTTCTTTACCTTATCTCTTCTTTCTTATCCATTTTTGTAATCAGAAATATGATGTGAATATACTTTGTCTTATCTCGATCTACATTGTCTTATATTTTTTTAAGCTTTGTTTATCGCTTTCTAAGAAAACTTAAAAATTTTTCTAAGTGTTAATCATCCGAGGAAACTCTCATCTCGTATTAAAATTTTCAAAAAATTTTCTAAGTCTTAAAATTTTCTAAGCCCTAAGACTTAAAACTTTTTATGTACTAAACATCCGATAAAGTCTTATGACTTAAATTTTTTAGAATCTTTATAAAACTTTTCTAAAATTTTCTAAGTATGAATTAAATGTACTTATGTGAATAAATCTGAATTAAATGTTAATATGCTCTAATGTGCTCATCTGTTTATCTTGAATAACTTTGACTAACATCACCGTGAGTGTGTCTCTTTCTTGCAGCTTTAACTTCATAAAAAGGGGGAAATTGTTAGATCGTAAGAAGTTTTGATGAGTTAAAAGAGGTCGACGAGAGTCAACTCGGATAAAGTAAGATGACCAGCTAATCGCGAAGAACAGTGAGGTAAAGACCTAGCACTAGGTTGATCGACTAGGAAGAGCTGGATAAGTCACCGAGGCTCGAAAAGCGAAGGTCATCTCAAGACTAGCTTGAGATAGTCATCTCAGGAGATGATAATGAAGAGCTCGAGACAAGGTCAAGACAAGCAGAGTAGAATAAGAAAGGCAAGTCTTCACCAAGTCACCGCAGACAACTAAAAGCAAGATCACCGTTGGAGAGGCAGCTTATCAAGATTAAGTTTGTTAGACGGTTTTAGTTTGTTACAACAAACTAACCTGCCTCTCGTGCTTATATATAGGTCTAGACACGCTTTAAACATATAACAATTTTTAGCACTCTCTCATTCACACGATTCACAAGTTTTCTAAAAGCACTCACAAAAGTTTTTCAAAGTAATTTTCGTAAGTTCAAGTGTTTATAGAACACTTATCCCGTATATCTTCAACACATTATGCAATCGTATTCTAGAAATTCCGTAGATTAGAAGTTGAAGATAGATTTGAAGATAGAAGATCTTGAGAAAGTTGTAATTATAAGATTGTAAGTGAGTAAGTGGCAAGACCCTTCTTCAAGTTGAAGAAGGAGAGTGGATGTAGGATCAATTAGATCCGAATCACTATAAATTGTTGTGTTCTTTACCGCTTTCCTTACTTATCTGCTCTTAATCAACTTTCGAACAAGTTCAATCTTAGATTCTTAATCGATCGCTTTTGATCCATAAAAGATTGAGTTTAAATTTATTTTCCATTGTGTGAACTTTGATACCTTGAATTGATTTTCTAAAATTTGAAAAAGATTTAAAAATCTATTCAATCCCCCTTCTAGATTTTCCCTAGAAGTTTGTCTCAAGTTCTTTAATAAATACTCAATCCGTGGGACCAATAGTAAAGTGTAATGTATAATATACGTAAGTAAATATAAATGTATAATATAAGTGTATATAATATAAGAGTATAATAATAATTTGAGTATAATATAAATATATAACTAATATAAGTAAAGTAAGTATAAATGTATAATATAAGTGTATATAATATAAGAGTATAATAATAATTTGAGTATAATATAATTATATAACTAATATAAGTGTATAATAATTGAAATTGAGAGAGAATTTGAGAATTGAAGAGTATGCATTGAGAATTGAAAGAGGAAGAGAGTAAGAATTGGTGTGGGAAAATGAGAAGAGTATGAAGGGTATTTATAGAGGTGTGAAAAAAAAATTCCAACAGTCAAAACCAATGTTCAACCGCCAAAACCGCTTTCGGTTTGAACCGCTAGTTTATTATAACGGTCGATGATCCGGACCGTTGATCTCCAACGTTAATTAATCTCGCCGTCTGTTTGAAAATTATTTTTTTAAAAAATAATAAGCTGGAATCAAAACCGACGGTTCCGGTTAAACCGTCGGTTTTCGGTTTTGCAATGGTCCAAACCGAAATTGAACCGCCTAGAGCTGGTTCTCGTCCGGTTTTTGAACCGAAATCGGCGGCTCAACCAAACCGGCGGTTTCGAACCATTGGTTCCGGTTCAAAAATGGCAAACCGAAATCTCCGTTTATTTCTCCAAACCGGTTTACTTAACACACTACGGTTCTCGGCTCTCTTAGACCAGTTCACACATCTTCCGATCAAAACAAACTTCTCGCAATATCGACCAATTTTGCATTAATTACTTCACAGGAAGCTACCGTTATACTCAGAGAAATCTTGAGTCGTCGAACGATCAAGAAAAGAAATCATACAAAGGAGCAATGACTTGTTCGGTGGAGTAATGGCGTGCGCCAGAGACTCGCCATTGGGAGGATATGGAGGTTATGAAGATTAAGTTTCCGGAGTTGCAGACTTGAGGACAAGTCAAAATTTAAGGGGAAGCATTGTCATATTTTGAATTTTCGTAGTTGTTGCTGGGCAATTTTGTTGTTGGGGTTTTTTTTTTTTTTTTTTTTTTTGTTTTTGGTCTTCTTTTTAATCAAGGCGAGCAACCCAAGTTTTGTTTTGTTGCCGAGCCGTGAACGGGAGCCATCGTAGCCGCTGCTTGAGAATAATCAATCCAAAGGCTGAGAGAAGAGCGAGTACACTAACAATTCCTAACGGTATTTGAAGGATGGTGAAGCGAGCATGAAAAGTTGTCGAGTAAGAGAATCATGCCTCCGTAAAATTACTAGTTACATCATATTTCTTCAATATCCGAGAGTATTTTACCTGTCCAAGGCTACCATGGTGTTCCCCTGCTCAACCTCCTCTTATTAATGCTAGTTTTATTCCCTGTTATTTCCTTAAATTTTGTAGTTGTGGTGATTGACTCTGTTATATTCAATCAAGCTTCCTTCCTTATTGTTTATTGTCTGGGACATTACAGTCACCCCACTAACTGTTTAAATTTTAATATAATTATATGGTATATATTATATTAATAATTTATTTTTATTGGTGTACATATTTTAAATTAAATGAGTTTGAAATAACATTTTGTTCTAATAAGATTAACATTTTGTTAAATTATGAATTAATTAGTAATATTTTTTTATAAAGAGCTATATTTTATTGATTTTAATGAAGTTGATTTTAAGTTTGAATATTATCTTACTATTTTATATTCGATTTGTTTTAATTTTTTATTCAATGGTCCATTTAGCATTCCGTTTAGCCCATCGCACGCTAGAGTTAAGATTAAATTTCAATTATTAGGAGACAGCTTAAGAGTAAACCCATAAGATCTTATCGGGTCATGATTCTGTAAAATTGACCCTAATGAATAAGACCAACCCTTTAAATATCCCTATCTAATAAGAGAAGACATACAACACAAACTATAATCGGAATATATATGAACCAAGAAAGAATGTAACACCAATATGTATAGTTATGATGATGAAATTAATATCCAAAATCAAATTGGCATATATATGTTGTTATGTAAATTAATTCTTGATTTTGTATCTATACAAAAGTCTTTTCTTTTGAATATTCCGTTTTCAATTGTGATCACAATCCTTCCAGGTTCCTTGTTTGTGAAGGTATTGCGAATCGACCCTTCTTCCCAACTTATCCTTCTTTCCTTTTTTACTATTACTGTGTACGATGCTTCATCTCTTGGCACAAATTCTTCCTTGTAACTTACATCCCATCCTACTACCATCACCTCCCATATCAATGTCTTCTCGATCTCGCACTCGACACATTCAAAATTCATTAAAGAAATTCACGGAAATATGTGTTTTTAGGCCTATAACTATAGAGAATGGCAATATAAGGACATAAAGGATGTGTTCTTTTTCGGTTTAAGTGAGATTTGGTAAATTCGGATGGAAAATAAAGTGGATGAGACAAATACAATGAACAAGAACTGTGTTATAGTTTGGGATGGAGGATGAAGCCTTATGTCAAATCAATACTTTTGAGTGATGATGGAGTATTAGTTTATTGTTGTTAGTTAGTGAAGAAAGTGAGAGCAAAAATGAGTAAGTGTAAGAAAATTTACATATATATGTAATAGGTGTGGATGTGTATTTGGATGATAAATTGGAAGTGGACGTGATGGAAAAACCCAAATCATAAATCCCGATTTCGCAGACCGAAAGAGAATAGTGCCTGAGTTCTTAAATTGGCGAATAGAGTGATTTTTTCTAGAACAAATGTAGACCAGTAAAAATTATTTTTCGTAAACCTAGGCCCGTATTTTCCGTACAATTAGGCGTTAGTGTGGGAAAATTAAACTAAAAGAAAAGTTATCAACCTCTATTTACCAATGTGAAAACTCAGGGTAATTTTTGCACACAAAAAGTTGTATTTTATAGAAATACTTCCTCCGTCCACTAAAAGTATGCTTGTTTGGTTTTGACAGTTTTAAAAAATATAAATAAAGTAGATAAAATAAGAGTATTTTAGAATATTGTGTGGTTCATTAATGAGTTAAGTGATTGTTTATAAGTATAAAGTGAACAACATATGAAAAAATTAAGTGGTGGTTAAATGGTGAAGCAAAACAAATTATTAAAAAAAAAAGCATGATCATACTTTTGGTGGACAGAGAGAGTAATGGATAAT
Source organism: Paraleonurus japonicus (assembly GCA_030762865.1). Classification (NCBI taxonomy): domain Eukaryota; kingdom Viridiplantae; phylum Streptophyta; class Magnoliopsida; order Lamiales; family Lamiaceae; genus Paraleonurus; species Paraleonurus japonicus. The sequence continues at coordinate 8,126,250 of CM061058.1, forward strand.
CCAAGCAAAATTTATTTTCAAATATTTGAAAAAGATAAAAATACATAAATAAAGTGAAAAAAGTTAGGTACCTCGGGTCGAGGGATCTCTATAATTTCAGTTGCTCCGGCTTTAAGAATGATCTCAGAAGCAGCATCTTGCGTCGAAAATTCAACATCATCATCTCGTCTTAGTCCTCCATACTCAATAGGTATTTCCTCTGCTGCAATGTACCTGCATTTCTTAATATATGAGGCCGTGTTTAACCAATTATTAAGTTGCTATTTAGTTTTGAATATATAGTCTTGTTGTAAATAATAATAATGACAAGTTGCAAAAATAATACTTATCTTTGCCGCTAATTGTACTTCGATGACTGAACTTTTGACATTTGTAGGGCAGTATCGAAATTTCAAATTGTTGCAAAAAGGGATATCCGACAAATTCGCAGGCAAAATAGAGGGTATTATGGGAATAATTTTTTTGATACCGCTACTTACGGGTTAGCGTAATGAGGAACGTAAATCCTCATGTGAATTTCTGAATTTTCAAACTTGTGGTCTTTAAATTTTCACCCGATTCGGATTGATTCGGGCCAATTTGATATCAATTTAAGAATTTTTAAACTCGCGGTACCTAAATTGCTAGCACGAGAACTTACGATCCTCTTTTTGCTACCCTTAAATTACTGGCCGAAATAAAAGATTCCCGGGGTATTACTATAATTTTTAAAGCTAAGTCTTGTTTTTGCTTGCAAATTTACTCTAGAAATAATTTGAAAGTTCAAGACTCGCTCCGCAAAAATCAAAAGTTCGATTCTCAAAATACAACTAGTTGTCTAGATAAGTTCTATTTTTGTAATTTGTGCTAATAAAAATATCCAAGGTTGACTCACTTGGCCATCGGACTCCTCACTTAAGTGGGAGACTGAGTTCGATTTCCCTTCGGGAACGAATTGGAGTGGGAGATATAAGAAGACTTGGAGAATTTGGATTTGTAAGGAGACTTGGTGAACTAACTTCTAACTACTAACAACTAACATTTACCGATAAAAAAAAAAAAAAGAAAAAAAAAAATCCAAGGTTGAATAAATAAAAAAATATATAAAAATGAAGGAAAAGTGTAGAGCTTCTTACTTGATAAGAGCTTCAGTGACCCTAGAGGGACGGCAGAACTCAAATTTGGTCTTGGTCCTTTGCGTTAGGAAAGGCGACAATACTGCATTGAACGCATAATACCAGAATGGTACATTCACGAAGATCTATTATTTTTAAACAAACAACTTATTAATTACACAGAATGCATGGGAAATTAATTTATTTCATGGACGTCACATAATTATTACTAGTACATAAGATTTTCTGTTTTTTTTTTTTTACAGAAGTATATAAGATTTTCAGTTGCATAGAAATATGGCATTAGTAATTGCACATTTAGTGTCATATAAATATTCCAGAATACTTTTGGTCCTTACGTTCAAAAGTGTTTAAAAAAAAAAAAATTGATCCCAATAGTTAGACTCAACATTTTTTAGTCCCAAATTTTCAAAATTGGTTGCAAAATTGATCATTTTTAAGGGTTGTGATCAATTTGCAACGAAATGACCGCATTTGAACATAAGAGACCAAAATTAGGGGGTGCTTGGTTGAATACTTTAGGAGGTGAGTAATGGAAATTAAAGTTATAGTATGTGCTTGAAATGATTCTACTATGACTTTGATTCCCAAAACAAATGAACCATCTATAGTTTACCTATTTGAGTGATATGACTTTGATTCCATACCCTTTCCATTCCTTACAATTTTACCAAACACCTCTTAATTTGGGGAGCTACATAACCAGTAATAAATAGAATTAGACAAATATATATGTGAACCTAATGTCACTGTTCTAAAAATCAAGTACTTTTAATATTGTCATTCATAAACATAACAGTGACACTTCAAATACATAACACATTACGACTTTTTCTTCGTATTATAGCTGGATTGTTCAGAATAAGTTGAATAAAATTCGATTATTTCTTCGAACACCTAGCAGATTGGACAATACTTGTAGAAAAAGTAATTAATATTGACAAATTATGAGATGAGAAAAAACTTACATTTTTGGCAACAAATTCAGGATAATTATCCTGAAAAATTGCCAGTGCTCTTTTGACAGCATGCCTGAGATCCTTCCTCGAAGGGCCCGGAGCGTCCTTTAGATCATTAATTTGGAGCACCGTCGACACCCCGCCCGGCCCGAAATCCAGCCTCTCAATTTCCCTCTCAAGCAATTGCAGCCTCCACCTCAGAAACCTCTCCTGCCCCGACTCCGACCCGAACGTCCTCTCATACATTTCTTCATCCGCAAATGCGCCGTACACATTGTAGCAAACGGGCCGCCCTCACGATCCGCCCCCTCAAAAACCCCACGCGATCGTACTCGTCTCCGAAATCCTCATCCGTAATCGAGTCGATTCCGTTCTCCTTTCGCCATTCGAGCGTGTTCTTCAGCATCCGGAAGGCGTGGTCGGGTCGAAAATCGTGGGCCCGTAAGAACTTGACGAGCAGCACGTCCGTGCGCCTGTCACCTTGCTCGGCAACAACGGCACGCACCATAGCGTGACGTTGTTGCCAGAAACGGCGTCGTTTTGTCCCTCCTTCGACTTCCCCTTCCCCACCTCCCCTGTTTTCTCTGTTTTAACGTTTTTGTTGAATAGCTCGTTCATCAGTATGGCTTCTTCCAGCTTTGATCTCAGATCGAGCAATGCCTTTTTCTCGTAGTCTTTCAGATCGGAATGGAAATCGGACGAACACTCCCCCTCCGCCGCCATCGGCATTTTTTCTCTGATTTGTTCGTCGTTTTCGGATGCTTTTCCGCCGTCGTCTTCTTTTCCAGTAACAGACATTTCCAAGAGATGTTCTATGATAAAGAATTATTGAACATTATGGGAGTGAAAAACAGTGTAGTATGAGTTAGAAAATGATGAAACGAGAGAAGTGGAACAGAGGACGCTTTGTACTCCTGAGTTCACTCTCTTTGGTTGGTTGGATAAACACTGAAAAGAGAGAGAGCAGTTACGATGCGATTGTAACTCCCAAACGGTTTAAACACTTGTAATAATAATATCACAAATAAATCCTCACCGATAATTTGATAAGATGATGATTTTTCATAATGTGCCAACAATTCCATTTGAATGGAGTGAATTTGAAATTAAGGGATTTGAGGATAATATATCATGTATTCACATAAACTAAAATGGAGAAAAAATAAATGAATGAATTTGATTCACCCAAATATTAAGAACAAGTGAGAGAAGTGAGAGGATTTCAAATGACTAAGTTTTGTTGGATATTTGAAATTCTCCCACTTATAAGTAATATTTGTGTCAACCAAATTCATTCGTTTAGTTTTTTCTTATTTTGATTTTTAAATGTATTGTGTATTATCTTCAAATTCATTAATTTCAAATGACTCCATCAAATGGAGTCTTGGATCGACAGATCAACTTACATCACGGCCTGCCATACTGTACAAGCGTACTTCAGGGACATTCTTGTTAGGGGACCATGTCCTATCAATAGTAACGAGACTATGATTGGTAGGCCTAGCTTCTATCTCTTTCTACAGAGAATTTCACGTCCGGAGTTGGGAGCTACCATTCCACCATCTTGAGGATGCCATAGTCATGCCCTTTGCCACAGTCTATCTTTCACTTTAAGGTGAAGATCAAGGCTAGATTTACAATATTCGTCGAGTAGCTCTCTTTCCACCGACGCTTAACATCAAGGTGTACGTGTATAGGCCCTAGAGTCTATCCAAAGTGCTCAACATCAAGTCCGGCTTGGCTCTTCGCCTTTCCCTGGTTCTAGTGAACCATAACTCTAGATTCTCCTAAAACGAAGGTCGATGCTTGTCAATTTTACAAATAAAAACAGCCCTCGAAGAATCAGCCATGAGGGTCTTTTCGAGGGGCCTTAATTGGCCTTTTTAACATCTGCATCCAAACCAAGGTTATTAGTTGACCCCTTCTTAGGTCTTATGGGTGACCACATCTTTGTGCAATTGTGTAACCTAGGTTTTTCCCTCTTTCCTTCTTTCCAAAAAGGGATCTCTCTTCCCATCAAGCTTCTGATCCCGCCTCGCTGCATTGCCCAATTCCCACCAATAGGGAACACCATTCCCAATAAAGGTTAAGGTTTTCATCGGTTCATTCAATAAGACTAAGACAAAGACTTGTGTGAGAGACGAATTCCTTTTTAACCCACTAATTAATACGGAGTCCAGCTTAACCAAAACCGTTCCCAACCCAATCACCCCCGTTCCACCCTCGCGCCAAACCCACATTTCATTTGGTGTACGGGCTTCATGTCCCAGGCCCACTATTCATATGCAACTGTTCAGTAAACTAAAATATATATATTAACTCAAAAATAAAAAAATCAGTAAATATATGAGTCATTTATGTTTTTGTTTTTGTTTTTAAAGAAATCTACTAAAAGAAACAAAGACTCAAATGCAAAATAGAAGTGATGTCTGATGTCTTATTTAATTAATTATCACTTTTCACTTATCAATTATAATAATCAACTTTCATTTATAAGTTAAATATATGTTAATTTTAAAATATTATAACTTTTCTATACAATAGCCTTCTAGTTTAAAATTATGAGTTCAAAAGGTGTAATACGTAGAATAATATTTTTATAAATAAAAAGGTTATTTCATATATGTTATGGTTTATAGTTAATACAAAAATATACATAAATACATAAAATGATATACTTTATACAAAAATAATAGTTTTTAAATGAAAAGTGATAATTTTAAACTTTTTTTTTTTTTTTTTTTATCGGGCATAAGTGATAATTTTCAACCTAAAAGTAATACTTGTATTGAAATATAAATAAAAAGTGATAATTGATCAAAATGATAAGTGATCAAAAATGATAAAACTAAAGTGATAAGTGATAAATTTCTTGTTCAAAGTTATAATTAAAATTGGTACTTATATTTGATATATAAATATAAAGTGATAACTTTTTATTAAGAAGTGAAAATGTTTATGTGAAAAGTGATATTTTATTGTTCAAAATTATAAATAAAGAGTGATATGTATAAAAGTGATACAAGTACTTGCCCTATAATTGACGACAAACAATTAGGACAAAAACTTGTGCGAGATTGCCGAAAATTATCTATAGTGCCATGTGACATAATTGCAATCAATTCACTCCTTTGTTCTTAGTTTTTACGTTGCTCGAGGACGAGCAACAATTCAAGTTTGGGGGTATGATTGGAGTGAATTGATACATGTTTTTAGGGCTTATTTTAGGGCAAAAAGTGAGCTAAAGTGTTTATTTTTGTGCATAAATGTGAAAAGTATCACTCTTTTGCTTAAAAAGTATTATTTGTGGGATTTTGATGTTTTTCGTCCATTTTGCAGGTAATTCGGTGGAATTTTGCCAAACCGAGAGTACCATTAGGTTTAGAATGAAGAGACGATCATACGGACGAAACGGGGTCGGGACCGAAGCCCCGTGCGAGAAAAGTGCCACTGGACTCGAGCTGCAGTCGAGGACCATGAGCCTCGAGTCGAGGGTTGTGCGTAAAAGGATCAAATTCGGAAAATGGCAGCGCCTCGACTCGAGGCATGACCCTCGAGTCGAGGAGGAGAATTTTGCAAGGACCTCGAGTCGAGGCCTGACCCTCGACTCGAGGGGGTGGTTTTTCCAAAAATTCGGTATTTAAGGGGAGAAGCAGAGCATTTGAGAAAAAGGAGTTCATAATAGCGATTAGTAGCGGTTTGGGGCGATTTCTCGTGCCCCAAGCCAATTTCTTCCTTAGGTAGAGTAGATTGTTAGAATTAGCCTTAGATTTCATTTGATGTTGCTAGATTAGCATTAGATTAGCATTTGATCATTGTAATTTCTTTTAATTCAAGCTTGTAATTCATTTGGAGATTGGTGTTGAATACTCAAGCATTCCTATTTTTGTTAATTGAAGATCAATTGACGATGTTTTTCCTCTTTTGTCTCTTTAATTTCTTTATTGTTGTGATTTGCTTATTGATTGTTCAATTCTATCTTCTTTCCATGGATTTCACCATGGGCTAACTCTCTTGTGCTTGGGTTAATTGAAATTGATGATGATTTGATTGATGATGCTATGATTGTTGATGATTGGAGATCAATTTAGTAGATTGCTTCCTAATTGTGATTCTTCATTGTGCTTTGTGTAAAATTATCTCTTTTGATTAATGGTTGATCACCCTAGCAATAGGCGAGAGTTGAGCTAACGTGATTAGGTATTAATCGGGATTCAATTTTGCATGATTGTATGAATTGGGGATTTCTACATTGAGAGATGGGAAAGACTAAGGATACTCACATTAGGCATTGTGATTTTAATGGAGTGATTAATTTCATGATGGTTTATGCTTTCTATCTTAGTTGATTTGCAATTTGATTCAATTGTAGCTTGTTGATTGATAATTCATTGATGGATGTTAATCCTAGCACCTCTATCCCACCATTTATTGTCGCTTTTGTTATCGCATCCTAAGTGTTCGATCATTTGTTTGCTTATTTTAGTTTGTATTTTGCAAGAGTTTTGTTGTTTTTATTTCAAATCATTGTTGCAACTCTAGTCACTAAGAACTCGTATTTCTAGGGCCTCATGTGCATACTTTTTCCCTTGGGTTCGATATTTTGTTGATTGGTCTTAATAACACTTGCCCGAAAAACTACTCCAATCATGGACATATAAATTGGTGCCCACTTGTGGGCATATGATCAAATCCGAAGTGCTTATAAATAGTTAGAGACTGAAAATTTAACTTTAAAAGATCAAGTCCAGACACTAATCAAAGGCAAACAAGTTGTGAACTACTGAGTCCGAGGAAACATTCAAGGGGGAATGTTTACCCAGTGCCGAGGCTAGTACATCACCTAGTCTGCTTGAAAGATTAGAAGAAGAATTAAGATCTTTAAAAGATAAATTTGAAGTGGTATGTAATGAGAATGAGTCAATTAAGAAGACTAATGAGAAGCTTGTCTTCAAAATGAGTCAACTTAATAACTCACAATCGATTATAGACCACATTTTTAGAACTTCACAAAAATCTATTGATAAAACAGGTCTTGGTTATGATAGAAATAATAAATCGAAACTTTGAAACCAAAGAAATTTGTAAAAGTTGATGAAACATCAAAAGGAATTAAAATTGGACCTTGGAAATCACCGAGTCGATAAGGACTACTTCTCCTAATCAAAAGTAAAAATCGATGAGGAATCCTAATCTTATAAAGAGGATTCCAAGAACCAAGATTAAGAGGAACTCCTTTTGATGGAAGAAGCAGATGCTATCCTTTATTTCAAAAGATTAAGAAGATCACCAAATCTGATCTCAATAAACTTTCATATGATTAGTCGATATATTTGTTGATGATTTGACAGACAACTTCACCGATTTACTATTGAGCAATGAGATGTTTGTTTGGATACCCAAAGTGATTATTTATCTTAAAGGACCCAAGATTACTAGGGTACCTCTTACCTAATCTGCTTTTACAGAATCCCAAGGACTATCTTTAAAAGAGGAAATTCTAGCTTCCATCCGGTACATTAACGATTCTTGCTCTCGGACATGACTTGTGAAAGGAGGCTACTATCAAATTTCCAAAATATTGATGGTCCCAAAGTCTTATTTGGTGACAATAATCATGACGTGCCAAGGGAGTTGGCACCTTAATTATGGGTGATGTCCAGTGTCGAGGTCTATGTAGAAGTTTTGAAACATAATTTGTTATCTATTTCCCAACTCGTGATAAAGGTTTTCATGTCGATTTTCAAAGGATAAGTGTGATATCTTAGACAGCTTCCTCGGACAAGGTACTCTTAAGCGACTTGAGACATGGTAATATCTATGTGGCTAATTTTTATAGTTGCCCCAAAGACACATGTCTTGTAGCTAAAGGTGGAGATGACCTCGATTGGCTATGGCATAAAAAGGCTTAGTCATCTCGAATTTCAAAACCCTTAGCAAAATAGCTAAGAGGAATCTTGTTAAGGGACCGCCTGAGAAACTTTGCTCAACTAATCTGAAATGTGATGCATGCCAAAAGGTAAATAGCCAGAACTCTTTTAAAAGTATTAACACATCTTTATCGTAAAGAGTTTTATAACTCCTTCGTCTGGATTTGTTTGGATCTGCTTCACTACTCAACTTTAGTGGAAGGAAGTATACCCTAGTAGTTGTTGATGATTTTTCAAGATACACTTGGGTAATATTTCTTTTCAAGAAAAATGAGATCGTAAACAAGATCCCAGATCTGCTCAAATAAATACAAAATGAAAAAGGTGTTAATATTATTAAAATAAGGAGTGACAAGGGAAGAAACTCCACATGTAGTGTTTGATGAACTTCATACTTTTCCGTATAAGGTAAATTAAATTACTAATGATCTAGATAGAGTTGAACTAAACAAAACTAAACAGAGAAAAACTTATCGCCTAGTTTTGATTCAAATACAGATGATGAATAATCCCCATCCGAGAATCGAAGGGAACTCCTCTCTCGGCCCGTCTCGAGGAGACTCCTATGACATCATCTCGATCGGCCAAGGTCGATAGATGAAGGGGAACATCTACTTAGGAAGAACAAGTTGAGTAACCTACCGAGACTACAGATGAGGATACTTCAACTCAAATAGGCAAAATGATGAGGAGTTATCATCCACCGATCGATTATTGGGGATCCTTCTAGTATTGTTCAGTACATGAACGATGTTAGACTCCAAGAGTATGTTCAGGTGATATGTTTCACTCCTTGAGCTTAAGTCTATTGAGGAGGCTCTATCTCGACTCAAGCCGAGTAACAACCATACAGAATAATCGCATCAATTTGAAAGATAAAATGTTTGGGAGCTAGTGGATAGACCCATTCATAGAAAAATTATAGGCACCAAATGGGTGTTTAAAAATAAAACGGATGAAATAACATTATTGTTCATAATAAGGCCGTACTAGTAGCACAGGTTATTCACACCTGAGCGGATAGACTATGATGAAACCTATGCTCCAGTCACCGTATTAGAAGCAATAAGGTTGTTTTTAGCGATTGATGCCTATAAATGTTTCTCGATCTTTCGAGATGGATGTCAAGTCTGCCTTTACGAATAGAGTGTTACTTGAAGAAGTTTATGTAGAACATCCTCCAGGCTTTAGGACAAATAATAAAGTCTATAAACTCCATAAGACACTATATGGACTGAAGCAAGCACCCCGAGCTTGGTACGATACCTGTCTGAATTTACGATATCAAGTGGATTTTCTAAAGGTAAGATAGATAGAACACTCGTTTAGAAAAGAAATAGATGGTAACATCTTGTTAGTTCAAATCTATGTAGATGATATTATATTTGGTTAACCCAATCGACTTTATGTGAAGAGTTTAGTGTTCACATGAAAAGCAGATTTGAAATGTCTATGATGGGAGAATTAACATACTTTCTAGGCTTGCAGATTAAAGCAGAGACAAGTAGAGGGATCTTTATACATCGACTAAGTATGCAAAGGACCTCATAGAAAAGTTTTGGATGACTACTAGTAGAGAAGTTAAAATACCTATGGCAACTAACTTCTCTATGGATTCGTATGAGAATGGGATACCCAGATGCAACAGTATCGTGGATTGATCGGATCCTCGCTATATCTCATTACAAGTAGGCCGATATAGCCTTTGCAATTGGGGTGTGTGCAAGGTTTTAATCAAATCCCAAGAAAACTCATCTGGAAACAAACTAAGAAAATCCTAAAGTACCTTAAAGGTACTCTGCAGGTTGGGTTGTGGTACCCATCCGATGACAACTTCGAGCTTTCAGGTTATTTAGATTCTAATTTTGGCGACTATAAAATCGATAGGAAGTTCACATCTGGAACTTGTCAATTTTTAGGCAACAAGTTAATTTCTTGGTTATCTAAGAAACAAACTTCGCTTGCTACCTCCACAATCGAAGTCCGAATACATGGTAGCTGTTGGATCAAGAAGTTTTGATGAGTTAAAAGAAGCGGCTCGAGATGATCGACGACACGAAGAACAACCGAGGTTGAGACCTTAAGCTAAGCCGATCGACGGGGTTGAGAACCAATCTAGTCACCGAGGTCCGAAGATTACAAGTCATCCAAGATGAGTTCAAGTCTAGTCATCTGCAGGAGACAAATATGAAGAGCTCGTGACGAGGTCAAGACAAGCCGAGTAGAATAAGAAAGGCGAGTCTTCACCAAGTCACCGCAGATGAGTAGAGTAAAATCAGTGAGGTCTAGAGCAGATTTTCAAGATTAAGTTTGTTAAAGCTTTTCGGTTTGTTAGAACTGACTAACAAACTAACTGTCTTTTCAGACTTATAAATAGGTCTAGGCACTTCATTAAAAAGATACATAGAACACACGAGTTATTTTTCAAGCAAGATATTCTCTCAAATCACAAGTTTTCAAAAAGCACAAAATAGTTTTCCAAGATTTCTTCATAGATTTTTCTAAGTGTTTGTAGAACACTTCTTTGCACATCTTCATATACACTTCTTATCTTAGAGTTAGATTTCATGATTTGGTTAGGATTTTGAAGAATTGAAGATCGATTAAAATTTGTAAGTTGTACGATTGTAAAGTAAGTAAGTAAGCAGATAGTGGAGACCCTTCTTCAAGTTGGAGAAGGAGAGTTGATGTAGGATTGTTATAATCCGAACCACTATAAAATCTCGTGTTCTTTATCGCTTTTATTTACTTATCTGCTCAATTTCCAATTTATTGTTCAAAGATTAATTTCAGAATCAAAGTTAAAATCAAAATATCAGTTTGCTTTTGATCTTAATAAAGTTGAGTTTAATATTGAATTTCCGCCGTGTCACTTTGGTGATTTGAATAAATTTTGAAAGATTTGAAAAATCTACAAAATCTATTCAACCCCCTTCTAGATTTTGTCCTAGAAGGTTAACTCAATTTTTCTAAATCAACTCAACCAATCGGGACCAACGGTAGCTGGTAGTTGTTGCTCTCGGCTTCTCTGGATTAGTCGGCACTTAGGGATTACAATATTCTCACATCGTCTGTGCCTATTTTCTCGTGATAGTAATAGTGCAATTGCTATGACATACAACTCGCTTTTGCATTCCGGATGTAAGCATATAGATATAAGGCATCATTTTATTAGGGATTATGTTGAGAAGAATGATATTAGGATAGAAAAGATTGCAACCTAGTTACAGAGAGCAGACATACTTACAAAACCCTTAGCTTAGCAAGGATTGGATTGAAAAAGTCAAAAGATGCAAATCAGCTAAGGAGATGTGGAAGACACTTGCAAATGTGTGTGAAGGTTCGACCAAGTGAAAGAGAATAAGCTGCATCAGTATTACATGCCTTTGATACCTTCAAGATGAAGGAGAATGAAACAATGGATCAACTAGATGTGAGGTTAACAAATCTTCTCATCAAAGCGGTGATTTAGGAAAGAACTATTCAGAGAAGGAGATCAATAATAAGATACTGAGATCTTTGACCAAGAGATGGAGAGAAAATGAGGAAGATGAGATGGAGTCAAGCACCTCATCCAAATCATTGCCTTTGTCAACAAAGAAGACAAGATGACAAATTGAATCTATAGGAGCCGAATCAGAGGAGCTGTTCTATCTCTCAAGGAGCAGATGGCTTTGCTCACCAAAAGGTATGACAAATTAAGAATGAAATATAAGTGTAATAAATTGAGGTTTTGCAGGTAAGGACAGATCCAAATCTAAGTCAAGAAGAAAAGAAGATGATTCTACAGATGATGATAAAAGTAGGAGCCAGACAAGGAGGTTCAGATCTCCTGCTAAAAGAAATCCTACAAGCCCTAAATCGGATAGGAGTGATACTTGTTACACCAGTAACAAGCCAGGACACTTCAGCTATGACTGTCCTCACCGACTCCTAAAGAAATAGAAGAGAAAAGAAAGAAGAGAGACATGAGATTTGCAGATCAAAGGGCTCTTCTCGCTGAAGAAAAAGAATCAAGAAAATCATCATCTTCATCATCCTCATCTCGATTTTGGATCAGACGATGAAATCTGTCTTATGGCCAAAGAGGTAGATTATTATTTCTCTTCCGATAATGATTCTTATAAATCTATTTCGAGATAATGATCAAACTGTTATTCAAGGGTTATTGAGAGACTTAAAGATGTCTTTAGCTGCTTATAAACAGCTAGAGACAGAAAATTTGACTTTAAAAGATCAAATTCAGATTCTAGCCAAAGGCAAGCAGGTGGTGAACTACTTAGAATCGAGGAAACATTCAAGGAATGTTTACCCCAGTGAGGCTAGTACATCACCGGCTTGTCTGAAAGATTAGAAAATGAATTGAAATCTTTAAAAGATAAATTTGAGAAGATCTGCATCTTTGAGAATGAATTAATTAAGAAAGACAATGAGAAGTTTGTCTTCAAAATAAGTCAACTTAATAATTCACAATCGGTAATAGATCACATCTTTAGTACTTCTCAAAAATCCCATGACAAAACAGGTCTTGGTTATGATAGGAATAGTAAATCGGATGTTCGAAACCTAGGAAATTTGTGAAGGCATTTGAAAACCCAAAAGAGATTAGAATTGGTCCTTGGAAACCACTTAGTCGAGATAAGCTGCATCTCCCGATCTGAATACAAAAATTCAACCGAGAATTCCATATCGGACTAAGAGAGTTCAAAGAACTAAAATAAGAAGAAATTCTTATTATAATCCTTTTGATGGGAGAAGCAGATGCTATCCCACTTTTCCTAAGTTCAAGAAAATCACTAAATCTGAATACAACAAGTTATTATTTAAAAGTGATATAATTGTAGGCAGATTTGGTAGGCATTCAAGTCTGATTTATTATTAGATAATAAGATGTTTGTTTGGTTACCCAAAGTGATGTTTGACCTTCAAGGACCCAAGATCACTAGGGTACCTTATAACTAACATGTTTCACAGATTCACAGGATCATCCCTCAAGGAGGAGATCTTAGCTTCAATATGGTACATAGACGGTGGTTGTTCACGGCCATATGACTTGTAATAAGAAGCTACTATCAAATTTCCGAATGTTGATGGTCCTAGAGTACTTTTTCGAGATAACAATTGTGGACAAACTAAAGGAGTGGATACTTTGATTATCAAGGATGTTCGTGTATCTCGAGGTATATTTTGTAGAGGGTTTAAAACATAATCATTATCTGTTTCCCAACTTTGTGATAAAAGTTTTCTTGTAAAATTCTCTAATGATAAATGTGATATCTTAGATAGTTCCTCGGACAAGGTACTTCTAATTGGCTTGAGACATGGTAATGTCTATGTGGCAAACTTTAATAGTTGTCCCAAAGATACCTATCGATAGCTAAGGGTAGAGATGACCTCAGCGCTATGGCACAAGAGGCTTAGTCATCCGAACTTCAAGAATCTTGTTTAGGGATTACGAGAAACTTTATTCTACCTGATCTGAAATGTGATGCATGTGAAAAAGGTAAACAACCCGGACACTCATTTAAAAGTATTAACACCTCCTCATCCGAAAGAGCTTTACAACTTCTTCATCTTGATCTGTTTGGACTGTTTCACCTCTCAACTTCGGTGGAAGGAAATATACTCTTGTTGTGGTAGATGATTTTTCTAGATACACTTGGGTTATATTTCTTTTCAAGAAAAATGAGACTATAAACAAGATCCCCGATCTATTCGAATGCATTCAAAATGAGAAAGGTGTTAATATTATTAAAATAAGGATTGATAAGGGCAATCGAATTTTTAAATTCTTGTTTATCTAACTTTTTCAATGAGTGTGGAATTATTCATGAGACATCATCAGCAAGAACTCCACAACAAAATGGAGTAGTTGAAAGAAGGAATAGAACCTTGAAGGAGGCGGCCGGGAGCATGTTAGGCGAGTATGGAACCCTCACAGTTACGGGTGAAGCCATCAACACGGCTTGTTATACCCGCACAGGTGTTTGGTAGTTAAAGACAAGGGTAAGACTCCATATGAGATTTGGAAGGGTAAGATTCCAAGAATCTCATATTTCAGAGCTTTTGGTTGTAAATGTTTCATCCATAACAATGGGAAGTCTAAGTGAGAACTTTTGATGCTAAGGCGGTGATGAAATATTCTTGGGATATTCTAACACCTCCAAAGCATTTAGGGTTTTCAATAAGACAAATCTTTGAGTGGAAGAAACCCCTCATGTGGTTTTTTATGAATTGTATTCCTTCTCGGATAAAGTGAATAAAATTTCTAATGATCTAGATAAGATTGAACTAACCAAAACTAAACATAGAACAGTCTATCTACCTAATCTTGATCTGCATTCGGATGAAGAAGAATCCCCATCCGATAGTCGAAGACAACCTCTCTTCGTATTTCATCGATGAGACACCCTTGACATCGGTGATCGGTGGGGGTCGGCGGATGAAGGGGGAACGTCGGCTCGGGTAGAGTCGGATGGGTTGCCTACCGAGTCTCAAGAGATGAGGATCCTTCTACTCAAATAGGCAAGAGGATGAGAAGTTATCATCCATCGGCCGGATTATTGGAGACCCATCAAGTAGTGTGCGTACACGAATGATGTTGGACTACGAAAGTCTATTCATTTGTTATGTATCTGATTGGAGTGTATAGGGTAAGAGTTATTAAGACCAATCAACAAAAATATCGAACCCAAGGGAGAAAGTATGCAAAGCGAGATACAAGGATAAAAGTTCTAAATGGCTAAAGTTGCAACAAGCTCTTGAACTAAATCACTACAAAATGCAAGAAATTAAATGGCAAGTTTATGCAAACAATTTATCAAACACTTAGAATGCAAGATCAAATAGACTAAAATCAATGGGGGAATTGGGTGCAAGGGATAATCTCCATCAAGGAATCCATGATTAACAAGCTATGATTGTATCCAAATGCAAATCAATCAAATTAGAAAGCATAAATCATCATGAAATTAATCACTCCATTAATATCACAATGCCTAATGTGAGTATCCTTAGTTCTTCCCATCTCTCAATGTAGAAGTCCCCAATTCATACAATCATGCAAAATTGAATCCCGATTAACACCTAATCACGTTAGCTCAACTCTCGCCTATTGCTAGGGTGATCAACCATTAATCAAAAGAGACAATTTTTCATGAAGCACAATTAAGAATCACAATTAGGGAGCAATCTAATTCAATTGATCACAATTATCAACAATCATAGCATGAGGCAATCACTTCATCCCTAATTTCAATTATCCCAAGCACAAAGCTATTAGCCCATGGTGCTACAAGCAAAACCATGGCTAGAAAATCTAATAAAGCAATTAACAATCTAATCACTACAAGCAATAAATTAAAGAGATCAAAGGGTAAGAACATCACCAATTAAGCTTCAATAGGCAAAAATAAGAATGATTAATCTTCTACAATGCTTCAATACAACTTCAATTCTTCCCACTTCTCAGCTGCAAACTTCAATTACAATCAATAAATCTACTAATCTAATGAATTAAATGTGGAATCTATCTCAATTCTAACAATCTATTGCAATTACAAGTCAATTCACTCTACAAAATGTAAAATTCATTCAAAGAAACTCCTAGAAACTGCTCTAAAGCTGCTAAAATGAATCTCTCCTCTATTTTGGCTTCCAATGGCTTAAAAACTGAATTTTTCGGTTTTGGGCACTCCTCGAGTCTAGCTTCAGGCCCTCGAGTCGAGGCCTAAGAGTCGCTAACACGTTTCTTTAAAAATCTCTCCCGCCTCGAGTCGAGGCTTAGCCCTCGAGTCGAGGATCCTGTCTTTTCCTATCCCTCGACTCGAGGCTCCTCCCTCGAGTCAAGGATCCTGTCTTTTTGAAATTGTTTCCCTCAAGATGAACCTCGAGTCGAGGTCTCATGCACCCTCGACTCCAACCCGAGACCAGGGAATTTTTATCGAGAAGGGCTCAGGGCCCGATCCCCGTTTTCGTCCCGTATGTTCGTCTTTTCATTCTAAGAATACCGGTACTCTCGGTTTGACAAAATTCCACCGATTTACCCGTAAAACGGGCGAAATACATCAAAACCTCACAAAGTAATACTTTTAGGCAAAAGAGTGATACTTTTCACATTTAGGCACAAAATCACACTTTAGCTCACTTTTTGCACTAAAATTGGCCCTAAAAACATGTATCAATTCACTCCAATCAGTATCACTTCTCGAACCTAAGTCTATTGAGGAAGCTCTATCGAGATCCAAAGCTGGATAACGGCCATGCGGAAGAAGCTGGATCAATTTGAAAGACAAAATGTTTGGGAATTAGTGGAAAGACCCTTATATAGAAAGATTATAAGCACCAAATGGGTGTTTAAAAACAAAGCAGAGATGAGAACAACATTATTGTTCGTAATAAGGCAAGATTGGTAGCTCAAGGTTACTCACAATCTGAAGGGATAGACTATGATGAAACCTATGCTCCGGTTGCGATTAGAAGCAATAAGGCTGTTCTTGGCATTTACCGCTTATAAATCTTTCAAAGTCTTTCAAATGGATGTTAAGTCTCGCTTTATTAATGGTGTGTTACTTGAGGAAGTCTATGTGGAGCAGCCTCACGTGTTTAAGATCAATAACAAGGTCTATAAACTCAATAAGGCTCTATATGGACTGAAACAAGCTCCCAGGGCTTGGTATGATACCTTATCTGAATTCTTAATATCAAATGGATTTTCAAAAGGTAAGATAGATAGGACTTTGTTTAGAAAGGAAATAGATGACAACATCTTGTTGGTTCAAATTTATGTAGATGATATTATTTTTAGTTCACCTAATCTCAAAATTATGTGAAGATTTCGTTGTTCTCACGAAAAATAGATTTGAAATGTCAATGATGGGTGAATTAACATATTTTCTAGGTTTGCAGATTAAGCAAGTGAGTAAGGGTATTTTTATACATCGACTAAATATGCTAAGGACCTGATTGAGAAATTTGGGATGACTACTAGTAGGGAAGTTAAAATACCTATGACTACTAGTAAAGAACACCTGATTTTATAGTGGTTCGGATTATAAGAATCCTACATCCACTCTCCTTCTTCAAACTTTGAAGAAGGGTCTCTATTATTAACTTACTTACTCACTTTCAATCGTACAACTTACAACTTACAATTTGATCTTCAACTCTTCAAACTCCTAATCAAAACTTGTGAAATCTAACTCTAAAGTAGTAGAAGTGTATTTGAAGATGTATGAGAAAGTGTTCTATAAACACTTAGAAAAATCTATGAAGAAATCTGAGAAAAGTGTTTGTGCCTTTTAAAAACTCGTGATTTTGCTTTGGAAAAATAACTTGTGAATTGTGTATTACGTATGTTCTATATGAAGTGCCTAGACCTATTTATAAGTCCGAAAGAGACGGTTAGTTTGTTAGTCGGTTCTAACAAACTAGAAACTGCTTTAACAAACTTAATCTTGAAAAGCTGTTCTAGACCTCGGCTGATTTTACTCTACTCGTCTGCGGTGACTTGGTGAAGACTCGCCTTTTTTATTCTACTCACTTGTCTCGACCTCGTCGACTTCTTCATATTTGTCTCCTACAGATGACTAGATTTGAACTTGTCTCCGAGATGACTTGTAACTCCTAGTCTTTAGCCGACTTGATCGATTTTGACCTAGTCGACCGACTTAGTATAAGCACCGATCTTAGTTGTTCTTTAAAGTTGTCTGTCATTCAATCTACTTTTAACTCATCAAAACATTCTTGATCTAACAATTTCCCCCTTTTTGATGAAGTTAAAACCTACAAGAAAAAGACACACTCACAACTGAAGTTAGTTTAGAGTTAATCATGATTTATCGATTAGGTATATCAGAGCACTTTTTCACATTACAACGAGATTCATTCATATTAAAGCACTTAAGAAAAATCAAGTCCTTTAGACTCTTTAGAAATACTTAAAAATTTGAGTCTTAAGACTTAGATATTTTTAGGAAAAAGTTTTTAAGTCCGAGATATAAAATTCTTAGATGATTTATACTTAGAAAATTTTTTAAGTTTTCTTAAAGCAAAAAAAAAAAAAAAAATAAAACTTTAAGAAATAAGACAAGTAAATCACATAAGTTCAAATATATTCATATCGACTTTACAAAAATTACAGATGGAGACTAATAGAAAAGAAAAATAAGGAAGAGTAAAATCCTGTTTCTATCGGACTCCCCATTGGTCTTAAATCTGGAATCATAAGCCAATTGAATACCCTCCTCCTCACCGCTTGAGATCTTCTTCTTGTGTAAGTCCGACTCACCTCTGCCTTTTTTATAATTCCACTGAACCCAGTCTAGGTCCAAGGTACCATCGAGGCTTCTTTGCGGGGATGACATATTCAAACGCTGGAGAGATTAGGTTGACATTGAACTCCAAATCTGCTTCTTCCAGCGATCGATGATAGAATTCCTTATCCACCTTTTCAATCCATTCATGCCAAGCCAAGTCTGGATCTTGCTTGAGTTGCTCTGGACTTTTAAGAATGTACCGAAATATATCCACATGCCTTCCGTGTTCTTATCTTTATATTCAAGAAGATACTTCCCACAAGCCGGCTTAGGAGGAGCAGACGTTGGGTGAAATGGCCTGAATTTCCCACCGCTCTATTCTTTGATCATCCATTTTCGCTCAATGGTGCTCCGAGAAGACGTTGGAGTCCTTCTTCTTTTCTGCCTCTTCTTCTCCTTTTTGCCAAAGAATTCCATCTCTCTCTTTATTCTTTTGATCTGTTCTTGAGAGATTGGAATAATCAGCTTCCCTTTTTCCTTTCCCTTTAGCAACAGCCAGTGAGAATATCACCGATCTTGGCTCACCGATCGCTACTTCCTTGCCTTTCCCCTTGGCTCCTTGCATTCGATTCTTTGAGCCGAGCCAAGAGTTTCTCTGTTCTCTCCTCCTCCTCTTTCCTCCTCTTCTCCTCATCTTCTTTCAGCGCCTCTTCTAGTTGACTTACCCTCAACCGGAGAACATCTAGTTCATCGGACTTGAGTCTCAAGTCTTCCTTAGCCGCTTCCGGATCACGTGTTGGCCTTAGTGCCTACATCTTTCCTGGTCTCCTCGACCACAACCGTGAGGGCTTGTCTCTTTTCTTGTTCAGCTTTTTCCCCCTTTTTAACTTCAGCCGCCAAGTCTGTAAGTTTGGTATCCAGATTATTGCACTTGGCTCTGAAGTCAGTGATCTACCGCCAACTCATTCACCACCAATTGATTGTACCCTTTCACCTCTTCTTTTAAAGCTCTCGGCTCATCCTCCATCGCTTTCACTTTGTCGGCCAACACAGAGTTAGTAATGATTATAATTTTATCGAGACAATGTTACCTCTACTTCTCTCATCTTTGGCTAGCATTGTGTCAAGAACAACCCGACCATCCTCCTTGTCCTCCTTTTCATCTTTCTTGAAGGTTGCATTTATCTTTTTCTCTACAAGGCGAGGATGGAGGAGATGGCGGAGGTGGGGCTTAGGTCACTGTCGTCATCCTCGGACGAGGAATCGGACGAAGAAGGGGTAGGCTCTTTTTGAGTGGGTGGGAGAGGGATAGACTGTGTTTGTATGGTTGGAAGAGAGGAGTAAGATATAATAGGAACAGTGAGGTTTGGAGTGTTGGGAGAGGAATTTGTTCGGATGAGGGTGGAGGTGATGATTGAGTTTGTATGGTGGGGGTTGTTATGGGAGATGAGGTTTGTAGGAGAGGTGTTGGTGGTGGAGGTAAGATGTGTTCGGTTTTGTTGGTGGGATTTGGGTTTGGGTGTTGGGGAGGTAGGTGTTGGAGAGGCTCGAGGTACCCGGCCTTGGATACCTCGTCATTGCCTATTTGGATAAGTGGGATTTCAGGCTGAGTTTGAGGCTCAGAAATGCCAGCACTGGGCACTTCTTCATTGCCGGGTGCGGTGATAATGTAGGAGATGGGGATAAGCTTATACCTGCCTCTGGAATTGGGTAGAGAGCAACTTCCTTGGTTGGGGAGGGGGACCTCCAGGTGACCAACCTCAACCGCTATTTGAAGAACGGGGACCTCCTCTGGTAGCAAGGTTGGCGGCTCCATCTGCCGCTCGAGCCTCCAGATTTGGTTGAGCCTTCGAGCTCGAGTTGCTCATCTTGGCCTCCTTACTAGAGGAATTTCTGCTTCCTCTTCCTCCTCTCCTTCGAGGCAACTTTGGCGGATGCAGCAGACGAGCTTTCCTCTTTCTTCTTTTCTCGCGGCTTTCACCGGCCTCCTTTTCTTTCTCCTCTAAGATACCACTGGGAGGCTGCACTGGTTCTTGAGGTGGGAGCTCAATTGCTTCTTCTTGAGGTGCGACCTCATTTCTGTCTCGTCATGTCCCTCTGCTTCGATCTCACTTGGAGGAACCTCAGTGGTTCATTCTTTGGACGTTGAAGCTTCTGCAGCTGCCTCCCGCCTCGAATTGCAGCGAGGATCGGACTCACTGCGTCGAGTGCTGGATTTCCTCCAAGCTTGTCATCCTTCGTAAGGATCCCTTTACGCTTGGAGTACTTTTTTGTACCCACTCTCTAGTCGGCCTCACTGTTCGGCCCTTCGGTCGGCCACGGTTATCTTGTTGAACAGGCTGACTACGGAGGTAGGTATCCACTTCCGCAGACGACTTAAAAGTAAGTCGTTTCTTCTCCTCTTTCAGTTTGTGGATCAACGAGATCCACCGGTCTACTTGCACTCCATCCAAAATGGCTCGCATTACACACAATCTGGGTTTGGTTAACCCATCATGTGAGCTTTGCTCACCCAAAACGGACTTTGTCACCACCGTCATCAATAACCTGTATTTCCTTCGAGAAGGTTCTTTTTCAAATCTCTCCTGGTTCCTCTCTGAGAAACCCTTGCCATCAAATCGAAGGATTCTTCCCGGTTATCCTCCTTGTGCGTTAATGGATTGACTCCCTCCATTGACGTGCCAAAAATTCTCTCGCGATGTTTTCTCTTGAATAGCTCAAGGTTGTTCCATCCATCAAGTGTCAAACCCATCCCGGGTATCAACCATCCTTGCCAAGAACTCGCCCCCAATAGATCAGGTTTGCTGCGGGAGATTTCATTGAGAGAAATCCCCGAGTCATTATGCTTCTAGAAGACGAAGGATCTCTGCATTCTGGATCTGGGTGGTTTCAAAATCTACGTACATTTTGGCTTTCAATCGGTTTTTGTAAAATTCCTCATTCATTTTGAAATGAGAAATGTTTGTGGAAATGTATTTGGGTTTGTGGGTTTTGGTGGTTTTGGAAGAAGAAGCCATTTGTGATTTTGTGAGTTTGGAAAAGTTTTAGAGAATATGCGAGGTTTTAAGATAGTGGAAAAGGTTTGATTGAGGAAAGAATTTATAGGAGGGAAAGTTTGGAAAGATAAACCGCTTTGAAAATTAATTTTAATCCAAGCCGTTTATTTAAAATGATTTCTTGTGCTGAATCAACGGTTAAAAACTCGGATAAACGATTGGGATTCAGTAGCGTGTAGTTCACTAATCTTTGAAATGCGTAAAAGTTACTTTATAGACTGTTGATTTGTGAGATGTAGGTTACTTTATGCGGGGAAGTAAGTATACTGACGTCGGCCTAGGGTTACCTTACTTCGTATAAGGGTTTTCAAAACAAATGGGTTTGTAAAGTCATCGATAAAGTAACTGTCTGATTTTAAAAGCAACTTAGATTTAACTTTTTAGCAACCTTAAAAATATTTAAATAAACAGGCTCAGATTTGATTTTCTAAAGTTAGGTTTTCCAACCAATCAATCCAAAAAGAATTTTATGAAGTAATTGGAGTTTATTTAGGAACAATAGTGTCTGTAAAAAAATTGAGGGAAGATGAAGTCAAAAGCGATCGATCTGTGACCTATTCCTGCAAAGACATAGACTTAAGGAAAACCATTAGTAATCTTGAGGTAGATCGAGATAGGGTGCGAGATAGTCATCATTTCTCAGAAATCAGGTGACTATTGTGCCCTCGTCCGACTTATCAAATGTCGAGATAAGGTCAATATGACTAATCCTTGATTCTTGATTCCTAAGAAGGAAATCAATGATATCGACTTACACGATTGTTCTTTGACTCATATCTAGTCGATAATTCTTTCTAGACATTAATTTAAAGAAAAGAAATAACTAGAAATAAGGAATACATTAATCGAGATGTAAACAATTTAGAAATCAGCTAAAGATGCATCAAGTAATCCTAATTCTAAGCATAATTCTTTAAATCTAGATTCAGCTAATGGTTTTGTAAGAATGTCTGCTCTTTGTGACTCGGTGGCTATCTTCTCAATTCTAATGTCATTCTTCTCTACATGATCTCTAATGAAATGATGCCTAATGTCTATATGCTTACATCTAGAATGCGAACGAGATTGTAAGTCATAGCTATTGCACTATTACTATCACAAAAAATAGGAACAATAATGTTTGAATATTATAATCTCTAAGCTGTTGCCTAATCCAGAGGAGTTGAGAGCAACAACTTCCAGTGCCATGTATTCGGCTTCGGTTGTAGAGGTGGCAATGATGTCTGCTTTCTTAGATAACCAAGAAATTAATTTGTTGCCTAAGAATTGACAAGTTCTGAAGTGGATTTCCTATCAATCTTACATCCCCCAAAGTCGAATCGAATAACCGGTCATTTCAAAGTTGTCATCACCGGGTACCATAACCCTACTTGCAAGGTTACTTTGAGATATTTAAGGATTTTCTTAGCAGACTCCAGATGAGTTTTCTTGGGATTAGACTGGAATCTTGCACATACCCCAATTGCAAAGGCTATGTCGGCCTACTTGCGGTGAGATAGAGAAGAGATCCAATCACCCACGATACTCCGTTGCATTCGTGGGTATCCCTTGCTCATCCGAATCCCTAGAGAAGTTAGTTGCCATAGGTATTTTAACTTCTCTGCTAGTAGTCATCCCAAATTTCTCAATCAGGTCCTTAGCATATTTAGATCGATGTATAAATATACCCTTACTCATCCGCTTAATCTGTAAGCCTAGAAAGTATGTTAATTCACCCATCATTGACATTTCAAACCTCGTATTTCATGAGAATACTAAACTCTTCACATAATTTTAGATTAGGTGAACCAAAGATTATGTCATCTACATAAATTTGAACTAATAAGATGTTACCATCTACTTCCTTTCTAAACAAAGTTCTATCAATCTTACCTTTTGATAAACCATTTGATGTCAAGAAATCGATAAGGTATCATACCAAGCCACAGGAGCTTGTTTCAGTCCATATAGAGCTTTGTTGAGTTTATAGACCTTGTTATTGATCTTAAACCCGGAGGCTGCTCCACATAGACTTCCTCAAGTAACACACCATTAAGGAAGGCAGACTTAACATCTAATTGAAAGACTTTGAAAGATTTGTATGCGGTAAATGCCAAGAACAACCTTATTGCTTCTAATCGCAATCGGAGCATAGGTTTCATCATCGCCTATCCCCTCGCATCGTGAGTAACCTTGAGCTACCAATCTTGCCTTATTACGAACAATAATGTTGTTCTCATCTGCTTTGTTTTTAAACACCCATTTGGTGCCTATAATCTTTCTATGTAAGAGTCTTTCCACTAATTCCCAAACATTTTGCCTTTCAAACCGATGCAGTTCCTCTGCATGGCTGTTATCCACTTGGATCGAGATAGAACTTCCTCAATAGACTTGGGTTCAAGAAGCGACACATAACAACTAAACAGACTTTCGCAGTCCAAAGCATCATTCGTGTCTGCATACTACTAGATGGGTCTCCTATAATCTAATCGGATGGATGGTAGCTTCTCATCCTTTTTGCCTATATGAGGAGAAGGATCCTCATCTTGAGTCTCGAGAGCAACTCCTCCGACTCTACCTCAGACGTTCCCCCTTCATCACCACCCCGCTGATCAGTTGATGTAAAGGGTGTCTGTTTCGATGGAGTCTCGATCGAAGTTGTCTTCTCGATTATCGATGGGGATTCTTCTTCATCTCGATTCTCAATCAAGACTAGGTAGATAGACAGGTTCTATGTTTAGTCTTGGTCGGTTCAATTTTATCTAGACTTTCGTAAATTTGATTCACTTTATCTCGAGAAGGAATACAACTCATCAAAAACAACATGAGGGGTTTCCTCCACACAAAGGGTTGTCTTGTTAAAAACTCTAAATGCCTTGGAAGTGTTGGAATATCCCAAGAATATTCCATCACCGCCTTAGCATCAAAAGTTCTTAACTTAGATTTCCCATTGTTATGGATAAAACACTTACAACCAAAAGCTACAAATATGAGATTCTTGGAATCTTACCCTTCCAGATCTCATATGGAGTCTTACCCTTGTCTTTAACAACCAAGCACTGCTCGCTATAACAAGTCAGTGTTGATGGCTTCACCGTAACCCGTAAGGAGTTTCATACTCGGCTAACATACTCCCGGCCGCTTCCTTCAAGGTTCTATTCCTTCTTTCAACCACTCCATTTTGTTGAGGAGTTCTTGCTGAAGATGTCTCATGAATAATTCCACACTCATTGAAAAAGTTAGATAAACAAGAATTCAAAATTCTGCCTTTATCACTTCTTATTTTAATAATATTAACACCCTTTTCATTCTCGAATGCATGCAACAGATCGGGGATCTTGTTTATAGTCTCATTTTTCTTGAAAAGAAATATAACCCAAGTGTATCTAGAAAAATCATCTACTACAACAAGAGTATATTTCCTTCCACCGAAACCGAGAGGAGAAACGAGTCCAAACAGATCCGGATGAAGTAGTTGTAAAACTTTTTCAGATGAAGAGGTGTTAATACTCTTAAATGAGTGTCTAGGCTGTTTACCTTTCCGACAAGCATCACATTTAAGATCGGTAGATAAAAGTTTCTCGTAATCCCTTAACAAGGTTCTTTTTAGCGACTTACTAAGGGTTTTGAAATTCGATGACTAAGCCTCTTGTGCCATAGCCAACCGAGATCATCTCCACCTTTAGCTATCGAGACAAGTATCTTTAGGACAACTATTAAAGTTGGCCACATAGACATTACCATGTCTCAAGCCGATTAAAAGTACCTTATCTCGAGGAATTATCTAAGATATCACATTTATCTTTAGAAAATTTGACAAGAAAACCTTTATCACAAAGCTGGAAGCAGATAGGAGATTATGTTTCAAACCTTCAACAAAATATACCTCTATACCCGAATATCCTTGATAATCGAGTACCTACTCCTTTAGTCCGACCACAATTATTGTCTCCAAATAATACTCTTGGACCATCAATGCTTTGAAAATTTGATAACTTGATCTCTTGTTATAAGTCATGTGTTGTGAACAACCACTATCAATGTACCATATAGAAGATAAGATCTCTTCTTTGGTGATGATCCTGTGAATCCTGAAACACAGATTAGTTATAAGGTACCCTAGTGATCTTGGGTCCTTGAAGGTCAAGCATCACTTTAGGTAACCAGATAAAAATCTCATCTCCAAATAATAAATCCACTTGGTCTCTCTACCAAATCATTCTACAATTGTATCACTTTTAAATGATAACTTGTTGTATTCGATTTAATAATTTTCCTGAACTTAGGAAATGTGGGATAACATCTCGCTTCTCCCATCAAAAGGATTATAATAAGAATATCTTCTTATTATTTTGGTTCTTAGATTTCTCTTAGTCTTATAAGGAGACCTCACTGAATTTTTGTTTTCAAGTCGAGATGCGATCCTTACTTGACTAATTGGTTTCCAAGGACCAATTTTAACCTCTTTTGATTGATTAGATGCTTTTATAAATTTCATAGGTTTTTGTACATCCGATTTACTATTTCTATCATAACCAAGACCTGTTTTGTCATGGGATTTTTGAGATGTATTAAAGATGTGATCTATTCTTGATTGTGAATTATTAAGTTGACTAATTTTGAAGACTAGCTTCTCATTGTCTTTCTTAATTAATTCATTTTCAAGACAGATTGATTCTACTTTGTCTTTTAAAGTTTTCAATTCACTTTCTAATCTTTTAGGTAAGGTGGTGATGTACTAACCTCACTGGGGAAAACATTCCCCTTGAATGTTTCCTCGGTTTACGGATAGTTCATCACCGCTTTCCTTTAATTAGAATTTGAATTTGATCCTTTAAAGCCAAATTCTCTGTCTCTAGCTATTTATAAGCAACCAGAGATGTCTTTAAGTCTCTCAATAATTCATGAATAACAGTTTGATCATTATAAGATGCGGTCGACAAGAATCATTATCGTAAGATGAATAATAGACTACCTCTTTAGCCATGAGACAGATTTCATCATCTCGATCCGAAATCGATGAGGATGATGATGATCATGATTTTCTTGACTCCTTTTCTTCAGCTAGAAGAGCCCTTTGATTTGCAAATCTCTGTCTCTCTTTTTCCTTTTCTCTTCCCTTTCTTTAGGAGTCGGTTGAGGACAATCATAGCCGAAGTGTCCTGGCTTGTTGCATGTGTAGCAAGTGTCACTCCTATCTCGATTTAGGGCTGGAAGGATTTCTTTTGTGACAGGGATCTGAATCTTCTCGTCGGCTCTGTTTTTGTCATCATCTCGTACTCATCTTCCTTTCTTCTTGATTTGGATCTCGATCTGTCCTTACTGCAAATCTCAATTTATTTCGTTTATACTTCATTCTTAATCTGTCATACCTTTTTGGTGAGTAGAGCCATCTGCTCCTTCGAGAGATAGGTCACTCCTCTGCACTCAGTTGACATCTTGTCTTCTTTCTTTGACAAAGGCAACAAATTTAGATGAGGTGCTCGAATCCATCTCATCTTCTTCATCTTCTATTTGAATGTCATATTCTAGAGCTTTAAGATGAGAGAATAAGGTATGGTGAGTAATAGAAGATAAATTTTGAGTTGCTTTAAGGATATTTGATTTTTCTCTCCATCTCTTGGTTAATGATCTCAGTATCTTGTTATTAATCTCCTTCTCTCGTATAGTTCTTTCCTGTGTCAATGTTTTGTTGAGGAGATTCGTCAACCTTACATCTAGCTGATCCATGCATTCATTTTCCTTCATCTTGAATGTATCAAAGGCGTGTAAAATAAAGCGCAACTTATTCTCCTTTACTTGGTCTAACCCTTCACAGACATTTGCGAGTTTGCCACATTTCTTTAGCTATTTTGCATCTTTTGACCTTCTCAATCCAGTCTTTACTCGTAGTCTCAATGATTTCAGTTTGAGCTACTTGATCTAGGTTGTGGATTTTCCTTTCATCATTTGTCGATTCCGAGCTCTTTTTCTCTTATGCAGTTCGGATTCACTGATTCGGTGCCATTGCTAGTGCCTCCATGATAAAATTTTATAGGTCCTTCGTCAAGAACCTCCTCCATCCTATCATGGATAGCCTTGAAATGATTTTCCATCCTGAATTTCCAATAATCATAATCTTCAATTGAAAACTCGTAGATTCCTGGATTTCTTGCTCTTGCACGAAGACATGATGAGATAAAGAAACAAAACACTCAACAAACTTGTTAGTAGCACAGCTTAGTAATAATAAAGAAGATGAAGAAAATCAAGAAAATTTCATAATCTTAGTTAAGACCTAAAATTAATATTAGAACAGCTTAACACCGCTCCGATACCACTTGTTGGTCCCGATTAGTTGAGCAGATTGAGAAAAACGTGTATTAGCCTTCTAGAAAAATCTAGAAGGGGGTTGAATAGATTTTTTAGATTTTTCAAATCTTTCAAAATTTATTCAATGTACCAAAGCAACACAAAGCGGAAATTCAATATTAATCTCAACTTTATTAAGATCAAAAGCAAACCGATATTGATTTTAACTTTGATCCTGAAATTAACTTTGAACAATAAATTGGAAATCGAATGTATAAGTAAATAAAAGCAAGAAAGAACACTGATTTTATAGTGGTTCGGATTATAACAATCCTACATCCACTCTCCTTCTTCAAACTTTGAAGAAGGGTCTCTACTATCAACTTACTTACTCACTTTCAATCGTACAACTTACAACTTACAATTTGATCTTCAACTCTTCAAACTCCTAATCAAAACTTGTGAAATCTAACTCTAAAGTAGTAGAAGTGTATTTGAAGATGTATGAGAAAGTGTTCTATAAACACTTAGAAAAATCTATGAAGAAATTTGAGAAAAGCTGTTTTGTGCCTTTTAAAAACTTCGTGATTTTGCTTTGGAAAAATAACTTGTGAATTTCTGTATTCTGTATGTTCTATATGAAGTGCCTAGGCCTATTTATAAGTCTGAAAAGACAGTTAGTTTGTTAGTCACTTCTAACAAACTAGAAACCGCTTTAACAAACTTAATCTTGAAAACTGTTCTAGACCTCACTGATTTTACTCTACTCATCTGCGGTGACTTGGTGAAGACTCGCCTTTCTTATTCTACTCACTTGTCTCGACCTCGTCTCGAGCTCTTCATATTTGTCTCCTGCAGATGACTAGATTTGAGCTTGTCTCCAGATGACTTGTAACTCCTAGTCT
Organism: Paraleonurus japonicus; assembly: GCA_030762865.1. NCBI lineage: Eukaryota > Viridiplantae > Streptophyta > Magnoliopsida > Lamiales > Lamiaceae > Paraleonurus > Paraleonurus japonicus. The sequence goes on from CM061058.1 coordinate 8,154,741, forward strand.
CTTGGTGACTTGATCGATTTGACCTAGTCGACCGGCTTAGTATAAGCACTGATCTCACTGTTTTTAAAGTTGTCTGGTCATCTCGAATCTACTTTTAACGCATCAAAACATTCTTGATCTAACACCGCAAGTAGGCCGCACATAGCTTTTGCGGTTGGGGTATGTGCAAGATTCCGCCTAATCCCAAGAAAACTCATCTGAGATCGCTAAGAAAATCCTTAAATATCTCAAAGGAACTTTGCAAGTAGGGTTATGGTACCCAATCGATGACAACTTTGAGCCGACAGGATATTCAGACTCGCATTTTGGAGGTTGTAAGATTGATAGAAAATCCACTTTAGGAACTTGTCAATTCTTAGGCAATAATTTAATTTCTTGGTTATCTAAGAAATGTACATCTGTGCCACCTCCACAATCAAGCTGAATACATGACAAGGAAGTTGTTGCTCTCAACTCCTCTAGATTAGTTAGCAAATTTAGAGATTATAATATTCAAACATCATCTGCTCCTATTTATCGTGATAGTAATAATGCAATAGCCATGACATACAATCCTCGTTTCGCATTCTAGATGTAAGCATATAGACATTAGACATCATTTCATTAGAGATCATGTGGAAAAGATTGATATTAGAATTGAAAAGATAGCCACCGAATCACAAAGAGCGGATATTCTTATAAAACTATTAGCTGAATCTAGATTTAAAGAATTGTGTTTAGAATTAGGATTACTTGATGCATCATTGGCTGATTTTTAATTATCATTGCTTGCATCATTAATTGTTTTCCTTATTTCTTTCTTTCCTTTCTTTAAATAAATGTCTAGAAAGAATTATCGACTAAATATGAGTCAAAGGGCAATCGGGTAGCCGATATGATTGATTTCCATTTAGGAATCAAGGATTAGTCATATTGACCTTATCTTACTTGATGATTACTTATTCGACATTAGGTAAATCGAACAAGGACACAATAGTCGATTGATTTTATAAAATCGAGATGATCATTGCATCCTATCCGACTTACCACGGTTACTAATGATTTTACTAAGGTTGTGTCTTTGCAGGAATAGTTCACAAATCAGATTGTTAGATCAGTTGATTCATCTCATCTGTTATAAACCTTCCCATCTTGACTCCTCTAAATGCTCTCCATAAAATGTGTTGGAAAATTAATTTTAGAAAATCTAATCTGAGCCTCTTATTTGAAATAAAATATTTTCTTAACTGGTCTTAAAATTTGCCAAAAGATAGAACTAGGCTATTTTAAAAATCAGCACGAGGTACTTTATCGCATTTAATTCATAACCCTTTATGTTTTTGGAAACCCTTATACGAAGTAAGGTAACCCTAAGTGGCGTCGGGTATACTTACTTCTCTGCATAAAGTAACCCTACTTGGTCAAATCAACAATCTACAAATTAACTTTTTACGCAATTCAAAGTTAAATGAATTACACGCGGTGAATCCCAATCGCTTATCTAAATTTTAACCGTTGATTCAAAGACAAGTTGAATTATTTCAAATAAACGGCTTAGATTAAAATCTAATTTTCTAAAAAGCGGTTTCTCTTTCCAATTTTCCCTCCTATAAATACATCTTCTTCTTCGATCAAACTTTTTCGCTTTCGTAAAACTTTCTTATACTCTGCAAAATTTTACTCTAAAAATCCTTAGCCAAATTTTATGAGTCAATCTCGTAAACCTATCACAATAACTCCGACAATGGTAGAAATCAATCTTGAGACGTATAATAAGAAGATCAAATCGAAATGTACGTTGATTTCGAAACCACCCAAGATGAAGAATCGAGACAGGTTCTTCAACCGTTGGAAAGGTCGATTAAAGACCTTTTGCTCCAAGAAGTCCAACACAAACAAGACTCTTGATATGAGAGGAGTCGAGTTCTATGTCAATGGGACATACAAAAATGGCGAATTTAGAACCCGTGTTTACGGCGAGGAATTGGTGGTGACCACGGCGGAGATGGCACGGATTTTTAATACCAGAATGAAGGCATAAATCCCTCACCTACAAATCGGGCAGTGAGTAGAATCATTCGAGATGATTGCCGGACATCAAAGAAGAATCGTAGATCGGAGTTGAAGAAGAAAATGCTCCGATGAAGATATCGTCTGATGACAATATTGTGAAGGTGATCTTAGGGGAGCAGAACTCCCATGATGGGGTGACTCGACCCAGTGTGTTGCATGAGAGCCATCATAGATGGGGTGCAAGCGAACCAGGCTAAGATGTTGGTGGGCCGATTTGAGACCGAGAGGAAAAGATTGGAAGTGGTGAATGGGAAGTGGCAAGCTAAATCAATCACCACCTGCTCAACAAGGTGACGGTCATCTTGGAAGATCTGTTGGACAAATGAGATCAATTGGGCTGATGGAGTAAGAGCCTATACCAAACAGAAAAGGCTGTTAACTAAGAATGAGCTGATCGGAGGACCACTGATTCGACGGAGAAGCGGTGAGGTCGTGGTTCGTGATCCCTACGGCGAGGAGGAAGAGGAAGAAGAAAGGATAGAGGAGCCAACCGTGAGCTCACCGAGGCTTCACAACCAATGAAGTCAAGGAGAAGGCCAAGAAGAGGAGGAGGTTGGTGAAAACCTCGGAGATGGGAGGTCCTTCGTTGTTGATCGGCTAGCTACTTTGAAGAGGCATTGACACTGGAGATAGCGGCAAAGGTGGTCCAGACGGAGGATGTACGAGAAAATAAGCTCGTAAAGGACCCCTTCTCCATCTCCCAAAAAGGTACGATTCTTAACTTCAGCCTAGTCTCTCCCCTCCCCTCTCCAACCCACTCGCGATGAAGAGGTGACCCAGTGGCACCTCGAGCCTCTAAAACAGCCTACTCCCACAAAAGTCCAAGCTAAAACCACATCAGCTACACTCCCATAAACCCAAACCTTATCTCCCCCTCCATCCCCATCTCCGACTTCTGCGCCGTCTTTGCCGGACTGTCTACTCCCCCACCCCCATAACTACCATCTCCCCTACAGCCTTTCTTCCCTTAACCCCACCTCCACCTCAAACTACAATCGAAACCACATCATCTCCTCAACCTACCATCCCACACCCAACCTCATCTCCACCACCCACCTCATCGATATCCCACCCCCTCCTTCTTCTTCCCCACCGAAATGCCCTCCACCACCATCGGATGCACCCACCTCTTCCCAACCCATCGAACTTCAAGCCCCGGATATCTCCAACATCTTCGGTGATATCCGGATGCACTCCAGTCCAACTTCACCTCCCCCTCCTTCTCATCCGAATCATCGGAGGAGGAAACTAGTCCAATCTCTCGCAATCTCTTACGCTTTCAAGGACCTTCATAACCAAATCATCACCAAAGTCCCGAAGGCGATGGAGAGAAAACGAAAAGGTGATTCGAGCGATGCGACACAATGCTCGCTAATATGCAGATTGCCGAGATGAAAATATCTCGCAACCTTTCAGCCAACCTCGGCATTGCTATTGGTACTAGGTGGGCAACCTGGAGGAGGAGGTAAGGTTGCTCAAGCAAAAGGTGGCTGCAGACAACGAGATTATGGTTGATGAACTTACGGTGATAAATCGACTTCCGTGTCCGTTGTGCTGCTTTGGAGAACAGCTTTAGACCCTCAAGACTGAAGTTAAAAAGGGAAGGAGCTGAAGGAAGACTGACACCCTAACAGTGAGTCTTGTCCATCATGCATAAGCTCGATTCTAAGGCGAGACTCACTGAGTTGGAGGCAGCCAAGGCTAAGATCAAGATCAAATCGGATAAGCCGTGTCTTACAACCGAGGGTGACCCAGATTGAAGATGCCATCCGAGAGGATGAGGAGAAGAGAAGGAAAGAAGATGAGGAGAAGATCGAGAAGCCGCTTGCCATGATTAAAGAAGTCTGAAAAACCCGGGGACAAGGGCAAGGGTAAAGGTAAAGGAAAGGCAATGCATCGAAAAGGAGTCATCACCGAGCAAGTGACTGACCCCCAGACCAGCTAAGCACAAGAGAAAAGAGCCCGACTACTCTAACCTTTCACTGAGCAGATCGAAGAATACATGCCGAAAAGGAGATGTACGAGAAGCAGGAGAAGAAGAGGCTGAAAAGGCTGGGCAAGGGAGCTGCGCTTAAGGGGATCGGGAGTCAAGGAAATGGGTTTCAAAGACCGCAGCGAGGCGTACTTCCGACCTTACCACCGCACCTCGCCTCCTCCCAAAATGGTGGCTGGGAAGCACACAGAGGAGTATAAGAAAAGAGCCTTAGATGCCAAGTGGATGTACCCATTGGTACATTCTAAAGAACTCTCCAACTCAGTGCAGGTGATGAAGATCTCCAATGGCATGCATGGATTGAGAAGGAGGACGCAGACATGTATAGGAAGGCGCTCGACGAGGCCAACAGAGCATTCAATCGCGATACTGATCGCACCAGCCTTCGAGCATGCTAAGCCCAAGATGAACGAAGATGGGACTCCGACCTTGCTTGGGTCGACTATCATTGCCAAAGCCGATAGAGAATCCAAGCTCACGAGATGAAGAGGAACTTAAACAACTCGAGCAAGGGTTTTCAATTGGGTGAACATTTCCGAAGCAAGCCGATGGGGAATCGATAGACCAGATTTTCTTTTCCTTATCTTTTATCTCTATCAATTCTCCTTATCTATAAAGTGTATATATGTGAATGAATATACTTTGACTTATACGATTTACCTGCCTTATTTCTTAAAGATTTCTTTATTATTTTTTAAAACTTAAAATTTTTCTAAGTATTAATCATCGAGGAAATTCTCATTTCGCATTTAAAATTTTCTAAAAATCTTCTAAGTTTTAAAAAATTTCTAAGTCTTAAAAAAATTTCTAAGTCTTTAAAATTTTTTTTTCTAAGTCCTAAGACTTAAATTTTTGTTAAGGCTAAATATTTTGAAAAAGTCTTAAGACTTAAGAATATTTTCTTAAAATTTTCTAGAATGTGAATTGAGTGCTTTAACTTGGAATAAATCTGAGTGTGAATGTGTTTTAATATGCCTGTCTAATAATCTTGATTAAACTTTTAACTAACTTCAGCTATGAGTGTGTCTCTTCTTTGTAGGTTTTAACTTCATCAAAAAGGGAAAATGTTAGATCAAGAAGGTTTTGATGAGTTAAAAGAAGCAATTCAGATGAACAGATGACTATGAAGAACAGTGAGGTCAAGGTCTAGTACTAAGCCGATCAGTACTAGGTTGAGGACTGGACAAGTCACCAAGGCGTAGAATTACAAGTCATCTCGGAGACAAGCTCAAGTCTAGTCATCTGCAGTGAGACGAGTATGAAGAGCTCAAACGAGGTCAAGCATTTAGCCGAGTAGAATAAGAAAGGCAAGTCTTCACTAAGTCACCGCAGACGAGTAGGATAAATCACCGAGGAGCAGAGCGCTTTCAAGATTATGTTTGTTGAGCAGTTTTCGAGTTTGTTAGAACCGACTAACAAACTAATCGTCTTTTCAGACTTATAAATAGGTCTAGTTTTTCATTTTTTTCAGATACACGGAACTACATCACGAGTCACACATTACTCATAATTCAGATTTCTATCTTCACAATCAATTCACAAGTTTTCAAAAGAGTTTTCAAAAATTTCTAAGTGTTTATAGAACACTTTACTTGTAATCTTTAAAGTTCACTACTCATTGTAATAGTTAGATTTTAGAGAAGAATTTAGGAGATTGAAGATTTGAAGATCTTCATGAGTTGTAAACCGTAAGTTGGATTGAAAGTAAGTAAGTGGTAAGGAGTCCCTTCTTCGAGTTGAAGAAGGAGAGTGGATGTAGGATTATTCATAATCCGAACCACTATAAATCTTGGTGTTCTTTATTGCTTTACTTATCTGCTTTTTCTATTTCGGTTTATCAATCATAGATCAATTTCGTAATTCAAGTTAGACTAAATATTAGTGTGCTTTTGATCTGAATAAAGTTGAGTTTAAAATTGAATTCCTGTGTAACTTTGGTGTTTTGAATAAGCTTTGAAAGATTTGTAAAAATCTAAAAATCTATTCAAACCCCCTCTAGATTTTTCCTAGAAGGCCGATTCAAGTTTCATTTAATCTACTCAACTAAGTGGGACCAACAATCAGTATATACTTTGTATCTTCCTTTTCTTTAAATCATGTCTAGAAAGAATTATCGACTTGGTATGTATCAAAGGGTAATCACAGAGTCGATATCATTGATCTCCTTTCAAAGAAATCAAGAATCAAGGATTAGTCATATTGACCTTATCTAACTTGACAATTTCTTATTTGACATTAAGTAAATCGACAAGAACATAATCAACTGATTTTGTTAAGAATCGGATGAGCTTATGTAACTTGTCTGACTTACTATGGCTACTAATGGTTTTCCAAGTTTGTGTATCTGCAGGAACAAGTTATAAACAACATTGTTAGATCGGATAAACCTTCTCATCCGAAAGACTTCCTCATCCGAAAAAAACCTATCCTTGTTTTCTTCTTCAAAAATTATTTTCAAAAATTACTCTCACAGTTCATCTATTTCAATTTTTTTCAGATGAGTTGTCTTTTCAAAAACCCCAAATGAGTTAAATATTCTTATATACCAGCTTATATTTGAATATGACTTAGTTTCTTTTTAATAATGGCATAAGTTAACTCGGACTTAAAAATATGTTTGATTTTAAATTAATCGAGACTAGGATGTGTTTTCAAATCCTGCATAAGGTCATTTTCAAACCAAGTCATCCTAAACCTTGTCTGATTTAGAAAACCTTTATCCAAAGAAAGGTATATTTCGCTTATGTCGTATACTTCTCACCCAAAAATATACCCTAAAACCGTCAAATCAATAGATCGGGCAATTACTTTTACGCATTTCAAAATCGAGTTAATGCCGCGTTGAACCCCAAACGTCTAATTTTATTTAGCCATTGATCTCAAACAAGGCGATATTTTAAATTAACGATTCAGCATTAAAAATCACTTTACACGAGCATTCTCTCTCCGATTTTCCCTCCTATATACATTCATCTTCCTCATTTCACTCATTTTACTTTCGAAACCCATTTTCACACTCAGTAAATCCCAACCTTACCAAAATCTTCGAAAACCCTTTTTATTATCGGAAAAACCATAAACCTTACAGCAACAATGGTAAACTTCAACAAAGAGGCCTACAATAAAAAGATAAAGTTTGAAATGTACATAGACTTCGATACTACAAGAGATGCAGAGTCGATAGAGATCCCGCAATTATTGGAGAAATCGAGGCTAAGAGTTTTTTTGTTCGAAGAATTCAGAGAAGAACAAGACCCTTGACATGAGAGGAATCGAGTTCTACATCAACGTCATCTATGAGAACGTTGTATTCATATCAAAGGTGGACGACGTTGATATCTTTGTTTCTCGAATAGACATTGCCTGTGATTTTCGAGACCAATGAAGATGGTGTAAATCCATACACCTATAAAGACGACGATTAGGTAGAATCATTCAAGATGATTTCCGATCTTCCTGCAAAGATCGCAGAAAGTAAATCAAGAAGAATATGTTGAGGAGGAAGTATCGCCTTCTCGATGACGATACTTACAAAGTCGATTTTAAGGGAGAAGAACTCCCATGACGGGCTCTCCAAAGCCGAGGTTAAATTGCCTTAGGGCAATTTTGGATGGAGTTCGTGTGAATCGGGCCGAGGTTTTGCCGGGAGGATAAAGGATGAAAAGAAGAGGTGGAATGCGTGAATGGAGAATGGATAACCAAGACCATCACGAGCCTCTTCAATAAGATAATTGTGCTTTGGAGGATCTGTTGGCGAGATGACCTCAATCGACCGATGGTGTGAGGAGCTAGACAAAGCAAAAGGGGCTCCTCACTAAAAACGAGCTAATAGGAGGTCCAGCAGATTCGCACGACGAAGCAATGGGAGTGAGGGTAATGAGCTCTCACCGAGGAGGAGTAGCCACCGAGCCGACGGTGAGCTCACCGAGGCCTCAAGGCTAATGAAGTCAAGGAGAAGGCCAAGAAGAGAAGGAGGCTGGTGAAAGCCTCGGAGAAGAAGGCTGCAGTGGGAGTCTTCTATTGCACCACCAAGTCTGCTACTAGAAGAAGCACAAACTTTGGAAGTGGCTGCAGAGTGTGGGTGAAGCCGAGGTGTTGGAGGAGCCCATCTCGAAGAGAACCCTCGGCGAGAGAAGGTGATCTCGATAGGTACCTCATCCAATCTCTCTTCTTCTAAATCCACTCCTTCCCCTCACCGCTCACTCTGGCGATGACGAGGTAGTCTTGGCTGCTACCTCGCAGCCTCTAAATCACCCAACCTCCCAAAGTGTCCAAACAACCCCACTCAAACCCCCACTACATCTATCCCCCAACCAACCACATCCGAACCCGACCCACTACCCATCATTCTCATCTACGAACCGACACCCTTAACCACTATCACCCCCATCATAACCCTACCAACTACATCTTCTCCTCCCCTACCACAATCGAACCAACAGCTTCATCATCACAACTCCCACCTTCTCCACTCATAGATACCCCTCAACCCCAAACACAACTCATCCCCCGCCTAAGTACCGTATATCTTCCACTCCATCTTTGGAGATATCCAGATGAACTCCCCTTCCCCGAACTCCCTCATCCCCTCCTCGCCTCGAATCCTCGTCTAAGGATGAAGACAAAGGATATCCTCTATCAGCCATCTCCTCGGCCTTCTCTAATTTACACAAGAAGATAAAATCTAAGGTGGAGAGACTGTAGCCAAGCGGACAAAGCACATCATCCGGGCATCAGACACGATGATAGCTAACATGAGGATAACAGAGGTCAACATCACTAGGAACTTTTCTAGAAAATCAAACACTCTATTGGCTGAACGTGTAAGCAAGATTGAGGAGGAGGTGAAGAATCTGGAAGGCTAAGGTGGCCGAGGGCAACGCAATCGTAGTGGATGTCATCTCCATGGACAAGTCGGATTTCGAGTGCGTTGTTCTTCTCTTGAAACTCAACCGCAAGAATTAAAAGATGAAGTTAAAAAGGGGGAAGCAATGGGCAAGAAAGGATCGAGGCCCTCTCACCGGTGTCAAGGGCAACCATGATCGATAACTCAAGGCGCATACACCAACCGAAGCGGCAAAGGTAGAGATTAAAATCAAATCGGATGAGCTTGCCGCTCCACTGAGGGTTACTCAGATCGAAGAGGCCATCGAGAGAAGATGAGGAGAGGAGGAAGAAAGAGGAGGAAGAGAGTCCGAGAAGTTGATGGCCAAGCTGAAAGAGACCGCCGAGAAATCATCGAGGCCGAGGCAAGGGAAAAGGAAAGGTAGCCGAGGAGCTGCGACTGATCAAGTCTTAGCTAAATCTGCTAAAGCTGAAAAAGAAAGAGAGAGCTAGACTACTCAAACTTGTCTCGAGGAGCAGATTAACCGAATTCGGAAGGAGAAAGCTATGTACGGGGAAAGGGAAAGGAAGAGGATGAAGAAACAAACGAAGGGGCTAGAAATAAAGTGGAGCAAGGACTTCAGGAAGTGGATAATGAAAGCAGGTGATGATGAAGACTTCCGTCCTTACCACCAATCATCTGCCCCTCCCAACATGGTCACGGGTCAGCTCACTAAAGAGTATAGAGAAAATAATTTGGATGCCCGATGGATGTACTATTGGTATATCCTAAAGGCATCTCAAACAACAGTGAGGATGAGGACCTTAGATGGCACGAGTGGATGGAAAAGAAGACCCCGATCTATATCGAGAGGATGCTCGATGTGGCGTATAAAGTTTTCAATGCCGATTTGACAGCCCTCGCCAACGAGTCGCAGCCGAAGTTGAATGCCGATGGAACCATCGACTTCACCGGATAAAGAGCATAGTCACTAAAGTCAAGTCGAGTCGGGACTCAAGGATGAAGGCGAGCTAAAGTTGCTTAGGAAGAGAGTCTTCACCGGCCGATGGTTCCGAAATCGATCAATGGGGTGTCTAGATAAGATCGATTTTCTTTTCTCATTTTTTTATCTTATCTCGCACCAAATGTAATTTGTAAATATGTTTATATGAATGAGATTCGTGGACTTATCTCAACAACTTTGTCTTATCTTTTCAAGCTTAAGTTTCTTATTGCTTTCTAAGAAAATATCAAGAAATTTTTCTAAGTGTTAATCATCCTGAGAAAAACTTTATTTCTCGAACAAAAATTTCTCAAAATTTTTTTCTAAGTATAAATTTTTCAAGTATGGAAATTTCCTAAGTGTGATTAAGTGCTCCTATGTGAACTTATACGAGTAAAAGATGCTTACATGCTTAATATGCTTATTTGATCATCTTGAATAACCTTGACTAACACCAGGTTGTGAGTTCGTATCTTTCTTGCAGCTTTAATTTCATCAAAAATGGAAAATTGTTAGATCGGGATCTTAGTTTTGTTGAGTTAAAGTGTATAGACTAGACAAGCTCATGAAGATAAGATGACCAGTGAGATTGTATAAACCAATCAAGTAGTAAGCTTTGTACTAGGCTAATCGACTAGGAAAAGCTAATGAAGTCAGCTAAGTTCGGGAAGAAGGAGGTCATCTAATGACACGACCACCTTTTGACAACACAACCATAAACACTAATTTTACAAGAAATGAATCGTGCGCACGTGCGACCACTTTTTTGTTTTCAAATGCTTTAACAAAAGACGATGGACACTTCCAAACATGAGGCCCATCCTCTTGTGGCCACCGAGGGTCCCCCTCATCGCGCCCCTCATGACCACTAAGAAGTTATCCCTCCACGCCGACTCCATACTCTTGAGGATCCCACCCTCTAATGGCCTAGCGAGGTCCATCACCAAACACAGCCCCTGTCCGTCTCGAAGTCCCCTCTATAAAATCAATAAATGTGCGACAACACCATAGCACATGAGACGGTGGCCTACTCTAGGTAGCATATGTTGGTCCCGGAAAGTTGAGTTGATTAAAAACCTTGAGTTAGCTTCCTAGAACAAAATCTAGAAAGGGGGTTTGAATAGATTTTGTAGATTTTTCAAATCTTTCAAAATCAATTCAAAATATCGATTAAACACAGCGGAATATGATTGAATTCTCAACTTTTTATAAGATCAAAAGCAAGGTTGATATTCAGATTTTAGTTAAGATTCTCGAACTTTAATCTTGAAGTAACACAATTGTAAATCAAATGAAACTAAAGAAAGCAAGAAATAACACTGAGGATTTATAGTGGTTCGGATTTTAATAATCCTACATCCACTCTCCTTCTTCAATCAAGAAGGGACACTGCCATCGCTTACTTTCTTACCTTCAAACTTACAACTTACAACTTGTACAAATCTTCAAATCTTCAATCTCCTAAATCCTTCTTCTAGAAATCTAACTATTACAAAGGTGTATTGGATTTTGAAGATTACAAGAAAAGTGTTCTAAAAACACTTAGAACTTTTTGAAAACTCACTAGAAATATTTGTGAAAAGATTGTGATCGAAATCGAGTAGTGAATAGTGTAAAATCTAATATGCATAAGTGTTCTATCTCCTAAAAATGAAAAACCTAGACTTATTTATAAGTCCGGAAAGTCGATTAGTTTGTTAGTTAGTTTTAACAAACATGAAACCGCTTAACAAACTTAATCTTGAAAACTTCTTGAGACCTCACTGATTCTTCATACTCATCTGCGGTGACTTGGTGAAAACTTCGCCTTTCTTATTCTACGGCTTATCTTGACCTCGTCCTGAGCTCTTCATGTTTATCTCCTGCAGATGACTAGGTTCAAGCTTGTCTTCAAATGACTAGTATGATATCAGTCCTCACCGACTAGGTTGATGCATGACCCCGTCGATCGGCTTATATCCTCACTGTTCTTCAGGTTGGTGATCGATCGATCTGCTCTTTAACTCATCAAAACCTCTTGATCCAACAATTTCCCCCTTTTTGATGAAGTTAAAACCTATATAAGGAAACATACTCACAGTGAAGTTAGTACTATATTTAGTCAAATCAATCGGATAGATAAAGCACATTTTCACACTTCAATGTATTCAGTCACATTCGGGACATAAAAATTTAAGTCTTTTAGACTCTTTTAGAAGTACTTAAAAATTTTTAACACCGAAAAAAAAAAATTCTCGTATGATTTATACTTAGAAAAATTTTACAAAAATTTTAATTCGAGATATAAAATTTCTCGAGATGATTTATACTTTTAAAAAAATAAAGAAACACATAATTCACATAAGTCCGAATATATTCATTCACGTAAATTTACAGATTACAAAATAAGAGAACTAATAGAAAATAAAAGATAAGGAAAGAAAAATCTGTTCTATCGTATTCCCCATTGGTCGGCCTCTGGAATGTTTAGCAGTGAAAATCCTTGCTCTAAGTTATTTGAGATCATTCTCATCTGTGAGCTCGGATTCCCTTTCTCGCTTTGGCCACAATCGTTTCCGACCCATTCCGGATCGGGAGAACCATCTTCTTTCGGCTTGGGGGTGACTGCTCATAGGCTGGTGCGACTAGATCGCAGATTGAACACATTATGTGCCTCATCGAGCAGCTTCCCATAAAGACCTGTGTCCTCCTTCTCCATCCATTCATGCCAGCAGATGTCTTCGTTGGCTGCTCCAGATGGTGATGCCTTCAAGATGTACCAAGAATACATCCATTTGGCATCCAGGCTTGCTTTTTATACTCGCCGGTGTATTTCCCGATACCATCTTTGGAGGAGTCAGTAGTGCGATGGACAGGGCGGAAGTCACTTCATTTGCAGCTTTGGATACCCACTTCCGAGTATCCCTGTCCCACTTCATCTCAACCTTCCCCATCTTCTTCAGCCTCTTCTTTTCTCTCTTTTCAAACATCTCCTTCTCAAAGACTGATTCTTGATCCGCTCACCTGATAAGTTGGAGAAGTCTGGTTCCTTTCTCTTGCGCTCGGCCGATTCGGGGCCGATCATCTGCTCGGGCCGATGGAGACTTCTCACTGCCGCTTTCCCTTTACCTTTGCCCTTGGGCTCCGGTTCCTCGATTCTTTCATGCGAGCCAGCAGCTTCTCTGTTTTCTCTTCTTCCTCCTTCTTCCTCTTCTCCTCATCCTCTCGGATGGTCTCTTCAATCTGAGTTACCCTCGCTTGCAAAGCAGCCAACTCTGCTCGATTTGATTTTAATCTCCACCTTGGCTGCCTCCAACTCACTCGTGTCTCCGCTTTTGTATCAAGCTTACCGATTATTGACATGACACCAAATGTGAGGGTTTCCAATCCGCTCTCAAGCACCTTCCCCTTTTAACTTCATCCTTGAGGGATGAAGCCGAGCCTCTATCGCCGCACAACGCCGTCAAGTCGTTACGATCGGATGTGAGTATTGAGACCACGACTTCGTTGTCACCGGCTGTCTTCTCTTTCGGTGCCTTGACCTCTTCTTCAAGCGCACTCACTTAGATCCAACAAAGAAGGTCTTTGAGATTGGCTGATAAGTTTCTGGTCATGTTGACCTCGGCTATCTGCATGTTGGCGAGCATAGTATCTGTGATGCTTTCGAATCACCTTTCGTGTTTTCTTCTCCATCATCCTCCGAACTTGGGAAATGATTTTCTTTGCTGTAGTTGTTCAAACGCAGAGGAGATGGCAAGAATTAGTCTGTCCTCTTCCTCCGATTCAGACGAAGAAGAGGTGGTGGGAGAAGTTGGACTAGGGGAGCTCATGGGAATATCCCCAAAGATATTTGAGGTATCCACATGAGGTTCGGCCGGGGTAGATGAGGTGGGGTGTCCGATGGTGGGGGTGGGATTTACGGTGGGGGAGATGATGGTAAAGGTGGGATTTGTGAAGTGGTAGGTGGAGGAGATTGAAGTGATTGGAGTAAGATGAGTTGGGGTTGAGAAGTTGTGGGTAAGGTGGTGGAGATATGGAGATGGGGGTTGGGGAGAATACCGGTCCGTATAAGAAGGACAACATATGAGATGGGGATGGTGGAGGAGATGAAGTTTGGATTTGGGGAGAGAAGATGAAGTTGGACTTTGGACAATTTCGGGAGTAGTCTGTTTCGAGAGGCTCGAGGTGCCGGCACAGGACACCTCTTCATTGCCGGCTTGGGTTGGAGATGGGGAGGGGAGAAATGTACCGACCTCGAGTGGGGAGGGTCCCTTCGTAATCGATTTCCTGGACCTCCTCCAATCGACCACTGAACCGCAATTTGCAGCGTGGACACTTCCTCGGGAAGAAGAGATGACTGATCTGCAGATGATTCTCCCAACTCGAGAGGTTTTCACCACCTTCGTCTCCTTGGTGCCTTCTCCTTCGCTTTCATCGGTTGCTCAGCCTCGGCTAAGCTCACAATGGCGCCTCCGCCTCCACATCTTCCTCCTCCTCCTCCTCGCCTTCTTCTTCACTGGAGCTTGAGCTCCAACCTCGGCTCCACCCTCATCGACCAATTTGGATTCCCGAGTGGCTCATCTTTGGTCGAAGCCCTTCGCTTCGTGTAAGCTCGGACCGTCTCGACCAATTGATCTCGGCCGACAAAGCAAGTCCTCCATAATCACAGTCACTTTATTAAAAAGATCGGGTGATTGACTTCGCCTGCCATTTCCCATTTACCACCTCCGTACGCTTCCTTTCCGTCTCCGGCCTTCTCCAAGAAAAGACCAGCCCAATTGGCCTCGGACCCCATCCAAAATAGTTCTCATTACGCAGAGTCTGGGTTTGGTCACCCCATCGTGAGAGCTCTGTTCTCCCAATATCACCTTCGTGACAATGGTCATCGAAGGCGATATCGCTGCCGTCGGAGCATCCTCTTCTTCAACTCCGATCGGCGATCCTTCATAGAATTCCGGCAATCATCTCAAATGATTCTACCCATTAATCAGATTTGTAGGTGAGGGGTTCACACCTCACCGCTCGTATCAAAATCCTGGCCACCTCCGCGGAGAAACAGTCAAGACCTCTCCATACACCCCGGTTCTCAAAACTCCATGTTCATATGTCCTATTGACATAGAACTCCAGCCCTCTCATATCCAATGTCTTATTGGAAGGGGATTTCTTGGAGCAAAACGTCCTCAATCCAAATTTTCTAATAAGGACAATATTTCCCTGGATTCTGCGTCGGTGGTGGTGTCGAAGTCGACATACATCTCAGACTTCACCTTCTTTGCGTAGGTTTCATTTTGTACATCCACCATTGTTGATGTTACTCCTCTTATAGAAATACTCATATATCAGATTTTAGAGAGAGTTTGAGAAAACTTGCGAGAGAGTTTTGAAATTTTCTCAAAGTGAAAAGAATGAATTTGGAGAAGAAGATGTATTTATAGGGGAATAGATTGGAAAGAGAAACCGTCATTTTTGAAAACTTGAATTAATCTTAGCCATTTATTCAAAAAGTTTTTACCGAGTATTAATCGACGGTTAAAAACTAAGATAAGCGATTAGGATTCGGTCGTGAATTGTAATCGCCTTTGGAATGCGTAAATAGTTACTTTATAGATCGTTGATTTGACAGATGTAGGTTACTTTATGCAGAGAAGTAAGTATACCCGACGCCACTAGGGTTACCTTACTTCGACTAAGGGTTTGTAAATCGAGATGAGTTTGAAAAAGACTAGTTTTAAAAGCAGATGGGTTTAGAAAGTCATCTCGATAAAGTAACTCCGTCTCGATTTTGCAAATCAATAGCTTAGAAGTAACTTTTAGCAATTTCAAAACAAGTTTAAACAAAACAGACTCGATTTACTTTTCTAAAACATGGTTGTTTAATAATTTTGAAAAATACAGTTTATTTACAAAAACTAATAAAAATAATGAGGTTTGAATAAGAAGAAATGAAACGAGAAAGATCTCGTGACTGCCTCGCAAAAACATAAACTCAAAAGAAACCATCGTAGGCTTAAGATAAATCGAGATAGGATGTAAATAGTTATCTGATTTTCTTCTAAGATCACCGACTATTGTGTCCTTGTCTGATTTACTCAATGTCGACAAGTAATTATCAATTCGGATAAGGTCAATATGACTAATCCTTGATTCTTGATTCCTAAAAGGAGATCAATGATATCAGCTACACGATTGTCCTTTGACACATATCTAGTCGATAATTCTTTCTAGACATTTTAAAGAAAAGAAAAGATAGGAAAACAGATGCACACAAATTAGAAATCAGCTAAAGATGCATCAAGTAATCCTAATTCTATGCACATTTCTTTAAACCTAGATTCACTAATGGTTTTGTAAGAATATCACTTTTGTGATTCAAAGTGGCAATTTTCTCAATTCTAATGTCATTCTTCTCCACATGATCCCTAATGAAATGATGCCTAATATCTATATGCTTACATCTAGAATGTAGAACGAGATTGTAAGTCATTGCTATTGCACTATTACTATCACAAGTAAATAGGAACAAATGATGTTTGAATATTATAATCTCTAAGTCATTGACTAATCCAGAGGAGTTGAGAGCAACAACTTCCAGCTGCCATGTATTCACTTCGGTTGTAGAGGTGGCAACGGATGTCCTGCTTCTTAGATAACCAAGAAATTAATTTGTTGCCTAAGAATTGACAAGTTCCGTAAGTGGATTTTCTATCAATCTTACATCCTCCAAAGTCCGAATCGAATAACCTGTCACTCAAAGTTATCATCACCGGGTACCATAACCCTACTTGCAAGGTTCCTTTGAGATATCTAAGAATTTTCTTAGCAGTCTCCGGATGAGTTTTCTTGGGATTAGATCGAATCTTGCACATACCCCAACCGCAAAAGCTATGTCTCGGTCTACTTGCGGTGAGATAGAGAAGAGATCCAATCACCCACGATACTCCGTTGCATCGGTGGGTATCCCCTGCTCATCTCAATCCATTGAGAAGTTAGTTGCCATAGGTATTTTAACTTCTCTGCTAGTTGTCATTCCAAATTTCTCAATCAGATCCTTAGCATACTTAGACCGGTGTATAAATATACCCTTACTCATCCGTTTAATCTGTAAGCCTAGAAAGTATGTTAATTCTCCCATCATTGACATTTCAAACCTGTTTTTCATGAGAATGCTAAACTCTTCACATAATTTCAGATTAGGTGAACCAAAAATTATGTCATCTACATAAATTTGAACTAGTAAGATGTTGCCATCTACTTCCTTTCTAAACAAAGTTCTATCAATCTTACCTTTAGAAAAACCATTTGATGTCAAGAAATCGAGATAGAGTATCATACCAAGCTGCGGGGAGCTTGTTTCGATCCATATAGAGCTTTGTTGAGTTTATAGACCTTGTTATTGGTCTTAAACCCGGAGGCTGCTCTACATAGACCTCCTCAAGTAACACACCACTAAGAAAAGCAGACTTAACATCCATTTGAAAGACTTTGAAAGATTTATATGCAAAGCAAATGCCAAGAACAATCTTATTGCTTCTAATCTCGGCAACCGGAGCATAGGTTTCATCATAGTCTATTCCCGAGAACTAAGCACTGCTCGGGTATAGCAAGCTGTGTTGATGGCTTCGCCTGTAACCTATGAGGGGTATTATACTCAGCCAACATGCTCCCGGCCGCTTCCTTCAAAGTTCTATTCCTTCTTTCAACCACTCCATTTTGTTGAGGAGTTCTTGTGAAGATGTCTCATGAATAATTCCACACTCATTGAAAAAATTAGATAAACAAGAATTCAAAAATTTTGTGCCCTTATCACTCCTTATTTTAATAATATTAACACCCTTCTCATTCTCAATCATGCAACAGATCAGAATCTTATTCATAGTCTCATTTTTCTTGAAAAGAAATATAACCCAAGTGTATCTAGAAAAGTCATCTACTACAACAAGAGTATATTTCCTTCCACCGAAACCGAGAGGTGTGACAGTCCAAACAGATCCGGATGAAGAAGTTGTAACACTCTTTCGAGATTGAAGATGAGTTAATACTCTTAAATGAGTGTCTAGGCTGTTTACCTTTTTGACAAGCATCACATTTAAGATTAGTGGATAAAAGTTTTTCAGGTAATCCCTTGACAAGGTTCTTCTTAGCCGACTTACTAAGGGTCTTGAAATTCGAGATGACTAAGCCTCTTGTGCCATAGCCAGTGAAATCTTCTCCACCCTTAGCTATCGACAAGTATCTTTGGGACAACTATTGAAGTTGGCAACATAGACATTACCATGTCTCGAAACCGATTAATAGTACCTTATCTCGAGGAATTATCTAAAATATCACATTTATCCCTTGAGAATTTTACAAGAAAACCTTTATCACAAAGCCGAGAAACAGATAGCAGATTATGTTTCAAACCTTCAACAAAATATACCTCGTATACCCGAATATCCTTGATAATCAAAGTACCTACACCTTTAGTCTCGACCACAATTATTATCACCAAATAAAACTCTTGGACCATCAATGCTTTGAAAATTTGATAACAGCTTCTTGTTATGGGTCATATGTTGTGAACACCACTATTAATGTACCATATTGAAGCTAAGATCTCTTCCTTGAGTGATGATCCCCGTGAATCCTGTAAAACAGATTAGTTTTGAGGTACCCTAGTGATCTTGGGTCCTTTTGGGTCAAGAATCACTTTAGGAATCCAAATAAACATCTCATCTGCAGACAATAAATCGGACTCGATTTTCTACCAAATCATCTACAATTATATCATTTTTAAATGATAACTTGTTGTATTCAGATTGAGTAATTTTCCTAAACTTAGGAAATGTAGGATAGCATTTGCTCCTTCCATCAAAAGAATTATAATAAGAAAATCTTCTTATTTTGATTCTTGGATTCCTTCTAGTCTCGATAGAGATTTTTCAACCAATTCTTGGTTTCAGATCGAAGATGTAGTCCTTATCTCGACTAGTTGGTTTCCATGGACAAATTTTTATATCCTTTGATTGAACAGATGCTTTCACAAATTTCCTAGGTTTTTGAACATTTGATTTATTGTTCCTATCATAACCAAGTCTGTCTTATCATGAGATTTTTGAGAAGTATTAAAAATATGATCTATTACGATTGTGAATTATTAAGGTGACTAATTTTGAAGACAAGCTTCTCATTGTCTTTCTTAATTAATTCATTTTCAAGACAGACTACTTCAAATTTATCTTTTAAAGTTTTCAATTCATTTTCTAACCTTTCGGGTAAGTGGTGATGTACTAGCTTGATCTGAAGAAAACATTCCCCCTTGAATGTTTCCTCGGTCTCTGAGCCGTTCATCACCTGCTTTCCTTTATTTAGAATTTGAATCGATCCTTTAAAAATAAATTCTCTGTCTCTAGCTGTTTATAAGCAGCTAAGGATGTCTTTAAATCTCTCAATAACTCATGAATAACAGCTTTGATCATGATCGGATGCAGATCGACAAGAATCATTATCTCAAGATGAATAGTAGATTACCTCATTAGCCATGAGACGAGATCTCATCATCGATCCGAAATCGGATGAGGATGATGAAGATGATGATGATTTCTTTGGCTCTTTTTCTTCAGCTAACAAAGCTCTTTGATCTGCAAATCTCCTGTCTCTTTTCTTTCTCTTTTCTTCCCTTTCTTTAGGAGTCGATTGAGGACAGTCATAGCTGAAATGTCCTGGCTTGTTGCATGTATAGCAAATGTCACTCCTATCTCGATCTGGGACTGGAAGGATTTCTTCGACAGTGATCTCGTATCTTCTTGTCTCGGCTCTTGTTTTTGTCATCATCTCAAGATTTATCTACCTTCCTATCTGATCTGGATCTTTGTCTATCCTTATCTCGCAAATCTCAATTTATTTCTCTTATACTTCATTCTCAATTTATCATACCTTTTTGTAAGTAAGGCCATCTGTTCTTTCAAAGATAGATCACTCCTCTGAGACTACGTTGACACCTTGTCTTCTTTAATGACAAATGCAACAGACTTGGATGAGGTACTTGACTCCATCTCATCTTCCTCATCTTCTATCTGGATATCATACTCTAAAGCTTTAAGATGAGAAAATAAAGTATGATGAGTAATAGAAGATAAATCTTGAGTTGCTTTAAGGATATTGGATTTTTCTCTCCATCTCTTGGTTAATGATCTCGGAATCTTGTTATTAATCTCCTTCTCTGAATAATTCTTTCCAAGGTCACCGCTTTGTTGAGAAGATTAGTCAACCTAACATCAAACCGATCCACAGACTCATTTTCTTTCATCTTGAATGTTTCAAATGTATGCAATACGTAGCTTGTTTTCCTTGACTTGATCGGATCCTTCACAAACATTGGCTAAAGTTTGCCACATTTCTTTGGCTTTTGCACCTCTTAATCTTCTCTATCCAATCTTTACTAAGAGTCTCGATGATTTCAGTTCTAGCTACTTGGTCAAGATTGTGGACTTTTCTTTCATCATTCGTCAATTGAGAACTCTTCTTTACTTGTCTAGTTCTTGATTCAAATTGCCTCTCGCTCCAAAGGTCTTTGGTGCCTCCATGATAAAACTTTATAGGACCTTCCTCAAGGACCTCTTCCATTCAAGATTCCACTTGTTGGTCCCGGAAAGTTGAGTTGATTAAAAACCTTGAGTTAGCTTCCTAGAACAAAATCTAGAAAGGGGGTTTGAATAGATTTTGTAGATTTTTCAAATCTTTCAAAATCAATTCAAAATATCGATTAAACACATGGAATATGATTGAATTCTCAACTTTTATAAGATCAAAAGCAAGGTTGATATTCAGATTTTAGTTAAGATTACTGAACTTTAATCTTGAAGTAACACAATTGTAAATCAAACGAAACTAAAGAAAGCAAGAAATAACACTGGATTTATAGTGGTTGGATTTTAATAATCCTACATCCACTCTCCTTCTTCAATCGAAGAAGGGACACTGCCATCGCTTACTTTCTTACCTTGACTTACAACTTACAACTTGTACAAATCTTCAAATCTTCAATCTCCTAAATCCTTCTTCTAGAAATCTAACTATTACGGTGTGTATTGGATTTTGAAGATTACAAGAAAAGTGTTCTAAAAACACTTAGAACTTTTTGAAAACTCACTAGAAATATTTGTGAAAAGATTGTGATTGAAATACGAGTAGTGAATAGTGTAAAATCTAATATGCATAAGTGTTCTATCTCCTAAAAATGAAAAACCTAGACTTATTTATAAGTCTCGGAAAGTCGATTAGTTTGTTAGTTAGTTTTAACAAACATGAAAGCTGCTTAACAAACTTAATCTTGAAAATCGCTTGAGACCTCGGTGATTCTTCATACTCATCTGCGGTGACTTGGTGAAAACTTCGCCTTTCTTATTCTACTCGGTTTATCTTGACCTCGTCGAGCTCTTCATGTTTGTCTCCTGCAGATGACTAGGTTCAAGCTTGTCTTCGATGACTAGTATGATATCGGACCTCGGTGACTAGGTTGATGCATGACCCCGTCCTCGATCACTTATATCCTCACTGTTCTTCGAGGTTGGGTGATCGAGTCACGATCTGCTCTTTAACTCATCAAAACCTCTTGATCCAACAAAGATACGCCAGATCTCGCTTGGTCGCCTTAACTTCTAGGTCGCCCCCGTCCTCGGTGCATAATCGGTGGTCAATCACACCATTTGATAAAATATTTTCATGTTAATGCATGATATGCAAGATGCAATGTAGCATATACACACAATAAAATTACATGATCAAAAAACCATTTTCAATGCTGGAATAATCATATAATTTACAAATTCATTTCACGATAATCTTTGAACTCACATGTTCATTCTGCAATAATTGAACTCGATGGCCCACTCTAGGTAGCATACGGCATTCTCTCTGGTCACCTTAACTCCTAGGTTGCCCCTTCCGTTTTCACTTTGAAATCCCTAATTCATTTCTAATTGCGTACTTAATTCATTTCTAATCACTCGCCTAATTCATTTCTACTCACAACTCACCAATTCAATCACCCTATCCATTTCTATAATAATCATATAACTCAGAGTTCGTTTCACAATAATCATGGAACTTACAGTTCAATTCACAATAATAACCGAACTCACCTATTTAATCCACATAAAATATTGAGCTCACGAGGCTCTTTCACAATAACCATTAAATATCAATCAATTATCACAATTAACGTAACATTTACATATCATCAATTAAGCATAAATACTTCACAAAATATTATATTTATGCATTGTAGGTGCAAATGAATTTCTACTTACCGTCCAAAAGCGTTGATAAATCAAACCCTTAAATCCTTTTTATCATCTTTCACTATCAAATAAGAACAATTATTAGTTATTTGAGGGTAGAGTTTTGTTCTACTCATCACGAGCTTCAAAACAATATAAAATTTGTCAATTGACGGAAATCAAATACTTACCAAAATGCTTGAGAATTTCGCACGATGCGATCGTCTCTCTCCCTCTCTCTCCTCTCTCTCTCTCTCTCGCGCTCTCTCTCTCTCTCGCACTTTCTCGTTTACTGCCTAATTGATAAAAGTGGATATATCCACCTCCCACCGCCTTACTTAAACTTCACAGTTAAGTTTTGAAATTTGATTTTCTTTTCTTTATTTTATTTTTATCACTTATACACTACACACATAAATACATGCCACACACTACACGTATAATATATATTTTAATAAAAACACTTAGTATTATAATTAATTTAATTAATACCACTAATAATTAAATAAATTGCATTAATACTCAACACTATTAAAACTCCAATCACTTATAAATTGATTTTCTCACCACTAAACATATAAAGACATATTTAATTAATTCAATATTTAAAAGCACAATGCAAGATAAGATAATTAAAAATCACAAGTAGCACATAATTAATTAAAATGCACTCAATGCATGAAATATATTAGTTAATGAGTAGTGAGAAACTCGGGTATCACAATTATAATTAATTTTCACGTTAACACTAGAGGTAGTAACAATTGAGTAGTACACTAAGAATTAAATAAAATCTTATAATAAAGTTAATTATTGTCTCACTTGCTAAGTAGGTAAAAACATATATTTAATACAATATTTAAAACAAGATAAATTGGTGCGAGATTACAAGTAGCACACAAATAAATAATTGTACGAAGTATATTGACTTATGCGTAGTTAACAATTAATTTATTTATATTACTTTTGATTTAACAATTTAGGTGGAAGTTTATGACTACTAATTCAATAAAATATCATATATTTAAAACTTAAGGAGTAAAATGAAAATAATTATAAATAAATAACATGTCACTCATATAAGTTAATAAAAATGAGTAAATTTTATTGGTAAATAACTAATGAGAGATACGGATATCACATCTCGAAGACAGCCTAGGACGAAGTCATCTGTTGGAGAGAATAATGAAGAGCTCAAGATGAGGTCAAGACCGGTTGAGTAGAATAAGAAAGAAAGATTTTCACCAAGTCGGACATACGACTAGCTCAAGGTCAGCTAAGGTCAAGACAATTTTAAAGAAAAGTTTGTTAAGCGGATTTTAGTTTGTTACAACAAACTAACCGTCTTATAGGACTATAAATAGAAGTAAGCACAGTTCTTAGAAGAATGTTTAACACTCTTCTCCCTGAAATTCACATTTTCCATAAGCACTCACGAATTTTCTAAAGATTTCATGGTTTTCCAAGTGTTTAAAGAACACTTTTCGTATATCTTCAAAACACTTTTTGCACTGTAATTCCAGTTCGTCTAGTTAGATTGTTAGGTTGAAGGTATATTGAAGATGAAGATCGTCAATCCTTGTAATTGTAATCATCGGTGAGTAAGTAAGTGAGTCGAGACCCTTCTTCAAGTTAAAGAAGGAGAGTGGATGTAAGATCTTTTGATCTAAACCACTATAAATCGTGTGTCATTTACTTTACGCATTTATTTCGTTGATAATCGATTAGTGAACAAACTTGTTTCGATTGCTTTTAGATCCTAATCAAAGATTGAGTTAAATCAAGCTCCGTTGTTTAACTTTGATTACTTGAATTGATAATCTGAATTTTGAAAAGATTTAGATAATCTATTCAATCCCCCTTCTAGATTATCTCTCGGAAGGTTTACTAGTTTTCTCTAAATACTCAATTTCGGGACCAACAATTGTTTAGTCGAATTTTCTAGACTTCGACTCTTATTTTCTCCACTTGTTTTGGTTTTCATAAGGACCTCCTCTAGTTAATCCATGTAGGTTTAACTTTGTCCGAGTTTTCTAATTTTCTCAACACCCTTCCCGAGTTTAACTTTGTTCGAGTTTATACTTCTAGTTTTCTCAACACCCTTCCCGGGTTTAACTTAGGCACACAAGGTCAACTTATACTTCTAAGGTTATCTTTCTTGGCGAGAACCCTTTCCTAGTTCAGTTTAGATAATCCTTATAGGTTTAACGTGTACTCTTGAAGCTATCTCTTAGCTTTATGCTTGTAAATCCTCTCTGGACATGGGTTGGTAAACCTTATAGGCTTAACTTGTATATTCTAGGCCATCTCTTAGCTTTGATTCTCAAAACTCTTCCGGGTTTAGTTTAATTAAACTTTGTAGGTCTAACTTGGTTTTCGATGCTTTCTTGACTTTTAATCTCGCAACCCTCTTTGGATTTAGGTTAGTTAAACTTTGTAGGTTTAGCTTGATTTTTCGAGGCTTTCTTAGCTTCTAATCTCGCAACCCTCTCTGGGGTTTAGGTTAGTTAAACTCTGTAGGTTTTACTTGGTTTTCCGAAGATTTCTAAGCTTCCAATCTCGCAACCCTCTCCGGGTTTAGGTTAGTTAAACTCTGTAGGTTTAACTTGGTTTTTCAAGCTTTTAGCTTCGAATCTGCAACCCTCTCTGGGTTTAGGTTAGTTAAACGTGTAGGTTTAACCTAGTTTTTGAAGCTATCTCTTAGCTTTAAGTCTTGAAAACCTTATCTGGATTTAGTTTAGTTAAACTCTGTAGGTTTAACTTAGTTTTTCAAGCTATCTCTTAGCTTTAAATCTTGAAAACCCTCTCTAGGTTTAGTTTAGTTAAACTCAGTAGGTTTAACTTAGTTTTTCAAAGATATCTTTTAGCTTTAAATCTTGAAAACCTTCTCTGGGCTTAGTTTAGTTAAACTCTGTAGGTTTAACTTAGTTTTTCGAAGCTATCTTTTAGCTTTAAATCTTGAAAACCCTCTTTAGGTTTAGTTTAGTTAAACTTTGTAGGTTTAACTTAGTTTTTTTGAAGTTATCTCGTAGCTTTAAATCTTGAAAACCTTCTTTGGGTTTAGTTTAGTTAAATTATGTAGGTTTAGTTAAACTCTGTAGGTTTAACTTAGTTTTTTGATCGTTGAACTGAATTCAATTTGCAAATACTCTTCATACTTATTTTTCTCATAGTATGCTTCCTAGCATTTATTCATTCATATAACGTTTTAGAAGTTTTCAATTCTCATTCAATCGGATGCGTTGAAATGCAGCTAAATATTTTGATTCTCACGCAATCATATCATCTCAATCGTAATCATTGATATAATAAACGAGCAAAACTTCATGAATAAAAAATCTTTCCATTAATTGATAAACAACGGTGTCCCATTGATCATAATCGATCAACATAAGTCATAACTAACTTACGCCGACCTCTTTAAAAGACCTCCTGTGGTAAAACCCAGTGGGAAACCCATAGGCGGGGAAAAAAGAGTACCGGTGGAACCAAATTACATCAAAGGAAAATATTCAAATGACATAAACGAAACAACACAATGAAAGAAAAAGAACCACCTACTTGCAGCGAGGTGGATTTCTCCTTTAAGCGTAGAAGTTCTTCGGATGGCAAACATTCTAGGTCCTTGCAATCCAATTTCCTTCCATATCCTTCAACTTGTAAACCCCTCCTCTAAGGACTTTGACCACCCCGTAAGGCCCTTCCCACTTTGGATCTAGTTTTCTCGATGTTCTTCAAGGCATCGGCTTGTCGTAGCACCGGATCTCCTACCTCGAACCTCCCGCTTATAACCTTTCGGTCATAGCAGTATCTTTCAGCTCTCAAATGAGCCATCTTGCACTCTTCCTCCGGCATGTCTAGATTTTCTCTCATCAAATCCTCATTTCGGCCTTCATGGAAGTGAACCATACGATGTGTCTCCATTCCTACCTCCGAAGGTATGACCGCTCTTGCCCGTACACCGAGGTGGAAGGGATTCCTCTTTGCCTCTCTCGGTGTAGTACAATAAGCCCATAGGACTGACTCTAGCTCATCCACCCACCTACCTCCGGCTTTATCTAAACGAGCACGTATCCCTCACAATGGTTACATTCGTCACCTCCACTTGACCATTGGCACGTGGATGTGCTACCGAGGTAAACATCCGAGTGATCTTCGTGTTATCACACCATGCTTTCACCAAGGTCCCCATAAATTAGGTCCTATTGTCGGATACTAAGATTCGAGGTATACCGAACATGCAGCAAATATTTCTCCATAAGAATTTAATTATATTGCATTCCTCAATCCTCACTAGAGGTACAACTTCCACCCATTTGCTAAAGTAGTCTCTTTGCTACTACCAAGAACTTCCGTTGACTAGTGCTAATGGAAACAGACCCACCAAATCTATCCCCCACTTCGCAAAGGGACATGGCGAATGCATTGCCCCCATCTCCTCTACGGGGTGGTGGATTAGGCGTCCATGCTTTTAATATTTCTCGTATTTCTTCACCCACTCCTTGGCATCCGATTCTTCGTGAGCGGTAATAATAACCCGGCCCCGATTGCCTTTCAAACTATTGCTCGAAGTCCTGCATGATTAGCACAACAACCCTTATGAATATCCTTAATAACATACCTTCCCTCACGGGTGGATAGACACCTCAAGTAAGGCTGCGTGAAGGATCGCATGTACATCCTATCTTTAATCATCGTGTATTGAATTCTCCATATTTAAGCCTTCCTCTAATCCGAGTAATTTTAAGGTTACGTAATACACTAAAAATGACGGTCCTCCGGTCATCCTCTGCTCTAATTACCCCTCTTTGCAAGGTTCGTGGATTACGATTTCGTGGTCACCACTATAATCTTCCCACCTGCCTCTAGTGTTGTCAAACCGCGAGCTTGGATAAAGCATCTCGCTTTGGAATTCTCCTCCCTTGGGATCTTTCTTACATCGAAGGAGTTAAACACGCCTGCTGACTCTGCCACTCGGCTGGAGGTAGGCCACCATCTTTTCGTTTTTGCTTCGTATCCTCCATTTATTTGTTGGGTCACCAACTAGGAATACTGAGAATAAGACCACCCGATGTGCTCCCAGCTCCACAACCATCTCTGCTCCTCGTATCAAAGCCTCGTACTCTACTCCATTGTTTGAGGTAAGGAACTCAAACTGATCGCAACTTGTGTTTCTTGTCCATTTGGATTCGTGATCACAATTCCAACTCCGCACCCCCTGCATTGAGTACGGATCCATCCACATATACCCTCCATTCTCCTTCTTCTTGGGTACTGCTCGAGTCCCTTCTTGTATGAAGTCCGACAAAGCACAGGCTTTGATAGACTTCTCTGCTTGAAGTCAACATCATATTCTCCCAACTCTACAGCCCACTTGACCATTCTTTAGAAAATCAACTCTACCAATTACTGCTTCAAAAAATAGTTAGTCAGAACCACAACTCTATGTAAAAGGAAGTAAGGTCGTAACCTCCTAAATTTGTGACCATTATTGTTAAAGCTGTTTTTTCAATTTCTAAATATCTCTCTTGACTCCTGAATGAGGTGCTCGGGTAATATATTGGCTTAAGGTGCTTCCCTCCTCCCTCACCAAAGACCGAACCGAGCGAGACTTCCCTTACGGATAGGTATAAATATTTGGTCGAGTTGGTAATTGAGCGAGGTCTTGCTTGATAGCTTCAAGGTTATTTGGCATTAATCATCCCAGGTGAATTTTGTTCCCTACCTTAAAATCCTGAAGAAAGGATGAATCCTCTCTGTAGATCGGCGATGAACCAACGTAACACCACGATCTTTCCGTTTAACCTTTGTAATTCCTTGATATTGGTAGGTGGCTGCATATCTAACATTATCTTTACTTATATAGGATTTACCTCTATACTTATTTGTGTTGCCATGTAACCCAAGAACTTCCCGCTCTCACATCGAGCGAACATTTAGTTGGGTTTAGCTTTATTCTATTTTGCCTTATTACCGCAAAGACTTCCTCCAGTGCTACATGCCCACTGCTTCTATGATCTTGACCAGCCATGTCATCCACGTAAACCTCCATATTTCTCCCAGTTGGTTTGAAACATCTTATCAACCATCCGTTGATAAGTAGCTCTACATTCCTCAACCCAAAAGGCATTCGAATATAACAAAATGTTCCACGAAACAATAAAGCTAACCATAGGAATATCATCATGAAAATGTTGTATTTGATGATAGCCTTAGTAAGCATCCATTATGCATAGCGAGGTCAAACCCCGATATGGAATCCACCGGTTGATCGATCCGAGGAAGGGGTAATGATCCTTCGTAAAAGCTTTATTCAGTCTCGAAAGTCTATGCACATCCGCCACTTCCCTCCATGTTTAGACACCGGGACCGCATTAGATAACCAGAGAGGAAATTGAATTTTCCTCACATGCCCGGCTTCTAACAGACTTTTGTACTTACTGCTTTAGTGATTACATCCTTCTCGAGTCAAAATAATCGAAGCTTCACTTTGATTGTTTGGCCTTCGGATCTACATTGAGGTGGTGGATGGCTACTTCAAGTGGGATACCTGTCATATCATTAGGAGAAAAAGCAAATATATTTACATTCTTCCTTAGGGCGGCTATCAATCTGCTCCACTAGTGAGGCTCCAGTGCAGGCTCCGATTGGGTGGTAAAACCAGTCCTCCCTAGGAATAATTCTACCATCATTAATTCCCCATACGCCTCCATCGATACCTTATATCTTTTTACTTCATGATCTACCTCCTTAGCTCGATCTAGGCTTCGATGAAGCTCCATATCCACAATCTTGATTGCTTCAACATAGCATTTCCTTGATTGCAAGTGATCTCCCACCACTTCTCCCACATCATCATGAAAAGGGAATTTTAACATCATGTGAAAAGTTGAAATAACCACCTGGAATAAGTTTAGTACATGCCTACCAAAAATCATGTTATATGACGAAGGTACGTCGACAACCAAACCATCATTACCCTCCTCCCTAGAGCTTCTCCGAGCCCTACGGAGGGTTACCTATCCTAAAGGGTGAATCACCCTCCTATAAATCCATACACAACTATGTCTACCGGTTGTAATTCGCATTCAAATTCATATTCTTGAAACAATCCAAGAATATGATATCCGTGAAGCTCCACTGTATCTACGAAAATCCTCGCTACGGTGTACCTGCTACATACGTGGTGATGACTAAAGCATTATTATGGGCTTCCTTTCGAGTCCTCCATCCTCTGGGCTGTAACAACAAATTTCGTGTAATTTAGTTTATAAAAACACAAAAAGTTTACAATTTAATTTAAATCAGATTAAACTAATAAAATTTAGCGAACTCTAGAGCTAAACTTAATCCTCGATTTTTCTCTTCGAATGTAGGCGGATGACTTGGATGATTTGGTGGATTTAGTGGCGAAATCTTCGGGTTGATCTCATCTAAGGGCTTAGGAGCCTTATTTTGGATTAAACGCTATTTGCGGATACTTTCCGATTTAACGCTCTTGAAGGCCGGATGAACGCCTTTGAATCTTCAAGGAGCCGTGAAGAACACCTTTGAATCTTTAAGGAGAAACGTCTGATCGGAGGGTTAAACACCATGATCTCGGATCGACGCCATTTCCGATTGACTTGCTTGAAGAATGCCTTTGAAGCCGTGAAGAACGCCTATGAATCTTCAAGAATGTCAAGTCTTCTTGAGCTGGAATTGAGTCGATATTATGTGTTAAATGAGTGAATGAAGACCCCTATTTATAGTTGTAGTGAGATTGATTTAATGGGCTGGGCTTGGAAGCCCATCAGATTTAACTTTGATTTGATTTGATTTGTTTCCATGTAGGGCATATTTGATTTAACTTTCCATTTTAACGAGATTTTATATGTTATATGGTAAGTTAATTACTTTGCCACCAAGTTACGAATATTTAAATATTCGTAGGATTTAATTTCGGCTCTTACGTGTATATTAAATATCAATAAATTATTTAATTTGAGAAATAATTTAATTAAATTCCCATAATATAAATAATTAATTTTATTTGATATTAATATTTATTTTTCACGTGTCGCCACTTAATTGGGCGCAAAATTAATTTGCTTACAAATGTCCCCTCGTGCTTTGTTCACGATCATTTGAGACTTGAAGTGAATAAAGCACGAAAATCTTTATTTTTTTCAATATCTCATTATTAAGTGTAAGAACTTAAAAGAAATAATTAAATCATGATTGTACTTAGAGAATTTCTAAGTTGCCTACGTACCTCTTTAAAGAAGATCAAGTCATAATGTAGTTCAAGGGCAACATGATTTGATTTGGGGGCTTAGATATTTTTATCTAGTATCAAGGATATTTGATTTGAAGACTCAATTTTAAGTCATGAACAATTTCGTCTCGTGTCAAGGAGATTTGATTTAAAGACTCAATTTGGGAGTCATAGATAATTTCGGCTCGTGTCAAGGAGATTTGATTTAAAGACTCAATTTGGGAGTCATAGATAGTTTTATCACATGTCGAGGAGATTTGATTTAAGGGACTTTTAGATAGTTTTAGCTCGTATCAAGGAGCATTTCATTTCGTCCCATTTGGGCGTGCCAAATTTGTAACAATAAATTTCGTGTAATTAGTTAATAAAAACATGAAAAAGTTTACAATTTAATTTAAATCGGATTAAACTAATAAAATTTAGCGGACTCCATCTCTAAATTTGATCCTCTCATTCTTCTTTTCAAATATTGGCAGGTGACTTGGATGATTTGGTGGCAAAATCTTCGGGTTGATCTCATTCGAGGTTGGATTTGATGATTTATAACGTTAATCCAAGGGCTTAAGAGCCTTATTTTGGATTAAACGCTATTTGCGGAGACTTTCCCGGATGAACGCTCTTGAAGGTCGGATGAATGCCTTTGAATCTTCAAGGAGCCGTGAAGAACGCCTTTGAATCTTCAAGGAGAAACGTCTAATCGGAGGGGTTGAACACCTTGATCTCGGATCGGACGCCATTTCCGGTTGACTTGCTTGAAGAACACCTTTGAAGCCGCAAAGAATGTCTTTGAATCTTCAAGAATGTCTAAAGTCTTCTTGAGCTCTGGAATTGAGTGCGAAATTGTGTGTCAAATGAGTGAATGAAGACCCTATTTATAGTTGTAGGTGAGATTGATTTAATGGGTTGTTCTTGAAAGCCCATCAGTTGCTTTGATTTGATTTGATTTGTTTCCATGTAGGGCGTATTTGATTTAACTTTCCATTTTAACGAGATTTTATACGTTATATGGTAAGTTAATTACTTTTCCACCAAGTTACAAATATTTAAATATTCGTAGGATTTAATTTCAGCTCTTACGTGTATATTAAATATCAATAAATTATTTAATTTGAGAATTAATTTAATTAAATTCCCATAATATAAATAATTTATTTTATTTTATTTGATATTAATATTTATTTTCCACGTGTTGTCATATAATTGGGCGCAAAATTAATTTGCTTATAGGGCCAAAATGAATTCGGGCGTAACCCCTACGTGGCCCACCTCCCTCTGGTTAGCATCACATGCCATTCCTTCCACCTCTTTCCTTAGAGCCCTCTCTCTGCCTTGCGAGGCACGGAATGAGTCCCCTTCTCAGGCTCCAACAATCATCTAAATTAGTCCTCTCTTACGAGAGGGCCTCTCCCTCTAGCCTTCCTTCAATCATCTTTCCTTTATCCTCGGCATTATCATCTGTTTCTTTTCTCTTTTGACTCCTCGAGCTAACTCGATCTCTATAAATAATTTTCTTAAGATGACTGCTGGATCATTCTTTCAATCTCATCACGTAATTGAAAGCGGTTGTTAGTATCATGCCCATATTCATTATGAAAGCGGTAAAACTTATCGACTTAGGTTTTATTGGTCCTCTAGTCCGTGACCATGGAAATTTCATCTCTGGGTGATCGGTTGCTACCTCCAATAGTTCCATTGGCTCCGGCTTTAGCGGGGTTTATTTTTAAACACAGGTCGAGGTTCGAGTTCTGTGACTTCTCTGGCTCTGTGTCGAACTTTTCCTCGTTGGATCCTTCTTTTCTCTCGATCCACTTGGTTTAATTTCAGCTCTCTTTGCCTTCCGCACTTCATCTAGGGTGACATACTTCTACGCTCTACGTAGGAATTCACCAAAGGTTTGGACCGGCTTCTTAGCTAGGGAAGGAACAGATCCCCATCTCGAAGATTTACGGTGAAAGCATTGATCTTAACCTCCGGGGTAGTAGTGGGGACCTCCGATCGCTTAGTTGAACCTCTTCATAAATGCACGCAGGCTTTCTCTCTCTCCTTGCTTCATGTTGAAAAGTGTCAATGTAGCTCTAGGTTGTCTTCGGGCACTTGCAAATTGATGCAAGAACAACTCGCAAAACTCTTTAAAAGATTCAATAGAGTTAGGTTCCAATGGCTAAACCATTCTTTGGGCGGCCTTGGATAGAGTGGTCGAAAAACCCTACATTTCATACCCTCCCCATATCGATGGAGGAGGACAAAATTTTCAAACCTCATCAAGTGATCATAAGGGTCGATGTAGTACAATCATATTCATAGTTTAATGGTTCAAAATTATTTGATAATTCATCTTGCAAAATACTTTTAGTAAATTGACACCCGTAATGGAGTCTAGGCATACTAATCCGATTATCAATCGATGTTTCATGTTATCCATATGCTTCCTTAGGGACCTGATATGTTCCTTTATGGCCTCCGGATGAGTATCTCCAGTACCCTCCTCTTCATCATCTATCATGTTGCCACGCCGCTGCGAGGCGATCTCCTTCCCCGTCCGGCTTCTTCAACGCCCACATCCCTTGCTCTAGGGACTGCAGATCTTCTCTCTGGCCGGACTCCATCGCCCCCAAAATCTCTTCTGGTTTCGTACTCCACTTCTCTCCTTCTTTCTTCTCGATGCTCATCACATTGTTAGGATGTATACTAGAAGCCTAGCTTTTTGTATGAACATCTTTTTGATATGAGATTCTTTATGATCAAAATACTTGCTATTTATGATTGTTACATATATCATTGTTCTTGTCCAGTTAATCTATCTTGTAGATAACATGGTGTGTGGTGTCACACGAGAAGATCATGCTATCGGCTTCCTTATAGATTATAAATAATAACTCACAACCAAGATGGATTTGGACTAACCATTGGAGCGGTTGTAGTGTAATTTGGTATTAGTCTATCTTGACTATAAAGTTACACTAGTACATTTTGTATGTATTGAGCGGGACCATATGAGGTTGTTCAATTTGTACCGACTATATAAAAGAACAAGACCTCTGTTGTTATGGATGTACGTCTTCTTAATCCCTATATAATAATGGGCACGTGTATTCAGTGTATGTTTCTTTGATTTACCAATGGGTGAGATTTATTAAATCAATAGGCTCGGTGAATTGGGAGATAGCACTTTGTTTATATGGTGGGTACATTGATTATAGAAGAAATCCGTGTCCTAATTACTTAGGGTGATGATGTCCCCTTGAGGAGCTCATAAAGCTTATCATGTAAACCTATGCAGTGGATTTAATCCAACATGATAATAAAGATGGGTGGTACTACTCTTGGAACTAGATGTAAATTAATTAAGTTGTCGATAACTTAATTAATTTATGGATATTCGATATCTTAAACACGAGGAAATAAACGTACACATAATAAAGGAGCCCATATTATAATATGGGATTAGAATGATAATTCAATTATAACTCTTTAGTGGGTGAGTTATAATTGGTGGGCTTAAGTAGAGTGTTCGGACTCGAACACGGGACATTTAGGCCCATCGGGAGGCCCAATCCTAATTCCTCCTTAGGGTCCCTGTTGTAGCCTATAAATAAACCTAACAATAGAGCCTCCGGACGTGTGAAAAAACTTGGGATCGAGAGAGAGGCAGAATCTGATCCCTTGGAGGATCGTCGACCACTCGGCGTCGAGGGAAAGGGATAGGAATACGGCGTAAGACCGTGAGGTTCGAGGCACATCCTTCGATCGTAGTTCTAACCTTAGAAGCTGGTTCGTCTTCACCTATTACGGTGAATAAAGGTACAATTCTATCCGCTGCGTTTATGTGTTGTGATCCCGAATCGATAATTTCATAGTGTCGTGATCGCTGGTTCCAACAATTGGTATCGAGCCGTGTTATCGACTCTATGCAATTGATTCGGTTATTCATAGATCTGATTTATTAGGATTGCTTAATGATTGTAAATCATATATTAGGGTTTACATGATTATTGTAAATCTGTTATATTAGGATTGCATGATTATTGTAAATCTATCATATTAGGGTTTGCATGATTATCGTAAATCTATTATATTAGGGATTGGATGTTAATCGTAGATCTGTTTTTTGGGTATGCGAATATTACGATATATTTTGCGGGAACCCTAAATCCAACTATTATGGTCGAGTATGTATGTTTATGTATGTATTAAACCCTCGGACTGTCGAGGTTTTTATTTTGGGTTGGTGAATGATTATAATAGTTATAACCACGGCGGATGCAGCCGTGTAGGTTTTATTTCGATCTAGATGATGTATATGATCGTTGGATAAAGCTGTAATAGGAACAGATTAGGATGATCGATGGCGAACCGGATCCGCGACACGAGCGGGCGGAGTCGATCCCCATTTGGCGGCGCGCCCGCATCCCATTTGACGGCGAACATTTAAGAACATGAGAGTATCAAAGAGGCCATAATAGTTGAAATTTTGTTTCCATATTTATTCTTTCTTATATGTGTTATTGTGTTTAGCATGCTTTATGCGTTTCATATGTTATGCATGTTAATATCCCTCACGTTAAATAACTAAGTGGGAGAGGGGTTAATTTTCAACAAATCCCATAGCTTCCATTTCTGGTTTGTAAGTGATGCATTCAAACATGAGCGTTGGTTTTAAGTGCCTTCTTCTATATCGGATGTGTTTGTTTTGCGGATCACTAGATCAAACTTCCTTATGGATAATTATAAGAAAGTTATTTAGGAGCGTGTTATCTTCTCCATCTGAAGAGGCACAAACCTAAGTAATTGACTTGGTATTAAGAAATGGTATACACTTAGATGCATATAATAATATCCTCCCCATCGGAGTAAGTGCTTTGTTATTTGTATGGTGTTGGTCCCGATTAGTTGAGCGGTCGATTTTTACAAATCTTTCAAAATTTATTCAAAGCACCAAAGTAACACGGCGAAAATTCAATTTTAATCTCAACTTTATTAAGATCAAAAGCAAACTGATATTTTGGTTTTAACTTTGATTCTCAAATCAATCTTTGATTTGTTAAGCTGGATATAGAAAGAAAGCAGATAAGTAAACAAAAGCGGTAAAGAACACCGAGGTTTATAGTGGTTCGGATTATAAAAATCCTACATCCACTCTCCTCCTTCAAACTTTGAAGAAGGGACTCTGCTTACCACTTACTTACTTACTTTCAACTTACGGCTTAAAATTCGTAAAGATCTTCAAATCTTCAATCTCCTAAATCCTTCTCTAAAATCTAACTATTACGGTGAATATTGGACTTTGAAGATTACAAGTAAAGTGTTCTACAAACACTTAGAACTTTTTGAAAACTCTTTTGTAACACTTGTGAATTGGTTGTGATAGAAATCGAGTAGTGAATAATATGTAAAATCAAATTTGCATAAGTGTATTGAAAAATAAAAACTAGACCTATTTATAAGTACGAAAAGACAGGTTAGTTTGTTAGTCGGTTCTAACAAACTAAAAGCTGCTCAACAAACTTAATTTTGAAAAGCTTGCTTTGCTCCTCGGTGATTTTAACCTACTCGTCTGCGGTGACTTGGTGAAGACTTACTTTTCTTATTCTACTCAGCTTGTCTTGACCTCGTCTGAGCTCTTCATAATCGTCTCCTGCAGATGACTAGACTTGAGCTTATCTCCGGATGACTTGCAACTTCTAGTCTCGGTGACATGATCGATCCTCGACCTAGTTTGATCGGCTTAGTACCGAGACTACGATCTTTGATGTTCTTCATAGTTATCTGCTCATCTGGGTTGATCTTTTAACTCATCAAAACCTTCCTTGATCTAACAATTTCCCCCTTTTTGATGATGTTAAAACTATATAAAAAGACATGCTCACGGTGATGTTAGTCAAAGTTATTCAAGCTAATCGAGATAGGCATATCATTACACATCTACACTTTAAATCAGATTTATTTACATTTAAGCACTTAATCCACACTTAGAAAATTTTAAGAAAATATTTTTAAGTCTTAAGAATTTAGACTTAGTGAAAAGTTATTAAGTTCGAATGTTTTTAAGACTTAGAAAAATTTTAAGAAAATTAGGTTTGAGATAAGAAATTTCTCATATGATTAATACTTAGAGTAATATATG
Organism: Paraleonurus japonicus; assembly: GCA_030762865.1. Lineage (NCBI taxonomy): Eukaryota > Viridiplantae > Streptophyta > Magnoliopsida > Lamiales > Lamiaceae > Paraleonurus > Paraleonurus japonicus. Next base: position 8,191,236 of record CM061058.1, read on the forward strand.
GTTTTCTAAAAACATGAAAATAAAGTATCAAAATTAAAACAAGTAATTCAGATAGATTCCAAATATCTCATTCGTATAAGGAGAACATTTACAAATTTACAAATGGAACAATTTGAAAGATAAAAGATAAGAAAATTTAGGCTTATCTAATCTGTCCATCTATATTTCTCAGGAGTTGCATCCGGTCGAATATTCTAGATCTCACTCTGCAATCTCCTTTGGATCAATCAACTTCATCGATTTATCCCATAATTGATAGTTGATCTGATCCACTCCTTGTCGATTGAGCCATCATCATTTAGTTTGATTGGAATGGATGAGTAGTGCGGAGTAACCAAATCCACGTTGTACCATTCATCTCCTTCGTCGATTAATTTACGGTACAAGCTTGGATTTTCCTTCTCCATCCAGTCATGCCATGCTATCGTTTCATTTTCGAGATGATGCTCCAACTCCTTTGCGAGATATACGAGAAGAAGGTCCATTTTGCCTTGTACTTCATGTACTTTCGGCTGCCCAATTTGGATCGCAATCATCTTTGGAGGGCATTGGTTCTTTCCGGAGGCACGACCCATGCTATGTCTGCTCCTCCTCCATTGTTGGGACCACCCACTTCTTAAGGATATGTCAAAATCCTGCCCGGCTTCCTTGGTGACTTGATCTTCCTCTGGCTTCCCTTCGGCCATAGTAGACCTTTTACGCCTTAATCCGTCTGTCCCTTTCGCCTCGATCCTAAGCTGCTCAACTGATTTTTCAAGAGGTCTTTCCCAGCTGACTTTGGACATCGAGGCTGTCGGCAGCGACAAGACTCTCTCTAGCTCCTTCTCCTTCTCCTTCTCGGCTATCATCGGCTCTTTACCCTTGCTCTGTTCGGCCTCGGCTTTGGCTTTGGCCTCCTCCTTTCTCTCCCTGATCTTGGCCATAAACCTTTGATTTCAGCTCGGCCTCCTTCTTTACGGCTGCTCATCTCGCCCTTATCGCCTCCTCGATCTGCTCGATTCTTATCTTTAAGGCGGTGAGCTCGTCGATTAATTTGGCTAATAGCTTGATACGATTGAGCTCGGCTTTAATAATCTCACATCTTCCTCCTTTTTAACATCATCAAGTAGCATAGCAAGCTGCTCCTTGACAACGGTAAAATAGGTGGAAGGCGAGGTTTGATTTCGTATGATCTCATCGGCCGGGATTTGATTATCGGCTTGAGTTTGGCTTTTTAGCTCTCCAACCTCCTTCACCTCGGCCATCTCTTCTTTGTGAGACAATTTAACGAGAATCGAAATAGAGGACAAAAGGTTTACCTCGGATGCTTTTAGCATTTCTTCCATAGTCCTGGCGAGAATCCTGATATCTGCGATTTTGATGTGAGCATACGAGTAAATCTATCCTCTACTCTCTTCTCCAGTTGGTTGAGGATAGATGAGAAGGTGGATCTGGACTGGGAAGGGTGGCGGGAGATGTCTCTGGCGAGCCGGACGACCTCGTAGATGGTTAAGGAGCTGCTCTTACGAAAGAATGGATGAAATGGAACCGATTCCAGCGAGACTCCCGAGCGAGTTTTCTCCTAAGAGATGAGGTTTTTCCGGCCAACCTCTTACGTAATGAGACTCATCTCCTCTAGGTCTCCGGCCCTCGGTGATGGACCAGCCAAACTTCAATAGATTCCTTCATTACTTCGGGGTTGAGCGAAGTTCGGGAATAAGCTACGCCAACCTCTTTTGGGCATCGGATCGAAGGGACGGCTCAAAGCTTCCCATAGATCCGTCGGGTTTGGGAGTGTGTAATGGGCTTATTTGGGGGAGTGAGTGGGATATTTGGTGGAGAGGAAGTCGAGGAAATCAAATGGTTGAGTGCGGTGGGAATTTACGGATTGGGGATGAGGTGGGAGGTAGAGTGGTTTGTGTTTGGACTATGTCGGGAGTAAGTGTTCAAGAGGCTCGGAAGTACCGGCTGGGATACTTCTTCATCGCCTAGGTGGGGTGGGGATTTATCGAGAGGAGGAGATGTTAGATGATGTACTGCTGAGACTGCTTTTCAGCGAGATACGGTGCGTTACGAGGCAGGATGCTCCGGCACATCTACCTCTGCCTCTCTACTTTGTTGCTATCTCCAGCGTAGCGACCTCTTACGGAAGCAAACTTGAGGGAGGCTGCAGAAGACTCTCCTAGATTGATACATCTGCAACTTTGACCGATCTCCTCCTAGGCCTTCTTTGGAGTGGAACATCGAGTCTGGCTTCTTCAAGTAGGATGACCTCTTGTTCCACTCCATTTGCTCCTCGGTGGTTGCCCCTCGGTACACCAACCTCGGTGCTGGTACCTCGGCCTCGAGTGCCTCGGCCTCGGAGTACGTCATTTGCTTGCCTTGGGACCACCGCATGTTCTTTGCCTCATCCCTTTGTGCCCGTGCCTCATCGATTCATCATCCGAATGCAGCGACCCTCCCGATCTTTCATTCTTCGTCGAGACCTTTTGTTTTGAATATTTTTCTTGCCCTCTCTTGTCGGCACCCTCTTGTTTAGCCCTTCCATCGATCTTGTGATCTTATTGAGCAGACTCACGGTGGGCGAGCAACTCAATCTCCATTATCGTGATTATACACCAATCTCGCCTTTTCCTCCTTCAACCTCCTAAATAACAACTCCACCCGATCTACCACGATTCCATCATAAATAGCTCGCATGCGGCATAGCCTTGATTTTGTCACACCGTCATGTGAACTACGATCTCCCGGGATAGACTTGGTCACTATCGTCATCAACAACTGTGCTTCCTCCTCGAAGATGCTTTTTAAGATCTCTCCTCGTTCCTCTGTAAGTAACCCTTGCAAAAATGTCAAAAGATTGTTCCCATTCTTCTTCCTTGTAACTCGATGGATTTACCCCATCCGCCGTGGTGTCAAGAATTCGGGCCACATTCTCCTTTGTGAATTCTAGCAGTACCTTCGGCGGTTATCTTGAACCCATTCTCGGTAAATGCACTATTCACCGAAATTCTGCCCCAATGAATCCATTGTTACATTTTCTGTGATTTCATCGAATAGAATCCACGCGACCTTGATGCCTCCGGTAATCCTAGAATGTCATTTGGATTCTCTATCTCGATTTGTTTCAAAATCAACGTACATCTACTGCTTTGAGTTTGTGTTTGGCTGCCTCAATGTTCATTTTGAATTCGTTAGCACAAGATTGTTTTGATGAGTTAAAAGACTATTCCGGATGAAGCGGACTATGATAAAGAAGCTGTAAAGACTAAGTTCCAAAGATTACTAAGCTCGATCGGACTAGGTCAAGGATAGTTCAAGTCACCAAGACTAGAAATCACAAGTCATCTGGAGACAAGCTCGATTCTAGTCATCTGCGGGAGATAAGTATGAAGAGCTCGAGACAAGGTCAAGACAAGCTGAGTAGAATAAGAAAGGCAAGTGTTCACCAAGTCACCTGCAGACGAGTAGGAAGAATCGGTGAGGACAAGAGCAGTTTCCAAGATTAAGTTTGTTAAGCGGTTTCCAGTTTGTTAGAACTAACTAACAAACTAACCTGTCTTTCTAGACTTATAAATAGGACTAGATCTTATTCTTTTCTAGACACTTATGCAAATTTGATTTTTCACACTATTCACTATTGATTTCAATCACAATCGTTTCACACGTATTTTAAGAGAGTTTTCAAAAGTTCTAAGTGTTTATAGAACACTTTTCTTGTAATCTTCAAAATCCATTATTCAACTGTAATAGTTAGATCTTAGAGAAGGATTTAGGAGATTGAAGACTTGAAGATCTTTACAAGTTGTAAGTGTAAGTTGAAAGTGAGAAAGTAAGTAGTAAGCAGAGTCCCTTCTTCAAATTGGAGAAGGAGAGTGGATGTAGGATTATTAAAATCCGAACCACTATAAATCCTAGTGTTACTCCTTGCTTTCTTTAATTTACATTCAAATTACAATATTGTTAATTCAAGATTAAAGTTCGTAATCTTAACTAAAATCTGAATATCAACCTTGCTTTTGATCTTGTTAAAAGTTGAGTTCTCGATTATATTCCGCTGTGTTTAATCGATATTTTGAATTGATTTTGAAAAGATTTGAAAAATCAACAAAATCTATTCAAACCCCCTTTCTAGATTTTGTTCTAGGAAGCTAACTCAAGGTTTTAATCAACTCAACTTTCCGGGACCAACAAGTGGTATCGGAGCGGTGTTAAGGCATTACGATATTGATTTTAGGTCTTGAACAAGATTCTGAAATTATCTTGATTTTCTTCATTTTCTTCCTTTACTAACAGTGCTACTAATTAGCTTGTGGAGTATTTTGTGTCTTTGTTTCATCATGTCTTCGAAAAAACAAGAAGTCTAGGAATCTTCCTGAATTCTCAATTGAAGATTATGATTACGGAAATTTAGGATGGAGAATCACCTAAAGGCCATTCATGATAGGATGGAAGAGGTTCTTGAAGAGGGACCTATAAAATTTTATCATGGAGGAACCCGATCTTGGAGTGAGTGGTGAATCGAGAACTGACAAGAAAAGAAGAGTTCGAATTGACAAATGATGAAAGAAAGGTCCACAATCTTGACCAAGTAGCTCGAACTGAAATCATCGAGACTCTAAGTAAGGATTGGATAGAAAAGGTTAAGAGATGCAAAATCGCCAAAGAGATGTGGCAAACTCTAGCCAATGTTTGTGAAGGATGCGAACAAGTCAAAGAAAACAAGCTGCAATTAGTCTTGCATACATTTGAGACATTCAAAATGAAAGAAAATGAGTCTCGTGGATCGAGTTAGATGTAAGGTTGACCAATCTTCTCAACAAAGCGGTGACCTTGGAAAGAATTATTCGAGAGAAAGAGATTAATAACAAGATTACGAGATCATTAACCAAGAGATGGAGAGAAAAATCCAATATCCTTAAGGCTACTCAAGATTTATCTTCTATTACTCACCATACTTTGTTTTCACATCTTAAAGCTCTAGAATATGATATTCAAATAGAAGACGAGGAGGATGAGATGGAGTCAAGTACCTCATCCAAGTCTGTTGCCTTTGTCGATAAAGAAGACTAGGTGTCAACAGAGTCTGAGGAGGCGATCTATCTCTCAAGGAGCAGATGGCTTTACTCACTAAGAGGTATGATAGATTGAGAATGAAGTATAAAAGAAATAAATTGAGATTTGCAGGAAAGGATAAATCAAGATCCAGATCAGGTAGAAAGGAAGATGAATCAACGAGATGATGATAAAAGCGTAAATCAGACAAGAAGATACAGATCACTGTCGAAGAAATCCTTCTAGCCCTAGATCGACAAGAGTGATATTTGTTACACATGCAACAAGCCAGGACATTTCAGATTATGATTGTCCTCAACTGACTCCTAAGGAAAGGGAAGAAAAGAGGAAGAAAAGAGACAGGAGGTTTGCGAGATCAAAGAACTTTATTAGTCAAGAAAAAGAGCCAAAGAAATCATCATCATCCTCATCGATTTCGGATCGGATGATGAAATCTGTCTCATGGCTAATGAGGTAATCTACTATTCATCTTCGTATAATGATTCTTGTCGATCTGCATCCGATCATGACCAAAGCGTTATCCATGAGTTATTGAGAGATTTAAAGACATCTCTGGCTGCTTATAAACAGACTAGAGACAGAGAATTTGGTTTTAAAGGATCAGATTCAAATTCTAATTAAAGGCAAGAAGGTGATGAACTGTTCAAAGACCGAGGAAACATTCAAGGGGGATGTTTTCTTGATGAGGCTAGTACATCGGCCCGGCTTACGAAAGGTTAGAAAATGAATTGAAAACTTTAAAAGACAAATTTGAGGTAATCGATCTTGAAAATGAATCAATTAAGAAGGACAATGAGAAGCTTGTCTTCAAAATCAGTCAACTTAATAATTCACAATCTACAATAGATCATATTTTTAATACTTCTCAAAAATCTCATGACAAGACAGGTCTTGGTTATGATAGGAACAATAAATCGGATGTCCAAAAACCTAGAAAATTTGTGAAAGCATCTGTTCAATCAAAGGATGTTAAAATTGGTCCATGGAAACCAACTAGTCGGATAAGGACTACACCTCCCACCGAAACCAAGAATTCATGAAAACTCCTTATCGAGACTAGGAGAAATCCAAGAACCAAAATAAGAAGACACTCTTATTATAATCCTTTTGATGGAAGGAGCAAATGCTATCCTACATTTCCTAAGTTTAGAAAATTACTCAATCTGAATACAACAAATTATCATTTAAAAATGATATAATTGTAGACAGATTTGGTAGAAAACTGAGTCGATTTATTGTTTGGAGATGAGATGTTTATTTGGTTACCTAAAGTGATATTTGACCTTACCTTATAACTGATTTGTTTTTCGGGATACACAGGATCATCACTCAAGGAAGAGATCTTAGCTTCAATATGGTACATTGATAGTGGTACATTCACAACACATGACCCATAACAAGAGGTGTTATTAAATTTCCAAAGCATTGATGGTCCAAGAGTTTTATTTGGAGATAATAATTGTGGTCGGACTAAAGGTGTAGGTACTCTAATTATCAAGGATATTTAGGTATCTCGAGGTATACTTTGTTGAAGGTTTGAAACATAATCATTATCTCGTATCCCAACTTTGTGATAAAGGTTTTCTTGTCAAATTCTCAAAGGATAAATGTGGTATTTTAGATAATTCCTCGGATAAGGTACTGTTAACTGGCTTCATACATGGTAATGTCTATGTGGCCAACTTTAATAGTTGTCCCAAAGATACTTGTCGATAGCTAAGGGTAGAGAAGATATCACCGGCTATGGCACAAGAGGCTTAGTCATCTGAATTTCAAAACTCTTAGTAAGCTAGCTAAAAAGAACCTTGTCAAGGGATTACCTGGAAAACTTTTATCCACTGACTTTAAATGTGATGCATGTCGAAAGGTAAACAACCTAGACACTCTTTTAAGAGTATTAACTCCTCTTCATCTGAAAGAGTGTTGCAACTACTTCATCTGGATCTGTTTGGACCTGTTTCACCTCTCGAGATTCGGTGGAAGGAAATATACTCTTGTTGTAGTAGATGACTTTTCTAGATACACTTGGGTTATATTTCTTTTCAAGAAAAATGAGACTATGAACAAGATTCTGATATGTTCGACAAATTCAAAATGAAAAGGGTGTTAATATTATTAAAATAAGGAGTGATAAAGGCACATAATTCTTGAATTCTTGTTTATCTAATTTTTTCAATGAGTGTGGAATCATACATGAGACATCTTCAGCAAGAACTCCTCAACAAAATGGAGTAGTTGAAAGAAGGAATAGAACTTTGAAGGAAGCGGCCGGGAGCATGTTAGTGAGTATGACACCCCACATAGGTTGGGTGAAGCCATTAACACAGCCTTGCTATACCCGGAGCAGTGCTTAGTTGTCAAAGACAAGGGTAAGACTCCTTATGAGATTTGGAAGGGTAAGATTCGAAAAATCTCATATTTCAAAGCTTTTGGTTGTAAGTGTTTCATCCATAACAATGGAAAATCTAAGTTAAGAACTTTTGATGCTAAGGCGGTGATGGAATATTCTTGGGATATTCTAACACTTCCAAGGCATTTAGAGATTTTACAAGACAACCCTTTGTGTGGAGGAAGCCCCTTATGTTGTTTTTGATGAGTTGTATTCTTTCTCGAGATAAAGTGAATCAAATTTCTGAAAATCTAGATAAAATTGAATTGTCCAAGAATAAACATAGAAATGTCTATCTACCTAGTCTTGATTCAGAATCGGATGAAGAAGAATCCCCATCGATAATCGAGAAGACAACTTCGATCGAGCTCCATCGAGATCGGACACCCTTGACATCGGTGATCGGCGAGGGTCGATTGATGAAGGGGGAACGTCACCGAGATTGAGTCGGAGGAATTGCCTACTGAAACTCAAGATGAGGATCCTTCTCCTCACATAGGCAAAAGGATGAGAAGCTACCATCCATCGATCAGATTATAGGAGACCCATCTAGTAGTGTGCAAACACGAATGATGCTTTGGACTCAAGAAAGTCTTTTCACCGCTATGTGTCGCTTCTTGAACCCAAGTCTATTGAGGAAGCTCTATCAGATCCAAATCGGATAAGCGCCATGCGGGAGGAACTACATCGGTTTGAAAGGCAAAGTGTATGGGAATTAGTAGAAAGACCTTTACGAGAAAGATTATAGGCACCAAATGGGTGTTTAAAAATAAAGCGATGAGAACAACATTATTGTTCGAAATAAAGGCAAGATTGGTTGCACAAGGTTACTCACGATGAGGGGATAGACTATGATAAAACCTATGCTCCAGGTTGCGATTAGAAGCAATAAGGTTGTTCTTGGCATTTGCTTTGCATATAAATCTTTCAAAGTCTTTCAAATGGATGTTAAGTCTGCTTTCCTTAATGGTGTGTTGCTTGAGGAAGTCTATGTGGAGCAGCCTCACGGGTTTAAGATCAATAACAAAGTCTATAAACTCAATAAAGCTCTATATGGACTGAAACAAGCTCCCGAGCTTGGTATGATACCTTATCGATTTCTTGACATCAAATGGTTTTACAAAAGGTAAAATTGATAGAACTTTGTTTAGAAAGGAAGTAGATGGGAACATCTTATTAGTTCAAATTTATGTAGACGACATAATCTTTGGTTCACCTAATTTGAAATTATGTGAAGAATTTAGCATTCTCATGAAAAACGAGGTTTGAAATGTCAATGATGGGTGAATTAACATACTTTTTAGGCTTACAGTTAAACAGATGAGTAAGGGTATATTTATACATCGATCTAAATATGCTAAGGATCTGATTGAGAAATTTGGAATGACTACGAGTAGAGAAGTTAAAATACCTATGGCAACCAACTTCTCTATGGATTCGGATGAGCGAGGGATACCTTCGATGCAACCGAGTATCGTGAACTGATTGGATCTCTTCTCTATCTCACCGCAAGAAGACCACATAGCCTTTGCGGTTGGGGTATGTGCAAGATTCCGATCCTAATCCCAAGAAAACTCATGCAGAGTCACTAAGAAAATTCTTAAATATCTCAAAGGAACCTTGCAAGTAGGGTTATGGTACCCGGTGATGACAACCTTGAGTGTGACAGGTTATTCGATTCAGATTTTGGAGGATGTAAAATTGATAGAAAATCCACTTCAGGAACTTGTCAATTTTAGGCAACAAACTAATTTCTTGGTTGTCTAAGAAAGCAGGACATCTGTTGCCACCTCTACAATGAAGTGAATACATGGAAGGCCGGAAGTTGTTGCTCTCAACTCCTCTGGATTAGTCAACAACTTAGAGATTATAACATTCAAACATCGGTTGTTCCTATTTCTTGTGATAGTAATAGTGCAATAGCAATGACTTACAATCTGTTCTACATTCTAGATGTAAGCATATAGATATTAGGCATCATTTCATTAGAGATCATGTTGAGAAAAATCACATTAGGATTGAAAAGATAGCCACCGAGTCACAAAGAGCAGACATTCTTACAAAACCATTAGTGAGTCTAGGTTTAAAGAAGCGTGCTTAGAATTAGGACTACTTGAAGCATCTTTAGCTGGTTTCTAATTTGTGTGCATCTCGTTGAATATTTTTTTTTCTTATTTCTGATCTTTTCTTTAAATTAATGTCTAGAAAGAATTATCGAGACTAGATATGTGTCAAAGGACAATCGGGTAGGCGATATCATTGATCTGCTTTTAGGAATCAAGAATCAAGGATTAGTCATATTGATCTTATCGACTTGATAATTACTTATCGACATTGAGTAAATCGGACAAGGACATAATAGTCACCGATCTCCTGAAGAAAGCAGATGACTATTTGCATCCTATCTCGATTTATCTCAAGCTCTTGATGGTTTCTTTTGAGTTTATGTCTTTACGAGAACAGTCACAGATTATCTTTGTTTCACCTCATCTTATCCAAACTCCTTTATTCTATTACTTTTGTTCCTAATTTAACTTCATTTTTTTAATTAGTTGGATAAACAACCAATTTTTAGAAAATTAAGTCTCGAGTCTGTTTATTTAAACTAATTTCAAGATTGCTAAAAAGTTAAACCTAAGTTGTTTGTTTTTAAAATCGACGAGGTTACTTTATCGAGATGACTTTACAAACTCATCTGCTTTTAAATCATCGATTTTACAAACCTTTATTCGAAGTAAGGTAACCCTAGTGACGTCAGGTATACTTACTTCTCTGCATAAAGTAACCTACATCTATCAAATCAACAGTCTATAAAGTAAACTATTTACGCATTCCAAAGGCGATTAATTTCCACGCGCTGAATCCTAATCGCTTATCTTAGTTTTTAACCGTTGATTTATGCGCGGTAAAACTTTTTGAATAAATGGCTCGATTTATTCAAAATTTCTAAAATAGCGGTTTCTCTTTCCAATCTTCCCCCTATAAATTGATCTTCTTCTTCCCTTAATCATTTTTCATTCTCGGAAAACCCGCATATCTTCCATATACTTTTCCATATTCACAAAAATTTTCAAATGACATCTTCTTCCAAAACCACCAAAACTCATAAACCCAAATACATCTCCACCAATATTTCTCACTTCAAAATGAATGAGGAATATTTCAAAACCGTTTAAAGGCGTAAATGTATGTCGATTTTGAAACAACCCAAGATTGATGCTGCTGAAATCCTTCGTCTTTTGGAGGCATCAAGGCTCGGGGGCTTTCTCTCTATGAAATCACCCCAAAAGCGAGCAGCCAGATTTGTTAGGGGCAGAATTTTTGGCAAGAATGGAGGATACTCGGGATGGGTTTGATACCTCTGTGGATGGGACAACTCGAGTTATTCAAGGGAGAGTATATCCAGAATTTTTGATACATCAATGGAGGGAGTTAATCCGTTGATATACAAGGAGGACGAATGGGAGGCATCGTTTGATATGATGGCCGAGGTGTCGCAGAGGGTACAAGAAGGGATTTAAAGAAGAATCTTCTCGAGACGGAAATACAGATCGTTGATGACGGTGGTCACAAAGGCGGTGTTGGGTGAGCAAAGCTCACATGATGGGTTAACCAAACCCAGTTGTGTGTGATGCGAGCCATCCTGGATGGGGTTCTTGTGAATTGGGTAGACTTGTTGATTCACAAGCTCGGGGAGGAAAAGAAGCGATCGTCCTTCAAATCGTCGGCGAGAGGGTTGGATTCCCACTTCAACAATCGGCCTATTTAACAAAATCACTATTTTAATCGAAGGGCTTAATAAGGAGGCCGACCGAGAATAGGCACGAAAAAGTACTCCAAACAAGGGTATCCCACCAAGGATGACAGCTTGGAGGAAATCCGGATTCGGACGATGAGTCTCGATGCCGCAAAAGCTTAGAGGCTGGAGGCAGAATTGCAGAGGTCCAACAACCAGCAGCTGAACCACCGAGGTGCCTCCGGCTGAAATCGAAGTAGGCGAGGTCACACCTCAAGAAGAATCGATTGAAACAGTGCTGCTGTTCCCTGTGGTTTCTCGAGAGGAGGAAAAGAGGAGGCCGGTGAAAGCCGTGGATAAGAAGAAGGAAAGCTCGTCGCTACTCCCACCAAAGGTGCCTCGACGAAGAAGAAGAAGAGGAGGCTGAAATTCCTCCGGTGGGGAGGCCAAGACGAGCAGCACACAGCTCTCGAAGGCTCCACCAAATCGGGTAGCTCCGAGCAGCGGATGGAGTCGCCGACCCCGCTATCGAAGAGGTCCCACCTTCGTATAGCAATAAGTTGGTCACCGGAGGTCCCACCTTCCCCAACCAAGAAAGCTGCTCTTTCACCTATTCCAGAGACAGTACAAGTCTTTCCCCATCTCCTCAATTATCTCCCGCACCCGGCAATGAAGAAATGCCCCAGCTGGCATTTACGAGCCTTTGACTCGGCCACGAAATCCCACCACGGTCAAACAGCAATGAAGGGATATCCCAGTGGTATCCCGTGAGCCTCTTCAACAGTCTACCTCCCCAACGGTCAAACTCAAACACTACCAACAGAACAGAATCGACCTCATCTCCCATAACCATCCCTACCATACAAACTCAAACATCTCCTTCACCCTCATCCGAACAAATCACTCTCCCCACGGTCCAAACCTCACCAATTCCAATCATATCCTACTCTTCTCTTCCAACTATTCAAACTCAATCTATTCCTCTCCCATCTACTCAACCAGAACCCATACCCTCCTCATCATCCGATTCCTCAACCGAGGATGATGACACCGATCTAAGCCCCACCACCGCTATTTCCTCCATTCTATCCCTTGTCGAGAAAAAGATCAATGCAACATTCGAAGGAAGATGGAAAGAAAGACAAGGAGGATGGTCAAAGCTATTACAGACACCATGATAGCCAGCATGAGAGAAGTAGAGGTAAACTTATCTACGATAAAATCATATCTACTACTAACTCTGTGTTGGTGACAAAGTAAAAGCAATGGAGGATGAGCTGAGAACTTTAAAAGAAGAAGTGAAAGGATATAATCAGCAATGGTGGATGAGCTTGCTGTAGATCATTCGGACTTGAGTCAAGTGCAATGACTTGGATGCAAAACCTGATAAACTTGGCTGCTGAAGTTAAAAAGGGGAAAAAGGCTGAAGCGGAGAAGAGACAAGCCCTCATAGCCGTGGTCGAGGAGACCAGAAAGATGTAGGCATGAAGGCCAACACAACCGATCTGGAAGCAGCCGGGAGGAAGCTCGAATCAAACTGATGAGTGGCCGCACTCCTGAGGGTGAGTCAACTTGAAGAAGGCTGTAAGGAGGATGAGGAGAAGAGAAGGAAAGAAGAGGAGGAAAGGATTGAAGCTCTTGGCTCGGCTTAAAGAATCCGAATCTGGAGGAGCCAAGGGGAAAGGAAAAGAAGTAGCGATCTGAGCCCAGATCATGAATTCATTACTGTGAGCTGCCGCTAAGGGGAAAGGAAAGAGAGAAGCTGATTATTCTAATCTCTCGAGCGAGCGAGATCAAGAGAATTAAAAGAGAGATGGAATTCTATGGCAAGAAAGAGAAAAAGAAGCAGAGAAAGAAGAAAGACTCCAATGTAAATGCGGAGTCTTTCTTGGCGAAAATGGTTGATCAAAGATCAAGGCGTGCGGGAAATTCGAGCCATTTCACAACACGTCTGCTCCTCCTAAGGTAGCGTGCGGAAAGTATGTTGCTGAATACAGAGAGAAAAATCTGGAGGGAATGTGGATATACTACTGGTATATTCTCAAGGGCCGGAGCATCTCAGCAAGATCCAGACTTGGCTTGGCATGAGTGGATGGAGAAGGTGGATAAAGAATTCTATCATCGGGTCTGGAAGAAGCGAGATGTGGAGTTTAATGTCAACCTAGTCTCTCCGGCTTATGAATATGCCATCCACTGCCAGAAACTGAGATGGATCCTCGGACCTAGGCCCAGGTCGGGGTATTTTGAAGAAGGCGGAGGCTGAATGCGGACTTGCTCAAGGAGAAGACACAGGCAACTTAGGAAGCGTGTGTTTAAGCGGCTGATGATTCCGGATGAAGACCAATGGGAAGATTGATAGAAACAGGATTTTACTTTTCCTTATCTTTCTTTTCTATTATCTTTTATATCTGTAATCTTTGTAAATTCATTGTGAATATACTTTGTTTGATTCATTTTACTCGTTTTATTTTCTTAAAGTTATCTTTCTTGCTTTAAGAAAAACTTAAAAAAATTTCAAAATATAAGTCATCGAGAATTTTATCTCTCGTACTTAAATTTTTTTCTAAGTCTTAAGACTCATTTTTTAAAGTACTTCTAAAAGAGTCTAAAAGGACTTAAATTTTTTAAAAAATGTTCTTATGTGAATGAATCATTTGTAATGTGAAAAATGTGCTCGATATACCTATCTAATAATCTTGATTAAGCTGTAAACTAACTTCACTGTGAGTGTGTCTTTTTCTTGTAGGTTTTAACTTCATCAAAAAGGGGGAAATTGTTAGCACAAGATTGTTTTGATGAGTTAAAAGACTATTCCGGATGAGCGGACTATGATAAAGAAGCTGTAAAGACTAAGTTCCAGTACTAAGGTGATCGAGACTAGGTCAAGGATAGTTCAAGTCGGTGAAGACTAGAAATCACAAGTCATCTGGAGACAAGCTCGATTCTAGTTATCTGCGGGAGATAAGTATGAAGAGCTCGAGACAAGTTCAAGACAAGCTGAGTAGAATAAGAAAGACAAGTCTTCACCAAGTCAGTGCAGACGAGTAGGAAGAATCGGTGAGGACAAGAGCGATTTCCAAGATTAAGTTTGTTAAGCGGTTTCAGTTTGTTAGAACTAACTAACAAACTAAGCTGTCTTTCTAGACTTATAAATAGGACTAGATCTTATTCTTTTCTAGACACTTATGCAAATTTGATTTTTCACACTATTCACTATTCGATTTCAATCACAATCGTTTCACACGTATTTTAAGAGAGTTTTCAAAAAGTTCTAAGTGTTTATAGAACACTTTTCTTGTAATCTTCAAAATCCATTATTCACTGTAATAGTTAGATCTTAGAGAAGGATTTAGGAGATTGAAGACTTGAAGATCTTTACAAGTTGTAAAATAAGTTGAAAGTGAGAAAGTAAGTAGTAAGCGAGTCCCTTCTTCAAATTGGAGAAGGAGAGTGGATGTAGGATTATTAAAATCGAACCATTATAAATCCCGATGTTATTCCTTGCTTTCTTTAATTTACATTCAAATTACAATATTGTTAATTCAAGATTAAAGTTCAGAATCTTAACTAAAATCGAATATCAACCTTGCTTTTGATCTTGTTAAAAGTCGAGTTCTCGATTATATTCATTGTGTTTAATCGATATTTTGAATTGATTTTGAAAAGATTTGAAAATCAACAAAATCTATTCAAACCCCCCTTTCTAGATTTTGTTCTAGGAAGCTAACTCAAGGTTTTAATCAACTCAACTTTCGGGACCAACAAATTCCGAATTGGATGCGGTTTTATAAGTGGGGGTTTTGGAGTTTGAGAAGAAGTAGAAGCCATTTGAGTAATTTTTGTGAGAATGGAAAATTTTGCGATAAATTTTGGATAAAGGGAAATGTGAAAGTGAAATTTTGAAACGATGAAGATAAGTTTTTAAACCACGAAGAGAGAGAGGGAAAGTTGGGAAGATGATACGTGGCACGTTCTCGTAAATAGAATTTTAACCGTTGATTAATGAAAGCGCGTGTAAAATATCAACGGTTTAGCGAGAAAACCGCTTTGAATTCAGGCGCGTGGCATAAACGCGTCTTGAATTGTGTAAAAGTAACCGTTTATCCTACGGATTAGATGGGTAATAGGTTTGCTTTATACGAGAGGTAATTAGTATACTCAGCGTAAGCTAAAAGATGTCTTTCTTTGAAAATAGGTTTCCTATTTCGTGAGGGTCTATATCGACTTAGTCAAAAGTGACCTCGTCTTATATTTTGAAAAATTCCTTCGAGTCGATTTTGAAAAACATAAAATTTTTAATGCAAAGCTTAACACAGTATTTCCAATTTAGTCAATTATACAGATTATTTGGAAATAAGCAGACTTAAGAAAGTTATTTGGGAACAACTGGCTTTTGAGGAAGGTGCAATAAAAAGAGATTGAGGTGTTTTTCTCGATTGAAGAATTCTAGACTTAAAACGGGTACACCTATTCCTACAAATAAACTCATTAAAACTATTAGTAGTGAGGTAGATCGAGATAGGGTGCGAGATAGTCATCTGTTTTCTAGAAATCGTGTGACTATTGTGCCTAATCTGATTTACCGAATGTCGAATAAGAAATTATCATGTCGAGATAAGGTCGATATGACTAATCCTTGATTCTTGATTCCTAAGAAGGAAATAAATGATATCACTTACCCTGATTGTCCTTTGACTCATATCTAGTCGACAATTCTTTCTAGACATTGATTTAAGGGGCCATTACCGGTAGGTACAAAATGGGTGTTAACATTACCACTAGGTACAAAAACTTTTTAGCATTACCGGTAGATACAATAATATTGTAATTTCCAACTTTACCCCTCATTTCCCATAGGATATGACTTTAGTTGAAAAGACTTTTTCAATCTAGTTACTATTCATATTTCCATTCCCAATGTACTTTTTGTGCAGGCAAAAATAATATACCTTCCTTCATATAATTTTCGTTTCAAATCAATTTAAAAAATCAAGAACACGTTTGAAATTTCACTTCATCTTCTTCGTGGAATTTTTTGAGAATTTCATTATCTGGTGGCATTATCTTTCCTGTTCGTCGAGCTTCGTTGAGCTTCGTCGAGAATACCGAGAAGTTTGGGTAAGTATCCTGTTCAAGAACCTTCGTCGAGCTTCGTCCGACTTTGAGTAAGTTTCCTGTTCGTCTAGGGTTTTCTATTTCCGGCGGAGCTTTGCGTAAATTATCCGACCACCGTCGAGTAAAAAGGGTAAGGTTTTGTTTGAAAATCAGCTCAATGGGTCGCTATTTTTTTGAAAATTGCAATGCCCGTTTAAAATTAAAAATCATTATTTCAATAAATTTCAGTAAATTGCAATGCCCCAATAATTTTTAGCTGCGGATACTATTTTAGTGTTGTGATGTTACGGTAATGCCCCCATTTTTTTCACTAAATTTACATTTTTGAAGAAATGGTGAGACCAAAAAGGAAAACTAAGGAGTTTGCATATGATTCCTAGGAAGAACAATAAATTAGCTTTAAAGAACAGAGAAAGAAGGATGAATTTGAGAAAGGTTAGATTGTATCTTTCTGTATATATTCGATGGAGAATTCATTTCGATTTTATGTTCTACGATTTAAATTGCAAGTATTGCCAAATCAAGTAGATGTTGCGAGAAATGTTCTCGTTGTTGCGCTTTTCATCGCCTAGTTGCAATTATTGTATAACGATTGCAATTGTTTGATTTGATTTGCAATTTTATTTTGCAATTCATACAAAAAATTTGCAACAATGGTGTATATATAGCGCATAACCATTTTTTTCCCGTTGTTTTACATGAATTCCAAGAGCGGAAGAATAGAGGATTCAATGTAAGTAAAAGAAAATTGAAGTCAAAAATGGATAGTACGTCTTCGATTACGGTATGTAAAAATATTAGTAAAGATTGGTTGGAAACCATAATATTTAGTATTTTGATTATGATATAATTTTACGTAGATATTCCCTCTGGAAAAGAAAATTAAGAAAACAAAGTGGAAGTAAAAGGTCCGATCTTCGATTCTCGTATGAACTGTTATAATAATTGATTTATTAGAACCAAGGCCTTTATTTGGTTTTTTGATACACCTTTATTTGTTTTTTAATTTAGATTCCGAAACAAGACCTTTTACAAAGAGGAAAGTTAAGCATCGTAAAAGAAGGAAACATTCGGAATCGTAAAGTGAAAAATATGGTATGATAAAATGGGTGTAATTTAATAGAAAATAAAAGTTAAATTGTGGTCATATCGTATTTTGCTGCTAAAAATGATAAGTAAGTAATAGAGACAGTACTTGATTAAGTTTGTAAAGTGGTCCAATAGATGAATTCTTTGGAAGATTCTACTTCGGAAGAGAGTGATGGAGAACTTAAACCCAAAATGGTTTTGGTATGTGTTATGATAATCATATAGATTATTATTCTACCATGAAGTTTTATAGATTAATAGTTTTTGTATGATTATTTTATTTCGTGAAGTATTATAGTAACAAAGAATACAACTTATTATAGAAGCAACTTTAAGACAAAGAGTGAAGGAATTGAAAGAATTGACCTTTAGAGAATGTCATCTTAAAGAAATAAAGAAGACACCTTTCTGGTTCTTGTTTAATGGTATAATGAAAGCAGACTATGATGTTCTTAAAAAGAGGTGCGGTAAGTATGAGGATGATATTCGTAGCATTTCTTTGATATTCAATGTTTCTAAGAATTGTTTTGTGATGGGTGGTGAAAAACTCATGATAACGAGTAGAGATGTTCAAGTGATTCTTGGGGTGAGTTGTGGAAGTGATGAAATTCCACTCAGGCTGAATGATTATGAACTACCTAGATGGGCAAGGAGATGTTTTGGGAATGAGATTGAATCATCGAATGGAAATTATACATTGTACAAGCATAATTTATTGGATAAGGTGAGTGAGATGCTTAAGATGTCTACCAAAACAGGTATGCGAGAGATGTTGCACGGTTGACGCATTGCTATTTATTAGCAATATTGCTGCACCAACACAAAATTCAACAATATCATGGCACTTTGTTGTTTTTCTTGATAAATTTCGCAAATAATAAACTATGGTAGTGCAAGCTGATTCTTGATCTTCCGATAAATCAAATTAAGGGATCAAGAAATTTTCGAGTCGGAGGATGTGCTATGTTACTTCTGTAAGTATTAAATTTTTGAAATATTCATTACCTAAAATATGTTTTAATTATATTTTAGTATATTTAATTAACCAAATAAATTACTTTACTGATTAAGTTGTGCGAGCATACTAATTTGATTGAACCAGTGAATGATAATGGATTCCCACGTTTTTGAGATAGGATCTGAGTGAATTGAACAAGAAATTGCAACGTTATGATCTTTGTAAGCTAAAAGAGTCAAAGGTATGATATGATATTCCTTGCTAGAATGTTTATAATTAATTTAATTTAATGCCACTAACCAAATGCGAATATTTTTTTTTTACGAATGGCAGATTCGTAGACTTGTTCTAAAGCCAAGGGCTATAGAAAAGGAAAAATTTAGTTCTTTGGTAAATTATTGGAACAAGGAGATTGAGCGAAAGCAGTGATTCGGATAGTTCATCTAAGGAAGGTTTAAAAACCAAAGATGAGAATTCATCGAAGAAGACGAAATTACTATGACAGTTAATCTGTCAACTCCATTGACAAGCTGGTAAATATGATAAGGGTCCTTCCACGTCTGGTTTATGTCAATCGCACTAGATAATTGTACTTCCGTACCGAGGAGTAACATTCGATTTAATGATATCGAGAGAAGAGCTACCAGTTCAAAATATTGATTTTTCTCGTTGGCCCTTCGGATAATGTTTCACTCTACCGACCACGGTGAATAATGATAAGAATGAGAGTAGTTTGATTTCGAAATGAATGTTTTAGGCAAGAAATCGATTCAAGTAACATAATTGAAGAAATATCGAGAGAAAGGAAGGGATAAAGTTGAAGAAAATTTAGAGAAAGTAGAGGGCCCCGAGAAAAAGAAAGATTTTTTTGGGGATGCCTGATGATCTTCCAAGTTTTAATTTGAATATAACTCGGTCGGGAGTTGAAGATTGTCGAGTAAATGAGAAAATTGAAATGGTGGTTGCACAACCGATTCAATCGACATCTTGTTATCTGTGAAGATGGGGAACTGATCTGGAATTGTTCGAGTCGGAGTGGTAGAATCTGTGGATGTTAGAGATGATGTTTGTCACGTAGAGGATAAAATAGCTGAGTTGACAAATGTTGAGAATTGTGAGTTAGTTCGAGAAAATTGAGGAGGCGATTCTTTGTCGAGAAGGTGATTGGAGAGGGAATATGCGAAAAAAATGTAATGGAGACCGAGAAAGATAAACCGCCTACACTGGATGCACGAGAAGGATGAGTTGGAGTGTGAAATGAAAATTGAGGTTGAAAAAAGGCAGAAAGTGGAGAAAGAATTAGAAAGAATGAAGGAATTGGTTTCGAGAAAAATTAAATCGATTGAGACGATGAAGGAAGAGATAGAAATATTTAAAAGGAATCAAGAATTGGAATTTGATAAAACATTGAAAGAGGACAGGAGCTTAGAGATAATGTATATAGAGATGAAATAACAACAATTGAAAAGGAGTTGCAGTCATTGAAGGAAGAGAACAGATTATTGAAGGCAAAAGTTTGTGAATTAACGGTTCCAACACCAACTCAGAATATACCGTAATCCCGAGAATATTGAGAGGATGGAAACAATAGCAGATCTGCATATTGAAAGGAAAAAAATGAGAAGCTAGCGAGAAGAGAATGCAAATCAAGGACACAATAAAAATTGATGATGCGCGGTATTGAATATTAATGTTGATAAGACACCGGAAAATAGGAAGAGGAAGGGCAAAATGGTGGTTGAGCCAACATCTCTTACATTGAGAGTAAAAGAGAGAACAAGGAAGGATGATAGAAGACCAATTGAAATTACACCGCAAATGAATACTCGAGAAATGGAGGAACTTGAAAAGTTTCAAAAAGAGTTTGTAATTTTAGATCGCAAAAAAGTTTGTTCTTTGTGAGCATGACTAACGAACATATCAAGGGTCCTGATTGAGGATGGGTGGACAGAGAAAAAAGAAGGGTAAGAATTTCTTACTTATTTTAGGTTTAATGTCAACTGCTCTGGTCCTTCTCTGTGAGTACTTTATAATTATATTTTCGGTAACAATTTTTATCTTTTTTTGAGGTATGTGTGTTGGAGAGGACATCAACCCATGGCAGAGGTTTTCCTAAAGGACATATTGTGTATACTACATCATGAGAGGATTTCATCTTCGGTTAGTACTATTTTTGCATATGATTTGTTTTGTATAATATTATATTAAATTGCATATGATTTGTTTTGTATAATATTAAGTTGATTTAAAAATGTTGCAGGTCATTGATGCTTGGTCGGATATATTACTTGACAAGTATAAAGAAAAGGAGGGCTTCGAAAATTGTTATTTTTCTTCCATATGCTTTGGGTATGATTAATTTTTACTTTTAATCACACAAGAACAAGTATACAAATAAACTAACATAGGATTTTCAATGTTAAATGTTTGTAGGATTTAATTCATAACAAGAGACTGCTGTCGGGAAAGAATAGGAATAGTTTTATTAATGATAAACTGAGGAATTTGGGAGTGGATAATACGCTTTTGTTCCCAATAATGACAAAGAATTCTGGGATTGGTGACCATTGGACTCTTTTGAAGTTATACCCGAAAACCGGTGAGTGGAGGTTACTTAATTCAATGAAGCCGAGGAATTCAAACAAGGACGTTCATTTGGACAGATCGAGATTTGTGGTGAGAACCTAAAATATAATTGCATTATTATTATTTATACAAAATAAATAATGTATTCCTTACAAGTTTTTTTCTGTTTTACAAACTCCGGTTAGAGTATGTCGAGGAGATCCTAAGGGGTGACGAGGAAAATGGGAAACCTAAATACCCCCTTCTACATGGTCGTCGGAAGAATCCATTCCATGAACCAAGCCTTCAACAATCTGAAGAATCATTGTGGAGTAATAGTTTGCATGAATATTGAGAATGCAATTTTAGGAGTAAAGCCAAAAAGGGGGTCCTGTCGTACCACAGCTTCGCCAATACTGAGATCAAGAATGGTCGAGTGGTTTATGGATCCGATGTCATTGAAGTTTAACTGTTAAAAAATTGAATATTGGGATGTTTTTATTGCATGAGGCGTATTACAGTACTCTGGTACTTTTAATTGATGCACGAAACGAGAACTAGTGTTTTGGGGGAATTAAACATTGATGTATTCTTGTTAATGCATGTAATAGATGTCTGTTTAAATGTTTTTATCTCTGTTTTTATCTCTATTTTTATCTATAGTGATTTGTGTATTCGTAAATGGTCAAATTTGAGTGCATGCATGATCTAATGTCACAAAAGACACCAACTCAAAATTAAACTTCATTTGAAATATAATAATTTTCTGGTTTTTTTAATGCTTTATTTTCTTTTCTTTGGCAAATTGAGTGCATGCATGAACTCATCTCACAAATATACCAACAAAAAAATTAAACTTGATAAAAGATGTAATAATTTTTTGCATAAACTTGTGTTTATTTTCTTTAGCAAATTGTATGCATGCATGAACTCATCTCACAAATATGCCAACAAAAAAATTAAACTTGATTTAAGATGTAATAATTTTACGCAATTTTTTTTTATTTTCTTTAGCAAATTAAATGCATGCATGAACTCATCTCATAAATTTAACAACACAAAAACTAAACTTAATTTAAGATTTAATAAGTTTTTGCATGAACTTGTGTTTATTTTCTTAATAAGTTTTTGCATGAACTCATCTCACAATTTTTTTATTTTATTTTCTTTAGCAAATAAGTTTTATTTTCCCTATTTTCTTTAACAAATTTAGTACATGCATGAACTCATCTCACAAATATACCAACAGAAAATTATTTAATTTTTATTGTTTTAAACTAATAATTATTTAATTTTTATTATTTTAAACAAAGATGAAATGTAATATATTAATGGAAAATTTGATACATGGGAATCTATTTCTTAATGTTTAAACGTCACAACCAATGGAAACAATTTAAAATAATTTGCAAAATAATATATTTAAAATACGGGAGGTAAGTACCATCCACCGAAAATGGCGCCCTTTTCCATTCTTTTCGTTGTGACGTTTGGTGTTCTTATCTAGAAAAGTTTATATATATGTCCCTCGGCAAGATCGAAATGACACTACACATCATTGCAAAAATTTACAAAAACTCCAGATCAAATTACTTCTAGAAAAAATGGCCCTTTCTAAAAAAATCGCTCGATGGTGAAATATTTCCAGAGGAGATAATGGTGGAAATCCTTTCTAGAGTGCCACCAAAATCTCTCGTGCGATTCAAGACTGTAAGCAAGCTGGTATGCCATGATCTCCAGCAAGTTTTTCGCGTTGGAGAAGCATATGGAGGAGATGAGAAAGCTGGGAAAATACTCATTTCTCGGTCCAGGAGGAATTTGGCTTTCATCCTCTGGTTTATGAGAAAGCGAGCAACGATGTTGTGAGGAGGGTTATAAACGACTTTGATGCCAAATTCGAGGCGTTAGCAAGCTGCACCGAATCGCCTGCATTTCGCAACCAGGGCGACGAGTTCTATTTGGGAATCCGGTGACTACGAGCGGGTTGAAGATAACGTCGTTCGATATCGATTTCCATCCCCGCAGTAAGTGGTGTTATGTGTTTTTGGGTTGGGGTATGATCTTGTACTCTGTGAGTACAAGTTGCTTAGGATATGCTTATTTAATAATGTTGACGCAAAAATAGAAGTAAGCATGTTCTACAGCAACTCTAAGACGTGGAAACGTTTGGCGGATTTCCCTTTTGAAACCCCTTCTTAGAGCCCGGGGTCTTCGTAAATGGTAAAGCGCATTGGCATTCATAATCTTGGGAAACATTATGGAATCTGTGCATTTGATATTTATTCGAAAAATATGAATTCATTGACATTCCTTTGGAAGGTCATTTTTGGGTCGAGAATTCAGTTTAGGGAGTTTGGATGATAAAACCCTTATTTTGTACTCAATATTTTGTAAGAGGGATGAAGGTCATGTTATGTGGATTCGTGAGAATAATATCTGGGTTAGATTCGTGATGAAACTGCAAGGGCTTGAAGTGCCGGTGAATAGGTTGATGAGCTTCACCGCTCTTTGTACGAGAGATGACGACAAAGAGTGGATTTTATTAAGAATGGAACCAGAGGGGGACACTATTCATGTATCATAAAAGCATGGGCGTGCATTCCCATTTGCTACTGGAGCTTTGCGAGAATGGCTATGGGACGGTTTTCAGTGTTTGAACACCTTGGAGAATCCAATGAGGATATAATAATTAGATATGTTATTTATGTGTATTATTTAGTTAGTAATGTTATAATTATAGTTAGTTCTATTAATGTAATGAAACTCTGTTTTTGTAATTTTTGCTATATTTTAAATGTTTTATATTTTTGTGCTTAATTTTGTTGTTGCTTGAATTAAACTCATTTACTTATAATTTACTTATGATTGGAATTTTTAAAATCGAATCGTTAATTATTAATAAAGATTGCAAGTTTTTATTGGTTAGTTAAACCATTTACGAATAATTGCAATATATAAGCTCGAAGTGCAATGTTTAAGGACGGTTGCAAAAATAAAAAGTTAATAAATACAAAGGTACGTAATAGAAACAAAACAATTTAAAAAATTTGCAATGATGCTTAATATATTGTTACGTAATAATATTAATTGCAACATCGACTTTATAGTTCCACGTAGCAAAAACAATGACAATCATGCAATTATAATTGCAATGACACGGAAAAATTGCACATGTAAATAAATTATCGCAACAACGAAGTTTGGGTATAAAAAATGAAAAAGGGACCGTTGTAATTATTACCGTTACAAGAATTTTACCGTTGCCAACAGTAAATTTCCTTACTACCAACTTTTCTATATATATCCATATATTTGTTAACACATTTTTACTTGCTTAAGGAGAAGGGATTTTTTTAACAAAAGATTGGTGATCATGTCAACATCTAGCAGAATAGTTTCACAACTCAATACTTGAGGTACAAAAATCACCATGTCCAATTTGTGGAGGCATTACAACAATTAAGGTTTCAGAATCAAGCAAGAATCCTGGGAGGCTTTACAACAGTTGTCAAACTCATGGTTGGTGTCAATGGTGTGTGCCAATGAATATGGACATCATCCCATTTGGAGCAGGTGCATTCAACTATGCACCATATAATAGAAACTAAGCGGCATAAATTACAAGATAATGGTCCTGGAAATGGTTCAACCACTTACGCAGAACCCTTACTACATTACTTTTGTGCAATTTCATAACTATTTGTGCTATCCTCATTATAAGTTTACTTATAAAAGCGATTATGTTCTAGATTAGCAAGTACAATGTAAGATGCATAAGTATTTATCTTTGTTCTAGATTAGTCCGTAGAATGTAAGATGCATAGGTATTAATGCTTTGGTATAAAAAAGCAAGTTGCTTTAATTTTCATTAAATCAAATAGGGCAGTGTACATTTGCCGAGAACATATATATACAAACCAACCATACAAAAAAATTCACCCCGTGGAAACTAAAAAGATGAACTGCTAGTTTCACCCAGATCGAAATCCAAAAACAGGCCATAATACATTGTGATTATGAAACAACAACTAATTGGGGAGAAAATAAATATACAAAGCCATATCAACTTTAAAGGCATCCCAACTTCAAAAGGCATCCCAACATCATAGGCATCAATTTCAAAAAATTGAAAATAACAAAGGCACTGAATTAAGAAAAAGAAAATGAATTAAAACGAGTACATTGATATTGAATCGATAATGTACATTAAATTTCTACGGTTAAAAATTTACCTTAATTTCTGTTAAGCCAAAAAGTCCAATATCTTGCCACAAGTTAGACTATCATGCTTGGCAAACATTTTGCATCCGTGCAAATTGGGCCTTCGTTTTCTCCACTCTCCATATGAAGGATTCCGCAATTTCTTAGGCCGTCCGGAGTACGATTCAGCAATGGAGGCGAGAATAATGATATTGTTTTCATCTGCACAATCATACATTTCTGTCTGCGGGATAGGTTTCAAATCTTTTTCATAACACTTTTTGTAATTGGACTTAAAAAACACTCATCCACATGGTTAAAAGCGACGTGACGGTGACGTCTAATGACAAGAACGGCATGGGCGCATGGGAAAGCTAAAACACGCCACCGGCTGCAAGTACATATTCTATTATCAAGGTTAACGAAACTGATGGTGAGGATGAGACTTCATAATTCCCGCCCGGGCACTCGGCTACAAACCAACTACGGTGATATTAGTAAGATGATGCCATAAACCCTCCTTTTGTGGTACCAAAGCACCGGTCAGTCGACTTTCTTTTCTCCTTTCCACAAACCATCTAGATATTCCTACCCTTATATCATCTATCAATTGTGTGATAGGTTTGGATCTAGAATCTCTAATCCATGAGTTAAACGATTCAGCCGCGTTTGGCGTCATTTCACCAAACCTAACAATGTTGGGAGAGTGCGCAATCGCCCATTTTTCAAAGCGGAGATCTTCTAACCACTGTTCAGCAATACTCCCACCGATTTCTTTGAATAATGCAAGCTTTTCATCAAATAAACATAAATTTGGAGCGTATGCACAATCTCTAAAATATTCACCCATTTTTGCTCTTTTAAGATTTGACCAACCAAGAAAAACGACCTTTCGATTCGATAATAGATGATACATGCAGAAAAAATGGACTCGGCTCTTTAAAAACGATGTTAAAAGTGACATTAAACCGCAATTCCTATCCGATAAATAAAAAATCGACTTTTATGCTTGACACCATCACGAAGATTCTCAAGGAACCAAACCCAATTATCGAGTGTTTTCGTAAGAGACAACAATGAAAGCGACAGGAAATAACCCTAAAAAATCGACAAAGAAATGATTGAGGTAATGAAAAAATATGCAAATGATCAATATAACATGAAAAAATATTAAATTACGAGAGTTATTTGCACAAAACATACCTTTGTCGCCATCTTTTCCGGTGGCGGCAAGAAGAGTACCACGAGCACGACCCTTCATGAAAGTCCCATCAATGAAAATCATTGGGCGGCAAAATCAAAGCCATCGCAACATGCTTTGAATGATATAAAAACACGTTCAAAATGTGCGATTCTGTGGTACTCCGGTTTAACAATGCTTCGAGGTTAGTTCGATTTGATGGCCTTACAATACCACGATAATTGTGCATAAGAATCAGCATATTTACCGAAAATTGTGTTCCTAGCACTTTCGATGGTTCTCCAAGCCTTGGAGTAAGAAATATTAATACCATATTGAATCCGCATGAGATCTACTATCTCTTTCCCACCGATTTCGGGCCTCTTACGGACATCTCGGCGAGAAAAATTCTGCCATGATCTTAGGACACAAGCGTGTGCTTCATCTTTTACCAACTTTCCAACACACGAGTGAATTAAATTAGCTTTATAGACTCTAAAATGATTAGAAACAGGTTGATTTCTGGCTTTTATGAACCATTTACATTCGGCGGTTTGTCGATCTTTGCAAACTGCATGTACATATTTACGGTCGTTCCTAATAAAATCAAAATTAAATCCCAAAATAGTAGAATACTTTATGAGTTCAGATCTAAACTGAACCACACCACTTGTGAACACAGCCCCAACACCCTTTTTCATTATCTTAGACCACGAATCGAAAGCATGGGGGTTTTCAAAGACTGGGCGTATATCATAAACAGGTTGGAAGCAAATTGATTAGAATCTCCCAGCACCATTGTGCTTGCAAGTATTATTAGAATCAATGCCATTGTAACCATGCTTAGATTTCTTTGAAGCATGCATTACATTATGTGGCCCACTCGCACATTATCACTCAAGCTCGAAACGAAACATCCACCAATCCCAAATTTAAATGGCAGCAGAGGAAAAACATATTCAAGAAATCATCTTGACTCGTTTAAACATGTGTTGTTATAACTACCACGAGAAGACAAAAGAAACCGGGATAGATTGAAGTTCAGCCCACGTTTCACGTACTGAGATTCAAACTACAAAAACGATGAATCAAGGCAAAGAAAGCAACTTGCACTTATCGCGAAATTTCACACTAAGCGGTATTCTCTCGCTCCATGAACAGTTCACGAGCAACGGGATGAATGCCTCGAAAACCGTAAACACAAAATACCGATTAGAGTAAAACAGGTGTTTCGAGTCAAATAGCGAAAAAATAGTTTTGATAAACCCTAGAATTTCATCGATCAACTGGAGGAAAAGAATTCTCCATTTTCTCGCAATTTTCAAGGGAATGGAGAAACAATGGACTTCGGTAAGAAATATAATCAAGCCAACAAATTTGAATTTGAACTTGTACCTGCTTGTTTTCAAACTCCACCGATTTGATGGGACGTACCCGTCGCCGTTCTTGGAGGAACAGATGGGCGAGAGAAGCTTGATGTCCGAAAGCTCACGTGTATTATGAGAGAGAGAAGTTGGGAGTCCGATATAACTAAAAGTAAGGGTATATTGGGAAACTCACACAATTTTTGTACCTTGTGGTAATAGCAAAAAGTTTTTGTAGTTTTTGGTAATGAAGACTTGGGCCTTGTACCCCTTGTAATTAATCCTTGATTTAAAGAAAAGAAAGAAAAAGAAATAAGGAATACATTTAACAGATGCAAGCAATTTGAATTAAAAATCAGACAATGATGCATCAAGTAATCCTAATTCTAAGCACAATTCTTTAAATCTAGATTCACTAATGGTTTTGTAAGAATATCTTTGTGATTCAAAGGTGGTTATCTTCTCAATCCTAATGTCATTTTTCTCCACATGATCTCTAATGAAATGATGTCTAATGTCTATATGCTTACACCTAGAATGCGAAACAGGATTGTAAGTCATGGCTATTGCACTATTACTATCACAAGTAAATAGGAGCAGATGATGTTTGAATGTTATAATCTCTAAGTCATTGACTAATCCGGAGGAGTTGAGAGCAACAACTTCCGGTGCCATGTATTCACCTCGGTTGTGGAGGTAGCAATGTATGTCCTGTTTCTTAGATAACCAAGAAATTAATTTGTTGCCTACGAATTGACAAGTTCCTGAAGTGGATTTCCTATCAATCTTACATCCCCCAAAGTCCGAGTCCGAATAACCTTTCGTCACTCAAAGTTGTCATCAGTGGGTACCATAACCCTACTTGCAAAGTTCCTTTGAGATATTTAAGGATTTTCTTAGCAGACTCCAAATGAGTTTTCTTGGGGTTAGATTGAAATCTTGCACATACCCCAACCGCAAAGGCTATGTCGGGCCTACTTGCGGTGAGATAGAGAAGGGATCCAATCAGCCCACGATACTCTGTTGCATCCGTAGGTATCCCCCTTGCCCATCCGAATCCATAGAGAAGTTAGTTGCCATATGTATTTTAACATCTCTACTAGTAGTCATCCCAAATTTCTCAATTAGATCTTTAGCATATTTGGGTGATGTATAAAAATACCCTTACTCATCTGTTTAATCTGTAAGCCTAGAAAATATGTTAATTCACCCATCATTGACATTTCAAACCTGTTTTTCATGAGAATACTAAAATCTTCACGAGTTTGATTAGGTGAACAAAAAATTATGTCATCTACATAAATGCGAACTAACAAGATGTTTTCATCTATTTCCTTTCTAAACAAGGTCCTATCTATCTTACCTTTTGAAAATCCATTTGATATCAAGAAATCGGATAAGGTATCATACCAAGCTCTGGGAGCTTGTTTCACCCATATAGAGCTTTGTTGAGTTTATAGACCTTGTTATTAATCTTAAACCCAGGAGGCTGCTCCACATAGACTTCCTCAAGTAACACACCATTAAGGAAAGCAGACTTAACATCCATTTGAAAGACTTTGAAAGATTTATATGCGCAAATGCCAAGAACAACCTTATTGCTTCTAATCGCAATTGGAGCATAGGTTTCATCACGATCATCTCCTCAGGCATGAGTAACCTTGAGCTACCAATCTTGCCTTATTACGAACAATAATGTTGTTCTCATCTGCTTTGTTTTTGAACACCCATTTGGTGCCTATAATCTTTCTATGTAAGGGTCTTTCCACTAATTCCCAAACATTTTACCTTTCAAACTGATGCAGCTTCTTCCTGCATGGCCGTTATCCAATTTGGATCGATAGAGCTTCCTCAATAGACTTAGGTTCGAGAAGTGATACATAACGGTGAGCAGACTCTCGAGTCCAGCATCATTCGTGTATGCACACTACTCGATGGGTCTCCAATAATCGATCGAGATGGATGATAACTTCTCATCCTCTTACCTATATGAGTAGAAGAGTCCTCATCTTGAGACTCGCAGTAACTCATCCGACTCTACCCGAGCCGACGTTCCCCCTTCATCTCCGACCCCGCCGATCACCGATGTCAAGGGTGTCTCCTCGAGATGCGATCGATTAGAAGTTGTCTTCGACTATCGATGGGAATTCTTCTTCATCTAAATCTGAATCAAGATTAGGTAGATAGACTGTCCTATGTTTAGTTTTGGTTAGTTCAATCTTATCTAGACTTTTAGAAATTTGATTCACTTTATCGAGAAGGAATACAACTCATCAAAAACAACATGAGGAGTTTCCTCCACACAAAGGGTTGTCTTGTTGAAAACTCTAAATGCCTTGGAAGTGTTGTAATATCCCAAGAATATTCCATCAACTCGCCTTAGCATCAAAAGTTCTCGGCTTAGATTTCCCATTGTTATGGATGAAACATTTACAACCAAAAGCTCAAATATGAGATTCTTGGAATCTTACCCTTCCAAATCTCATATGGAGTCTTACCCTTGTCTTTAACAACCAAGCACATTGCAGGTATAACAAGCTCTATTGATGGCTTTAGCCCGGAACCTGTGAGGGGTTTCATACTCGGCTAACATTCTCCCGGCCGCTTCCTTCAAGGTTCTATTCCTTCTTTCAACCACTCCATTTTGTTGAGGAGTTTTTGCTGATGATGTCTCATGAATAATTCCACACTCATTGAAAAAGTTAGATAAACAAGAATTCAAAAATTCTCGTGCCCTTATCACTTCTTATTTTAATAATATTAACACTATTTTCATTTTGAATTTGTCTCAATAGATCGGGGATCTTGTTTATAGTCTCATTTTTCTTGAAAAGAAATATAACCAAAGTGTATCTAGAAAAATCATCTACCACAACAAGAGTATATTTCCTTCCACTTGAAGTGAGAGGTGAAACGAGTCCAAACAGATCAAGATGAAGTAGTTGTAAAACTCTTTCGAGATGATGAGGTGTTAATACTCTTAAATGAGTGTCTAGGCTGTTTACCTTTTTGACAAGCATCACATTTAAGATCGGTAGAATAAAGTTTCTCGGGTAATCTCTTAACAAGGTTCTTTTTAGCCGACTTACTAAGGGTCTTGAAATTCGAGATGACTAAGCCTCTTGTGCCATAGCCGGATAGGTCATCTCCACCCTTAGCTATCGACAAGTATCTTTAGGGCAACTATTAAAGTTGGCCACATAGACATTACCGTGTCTGAAGCCGATTAAAAGTACCTTATCTCGAGGAATTATCTAAGATATCACATTTATCCTTATAAAATTTGACAAGAAAACCCTTATCACAAAGGGGGAAACAGATAGCGCATTATGTTTTAAACCTTCAACAAAATATACCTCGAGATACACGAATATCCTTGATAATCGCAGTACCTACTCCTTTAGTCTGTCACAATTGTTGTCTCCAAATAATACTCTTGGACCATCAATGTTCTGGAAGTTTGATAGTAGCCTCTTGTTATAAGTCATGTGTTGTGATCATCCACTATCAATGTACCATATAGAAGCTAAGATATCTTCCTTGAGTGATGATCCTGTGAATCCTGAAAAGCAGATTAGTTATAAGGTACCCTAGTGATCTTAGGTCCTTGAAGGTCAAGCATCACTTTAGGTAACTTGACAAAAATCTCATTTCCAAATAATAAATCGAGACTTGGTCTCTCTACCAAATCTGTCTACAATTGTATCATTTTTAAATGATAACTTGTTGTATTCAGATTTAGTAATTTTCTGGACTTAGGAAAAGTGGGATAACATCTGCTTCTCCCATCAAAAGGAATTGTAATAAGAATTTCTTCTTATTTTGGTTCTTGAAGTTCTCTTAGTCTCGATAAGGAGTCCTCAATTTGAATTTTTGTTTTCAAGCTGGGAGATGCGATCCTTATTTGACTAATTGGTTTCCAAGGACCAATTCTAATCTCTTTTGGGTTATCGATGCTTTTACAAATTTCCTAGGTTTCTAAACATCCGATTTACTATTTCGCCATAACCAAGACCTGTTTTGTCATGGGATTTTTGAGATGTATTAAAGATGTGATCTATTACTGATTGTGAATTATTAAGTTGATTAATTTTGAAGACTAGCTTCTCATTGTCTTTCTTAATTAATTCATTTTCAAGATTGTTTGAATTTGTCTTTTAAAGATTTCAATTCACTTTCTAATCTTTCAGCAAAGTTTGGTGATGTACTAGCCTCGGCACAGGAAAACATTTCCCTTGAATGTGTCCTCGGTTTGGGTAGTTCATGACTCCTTTCCTTTAATTAGAATCTGAATTTGATCCTTTAAAGTTAAATTCTCTGTCTCTAGCTGTTTATAAGCAGCCAAAGAAGTCTTTAAGTCTCTCAATAACTCATGAATAACGGTTTGATCATTATCAAAAGCAGTTACAAGAATCATTATCGAAGAAGAATAATAGACTACCTCTTTAGCCATAAGACAAACATCGTAAATGTCTGATCTGAAATCGGATGAGGATGATGGTGATGATGATTTTCTTGATTCCTTTTCTTCACCCGGTAAAGCCCTTTGGTCCGCAAATCTCCTGTCTCTCTTTTTCCTTTTCTCTTCCCTTTCTTTAGGAGTTAGGCGAGGACAATCATATTTGAAATGTCCTGGCTTGTTACAGTGTAACAAGTGTCACTCCTATCTGATTTAGGGCTAGTAGGATTTCTTTTGGCGGGAGATCGAACCTTCTTGTCGGCTCCTACTCTTGTCATCATCAGTAGAATCATCTTCCTTTCTTCTTGACTTGGATCTAGATCTGTCCTTATCTCGCAAACCTCTATTTGTTACGTTTATACTTCATTCTTAATCAGTCATACCTTTTGGTGAGCAATGCCACCTGCTCCTTGAGAGATAGATCGGCTCCCTCTGATTCGGTTGTCGTCTTGTCTTCTTTGTTGACAAAGGCAACAGATTTGGATGAGGTGCTTGACTCCATCTCATCTTCCTCATCTTCTATCCGAATGTCATACTCTAAAGCTTTAAGATGAGAAAATAAGGTATGATGAGTAATAGAAGATAAATTTTGAGTTGCTTTAAGGATATTGAACTTTTCTCTCCATCTCTTGGTCAAAGATCTCAATATCTTATTATTAATCTCCTTTTACGTATAGCTCTTTCCCGGATCACCGCTTTGTTGAGAAGATTTGTCAATCTCACATCTAGCCGATCCACTGCTTTCATTTTCCTTCATCTTGAAGGTATCAAAGGCATGTAATACATCGCAACTTATTCTCTTTTACTTGGTCGATCCTTCACAAACATTTGCAAGTGTCTCGCCACATTTCCTTAGTTGATTTGCATCTTTTGACTTTTTCAATCCAGTCTTTACTCGCAGTTTCAATGATTTCAGTCCTAGCTACCCGATCTAGGTTGTGGATTTTCCTCTCATCACTTGTCGATTCGAGCTCTTTTCTCTTGTCGACTCTGGATTCAGGTGATTCGAGTGCCTCCATGATAAAATTTAATAGGCCCTTCTTCAAGAACCTCCTCCATCCTGTCATGGATAGCCTTAAGATGATTTTCCATCCCGAATTTCCAATAGTCATATTCTTCAATTGAAAATTCGGGTAGACTCCTGGATTTCTTGTTCTTGCACGAAGACATGATGAGATAGAAAAACCAAACCACTCCACAATCTTGTTAGTAGCACGATTAGTAACAATAAAGAAGATGAAGAAAATCAAGAATATTTCATAATCTTAGTTAAGACCTAAAATCAATATCGAGCGACTTAACAACCGCTCCGATACCACTTGTTGGTCCCGATTAGTTGAGCGGGGTTGGATAGAACTTGTACCACTTCTAGGAAAAATCTAGAAGGGGGTTAAATAGATTTTTCAGATTTTTACAAATCTTTCAAAATTTATTCAAAGCACCAAATTAACACAGCAGAAATTCAATTTTAATCTCAACTTTATTAAGATCAAAAGCAAACCGATATTTTGGTTTTAACTTTGATTACGAAATCAATCTTTGATTTGTTAAGCGGAAATAGAAAGAAAGCAGATAAGTAAACAAAAACATTAAAGAACACTGTGTTTATAGTGGTTCGGATTATAAAAATCCTACATCCACTCTCCTCCTTCAAACTTTGAAGAAGGGACTCTGCTTACCACTTACTTACTTACTTTCAACTTACGACTTACAATTCGTAAAGATCTTCAAATCTTTAATCTCCTAAATCCTTCTCTAAAATCTAACTATTACAGGTGAATATTGAACTTTGAGGATTACAAGTAAAGTGTTCTACAAACACTTAGAACTTTTGAAACACTTGTGAATTGGTTGTGATAGAAATCGAGTAGTGAATAATGTGTAAAATCAAATTTGCATAAGTGTATTGAAAAATAAAAACTAGACCTATTTATAAGTCTGAAAAGACAGCTTAGTTTGTTAGTCATTTCTAACAAACTAAAAGCTACTCAACAAACTTAATCTTGAAAAGCTGCTTTGCTCCTCGGCTGATTTTAACCTACTGCGTCTGCGGTGACTTGGTGAAGACTTACTTTTCTTATTCTACTCGGCTTGTCTTGACCTCGTCGAGCTCTTCATAATCGTCTCCTGCAGATGACTAGACTTGAGCTTATCTCC
Source organism: Paraleonurus japonicus (assembly GCA_030762865.1). Classification (NCBI taxonomy): domain Eukaryota; kingdom Viridiplantae; phylum Streptophyta; class Magnoliopsida; order Lamiales; family Lamiaceae; genus Paraleonurus; species Paraleonurus japonicus. The sequence continues at coordinate 8,225,503 of CM061058.1, forward strand.
GGATGACTTGCAACTTCTAGTCTCCGGTGACATGATCGATCCTCAACCTAGTCGATCGACTTAGTACTGCACTACGATCTTAGTCGCTTCTTCATAGTTGTCTGCTTCATCTCAGGTTGATCTTTTAACTCATTAAAACCTTCCTTGATCTAACATATGGCTAAAGACAAACCAACTATTAATTTTTATTTTGTTTGACAAAATGATGAAATTAATGGGTAAAACCTCCTCTTACAATTGTTTGAATTAGTATACGTCCACACTATCGTGGCATACAAAATTCACGGTGTTTTGAGGTGTTGGTGAATTTAATTGTATTGTTTGAGGGAAACAATATTGATTTAAATTCTTAATTTTGATCATAAAGCATTTACGTGTTTCTCGGGATTTATCATGGCTTTCAATTCACTTGTTGTTATTCTTAAAGAAAACAAACTTAGTCCAAATTATATTGATTGGAAAAGAAACTTGGACATTGTCTTGATCTTGAAGAGTACAAGTTTGTACTCGCAGAGGTTTGTCTGAAAAACCCGATGAAAACTCTAGTGAAGAGGAGAAAGAGGCTTATAAGAAGTGGAGTCAAGGCGGATGAGATGGCGCGGTGTTACATTTTGGCTTCTATGTCAAATGTGCTGCAACATCGGCATCGAGGCCATGACCTCTGCTTATGAGATGATGCTCAATCTCAAAGAACTCTTAAGACACCGTAGTCGGGCTGCCGAGACAAGAGGCCATGAGAAACTTAATGACGACCACCATGATCGAGTGGACACCCACAAGGGATCATATCCTCAAGATGATGGCTCATTTGAATGAGATGGAAGTCCTTGGAGCTGAAATCGATGGGGAAACCCAGGTTGATATCGTTCTCCAGACCTTTGCCTAAGAGTTTTGAGCGGTTACTTTGAACTACAACATGAACAAAAGGTTGTATTCGATGGCGGAACTTCCGGCGAACTCAAGCAGCAGAATGGTTATTTCGTCGAAGCTTCTCAAGCTTATATTGCTGAAAATGTTTCTACATCTAAGCCAAAAGGCAAAGTGATGAAGAAAAAGAAACAAGCTGGTTTGGCGAGAAAGCGAGGTGAACCAAAGAAAATTGGTCCACCAAAGGGCGTGAAGAAGCCTAAGGGCAAATGCTTTTGTGCAAGCAGCCAGGGACATTGGAAGGTAGATTGCCCCGTAAAAGGAAAAAGAAGGTATATCTTATTTACAAACCGTTGAAACATGTTTAGCGATGTTATCTACCGGCACTGGTGTGTAGATACGGGAGCCACCGATCATGTCTGCAATTCTTTGTAGGGGTTCAGTGGAAACTAGACGGCTTAGTGAGGGCGAGTTTACCATCTACATGGGCGACGCTACAAAAGTAGCAAATTGCGATGGGAGATGTTTATTTATCTTTTGATAGGAATAAGACTTTGGTTTTGAGGAATTGTCTTTACGTACCTTGTACTAGAAAGAACCTTATTTCAGTTTCTAAATTATTTTTGGATGGATATTTTGTTTCTTTTGATAGCAAAGTGGTTGTCAAGAAAAATAGTGATATTATATGTTAAGTACGTAGATTGGCAATTTATATACTCTTAATCCAATAACTCCTACAAAGCAACAAATGGAAATTAATAGTACATCTTCTAACTCAAGTAAGCGAAAAGACCCTTCAAAATGAACCAAAGATATCTTTGGCATCTAAGATTAGGTCACATTAACTTGAGTAGGATTCAAAGGTTGATAGCCGATAGACCTTTGATTTCATTGGAAGTGGAAAACTATCCGACTGCGAGTCCTGCTTGGAAGGAAAAATGACCAAAAGGCCTTTTAAAGCCAAGGGGTATAGAGCCAAAGAAGTGTTGGAATTGGTTCATTCCGATTTATGTGGTCCTATGTCTACTCAAGCAAGAGGTGGTTTCGAATATTTTGTCTCTTTTATAGATGATTATTCGAGATATGGATATATTTATTTGATGCGCCACAAGTCTGAGTGCTTTGATAAATTCAAAGAGTACAAGGCTGATGTGGAGAAGCGTTATGGTAAATATATCAAAACACTATGATCTGATCGTGGTGGCGAGTACCTCTTAGGAGAGTTTAAGAATTACTTATCGGAAAGCCGGGATTCAATCCCAATTGTTATGCACTTTGGTACACCCCAACAGAATGGTGTGGCGGAACGAAGGAATATAACTCTCTTGGAAATGGTTAGATTGATGATGAGCTATTCAAATTACCCGATTCGTTTTGGGGGTATGCCACAGAAACGGCAGCGTACATTACGAACTTGATACCTTCTAAGACGGTATCTTCTACTCCTCTGCAGAATTGTGGAATGGGCGTAAGCCTAGTCCAAACACATTCGGATTTGAGGTACTCCAAGACATGTCTTTGAAGGGAGATGCGAGATAAGTTGGAATCTCGTACGGAAGTTCGGCTGTTTGTGGGCTATCCTAGAGGAACGAAGGTGGTTTGTTTTATAATCCTAAAGATCGAGAGGGTAGGGTAATTGTTAGTACAAATGCCCGATTCTTAGAAGAGGACTATGTAATGGACCACAAGCCCATGAGTAAAATTATTTTAGAAGAAATGAGAGGGGAAACTTCTACCTTAGTACCAACAGTGCAAGATAAGATACCACGGGAGTCGGCACCATCTGTTATCAATGATACACTATTACCACAAGTGCCTCGTCGTAGTGGGAGGGTTGTTAGACAACTTTGTGATTCATATTTTTGGGAGAGTCTTCGGACTTAGTACAGTGAACACGAATCGATCCTTAGAGCTACGGCGAAGCACTCCAAGATAAAGATGCGAGAATCTTGGGAAAAAGCAATGAAATCTAAATTAGAATCTATGGATTCTAATCAAGTCTGGGAGCTAGTAGAACCACCAAATGGTGTAAAAGCCATTGGTTGTAAGTGGGTCTACAAAAGAAAAAGAGCATCGAGATGGGAAAGTAGAAACTTTCAAAGCAAGGCTTGTTGCGAAGGTACACTAAAAAGAAGGGATCGATTATGAGGAAACCTTTTCGCCGGTAGCCATGCTTAAGTCAATCCAGATTCTTTTGTCTATTCTTTGCTCATATGAATTATGAGGTTTGGCAAATGGAAGTCAAGACGGCTTTCCTTAACGGAAGTCTTGAAGAAAACATCTATATGGAGCAACCGAGAAGTATTCATTGCAAAGGGCAAAGAGCATCTTGTGTGTAAGCTTAATCGGTCCATTTATGGATTGAAACAAGCTTCAAGATCTTGGAACATCCATTTTGATGAGGTAATCCAGTCTTATGGATTCATTCGATGTCTGGATGAGTCTTGTGTATACAAGAAGAGTGACGGAAATGTGGTGGTATTTCTTATACTATACGTAGATGACATCTTGCTCATTGACAACGGTGTCAAGGTGTTGTCGAGGACGTAAAGGTATGGTTGTCCAAGCGGTTTGATATGAAGGACTTGGGAGAAGTTGGACATATTCTTGGGATCAAAGTTATAAGGGGTCGCAAGAAAAGAATGTTATACTTATCTCAAGCTTCATACATTGATACTATCTTAGCTCGTTTTAGCATGTAAAACTCCAAGAAAGGTTTTCTACCTTTTCGACATAGAGTACCTTTATCTAGAGAGATGTGTCCTAACACACCGGAGGAGATAGAGGACATGAAGGCGCATCCTTATGCTTTGGCCGTAGGAAGCCTAATGTATGCAATGATATGTACGAGGCTAGATATCTGCTTTTGCCGTGGGCATGGTTAGCGATATCAAAGTAACCCAGACAAGGACATTGGATCTGCGGTAAAGCATATTTTAAAGTACTCGAAAAGGACTAGAAATTATATCTTTGGTTTACCAAGCAGATACTTTACTTCCCGAGGGTTACACGGATTCGATTTCCGGATAGGGAAAACAAGTAAATCTACCTCGGGTTATGTGTTTACCTTGGGAGGTGGAGCCATAGTATGGAGGACTGTTAAGTAGAAATGCGTTTCGGACTCCACCATGGAAGCTGAGTATGTGGCAGCCTCCGAGGCGGCCAAAGAAGTCAGATGGCTCGAAACTTCTTGATGGACTTAGAAGTGATTCCTAGTTTGCCTAAAGCTATCACAATTTATTATGATAACAAGGTGCGGTGGCAAACTCTAAGGAACCACGAGCCCACAAAGCAAGCAAACACATTGAGCGCAAGTACCACCTGATACGAGACATCGTAAAATGAGGAGAAGTTGTTGTCGCCAAAATTGCATCGGCGGATAACCTAGCGGATCCTTTCACAAAGGCTCTTCCAAATAAAAGCTTTTGATGGGCATGTTGAAGGGATGGGAATCGAGATGTATGACAACAATTATGGAAGCATAGTCTTTTAGTATAAGTGGGAGATTGTTAGGATGTATACTAGAAGCCTAGCTTTTTGTATGAACATCTTTTGATATGAGATTCTTTATGATCAAAATACTTGCTGTTTATGATTGTTACATATATCATTGTTCTTGTCCGCATTAATCTATACAGATAACATGGTGTGTGGTGTCACACGTAAGATCATGCTATCGGTTCCTTATAGATTATAAATAATAGCTCACAACCAAGATGGATTTGGACAAACCATTTGAATAGTTGTAGTGTAATTTGGTATTAGTCTATCTTGACTATAAAGTTACACTAGTACATTTTGTATGTATTGAGCAGACCATATGAGGTTGTTCAATTTATACCGACTATATAAAAGAACAAGACCTCATTGTTATGGATGTACGTCTTCTTAATCCCTATATAATAAGGGCACGTGTATTCGGTGTATGTTTCTTTGATTTGCCAATGGGTGAGATTTATTAAATCAATTGGCTCGGTGGATTGGGAGATAGCATGTTTATATGGTGGACTGTTGATTATAGAAGGAATTCGCGCCTAATTATTTAGGGTGATGATGTCCCCTTGAGGAGCTCATAAAGATTATCATGTAAACCCCGCCGGTGGATTTAATCGATATGATAATAAAGATGGGTGGTACTACTCTTGGAACTAGATGTAAATTAATTAAGTTGTCGAGAACTTAATTAATTTATGGATATTCGATATCTTAAACACGGGGAAATAAACGTACACATAATAAAGGAGCCCATATTATAATATGGGATTAGGAACGGTAATTCAATTATAACTCTTTAGTGGACTGAGTTATAATTGATGGGCTTAAGTAGAGTGTTCGGACTGAACACGGGATATTTAGGCCCATCGGGAGGCCCAACCCTAATTCCTCCTTAGGGTCCCTGTTGTAGCCTATAAATAAACCCTAACATCGAGCCTCCAGACGTGTGAAAAAAGTGAGATTAGAGAGAGGCAGATTCGATCCCTTGGAGGATCGTCGACCACTTGACGTCCAAGGGAAAGGGATAGGAATACGGCGAAGACCGTGAGGTTCGAGGCTCATCCTTCGATCGCGCTTCGACCTTAGAATCGGGTTCGTCTTCACCTATTACGGTGAATAAAGGTACAATTCTATCTGCTGCGTTTATGTGACTGTGATCCCGAATACGATAATTTCATAGAGTCGGCGATCGCTGGTTCCAACACCGCCTACTCCCCAGTCTGGGATCGAGCGGCAGATTTCCTAATCCTCACCGCAGTGGGGCTCTTCCCACCTCCGACATGGCTCTTGCCATAGCTTTGGCTATCACATCATACGATTGCTCTTAAGTGAGTGTGATGGTGGTAGCGAGTCTTGACATCATCCGAGGTGGCCCCCTTGACGGAGGTTGCGGCAGATACCGTTCCTCGTTCAATATTTCCCGTAACTCCAGCCTAGGGGTTTCCTTCGAGGAATCGCGGAGGAAGAAACAGGTGGATTAGTTTCCTGCTCCTTGGCAAAAACTCCAACTCTTGGATTACGTTGGCCAGAGCTAGACTCTCCTCTCCGGCCACGGTAGCAGGTGAGTACGGCCCCCAGCTGCTGGAGTACGGTGGGTGGCGGTATGGGGTTGGCCGCAACTTCACCATGAGTTGGGGTTAAAGAGGCTGGCCTTCCTTGAGCCGGTACTAGTGCAATTGGTGTCATTGGTATTTGTTCACCAACCATGCTTTCTTTCTTTCGAGTAATGAGAAAGAAGTAGAAACTCACGCCTTACCCCTTCTTTCCCACAGACGGCGCTAATTGATGCATAAAAACTAATCGGCCTTTTATCCCCATTTGGGTTCGCGTGGGTAAAACCTCTTCCAACGTCTCCCTTAGCTTTCTCATGAACAATAGAACACAAAAACACACGAGAGGGTTCTCCGGTGTTGACACTCCGACGCTCAAGTCAGATTAGAGTAAACTCTCAAGGAAAATATCTATGTAAGTAAGAATGAGATAAGTAAGAGTGATAGTGAATGTGATATTGTTACCTCCATTTGCGGTGCGTTATTTTTGTGTACCTACATATCGGCGATTATTATCATTTCTGGCATGATTATCCACGTTCTTTCCGTGGTGTCATGCGTTTATGTCTTCTTTCTCAAGAAAATCGTATTTTGTCTCCCGATTTCCCCCTCTGGATGGAGGTTGACCAAGTCAAAGGGAGATCTTTGGAATATTCACTGACTTGAGCCTCAATTATTTCAACCGTCGGCGATTTTACGCTATTTCATCGATCGTATCCCTAACACGGCTTCAACTCACTGCTTTTGGGTCCCTCCCCCTCGCTTGGGCCTCACGGCCCACACAGGTTTTGCATGGGCTGGGCCCGTCTCGGATTTTCCTCCCTATTTTGAGGAGAGTTAGTTACACTTATCGGGCCCTATTGGGCTGAGTAGGCTTGGGCCCTACTTTCAATTGGGCTTACCATTTTATCCATATCGAAGCCATCTTCATTCCATAAGAATCTTCTATAAAAGCAAAGGTCCATTCTACACAACATATAACATGTGTAAACTATTAAATTTTAAAATACAAATAATAAAAATTTATTCCATAAAAGCAAATAAGATCAACAAACACAAAAAGATTTTCATCCCCCGTCGCAACAACAATCAATGGCGGATAGTAAGAGGGCAAGGGGAAAGAACCAATAGTTAGCCTTTACTGCAACAATGATTCATTAGAAGCATATGTTGTAGAGACCTAACATTAATTAACCAAATAATGCCAACTTCTAGTTATTTATCCCAACAAAATTCATTTTCTCCCCTGTTCTCAAGTTTTAAATTGTGTCTTTGCCTTTCGTAGCCAAAGTCCTCAAGAATTATGTATCTACTTTCAGATTAAGTGGAGTTAAACATAAATTAAGCAAAAGAATTTTTTTCTGTTTTTATAGTATTGCCATAGAAGATCGCCGAGTACCTATAATCTCATCACACACTTAATAAGAAATTTTACATGTGCAATAAAATTGTACCTTTAATAAGCTTATAACCACCAACTATTGGTTAAAGTAATTATTTGTTCAACTTTCTTGCTTAAGAAACACAATTAGTTTCTAAAAATTTTAATCTTTCTATCCTATCTCTATTTATATTACAAACTCATAAGCTACTGTTAAACTTGAATGTGGGTGAACTAATCGAACTCGGTGTGAACAAATTACTCAAAGAAAAATACCGATTGCGCAAATGAAAAAAATGCAAAAGAAAAGGAACACACGATACGTGGTTCGGTGATAAAACACCTACATCCACGGGATCGGGAACACTCAATCTTCACTATATGATCAATCAATTACAGATTACACACTCCAATTGCTCAAGAATAGCCAAATTCTTTCTTACTCCATAAGAACCCATCTAACTTCATTGAAGTAGCCATTGGATTCCCACAGACGGTGCCAATTGTTAAACTTGAATGTGGTACTAATCAAACTCAGTGTGAACAAATTACTCAAAGAAAAATACTAGTTGCGCAAATGAAAAAATGCGAGAAGAAAAAGGAACACACAGATTTACGTGGTTCGGTGATAAAACACCTACATCCACGGGATCGGGAACACTCAATCTTCACTATTTGATCAATCAATTCTGATTACACCTCCCATTGCTCAAAAATAGCCAGATTCTTTCTTACTCCATAAGAACCCCAATTCCCACAAAAACATGTAATTAAGTAACTAACTATTGGGAAAAGCTGCTTCACTATATTTAACATCAAAATCCCATCACAGCCCACTAATTCTTGACCGTCGATTATACAAGATGATTGGTCAAGCCATCGAATGAAAAACTAAAGCTGCTAAGACGAGCGAAAGTTAGTTAGGAAAGAAGTTAATCTCACTTTCATAACTTAACAAGCTGGTTCATCACTTAAAGCACCGGTTCACCACAATAAAACCGGTTCAAGACTTAAACACATCTCCACAAGCCTTTGGTCAAAGGTATTAGAACTTAATAACACCGATACTTACGATATTGACTCCACAATTCTCCACCTCAATTCATGAAGAATAGAGGTGATCCATCATTTCCAATTCCAACCTGCATCATTAATGCACATCCCAGAACACATGCCTTCACCATGTTTGAAAATATTTTGAACTTCAAACTTGGCAAAGCCTTAGTTAACATATCAGCGGCATTATCATGTGTTGATATCTTGTGAACTTGAACAATTCCTCTGTCAATAATGTCTCGGACAAAATGCGGCTTGACATCTATATGTTTTGACCTTTCATGAAAAACTTGATGCTTTACCAAGTGAAGTGCACTCACGATTAGTACAATAAATAGTTACAACTTTTTGATGCACCCCAAAATCTTTCACAATCCCTTTGAGCCACATTGCTTCTTTTACGGCTTCGATCATGGCAATGTATTACGCCTATGTAGTAGATAAAGTAACTACAGATTGAAGCAACTGACCTCCAACTGATTGCGGTGCCATAAAGAGTGAAAACATATCACGATAAAAATCTTCTTGTATCTGAACTTCTTGCATAATCGAGTCAACATACCCCTGCAAAGGACTTCTATCTTCCACGGATGTCTCAAACATCAATCCGAGATTAGATGATCCTTTTAGATATCTAAGAATGCACTTCAATGCTTCCTAGTGAGTCTTCCCGAGGATCGGACATATACTGCTCACCATGCTTCTTGAGTATGCCAAGTCGGGTCTTGTACAAACCATAGCATACATCAAACTCCCAACTCCACTAGCATAAGGTACATTAACCATTTCATTTCATTCGGCTTGACTTTTGTGACTTGAAGTGTTGTCCCAGAGGTGTGACAACCATTCTTGACTCATACATTTTACACCTTCGAGAACCTTTTTGATGTATCCAGTTTGAGATAAGAAAAGCTTGCCAACACTTTTATTTCTCAAAATCTCCATTCCCAGAATCATTTTTGCTTTCCCAAGGTCTTTCATTTCAAAGGTGTCACTCAACTTCTTTTTGATTTTGAGTCCCGATTATATATGCTCTTACTTGCAATGAGCATATCATCCACATACAATAGAAGATAGGTATGTACTTCTTTCCCTTGTTTCTCAAGATAGACACAACTGTCATTTTTACATCTCATGAAGCCAATAGAAAGCATGAAATGATCAAACATTCTATACCCTTTGCCTTGGACTTTGTTTAAGTCCATATAGTGATTTCTTGACAAACACACCTAATTCTCATTTCCATGTGTTATGAAACCTTCTGTTGTTTCATATAGATCTTCTCTACCAAATGTCCATGAAGAAATGTTGTTTTAGCATCTAAGCGAAGCAACTCTAAGTCATCTTGAGTAACCTTTGAAAGCAATAATCTGATTGAGCAATATTTTACCACAAGTGAGAAAACTTGATTGTAATCAAACCCTTCCCTTTGAGTGAAACCCCTTGCTACTAATTTGGTCTTGAATCGATTTGATTAGTCATACCGGCTTCAACTTTCTTCTTGAAAAGTCACTTGCGACTTACAATTTTCTAATTTTTAAGTTTCTCCACGAGAATCCATGTTTGATTCTTTTCAAGAGACTGCATCTCTTCATTCATAGCGGTAATCCGGTGCTCCTATTCTCGATCTGATATAGCTTCTCTGTAGGATCTTGGCTCATAATGTTCAACTTCTTGGCAAGAACAAGTGCATAAGAGACTAAATCGGCATGGCCAAATCTTACGGTGGATGTATCTATCTCCTCTCTCTGTCTCTTGTGAGGTTGTAATCTCTCGCATTTAGAGTATGTTCTTCTTTATTTATAGAATTAGTATCTTCATCATCGGTGTGATCGGCTAGTCTTAATTTTCAGTATCATCTTCATGATGCTTTGAGTAGCATTATGATTTGTGACTTGATGAACATCGGTTTGATCTGCAAGTGATCTTGTACCTCCACCTCAAATTCTGTAACTTCTCCCGGTGAGGCATCCATCGATTTATGAGAACTTTGAGCATTATTATACCCATAACCTGCTAATTGAACACAACATCTCTGCTCACCATACACTTCTTATGCCTAGGTTCTAAGCACCACAGTTTATACCCCTTAACTCCCCTTGGATATCCAATGAATATGCATTTTAGAGCCCTTTGATTTAATTTGTCTACTTAATATGAATATAAGCTTGACCTAAAAACCTTAAGCTTAGTAAAATCTGAAATCTTCCCATGCCACTTTGTTCATCGGGGGTTATGAAATCAATAGGTTTGAACAAGGAGTTTTTATCAAATAACAAAGCTGTACTTACGACTTCTCCCCAAAAAACCTTTGGAAGATGAGCATCGAGATAACATGCACCTCACTTTATCAAGTATAGTCCTGTTCATCCTCTCTGCAAGTCCATTTTCTTTGTGGATTTGCTTTGATCTTGTTCTATGCTGGTGATGCCTTTCATTCTACGAAATCTTGAAACTCTTTAGATAAGTATTCAAGTCCATTATATGTCCTCAAGTGTTTTATACTTACGCTTCTCTTATGTTCTAACTCTGCCAACAATTCTTTAAACCTTGGAAACACCTCATTTTCATGCTTGAGAATATACACGCACACCTTCCTAGTGAAATCATAAATGAGAGTAAGAAAATACTTTCCCCCTCCATGTATTTCTACCTTTGCTAAACCTCAAACATCTAAATTAATATAGTCCATAACTTCAAGGTGGTTGTATGAACTCCCTTCTTGAATGATTTGTTTCTTGGATTTTCCAAGAATGCAAGTTTCACAAAACTTGAGTTTCTTTAAGTTTCCTCCTGGAATAGCTTAACTCTTGGATAGTTCAATAAGAGCCCGTTCACCAACATGTGTCGGCCTTCTTTGCCAAAGAACTATATCAGATTCACTCATAGCATTATCTGTGGATCCAACAATGGTTTCTCCTATAAGTGAATACAAATCATTCACTTTCTCTCCTTTCATCAACTGTTTTATCATTTTTGGTGACAAGCGTCAATGTTCCCCTTTTAGTACGAGAATTCAAAACCATTTGCATTCATAGGTCCAAGAGATATAAGATTTATCTTCGATTACAGTACAAATCTTACATTTGATAAGATCCTCTCCATACCATCAAACATTTTCAATTTAATAGAACCATCCCTTTACTCTGCCGGCTTTCATCATTCCCTAGCAATACAAGGCCACCATCCGACTTCTTCAAATCAAGAAACAAACTCTCTTGGACACATATGAAAAGCAAATCCTGAATCAAGCACCCATTCTGGTAAAACTTATTTTTGCTTACCATGAGTACCTCGGCACTTTCATAACCCTCCTTAGCTACGGCAACATCCCGATTTTATCTCCTTGAGAATTTTGATTCTTCTTCTTATCAAGACAATTTTTCTTTAAATGTCCTATTTTATGGCATGAAAAACATTTCCTCCTTTCCACAAAATTAATGTTAGCCTTTTGATCGATTTATTTGATTTATCGGAATCCTTCTTCTTACTCTTTAAATTCTTCTTTCCCTTCTTGAATTTCACATGCAAACTTTCCCTTAACTTTGAGATTTCTTATCTTCATCACCTTCAAGATATTTTATCTTAATGGCAGTTTGAATCTCATCATAAGTCAATTTGAGTTTGCCGTCCATAGATCAATGTGTCTCGAAACTCTTGATGATTTTGGTAAGGAATTCAAGAGAATTAATGCCTTGTCTTCATCCTCAATCTTTACTTTAAGATCCAGATCATCAACAACTCTATTAAATTCATCAAGCTGCTCCGGCATATCTTTTCCATACATCATCTTGAATGAATGTAGTTTATGTTTCATTATGATCGATTTGAAAGCAGACTCGGTGAGATATAGCTCCTCTAACTTCTTCCGGATGCTAAGAGCGATTTTCTCTTTGGCAACTTCTCTCACGATCCCCCAAACATAAAATGATAGTAATATGCGCCTTATTTTGAATCTCCTTTTGTTTTTCTTTGTTTCAGGATGATGATTCAGCGATTTCCTCTAATGCATCATCCAAATCATGTTGGACCAACAATGCCCTCATTTTGATTCTCCATAGACCAAAATCATTTTTCCCGATAAATTTCTCCATATCTAACTTCATTGTAGTAGCCATTGGATTCCCACAGACGGTGCCAATTGTTAAACTTGAATGTGGGTGAACTAATCAAACTTAGTGTGAACAAATTACTCAAAGAAAAATACTAGTTGCACAAATGAAAAAAATGCGAAGAAAAAGGAACACACAGATTTACGTGGTTCGGTGATAAAACACCTACATCCACGAGGATCGGGAATACTCAATCTTCACTATTTGATCAATCAATTACAAATTACACCTCCAATTGCTCAAAATTAGCGATTCTTCCTTACTCCATAAGAACCCCAATTCTCACAAAAACATGTAATTCGTAACAAACTATTGGGGAAAAGCGCTTCACTATCTTTAGCATCAAAATCGATCAAAGCCCACTAACTCTTGACCGTCGATTGTACAAGATGATTGATTCGTAACAAACTATCGGGGAAAAGCTGCTTCACTATCTTTAGCATCAAAATCGATCAAAGCCCACTAACTCTTGACCGTCGATTGTACAAGATGATTGATCAAGCCATCGGATGAAAAACCAAAGCTGCGCGAGAGGAGTGAAAGTTAGTTAGGAAAGAAGTTAATCTCACTTTCATAACTTAACAACCGGTTCATCACTTAAAGCACCGATTCACCACAATAAAAGCTGGTTCAAGACTTAAACACATCTCCACAAGCCTTTTGTTGGTCCCGGACGAGATGTGTGCGAGGTGTAAAGTCTAGAAGGGGGTTGAATAGACTTTACCACACTCAATACTTTTTCAACTTTTCGTGAAATTTGAGTGTGAGGTTAGAAAACTTTGAAGTCTTCTGCGGCAAGGTACTCGAGTGTGCTACGTGAGATCGGCGAGACATCGGAAACTCGAAGTCTTCGATGGTGCGGAAGCTAATCTCGTGTGTATTTGAAAAACCCTTTTTAATGAAAACCTTGGTGATGAATACTAAGCAAGTTTCAGTGTAGGTTTATTAAAATGATGATGAATGAGCAGATTATATGTATGAATGCAGAAAGCTCGTAAAGACACAAAGATTTTTATAGTGGTTCGGATATAACGATCCTACGCCCACTCTCCCTGATCCCACAGGGTGTTACTATCCACCGAAAGCTGGTCTTGTCTCCTCTAATCTCCTTGAGGATTCGACCACGGGAAGTTTAACAAGTTCCTACCCTTGATACAATCAAAATGATCCTCGAGTGTTAACTCTTAGACCAAAATCAATCAACCTTTTCTCGTATAGAGATAATGAAAGGTGATTTACACTTCCTTTACCAAAAATAAATCTCTTAAGAATATCAATATGTTAGATCGATTTGTGCGAAGAATTATGCGTGTAATGCGGTGAGTGAAAAGATTTTCTTCTTGATGTTTCTCACGCGTGTGTTTTAAAATCCTTCACTTGACTTTTATATGATCCTGAAATTGACTAGCCGTTAGACTAATGATTGGAGTGAATTGATACATGTTTTTAGGGCTATTTTTAGTGGAAAAAGTGAGCTAAAGTATGATTTTGTGCTTAAATATGAAAAGTATCACTCTTTTGCCTAAAAAGTATTACTTTGAGAGGTTTTGATGTATTTCGCCCGTTTTGCAGGTAAATCGGTGGAATTTTGCCAAACCGAGAGTACCGGTATTCTTAGAATGAAAAAGACGAACATACGGGACAGAGTCGGGGCCGGAGCCCTTCTCGATAAAAATTCCACGATCTCGAGTTCGAGTCGAGGGTGCACTGAGACCTCGACTCGAGGTTCATGCCGGAGGGAAACCATTTCAAAAAGTCGGGAAGCTCGACTCGAGGGAGGAGCCTCGAGTCGAGGGAGATGAAAATTGCAGCGAGCTCGACTCGAGGGCTAGGCCTCGACTCGAGGCGGGAGGGAATTTTAAAGAAACGTGTTAGCGACTTTAGGCCTCGACTCGAGGGCCTGAAGCTCGACTCGAGGAGTGCCCAAAACCGAAAATTTCAGTTTTTAAGTCATTGGAAGCCAAAACGAAGAAGAGTTGATTCTAGCGGTTCGAAGCGAGTTTCTAGGAGTTTCTTTGAGCGAATTTTACATTTTGTAGCTTGAATTTACTTGTAATTGCACTAGATTGTTAGAATTGAGATAGATTCCACATTTAGATCATTAGATTAGTAGATTGGTGATTGTAATTGAAGTTTGCATTTGAGAGTTGAGAAGAAGTGAAGTTGAATTGAAGCATTGTACAAGATTAATCATTCTTATTTTTGCCTATTGAAGCTTAATTGGTGATGTTCTTACCCTTTGATCTCTTTAATTCATTGCTTGTAGTGATTAGATTTTCAATTGCTTTCTTAGATTTTCTAGCCAGGGTTTTTGCTTGTAGCACCATGGGCTAATAGCTTTGTGCTTGGGATAATTGAAATTAGGGATGAAGTGATTGCCTCATGCTATGATTGTTGATAATTGTGATCAATTGAATTAGATTGCTTCCTAATTGTGATTCTTAATTGTGCTTCATGAAAAATTGTCTCTTTTGATTAATGGTTGATCACCCTAGCAATAGGCGAGAGTTGAGCTAACGTGATTAGGTGTTAATCGGGTTTCAATTTTGCATGATTGTATGAATTGGGGACTTCTACATTGAGAGATGGGAAGAACTAAGGATACTCACATTAGGCATTGTGATATTAATGGAGTGATTAATTTCATGATGGTTTATGCTTTCTAATTTGATTGATTTGCATTTGGATACAATCATAGCTTGTTAATCATGGATTCCTTGATGGAGATTATCCCTTGCACCCAATTCCCTCATTGATTTTAGTCTATTTGATCTTGCATTCTAAGTGTTTGATAAATTGTTTGCATAATCTTGCCATTTAATTCCTTGCAAATTGTAGTGATTTAGTTCAAGAGCTTGTTGCAACTTTAGCCATTTAGAACTCTTATCCTTGAATTTCGTTTGCATACTTTCTCCCTTGGGTTCGATATTTTTGTTGATTGGTCTTAATAACTCTTACCCTATACACTCCAATTAAATGGCGCCGTTGCCGGGGAGTTAGTTTTTGCGCCAATAAGTGAGATTCGTGGATTGTTTGAAGTGGCTATTTGTTGTTTTTATTTTTGTTTTAGGTGTTTTTATTGGTGAGAAGTTGATACTTGGATTTGTGGCATTGTAGGTGCATGCGAACAAGATCGAGTGGTTTTCCACCCTTGCCACTAAATCCGAAATTGAGGCTACGTTGAGAAGAAATCGTGTGAGACGCACGAAGGGAAGATATGGAAGGAGAAGATCAACGGAATGAGGAGAGAGTGGGTGGTGAACCACAAGTTGAGGAGTTGAATGGACATGGAGAGGGAAGAGTAGACAATGGAGGTCATGGGAACAATTTTAATGCTCAAGATAACCCTTTATTTCAAGGGATGCCACCACAACACTTTCCTTACCAAAATCCATACCCTTATCCTCCACAAGTCCATCAATACCCATATTATCCACCTTATCCACCATACTTCCCTCAAATGCCTTACATGAATGAGCCACGATACCATGAGCCACCTCACATTCCAAATGCCCAACCACAACCACAACCTATGAATGAACTACCACCTCAAGGAGGCCGTTGAGAGAGTTTTGAGCCACAACCTAGAGAGCACTACGATGGGATAGTAAGGCCGAGAATAGAAGCCAACAATTTTGAGATAAGTCCCGCTTTGGTGAGGATGCTTAGAGAGAGACAATTCGAAGGCAAGGACGAAGATGAATGTCCACATCAACATATGGCACAATTCTTAGAGATTTCGGACACTACAAAATACCATGGGGTACCCGAAGATGCAAAGAAGCTTAGGCTTTTCTCCTTCACTCTTACGGGAGAGCCAAAGCTTGGCTTAATTCTATTCCACCCGAACCGTACGTACATGGGAGGACCTTAGCAAAAGATTCTTGATGAAATTCTATCCGCCATCCAAGACGGTGCAAGCAAAGGAAGCTATTTCTCACTTTCGGCAAAAGAATGGAGAGACTATTCCGGAAGCATGGGAGAGGTATGGTATGCTTTACTCATCAATTGTCCGCAACATGGTTTTTCCGATGAGCAAACTATTATGTATTTCTATACCGGCCTCAATGATTCCGATAGAGCTTTCTTGAATGCTTGTGCCAATGGGTCAATTTGGTCCAAGTCGGTGATAGAGATGAAACAAATTATGGAAAATATTGCTCAAGATTCGTTTCAAGCAAGTGTTAGTAGGGGGAACCACCATCGGGTGTCTCAAGTGGAGGAAATGGAGAGTATGAAGTCTATGATGATGGCCATGATGGACAAGATTGGAGCTCTTACCGTGTCACAACAAGGGAAATCCTCCACCACATGCTCAAGTTGATAGTTTTCAAAGCTTAATGCCTATGGAAGAAGTGAACTATATGGGGAGGCCTCCATTCCAAGGAGGCTATCAAGGAGGAAACTATCAAGGGAACTATCAAGGAGGAAGGCCTTACCAAATGCCTTACCAAAATAGGCCACAAGGAAGCTATCAACCTCAACCGCAAGCTCCATTTAATGGGAATACATGGAGGAGACACGAAAATTTTTCATATGCCAATCCGAGAGCCGCCGTTCAATTTCCTCCGGATTTGATCCGGGTGCAAAGGCTCCAAACAATGAAGGAAAGGCTACCACGGAGGAGATTTTGGGGATGATAATGAAGAAGTTGGAGGCGAATGATTCAATATTCAAGACCATTGAACACCAAGTGGGACAATTAGCCACAACGGTTGGGAAGCTTTCTTCTACGGTGGATCACATGCAAAACAAAGGGAAGTATCCATCTACCACCGAGCCTAATCCAAAGGAGTTTTGTAGTGCTATTCAACTAAGGAGTGGTGCTAGCTATGAAGGCCCAAAGATGCCTAAAGATGGGGATGTTGAAAAAGAGGTGGTGAAAGAGGAAGAAGTTATTGAAGAAAATGTGGTTGTGGAGAAAGAAGAGGCAAGTGAAGAGCAAGCAAGAAGAGAGTCCAAGAAAGAAGAAGAGAAGTCCAAGAAAGATGCATGGGAGTGCCTATGAAAGCTAATCCGGTTCCCTTTCCTCAAAGACTTGTGAGGAAGAAGCTTGATGAGGAGTTTGGTAAGTTTTTAAAGGTTTTTAAAAGCTTGCATGTTGATATTCCACTATTGGATGCCCTTGAACAAATACCCCACTACAAGAAGTTCTTGAAGGAGATTATGGCTAAGAAGAGGAGTTGGGATGAAAAGGGTATGCTCAAGCTAGTGGAGGAGTGCAAGGAGATCTTGGAAAGACACTTACCACAAAAGAGAAAGGATCCGGGAGCTTTATAATTCCATGTGAGATTGGTGAGAGTGGGAACCTCAAAGGCTTGTGTGATTTGGGAGCTAGTATAAATGTCATGCCTTTGTCCGTGTTTGAGAAGTTGGAGCTAGGAGAGGTGACTCCTACAAATATAAATCTTCAATTGGCGGATCAATCATATGCTCAACCATTTGGGATCATTGAAGATGTATTAGTAGGAGTTGGCAAGTTCATCTTCCCGGTTGATTTTATTGTTCTTGACATGAAGGAAGAACTTGAGGCACTTATCATACTTGGTAGACCTTTCCTTGCAACCGGAAAAACCATTGTGAATGTTGAAAAAGGGAGCTCACGTTGAGCTTTAATGGCGAAGAAGTGACATTTTCTAGAGCTCTAATGGAAGAAGTTGCTCAAAGCAAGATGGAGAAGAAGAAATGTGGCTACATAGAGATCATTGATTTGTGCCCTTCAATTGATAGGGATGATTCTCCACCTTCTACTTCTTCTAATTCTTTAATTCATGAGCATTTTATTCCTTCTTGTAATATGATTTCTAATAATTCTTGTGTTTCTCTTGATGATTTTAGGAAAGAGAAGGCTCTTCATGTACCTTTGCTTGATCCGGAGATAGGAAGAAAAAGAAGGAGTGAAGGAAGTGACCAAACTTGAGCAATGCTCAAGTTTGGGGGTGTTAGAAGAAAGGAAGCCACCACTTGAGAAGAAAGTTGAAAATTTTGTGGTTGGAGATCAAGTGGTATGGAGGGAGTCAAATTGGATGAGACTACTAGGAGTAGAAAGACTCAAAGAGGTGTTAAAAGTGAAGGAGATCAAAGAAGAAGGAAAACTCCTAGTGGAAGACGAAATGGGATGTGGTCTATTGACAAAGGAGATTTTGGTTAGGCATAAGGACCCTTCCACCCCAAAAGAAGTGCCTAACATTCTTGTAGAAGAAAGGGAAGTATGAACTCTTAGAGTTCCGTCCGGCAAAGGACGTTAAACCTAGCGCTAGATGGGAGGCAACCCATCATTTTATTGCTTTTGTGTGTTTGTGTTTTGCTCTTTTTGTGGTTTTTGCCTTGGATTCTTAGGAATTGCTCATGCTAGGAGAAGGTGTTATGATGGAGAGCGTATTTGGTTTTGAGCTTAATTGTTATATCATTTAAGGGGTTGTATAATTGTATCATTCCCATACTTAATTTTGAATGCATATCCTCATTCAAGTTTGGGGGTGTGTGTATCTAGTTTTGAAGTGCATTCCTTATTGATGTTAAGTGGATGACTAATGATGCCCGTGTGTAGGTATACTCACTACAAGGATTGGAAAGGATCGAATTTGCAAAGGAATCGAGGATTTGGGAAGAAAGGAAAGCTTAAAAGTTGGTGAAAATGAGCATTAAGGAAGAGAACCCGGTCTCCTCGATCGAATGAGCGACCGGGCTTAAATCGAGGGACCAAAACGGTAATTTCTTGCATATTTGGGTTCATTAGGCGTGTAGAGGTCTATTTTGGGAGTTTTAGGGGTCGGGTCGGACTTGGGATTCGTCAAAAATGCCTGGTCTCGACCCGAGGTCGAGCTTGCATAGACCTCGAGTCGAGGTACTTAGACTTAGAAAAATTTCTGGAAATGGCACATTTCTCGACTTGAGGAGGAACCTCGAGTCGAGGCTTTTGAAAAATTGGGATTCCTCGAGTCGAGGCCTGACCCTCGACTCGAGGCCGGTGTCTGTTATAAATACGCAGATTAGTTTCATATGTCACGACTCGAGGGTTTCTTCCCTTTCATGATCCTATTCGCCGTTCCTTCATAATTTCGACATTTTCCTGCTGTTTTTACCGGTAAAACATCACTATATCATCACATTATTAGAGTATTGCATACAAGAGTGGATTTTGAGGGTTTTATAATCAAATTTGGGGCTTTTTGAGGAGAATTGTGTGGGTGTTCATATCTTTCATTCCAATCCAATTTATCCCAATTAAGGTATTTAATTTCGTCTCCTTTGGCTTTCAATTTCATGATTAGTGTTGATTATTGCTTGGGTGTTGATAAAAGTGCTTGAATTTATTTGAAGTGGAATTTCATTTGAGCATTTTGTCAAGCACTTGGTATGCATGATTGATATTGATAAATTGAAGCTATTGTTGAGGATATTTGAGTTGATTGAGGATTTTATGAGCATGTTTAGGATTGTATATGATGATTTGCTCGATTATTTGTGGAATTTGGCTTGAATGGTGATTTTTGGCATATTTTTAGGAATTCCTAGTGCATTGGTGGTGTAATTGGTCAATTTGAGTGGAGTATGGATGATAGAAAGGAAAGTTTTGTGATGCTATGTGTTGGATTACTTGCTAGTTGGCTTGTTATTATTTGATTTATTTGTGGAGCATATTTGAAGGATTTTTGGTGAGCTTACATGATGATTTCCATTGTCTAAAGCCATTCTAGTAAGTATGTATATGTTGAGGATTAGTTGAGCACTTCTATTGATTATATTTGATTTGATTGACTCATTGACCATTTGTTGAGGATTCATTGCCTAGTCATTAGGAATTTTGTTGGGCTTGGAAATTGTTGTTGACTTGTTCATGATTTAGAGTGATATTTCGAGCTAGCTTTTTGATTGATGGACTCATTTGTGCTTTTGGGGATTATTTGTGCGGGAAGTATGTTTCGAGGAGTAGATGGCCACAATTATTCGGATCTTTGAGATCCGAGAGAGAGAAGATGCTATACGCTTTGCACACGAATGCCCGCCGAATTGGGAATTCAGTGGGATGAATACAAGTGGAGAAAGCACATTATTTTGTATCTTTGAGTTGTACAAGAAGGTGGTCGGACTCGTCTTGTAGATCATAACCGCATGCTTTCTATGGGGATTGAAGATGATATCCCTAGATTGTTCGAGCAAGTAGGCATGGGAGGTTTTCTAGCTAAGAGACCTCGGACCTATCTTGGACTCACTCTCGAGTTCTTATGCACCGTCAAAGTCCACAAGGCTAGGAGGAACAAGTTTGCACGGAAGATCACTTTTGAGCTCATGGGGAACAGTACGAATTGACGTTGGATGAGATTAATGAGCTACTAGGAGCACCTACAGACCCCGATAGATCACTGTTGAATATTAGAGGGAGTACAACGCCAAGAGGTTACGGAGGCGTATTTCGATTCGGGGCTCCGAGTCAACCTGGAAGTTTGTGCCGGGAAGTCTAAGAGCACACACATTCGGAACCCGGTGGTCCTAAGATTTAGAGAAGATCCTCGCGAGTACTATATTCGCGAGATCGTAGGGAGGAGCCGTGGTCTCTGAAGAGCTATATGTATTGTGGTGCTTCTTACATGGAGTGAGGTTCAATGCGGCGATACCTCATTATTTGTTTGAGAGAGCGGCGAGCACTAAGTTCAAGAAGATAAATTTTGGTGGGATGATTACTCGATAGCCGAGCACCTTGGTATTCCGACTCATAACCTTGTGGCACTAGATGGTCCAGATTTGACTACGGACACTATGAGGCGCATGAGGACGCTAGATCGTATCGGGAGGACGTGGTGCCTCTGGCGGCATCATGGTGGCCGGTTTCCTCTTCCTAATAAGAGGTTGGCGGCGGTTTCGGATCTCGAGGCCTTTGTGACTATCAATCTGCGTATGTGGTCGCGGCGTCACACCGATGCCATTGATGCCTACAAGGGAGCATGGAGGCGTGCTTAGAAATGAGGGGGATGATGATGATCGGGCGGAGTCGGCGGTCGAGTCGGATTCCGATTCTTCTCCGATGATGATGATGGAGATGCGATTAGAGCGAGATGTTGCTGAGGATGTTGAGTCGAGGAAGAGGATGACGAGGAGCCGGAGCAAGAAGAGCGGCTGTCTGATGGAAGAGGAGTATCGGCCGAGAGATTAATATGTATTGGCGGGATGAGATGAGGAGTAGAGAGTACGAGGCACGGAGTTCGTCTCGAGAGACCATGGGTTACGACGGAGGAGATGTGGGCGAGATAGTCGGAGGATGCACATTGAGAGTCGGCCGGCGAGGATGAGATGTACCGGATGATGGAGGAGTCACGTAGGTTCAATGAAGAGACAAGGAGGATGCAAGAAGAATCAATGAAGACGCAAAATGATATGTATTCTCTCCTTCAACAAATGAGCTCGTGGAATTTCGGGCCAAGCTATCCTCCTCCACCACCACCTTCCGACTACTAGGGCTATCCCCTATTTCTCATTCCCTCTTCTTAGTTTTAGATGCTTATGTTTTGGTGGATTGTACTCGTATTTTGATTAAGGTGTTTTGTGATGACTTGTGATGACTTGTGATGATTTGATGTTTGGATGTTTTGGATGGATGATTTAAGTGATGCTATGATTTCCTTGTTATATTTTTGAGCTTTATTTGTCTTGAGCTTAATAGTGGATTAATTGACATATTTTTGAGTATCATCTTGATATAGTGAGTATGCTTGAGGTTATGTACATGAGCATTTGTGCTTGAGTTATAAGACTAGTTGGAATTTGATATGATCATGAGTAGATTTGTGTCTTGAAGCTAGCTTGCTTGATTAATTATGTGAAGATGAATGTGATTTAAAATTCTTGATTCATTGCTCAATTTAAGCCCGTGAGCTTTTGTGCCTAATAATCGTACATCTTATACGGTTGATTTGATTCCTTTGGGAGTGCATCATTCATGATTTGTATGCTAGAACTTGCCACTAGACTTGTGGATATTGATCTTTGTGTGATGTTTTGAAAATAATAAGAGGCCATTTTTGGAATGATGAGTCACTTTGCCAAATACTTTCCTACCAAATACATTTGATTTCCTTAGTGAGCCATGTTGAGCCTATGATCCATATTCTTTGGCAAGCCAAGTGAAATTGAAACCATTTAGCCTATTTTGATGAGCCTTTCTTGTCCTATGTTTAGTTGAGCTTGAATGTTGGCTAATGATGGTGATTTGATTGCTAAGTGTGGGAAGATGATGATCTAAGTAATGAATCTTGAAGAAGAAAAGAAAGGTTGTGAAAGATTGAATTGTGAAGAAAAATGCATGAAAGGAAAAATTAATTTTTTGAGCTTTAAAAAGAGAAAGCTCAAGTGAATAGTGGATTGATCCTTGAAGTTCAATAGAAAGAGTGTTGCTTGATGAAAAGTGAAGAGATGTGCATTGTATGGATTAGTTTACATTCAAGTCTCTACTAATTAGTCACTCTTATCCAAAAATATCCCACCTTTCCAAAGAGCCTACATTACAACCTAGAAAAAAAGACCTCTTTGATTCTTGATTGAGCATAAATGATTTTGATTGAGATTAAGTCTTGTGGCAAGCATATGGTGTACTTATTTGTGAATTTGTTGATTGAGTGCTTTAAACCTTGATACACTTGAGTGAAGAGTGAAACACTCCATGGAAGGAGCAATGTGTTGAGTATTTGATTGAGCATTTGTTTGAGCATGATTTGTCTTGATTGCTAGTGGATAGTTGCATTGATACAAGTGATCATTGATGAGTTCGATTGTCTTATTTTTCGTCTATGGTGCCATGTGACATAATTGCAATCAATTCACTCCTTTGTTCTTAGTTTCTACGTTGCTCGAGGACGAGCAACAATTCAAGTTTGGGGGTATGATTGGAGTGAATTGATACATGTTTTTAGGGCTATTTTTAGTGCAAAAGTGAGCTAAAGTATGATTTTTGTGCTTAAATGTGAAAAGTATCACTCTTTGCCTAAAAGTATTACTTTGAGAGGTTTTGATGTATTTCGCCCGTTTTGCAGGTAAATCGGTGGAATTTTGCCAAACCGAGAGTACCGGTATTCTTAGAATGAAAAGACGAACATACGGGACGAAACGGGGTCGGGACCGAGCCCTTCTCGATAAAAATTCCACCGATCTCGAGTTCGAATCGAGGGTGCACGAGACCTCGACTCGAGGTTCATCTTTGGAGAAACCATTTCAAAAGTCAGGAAGCTCGACTCGAGGGAGGAGCCTCGAGTCGAGGGAGATGAAAATTGCAGCGAGCTCGACTCGAGGGCTAGGCCTCGACTCGAGGCAGGAGGGAATTTTAAAGAAACGTGTTAGCGACTTTAGGCCTCGACTCGAGGGCCTGAAGCTCGACTCGAGGAGTGCCCAAACCGAAAATTTCAGTTTTTAAGTCATTGGAAGCCAAAACGAGAAGAAGAGTTGATTCTAGCAACAGAGCGTTTCTAGGAGTTTCTTTGAGCGAATTTTACATTTTGTAGCTTGAATTTACTTGTAATTGCACTAGATTGTTAGAATTGAGATAGATTCCACATTTAGATCATTAGATTAGTAGATTGGTGATTGTAATTGAAGTTTGCAGTGAGAGTTGAGAAGAAGTGAAGTTGAATTGAAGCATTGTACAAGATTAATCATTCTTATTTTTGCCTATTGAAGCTTAATTGGTGATGTTCTTACCCTTTGATCTCTTTAATTCATTGCTTGTAGTGATTAGATTTTCAATTGCTTTCTTAGATTTTCTAGCCATGGTTTTGCTTGTAGCACCATGGGCTAATAGCTTTGTGCTTGGGATAATTGAAATTAGGGATGAAGTGATTGCCTCATGCTATGATTGTTGATAATTGTGATCAATTGAATTAGATTGCTTCCTAATTGTGATTCTTAATTGTGCTTCATGAAAAATTGTCTCTTTTGATTAATGGTTGATCACCCTAGCAATAGGCGAGAGTTGAGCTAACGTGATTAGGTGTTAATCGGGTTTCAATTTTGCATGATTGTATGAATTGGGGACTTCTACATTGAGAGATGGGAAGAACTAAGGATACTCACATTAGGCATTGTGATATTAATGGAGTGATTAATTTCATGATGGTTTATGCTTTCTAATTTGATTGATTTGCATTTGGATACAATCATAGCTTGTTAATCATGGATTCCTTGATGGAGATTATCCCTTGCACCCAATTCCCTCATTGATTTTAGTCTATTTGATCTTGCATTCTAAGTGTTTGATAAATTGTTTGCATAATCTTGCCATTTAATTCCTTGCAAATTGTAGTGATTTAGTTCAAGAGCTTGTTGCAACTTTAGCCATTTAGAACTCTTATCCTTGAATTTCGTTTGCATACTTTCTCCCTTGGGTTCGATATTTTGTTGATTGGTCTTAATAACTCTTACCCTATACACTCCAATCAACTAATTTGTCAATCGTGTCTTCAAAGAAATGGTAAGTGATCGTTGGAAGATTTGTTTGACTTTGGATAATTGATTGTGCGATACCAATCAATTATGTCGTGATTGATCTTGATTGATAATCAAATCTTCACTTGATTGACTTCGGATATCTTTGAATTATATTTACTGTCTTTTGTTAACCCCGATGAATTTCTTGAAGTCAACTCTAGCAACCTTACACCTTGCTCCAAAGACAGCCTTAAAGCTTGCTGTAGCATGGATTCCAACCTTGCTACCTTCACTTAAACCTTTCTTGATAACACCTTTTTTTATCATATGCCTTCCTTTATCTTCACGATGCGCTTTTAGATGATTTCGAACGAGATCTTTCTTAAATCTTTAAGTCTTCTTATCAAGAAACCTTCGCTTCTCAATCAATACGGCTCTTCAGTCAAGCCTAGCAGGTTTAGTTATACAAAGACATAAACCCTATCTAGATCATCGGTGACTAACGAGTTCAGCTGGTCCTATTACATTTAGGTTTTAGGAACATCATCAAAACATACAAATTCTAATCCTAACAAATTCCCCTTTTTGATGATGTTAAAACCTTCTTGAGAACCGCACATAAGCAAAGATACGCAAAGCGAAGACAGAAAAGACCTTTAAAA
Organism: Paraleonurus japonicus; assembly: GCA_030762865.1. Classification (NCBI taxonomy): domain Eukaryota; kingdom Viridiplantae; phylum Streptophyta; class Magnoliopsida; order Lamiales; family Lamiaceae; genus Paraleonurus; species Paraleonurus japonicus. The sequence goes on from CM061058.1 coordinate 8,251,040, forward strand.
GATCTTAAACAAAATCAAATGACAACGAGAAGTTGTCTTGGCGCAAAACATTCACTTCTATTAATATAGAGATATCGGACGTTTTACGTAAGTGAAAAGCAAAAAGAAGCAAAAGATAACATATAAAGGCATAAAACAAAATAGACTTCATCGCCTTCTGTCCAAAGAAACTATCCTCCCAACCGTAACCCTTCATCTCTTCCTCGGTCATACCTTCAAAACCCTGTTGGAACATTCAGCCAATCGTATAATCTATCATAGAGTTCCCTTTTATCTGCTCCAATAGGTGGGCTGACCTCGGCCAAGCAGTATTTTAAGCGTCCTGCGAACACTCGGGTCGAACTTACCATCACCGTGGATCGGAGTAGGGATCTTCTCAAAATCTGGCGCTTGAAGGTTTAGGTTGAATTCAATGAAGCTTTCAGAATCTCTCCCCAAAGATCACCGTGCTTTTCCTCCATCCAAGCAAAGAATGTTTCATTCGCCGTGGGCCCCGACGCCGATACTTTTACGGACATAGTGTGGGCAGATGAAATCTCTCTTTCTTTGCTTTCCAGTCCTCAATCCTCTCCTGAGGACAGCAATCATCCACAAATCCATCGGTGTTGTGGGGAGGATAAAGTCTTCCTCGGCCTTCCGCTCCAAAGGCTTCTTTCATTTCCTACTCTGCTTCTTCTTTGATACGGTGGCTTTGCGGCAACTTTCTTTAGTATAAACATCTTCTTACATTTCTTGTCCAACACATCCACTTCTTTTCCTTGCTTCCCGAGGAGTTTGATCATCTTGTGACTATCCTTCTCCTCCATCCTTCTAGTTTCCAAGTCGAAGAAAAGCTTCCTTATGCAAAGCCTCCAACTCCTCTTCAACGAGACTTCCCTTTTCCTTCAACTTTTTCGGACATCTTAACCAACCTTCTCCTTTTCAATGGTTGGGAACTTTGACCCTCGTCCATTCCAACGAGACTCTCGCAAAGCTCTTTTTAATTATGCTTTCTCTTTTCGTTCCAAAGCAAAAATTTTCAACCGCCTCCACCTATCTTTCAACTCCTTCAATTCTTTATCCTTAGCCTCATCTCTCGTCAACCATCTCGATTCGAATCGGCTTTCCCCTTTTTTAACATCATTCAAAAGAGGGGTCCAGCGAGCTTCCATCTCCAAAGATCTTGGAAAGAACATCCCATCCGTACGCGGTAAACTTCTCTGTAAACTTCTTCACCAAAGAAACTCAGTGCTATTGGAGAAGCAATCTTCTCATCGATTTTTAGCATATCTTGAACAGCAGTGCAGTTGTCACCGCAGATGCCGTAGCCGTCTCCGTCAATTTAGCATTCGCCTCTTGTACAGTAGCAATTTGCTTTCCCATTTCTAGCATAGAGGATTGGATGGCCGCATTACGATCAATGCCTTCTCGTAATCGTGCTTCCATGGCACCGAGTTTCGTGAACTTATCCTCCATCTTTGTCCGAAGTCTGCCCTCAATTGTCTCTCTTTCAAAGAAACACCTTCCCGAGAGTAGCTTCACTTTCTCACCTTCAGCCTTTACACTCTCAACGTGCTTTCTAACCTCATTAATGTTGTTCAACATCATGCCGTAAAGAGTTTCTATGATAGTTTCTGTTGCTCAAAAACATATTGGCGGCGGCTGACGGATGAAAGAGGGGGCCGTCTCAATGGCAGCCTCAATGTAGGACTTAGAAGACTCAATAGACTCAGCAAGAGGAGTATATTTAGCAGCCAATACAGAGAACATTGAAGCATACTGTTGTGTTAACTCAGCAAACTTTGCGAGAATAAGAGTTATACAAATCTTCATGAACAACAACGAGGCATAAAGTTGGGCAAACGTACGAGATGTAAAATCAGAAGAGGAGGAGGGATAGAAGATACACCTTTCCCGATTTCTTCATCATCGTAAAGGGAGGAATGTAACCATCATCTGCGCAGCTCCGGTTCATCTAACAGTCGAGCAACTAGGCAAGCAATCGATGGTCCGAGGTTAAATCAAATGCTCGCTACGCCACCTTGGTCTCGAGCTCAAACTCCCACGGTGAAAACTCATTGTGACCAATCTCATTTGCCAAGAGAATGAGATCATCAATTGCTCCAAGCCTTGCATTTTTCCATACCAGATATCTACTAGCAAGCTACGCTCCTCCGGGAAATTCTCGCAACTGGGAAACTTGCTGTCCACCCAAGTAGAAGCCTCGGCCATCAAACATTTCTCAAACGATCCACGTAATCTACTAGCAAGGTCTATCATTTGGGTGAATCCATCGGATCTGTTCCGATCAAATTCTCTCTGTGATCACCCTCAAGAACGGGTGTTAGGCTCAGTGGCACCCATACTCGCAACCTCATCGCCAACTTCCATCGGTGCGGCCAAGCTTCAAAGAAGAAGGAATCTCGTAAAGACAAGGAAACGGAATTGGTACTGTTCCTCCTCACTAGCAGATTCATGAGAGACCATCTCTTGACATCCGAAATTGGAGAATCATCAACCTCCATTGCATCCACCACCGACGATCCTTTCTTGCCGGGAGATACCTTAGGAGGCATCTCGTGCTCCTGAGTACGATTGCTCACGAGAATCTTTCCGAGTTGCCACGGTGAACCTCTTCGCCTTTCTCTGTGGTAATTGAGAGATCGGAATCGATCTTCGCTACTAGAAGACTTCAAAGTCTTCTCCCCGAACTAGCGGCCTTGGAACTTGCTGGGTTATCCGAATCCTTCACCATCTCATCTTTTCCAATATCAATAGCCATAGGGGCAACCGCCAAAATTGGTAACACATCGGCGAGCTCTTCCTCAACTTCACCTGATCCTCATCATCATCGTAATCGGGAGGACCACCGAGCTCCTCATCCTTATTCAGCATAAACTTTGCCTTAGTGTATGGTTTCGTCCACTTAGGATCCCACGCCGTGTTAGGCATCACCCTCTCCAAAGAAGACCTTTGTAATCTTATTTGACATGGAAACATACTGTTCCACAGCCCCATACCTTAACCTCTGGATGGCCGTCCACCTCGATTCGAAAAACCGATTCTTTTCCTTCTGCAAAATCTCAAAGAATTTATCGACCCAATCACACTCTACGCCATCCACAATCGCCTTCAAAGCACAAAGACGCCTCGACTCACTGAGTCCATACTGCTGTCGTTCCCCAAACATAACCTTCACCATGATATCAAATAACAATCTATATTTCCGCTTGAGATAAGCTTTCTTCAAGTCCGACACATGATGACGACATGAAGTTTTCGCTAGAGAGCGAAAGGCTTGAGATGATTTTCCGCCATATATGATTCTCGATCAATGCCTTGAAGAGACAAACCCAAGTGTTCATGAATATCTCTGCCGTCGATGGTCAACCTTTGACCAAACATCGCCGTTTTTATGCCGTTCCGTCCAAATTCACCACGAACTTAAATCGAACAACATAGGCATCAAGAGTCCGACGTTCGAAGAATGAGCCGAGCGATCTTGAAACAAACCCCTATCGGATAAGAGATTTAGAATCTCCACCGCTTCCCACCGTCCAGTAGTTCGAAAATCCACCGATAATTCACTTCTCACTTTCTCCGAAAGGGCCAAAGGGTCTAGAGTCTTGTGTTTCCTGCAACCTTTTTCGAAGATGAAGATTGTTTTGGAGCCATTGCAAAATAAAGCGAGAGAGATCGAGTTTCGAAGAAGGAAAAAGCAGAGAATGAAGATCGAGGAATAATGAAAGAGAGAGAGAGACGAGAAAATCAATTTATAAGAGAGAAGAAGGAAACCGCTAAATTTTAAATTACAAAATAAAATTTGAGCGTTGATTTTCATATTGCGATCAGATCGAGCGGTTCGGATTCAACGGTTCGAATTCCGAAAAGTGCGTGTCCTCACTCTGGATTTGAAAAAGGTATTTTCCAAAATTAAAAGATTTTCGGTCCGCAGAAATAGGATGTAAAATAATATTTTTAAGGAAAAAAATTACCCCATAATTTGTGGTTGAAAAGATTTGATTTGACAATACAGAATTACTTCCCAATGCCGAGGATAAACTCGGGAATAAAATATTCGAAAATTAATTTAACCACATAGACTAAGGAATATTTTAGAACAAAATATTTGTCAAACAAATAAACAAGGGCAAAACGAAAGAGAGAGAAACATATCTCAGGTTGATATTGTAATCAATCGATACCACCGAGTATTGTAGTAGCAAGCTTTAGAACTTTCTACAGAAGTTTTTGAAGTTCTCTTCACAAGCTTTATCTTCTCTTGACAAGTTTAATGCTTTCTTGACAAGCTTAATATTCTCTTCAGCAGGTTTTATACTTTGTAGCCTTTTTCAATATGTTAGCACGATTTTCCTGGATCCGAGAGACCTAATTGTACGGATAGATCTCTAAATCGTGCTTCGCCAATGGTTTTGTCGGAATGTCTGCTCTCTGTCGATCTGTATGAATCTTTTCCATTCGAATGTTTTTCTTTTCGACATGATCTCTAATAAAATGATGACGTATATCCACATGCTTGCATCTTGTGTGAAGTAATCTTGGATTACGAGTAATAGCAATAGCACCGTTGCTATCACAAAACATAGGAATTTCTTTAGTGACAATGTGATAGTCTTGTAATTGTTGACTTATCCAAAGTAATTATGAGCAACGGCTCCCCAGCCCATATATTCTCGCTTACGTAGTTGATGTAGCCACCGAGGTTTGCTTCTTCAAAACCAAGAAACCAGCTTACTACCAAGAAATTGACATGTTCCCGTGGTTGGTTTTACTTCAATTCTACAACCACCATAATCGAGTCGAATATCCACCGAGTTCCGGGTTGTCATCACAGGTACCATAGACCTACATTTGTTGTACCCTTGAGATACTTGAGAATCTTCTTTGCTGCATCAAAATGACTTTTCTTTGGATTGGCTTGAAATCTAGCGCATACTCCAATCGCGAAGGAAATATCAGTCGCTTGTTGTTAGATACAGAAGGAACCTATTAATCCTCTCGTACATGGTCTCGATCAATGCTTTCACCATCCTCATCCTGGATCCATCTTGTAGTTTGTTACCATTGGAATCTTTGCATCCTTGCTTGTTAACATTCCAAACTTTTCTAGCATATTTTTGGTATACTTTGCTTGGTTTATGAATATTCCTTTAAAAGTTTGCTTGACTTGAAGACCTAAAAATAATTCATTTCTCCCATCATAGACATTTCGAACTTACTTTGCATCAATTTACTGAATTTTTCACAAAGCTTCTTGTTTGGAGATCCAAAAATGATGTCATCCACATATATCTCGTACTAATAGAATATCTTGTTCTTCTTCAATTCTCGAACAAGGTTCGATCTATCTTTCCTTTACCGAATCCATGATCAAGTAAAAATTATGATAGTGTGTCATACCAAGCTCGAGGAGCTTGCTTTAGTCCATATAGAGCTTTCTTTAGACGGTAGACTTGATTTCCTTAAACAAAACCCGGGGTTGTTCAACGTATACTTCTTCAAATAAGAATTCCATTTAGGAACGCAGACTTTACGTCCATTTGATAAACTACGAATTTCATATATGCAGCGTATGCAAGGAATAATCTTATAGCTTCCAATCGCTCACAGTGCAAACGTCTCGTCATAGTCAATTCCTTCGATCGGAGTAACCTTGCGCAACAAACCTTGCTTTATTTCTCGGTGACTTCATCTTTCTCATTTTTCTTGTTCTTGAAAACCCATTTCGCTCCAATCACTTTTTGATGATTTGGTCTATCAACAAGTACCCAAACATCTTGTCGTGTGATTTAATTCAGTTCATCTTGCACGGCTTCTATCCGGTTTGTGTCCAACAGTGCTTCTTCAATATTCTTAGGTTCTTGTAGAGAGACATAGCAACTAAATAAACCATCTAGGTTTATTTTCCTTCTTGTCTTTACTCCATCTTGAGGATTTCCTAAGATTAAGTCACTAGGATGACCAGTCATCCAATTTCTTCTATTAGATACGTGTAACTCTTCTCAAGATATTGTCGGATCATCATCTTGCGTCATTCCCCCTTTTGTTGACACATTCACATCTGGTGTTCGGGTGAGTCATCGGCGGACCTTAGAGGTTTCTTCAAAGCAGACTTTGTCTTGCTTGAGTCTGTGACGTAGAAGTTTGCCGATCATCTTCGTAATCTTAGTCTAAAGTAGACACTTGAACCTTGACATATTTTGTCTTATCCTTGAGTTCTAGTTTCCCAAATCCTTCGCTAGAGACTCTTCTCGTCCTTTGTCCTTAAACTCAACAATAGATTCATTAAAAACCACATGGGGTGTTTCTTCCACAACAAGGGTTTTTCTCGTTAAAAACCCGATAGGCTTTGCTTGTCTTTGGAATATCCTAAAAATATTCCATCGGCAACCTTGGCATCAAAGGTTTTTAACTTGGATTTGCCATTGTCATGAATGAAACACCTACACCCAAAAACACGAAAGAAAGAAACACGAGGAATTCTACCTTTCCATAACTCATATGGTGTCTTTCCATGTTCTTTGGTCAAGAAGCTTCGATTCGAGTGTAGCATGCTATATTCACAGCCTTTCCGCCCAAAACCTCGAGGAACATTATACTCTGCTGATTGGAGTGTATAGGGTAAGAATTATTAAGACCAATCAACAAAAATATCGAACCCAAGGGAAAAAGTATGCACATGAGGTCCTAGAAATACAAGTTCTTAGTGACTAGAGTTGCAACAATAGTTTGGAACAAAAACAACAAAAACATAAGCAAAAATACAAAACAACAATGAGCAAGCAATAGATCGAACACTTAGAATGCGAAAACAAAAACAACACTAAATGGTGGGATAGAGGTGCTAGGATTAACATCCATCAATGAATCATCAATTAACAAGCTACAATTGAATCAAATTGCAAATCAACTAAGATAGAAAGCATAAACCATCATGAAATTAATCACTCCATTAAAATCACAATGCCTAATGTGAGTATCCTTAGTCTTTCCCATCTCTCAATGTAGAAATCCCCAATTCATACAATCATGCAAAATTGAAACCCGATCAACAACTAATCACGTTAGCTCAACTCTAAGCCTATTGCTAGGGTGATCAACCATTAATCAAAAGAAACAATTTTACACAAAGCACAATGAAGAATCACAATTAGGAAATAAACTAATGTGAGTATCCTTAGTGCAACTAATCTCTCGATTCGAAGCACCCAATCCACACATTCATACACAATTATCACCCGATTAATCTCGGATCACGTTAGCGCAACTCTCGTCTATAGCTAGGGTGATCAAACACTAATCTAAAGAAATAATTATGCATGAAGCACAAATGAGAATCACAATTAGTAAGCAAACTACTCAATTAATCTCCAATCATCAACAATTATAGCATCATCAATCAATTCATCATCAATTTCAATTAACCCAAGCACAAGAGAGTTAGCCCATGGTGAAATCCATGGGAAGAAGATAGAATTGATCAAACACAAAGCAAGTCACAACAAATAAGAAATTAAAGAGACAAAAGAGGAAAAACATCACCAAATGATCTTCAATTAACCAAAATAGGAATGCTTGAGTCTTCAACAACAATCCTCCAAATGAAATACAAGCTTGAATTGAAAGGAATACAATGATCAAATGCTAATCTATGGCTAATCTACCAACAATCAATTGAAATCTAAATCTAAATCTAACTTCTACTCTAATCTAAGATGGAAATTGGCTTGGGGCACTGAGAAATCGCCCCAAAACCGCTACTAATCTGCTACTATTAACTCTCCTTAAGTTGTCTCTCAAATGCCCCTGCTTCTCCTCTTTAAATACAAAAATTCTGGAAAACTACCCCTCGAGTCGAGGGTCAGGCCTCGACTCGAGGTCCCTGCCTTTTCACCTCCCTCGACTCGAGGGTCATGCCTCGAGTCGAGACTTCTGCCTTTTTCCAATTTTTATCATTTTCTCGCATAGCCCTCGACTCGAGGCTCTTGCTCCTCGATCGAGCTCGAGTCCGTGGCATTTTTCTCGCACGGGGCTTCGGCCCGACCCTGTTTTCGTCCCGGATGTCCGTCTCTTCATTCTAAGCCTAATGGTACTCTCGGTTTGGCAAAATTCCACCGAATTACCTGCAAAATGGACGGAAAACATCAAAATCTCACAAATAATACTTTTTAGGCAAAAGAGTGATATTTTTCACATTTAGGCACAAAAACTAACACTTTAGCTCACTTTTTGCACTAAAAATAGCCCTAAAAACATGTATCAATTCACTCCAATCATACCCCCAAACTTGAATTGTTGCTCGTCCTCGAGCAACGTAGAAACTAAGAACAAGGGAGTGAATTGATTGCAATTATGTCACATGGCACCATAGACGACAAATAAGACAATTGAACTCATCAATGATCACTTGTATCAATGCAACTATCCACTAGCCATCAAGATAGATCATGCTCAAACAAATGCTCAATCAAATACTCAACACATTGCTCCTTCCATGGAGTGTTTCACTCTTCACTCAAGTGTATCAAGGTTTAAAGCACTCAATCATCAATTCACAAATAAGTACACCATATGCTTGCCACAAGACTTAATCTCAATCAAAATCATTTGTGATCAATCAAGAATCAAAGAGGTCTTTCTTCTAGGTTGTAATGTAGGCTCTTTGGAAAGGTGGGATATTTTAGGATAAGAGTGACTAAGTAGTAGAGACTTGAATGTAAACTAATCCATACAATGCACATCTCTTCACTTTCATCTAGCAACACTCTTACTTTTGAACTTCAATAATCAATCCACCATTCACTTGAGCTTTCTCTTTTTAAAGCTCACAAATTGAATCATTTCATTTCATTTTCACAATTCAATCTTTCACAACCTTTCTTTTCTTTCATGCTTCATTCATCACTTAGCTCATCATTATCCACCACACTTCACAATCAACCCACCATCTTTAACCAACATTCAAGCTCTACTAAGCATAGGACAAGAAAGGCTCATACAAATAGGCTAAATGGTTTCAATTTCACTTGGCTTGCCAAAGAATAAGGATCATAAGGCTCAACATGGCTCACTAAGGAAATCAAATGTATTTGGTAGGAAAATATTTGGCAAAGTAACTCATCATATCAAACATGGCCTCTTATCACTTTCAAGACATCACACAAAGATCAATATCAACAAGTCTAGTGGCAAGTTCTAGCATACAAATCATGAATGATGCACTCTCAAAGGATTAATATCAACCGTATAAGATGTACGATTATTAAGGCACAAAAGCTCACGGGTTAAAATTGAGCAATGAATCAAGCATCTTCAATCACATTTATCTTCACATAATTAATCAAGCGAGCTAGCTTCAAGACACAAATCAACTAGTGATCAAATCAAAATCCAATTAATCTTGCAATTCAAACACAAGTGCACATGTACATAATCTCAAGCACATTCACTACCACATGAATGATACTCAAAAATATGACACTAAATCCACAATTAAGCTCAAATCAATAAGTCTAAAAAAACTAGGAATAAGGAATCCAAAGAAATCATCAAGGAATAATCATCAATAGACCATCAAACTCAATAAGATCAAGATAATAACCACCATCAATAAAATCATCCAAAATCCAAAACCAATCATAACAATCATCACAATCATCAAGTCAAGAGTATAAGCATCATCAAAAGTACAAGGGAAAACAAGAATATCAGAATCTAAAGAACAATAAGAAGAGGGAATGAGGAATAGGGGATAGCCCTAATAGTCGGACGGCGGCGGTGGAGGAGGGTAGTGTCCTCGCCCGAAGTTCCACGAGCTCATCTCGAAGAAGTGCATACATGTCATGCTGAGTCTTGAGAGACTCCTCCGCATCCTCCGAGTCTCTTCATTAAATCTGCGGGACTCCTCAAGCATCCGGTACATCTCATCCTGCCGGGTCGAGACTCTCTAAATGCATCCTCTCGACTGTCGCCCACATCTCCTCTGTCGGAACCCACGGCCTCGAGATGAACTCCCGCCTCGTACTCTCTACTCCTCATCTCGTCCTGCCAGTACATGTTAATCTCTGGCTGGTAATCCTCGTCCATCTGTCTTGGCGGCTCCTCTTGCTCCGGCTCCTCATCATCCTCATCCTCGGAATCATAATCTCCGATCTCTACCTCTGCTCCCTCTGCAGCCTTCATCACCACGATCATCATCGAACCCGACCGCTGACCTCCATCGTCATCATCAACCTCTCTAAGCACATCCCCATGCTCTCTAGTATAAGCGTCGATCGCCTCGGTATGACGCCTGCGACCACATGCGCAAGTTGATAGTCACAAAGGCCTGCGATCCAAAAGCGTCGTCAACCTCTTATTAGGTAGAGGGAATCGGCCACCATGATCTTCTTTGTAGGCACCACGTCCTACCGATGCGGTCTAGCGTCCTCATGCGCCGCATGGTATCAAGAGTAAGGTCGGGGCCCTCCACCGCTCCGAGGTTATGCGTTGGAATCCCAAAATGCTCGCCGATCGGTGTAATCATGCCACCGAAGTTAATCTTCTTGAACTTTGTGCTAGTGGCTCTCTCAAATAAATAGCAAAGGTAGGCGGCCGCATTAAATCGACTCCATGTAAGAAACACCAAATGACGTATAGCTCCTCGGAAACCACGGCTCCTCCCTCCGATCTCGCGAATATGGTACCCGCGAGAATCTTCTCAAGATATCGGATGACCGGGTTCCGGATATGTGTGCTCTTAGACTTCCCCGGAACAAAATCGGGCTGATTAGGAGCCCGGAATCTGAAATCCTCCTCCAAAATCGCTTAGCATTATACTCCTTCCGATGTTCAACGGTGATCGGTCGGGGTCTGTAGGTGCTCCAATAATCTCGTTGACCTCGTCCAGAGTCAACGAGTACTCATACCCCATGAGCTCAAATGTGATACTCCTCGGGAATTTGGCCCTCTGGCCTTATCCACTCTCACCGTGCACAGGAACTCGAGAGTGAGTCCGATATATGTCCTAGGCCTCTTCGCCAAGAAACTCCACATCCCAACTTGCTCAAATAAGCGAGGAATATCCTCCTCGATCCCCATCGATATCATGCAATCTTGATCAACTAATCTCGTCTTGACTACCCGGTTATAAAGCTCGCAGTATAACTCAATATGAGTCCTCCACCGGTGATCATCCCACTGAATTCCGAGCTCGGCGGGTGTCTTGTGTGCACGTCGGATAGCAGCTTCTTTCTCGCGAATCTCCGCCTCGAGAGGTTATGTCTGTCGGCCCCTCTAGACATTGTTCCTGCAAAACATTCCCACAAGCAAAAATCAATACCAACACATACAATACGAGCTCGGAAAAATATCAATCATACCATGAACGAGTCAACGATCAATAATCATCTCAAATGAACAAAATCCCTAGTAACTAGCAACTAAGCCTCAACAATGGTCAATGAGTCAACTAAACACATATATCCAATAGAAGTGCTCAAAATAATCCTAAAACATGTATACTTACTAGAATGGCCCCACAATTAATTCCCAAACAAGCTCAAAAATAATAATCATGCAATTAAGCTCAATAAAATCCCAAAAGTCAAGGCCAATTAGCAAGTAATTCAACAATTATGCATCAACAAATCATACACTTCTATCAACACAATAATTTAGCTTGACCAAATGATCCCAACAATTATACTAGGAATTCCTACAAATGCCATAATTCACAATTCCAATCCAACTTCACAATTAACGAGCACAATATCATTTTCAATCCTAAACATGCTCCTAGCCTCATCAAACAATTCAAATATACTCATACAAGGCTCCAAATCATCCAAAATAATCATGCATAGAAGGTGTTTGTCAAAATGTACACATGAAATTCCAATTTCAAGAATTTTATCTCAAATCATAACACCCATGCAAATATTACAATATAACAATGAAATTGAAGCCAAGAAGAGTAGAGATTACATACCTTGTTGTGAATTTATCCCAAAAACGGACTCGGAAGACACCCAATCTATTTCAACCAAAAATCCCCAAATTTTGCTTCCAAAAACCCTCAAGAATCAATATTTATTCAAGGTAAATGATAAAATGATGAAATGATGGTTGATTTATGGTGAAATCGACGCAAAATCGCCGGAAATATGCAGGGAAGAAAGCGAAACGGCCTCTCAAAACCCTCAGTCGGGGTTACGTGTTACTGCTGCTGCGTTTTTAAAAATAACACGCTCCTCGAGTCGAGGGCCAGGCCTCGACTCGAGGGATATGCAAAACCAACTCCTCGACTCGAGGTGGCACCCTCGACTCGAGGATGTGTCAAATTCTGAATTTTTGACTAAGTGTAAAGCCCTCGACACAGGGACTATGCACTCTCGACCACCGGGTCGAGTCCAGGGAATTTTTACGATTCCCGGCCCAACCCGACCCGAAACTCCTAAAAATGACCTTTATACCCCTAACGAACCCAAATATGCAAGAAATTACCATTTTGGTCCCTCGATTTAAGCCCGGTCGCTCATTCGATCGAGGAGACCGGGTTCTCTTCCTTTTGCTCATTTTCACCAACTTTTAAGCTCTCCTTTCCTTCTCGATTCCTCGATTCTTTTGCAAATTCGATCCTTTCCAATCCTCATAGTGAGTATACCTACACACGGGCAAAACAATTCATCAAAATAATCATCACTAAGAGATGCATTTCTACCCTAAATGACACACACACCCCAAACTTGAATGAAGTCATGCATTCAAGTTTGGCTCCAAATATATGCAACTCATAATGATATCAACAATAAAGCACAACAATATATGAATCTCAAAGCATCAAGCACACTCCTAAGCATGAGCAATTAAGTAGCTAGCCAACTCTCCTAAAAACAAAAACACTAATCTACCAAAACACAAGAAAGAAAATAAAAGGATGGGTTGCCTCCCATCAAGCGCTATTTTTATTGTCCTATGCCGGACTTATTCTTTCACTTCCATCTTCCTTCATCGAAATGGCCAAGGATAGCGATCCTCCTTGCCATTGTATCTCAACCTTTGAGCTTCGAAATTTTGGAGGTTCATATGTAGGATAGACCCATCATCCACATCCTTGCACTTTGATGATGGTTGTCCTCCTTGCTTTCTCACCAACATCCTTCTCCCTTTCATTTCTCCAAGGATGCCCAAGCACTTCTTTAATTCTTTCCTATAATCAAAGTTCTCAAGAGGTAAAATCAAATCATTAGAAGCATCAATTTCAATTAAATCACAAATTGAAGAGTTAGAAGGTATAGAAATGCTCATTTCAATCTTCAATTCCTTATTTGGTGCTTCTAGATTTGTTTGTTCATTATTGCTCATGTCCATCAATGGACATTCCTCTTCATCACTCTTGATAAGGAAATCTTCCTTTTCATCCTCATTGCTTGGACCCTCTACCACATCTTCTTCAATTGTATTTTCTTCCTCCCCTTCTTCTTGATTCTCCATGATGGTCATGTTCTTTACTTGGCGTAGGAAATTTTTGACTTGACACTTTATAAACATGAAGTGGACTTCGGTGATCTCCATAGTCCCCTCGATCCATGAATTGACCATTGCTTTGGTCTCATAGATTTCCTCATACAAGGGAAGCATTTCATCACACCTAGTGTCATTTTCCTCAATTCTTTCCAACAATACTCCAAGCATCTCTTGCAAGTTAGCTCTCACACCATGGAGTCCCCATTCTTCAAATTTAGGAGAAGCTTGTGGCATTGGATAGTCATTCTCATAGCTCCTCCTATCATCATAGCTATCACCTCCTTCCAATGCTCCTTGACACTCAAATCCAAGACATGGATCAAATGTTTGATCATAAGGCTCATAGTATGGAAACATCTCTTGAGGTGGGGGAGAAATTTCTTCACTTATCCAATCTTCATAATTGGATGGAACTTGTTGCCATTGAGAATTATCTTCATAGTTCCTCCAATCATTGTAGCTCAATTCTTCAAAATGTGGAGAATACACCCTACTATCTTGATAATATTCTTGATTCCACAAGTATGAGTTGTATCCTTCCATCTAGACAAGATTTCAAAGTATCAAATTCCAACAAAAATAACAAAACAAACACAAAGGCAACAAGTAGTCACTTCAAACAATTCCTAAGTCTCACTTAAGGCGCAAAAACTAATTCCCCAAGAATCGCGCCATTTGATTGGAGTGTATAGGGTAAGAATTATTAAGACCAATCAACAAAAATATCGAACCCAAGGGAAAAAGTATGCACATGAGGTCCTAGAAATACAAGTTCTTAGTGACTAGAGTTGCAACAATGGTTTGGAACAAAAACAACAAAAACACAAGCAAAAATACAAAACAACAATGAGCAAGCAATAGATCGAACACTTAGAATGCGAGAACAAAAACAACACTAAATGGTGGGATAGAGGTGCTAGGATTAACATCCATCAATGAATCATCAATTAACAAGCTACAATTGAATCAAATTGCAAATCAACTAAGATAGAAAGCATAAACCATCATGAAATTAATCACTTCATTAAAATCACAATGCCTAATGTGAGTATCCTTAGTCTTTCCCATCTCTCAATGTAGAAATCCCCAATTCATACAATCATGCAAAATTGAAACCCGATCAACAACTAATCACGTTAGCTCAACTCTCGCCTATTGCTAGGGTGATCAACCATTAATCAAAAGAAACAATTTTACACAAAGCACAATGAAGAATCACAATTAGGAAATAAACTAATGTGAGTATCCTTAGTGCAACTAATCTCTCGATTCAAGCACCCAATCCACACATTCATACACAATTATCACCCGATTAATCTCGGATCACGTTAGCGCAACTCTCGTCTATAGCTAGGGTGATCAAACACTAATCTAAAGAGATAATTATGCATGAAGCACAAATGAGAATCACAATTAGTAAGCAAACTACTCAATTAATCTCCAATCATCAACAATTATAGCATCATCAATCAATTCATCATCAATTTCAATTAACCCAAGCACAAGAGAGTTAGCCCATGGTGAAATCCATGGGAAGAAGATAAAATTGATCAAACACAAAGCAAGTCACAACAAATAAGAAATTAAAGAGACAAAAGAGGAAAAACATCACCAAATGATCTTCAATTAACCAAAATAGGAATGCTTGAGTCTTCAACAACAATCCTCCAAATGAAATACAAGCTTGAATTGAAAGGAATACAATGATCAAATGCTAATCTATGGCTAATCTACCAACAATCAATTGAAATCTAAATCTAAATCTAACTTCTACTCTAATCTAAGATGGAAATTGGCTTGGGGCCTGAGAAATCGCCCCAAAACCGCTACTAATCTGCTACTATTAACTCTCCTTAAGTTGTCTACGAAATGCCTCGCTTCTCCTCTTTAAATACAAAAATTCTGGAAAACTACCCTCGAAGTCGAGGGTCGTGCCTCGACTCGAGGTCCCTGCCTTTTTCACCTCCCTCGACTCGAGGGTCATGCCTCAGTCGAGACTTCTGCCTTTTTCCAATTTTTATCATTTTACGCATAGCCCTCGACTCGAGGCTCTTGCTCCTCGATCGAGCTCGAGTCAGGGCATTTTCTCGCATGGGGCTTCGGCCCGACCCTGTTTCGTCCCGGATGTCCGTCTCTTCATTCTAAGCCTAATGGTACTCTCGGTTTGGCAAAATTCCACCGAATTACCTGCAAAATGGACGGAAAACATCAAAATCTCACAAATAATACTTTTTAGGCAAAAGAGTGATACTTTTCACATTTAGGCACAAAAACTAACACTTTAGCTCACTTTTTGCACTAAAAATAGCCCTAAAAACATGTATCAATTCACTCCAATCATCTGCTAGCATTGTTCGGGCAGCTTCCTTGAGTGTCCTATTTCTCCTCTCAAAGAACACCATTTCTTTGTGGGAGTACGAGCCGCAGACGTTTCATGTTGAATTCCAGCTTCTTTGCAATACGTCGCTATGTGAGAGTTTAGGAATTCTGTTCCTTTGTTACTTCTAATCCTTACAACATTTTCTCCTTTCTCGTTTTGTAATCTCTTCGCAATTCCGGTAACCTTGTGATGGTTTCATTCTTCTTGAACATAAATATCACCCATGTGAATCTTGAATATTCATCCACCACCACCAGAGTATATATTCTACCACTGAAGCTTAACGGAGATACGGGACCAAAAAGATCCATATGGAGTAATTGTAGTACCCTACTTGACGTTGGTACGAAACTTCCTTGAAAGTGGCTCTAGTTTGCTTTCCTTTTGACATGAGTCACATATCCGATCTTTTGAGAAAACTTCATTTGGCAAGCCTTCTACAAGAGACTTCTGGCTATCTTGTTTAGCGTTTTGAAATTTATATGATCTGAGTCTCTTGTGCCATAACCAGCTGGCTTCTAAAGTACTCTTTGCTACAAGGCATGTATTACTTGAACATTTCGAAATTCTGCAACATAAACATTTCCCTTTCTCGAGGCCGCTTAAGAGCACACGATCGTTTAAACCACTTAGAACAACACACAGAGAACTAGAAAACTTAACTGAGTATCCCTTATCACAGAATTGCGAAACCGAGAGCAAGTTATGCTTTAATCCTTCCACGTAGAAAACTTCCTCAACACGTATATCACCAATGTATAGAGTCCCAACACCTTTGGTAATCCCAAAGTTATTGTCTCCAAATACCATCCGTGGGCCATTTTGTGATTTTATTGAGCTCAAGAGTTGCTTGTTCCCTACCATATGCTTCGAACACCCACCGCCGATGTACTGCATAAAGTATTTCCAGCAACCTCTCTTTCATGTCCCACGGCGTCCCGCACGTTTAGTTAAGTTTTAGGTACCCTTTAGATTTAGGTCCTTGAGAGTTAGCACAGTCTTTAGGAATCCATAGGAATAGACTCTTCTTATCATATTCGTAAGATCTTATCCTTCTTCCATACATATCAACATAGACAATCTCATCCTTTGGTGCCTTCTTGAATGTATGCCTATGGGTGTCGATTGTGTTCCTTCCGAGAAGACTTGACCCTTCCGAGGTCTTCTCGTATAGAGTGATCAGCCGTTGTGCAATGGTCCGAGGGTTTTGATGATAAGGGTACGTTCTACTTGAGCCATCAAAAGATTCATATCTCACAGCAACGTAAGACTTAGTAGACCGTTTAGCAAGCTTTGAAGTTTGCTTAGGTTGTGTAGTCTTCACCGAGACTGTCTCCACAGAGATGGTTTCAGCTGATGTCTACTTTTTCTCGACCTTGCCGAGGTTTCTTAAGTTGGGATTTCCCCTTCTTTTGATACCTCATTAGTTGTTTAGGTTGTTGAGTATAACTACTCTTCTTCCCATTCAACCGATTTCTTTGGGTCAACAACCTTTACCCTCATCGTAGGTTTAGGTTTGGAACCCTCTCCTACCAAATCATTACCCTTAACATGTGTACTCTTCTTAAGTACACTTGTTTGAACTCGTGAGGATTGGGCAATGGTAAAACCAATTCCCTTCTTTACGTTAGGTGTTTGAGACGATTCAACTATTGTTTGAACTGCATGAGAAGCTTTGTTCAGTTGATCCAACCTCAAACTTAAACTTTCCTCACTCGATTTTATACGCTCATGCTGATGGAAAAGTTCATCGAATTTTACTTGTAGAATTTTCAATCGATCGCTTTTCTCAAGATTCTCAAGAAGCAACCTTTCTACCAGAGACTGCTCAAGTATACTTCACTTTAAGAGTGTTTAACTCTTACGAAGTTATCCGATTAAGATCTCGTTAGTGTCTCGAATGTCTTGCTAATAGATTCTTGTGTAAGTAGATCAATTTTTTCTTTCAAGCTCACATTCTCCTTTTCCACACGCTTGTAAGCGTTTATAGCGATTTTGAGATCTTCCATTAACTTATCAACAAAGTTATGGTCAAACTCTTCTGCAAAAGAAACACGAGAAGCGAGACGAAGAGCAGGAATCAGAAAGTACCTCATCTCCTTTTGCCATAAGACACAAATCATTGTCTCAAGAGAAGTCTGAAGATGATGTTGAATCACTTGAAAGAGTATCCTCTTCTTCAGCCACTAAAGCACGCTTGTCAAAGAAACTTTCTGCTCCTCATCAATCTCTTTTCTTCTCTTTCTCTTGGAGTTAAACTGGACAATCATAATCGAAATGTCCCAATTTATGACAATTATAGCAAGCATCACTTCTTGAAGATTTTCTTGGACTAGAATCCCTTTTAGGAGAAAAATCTCTTCTTTTTGGACTATCTTCTCTTCTTCTTTTCGGAGTCTTGAACCTTCTCTTCTTTGGAGTCTTCGATCTCTTGTCTCAAGATTTGTTTCCTGATACTGAAACCAGCTTTCTTTGTATTCTTCCAATGTCTTCTATATTTCCCAAATTTTGAGTTCATTATATCAAACTTCCCAGTCAGCAAAGCCATCTGCTTCTTTCAAGCTTAAATCCTCTCCAATAGGCTCTTTAGATGATCGATTTGAAGTGACCTTGAAAGAAACTTCCTTTCCCGTGGAATTTGAATTTCCTTCATCCTCGTCTTCTTCTTGTTTCAGATCATATTCATGAGCTTTCAAATGCGAAAATAGCTTATGATGACTAATCTTGCTTTCGCTTATTTTGTATCCTTAATCACTGTAATCTTGACTCTCCATTTGCTAGTTAGAGATCTCAATATTTTGTTGTTGATCTCCTTCTCGGTGTATGATTTTCCCAAAGAGCTTGCTTTATTGATGATATTTGTCGGTCTTAAGTCCAATTGATCTATCGTCTCATCGCTTCATCTTGAAGGTGTCAAATGAATGTAGAATGGACTGCAACTTGTTCTCTTTAATCTGCTCCGATCCTTCACACATGAGTGCTAAAGTTTCCCACATTTCTTTAGCAGTCTTACACGTCTTGACTTTCTCTGTAAGTTCTCTAGTTAATGTCTCTATGATCTCTGTCCGAGCAACTTGGTCAAGATTAAATAGTTTCCTTTCATCATTTGACATTTCACTCCTTTTCTTTTCAATCTTCTCGCCGAGTAGATGCTTCGCTCCACCGCTCCCGTAACTTACCGGTTCAAAGTAAAACTTTATCGGTCCATCTTCTAGTGTCTCGAGCATCCTATCATGGATTGCACCAAGATGATTTTCGATGCGTAATTTCTAATAGTCATAGTCTTCAACAGAGAACTCTGGTAGCTTTCTTTACCGCTTCTTATGAGAACTCATTGTTAGTAATAAAAATAATATGCACGTAATGCAATGAGTTTTATGAAAACAGCTTTTCAAAAGATCTGCTCAGTGACCACAACAGCTCTTTCCTCAAAGACTATTAGTAACCCAAAGCCGGTGGTCGGTTGAACCACCGCTTTGATACCACTTGTTGGTCCCGGACGAGATGTGTACTGAGGTGTAAAGTCTAGAAGGGGGTTGAATAGACTTTACCACACTCAATACTTTTTCAACTTTTCGTGAGCCGAGTGTGAGGTTAGAAAACTTTGAAGTCTTCTCGCAGCAAGGTACTCGGAGTGTGCTACGTGAGATCGGCAGACTTCGGAAACTCGAAGTCTTCCGATGGTGCGGAAGCTAATCTCGTGTGTATTTGAAAAACCCTTTTTAATGAAAACCTTGGTGATGAATACTAAGCAAGTTTCGGTGCGAGTTTATTAAAACGATGATGAATGAGCAAGTTATATGTATGAATGCAGAAAGCTCGTAAAGACACGAGATTTTTATAGTGGTTCGGATATAACGATTCTACGTCCACTCTCCCCGATCCCACAGGGCCTTACTATCCACCAAAACTGGTCTTGTCTCCTCTAATCTCCTTGAGGATTCGACCACGGGAAGTTTAACAAGTTCCTGCCCTTGATACAATCAAAATGATCCTCGAGTCTTAACTCTTAGACCAAAAACAATCAACCTTTTCTCGTACAGAGATAATGAAAGGTGATTTACACTTCCTTGACCAAAAATAAATCTCTTAAGAATATCAATGTATTAGATCGATTTCTCGTACGAAGAATTATGCGTGTAATGCGGTGAGTGAAAAGATTTTCTTCTTGATGTTTCTCACGCGTGTGTTTTTAAAATCCTTCACTTCACTTTTATATGATCCTGAAATTGACTAGCCGTTAGACTAATTTGTCAATCAGTCTTCAAAGAAATGGTAAGTAATCGTTGGAAGATTTGTTTGACTTTGGATAATTGATTATGCGATACCAATCAATTATGCCGTGATTGATCTTGATTGATAATCAAATCTTCACTTGATTGACTTCGGATATCTTTGAATTATCTTTCTGTCTTTTGTTAACCCCGATGAATTTCTTGAAGTAAACTCTAGCAACCTTACACCTTGCTCCAAAGACACTTAAAGCTTGTTGTAGCATGGATTCCAACCTTGCTACCTTCACTTAAACCTTTCTTGATAACACCTTTTTTTTATCATATGCCTTCCTTTATCTTCACGACGCCCTTCTAGATGATTTAGAACGAGATCTTTCTTAAATCCTTAAGTCTTCTTATCAAGACCTTCGGTTCTCAATCAATATAGCTCTTGTGTCAAGCCTAGCAGGTTTAGTTATACAAAGACATAAACCCTATCTAGATCATCACCGACTAACAGTTCACTGGTCCTATTACATTTAGGTTTTAGGAACATCATCAAAACATACAAATTCTAATCCTAACACCTTTGGTCAAAGGTATTAGAACTTGATAACGCTGATACTTTTGATATTGACTCCGCACTACCACCATCCCATTATTTCTAAGATTTCGAGTTGAATTTCCATCCGAACAATGTGCGAAATTCAAATCTTCTCATCGTCCCGGTCCCACTAATTGATGTATAATATCTCTAACACCCATGATTTTCAAAATTTCAGATCTTTTGCTTAAGTTTTCTAATCTTCTCGAACTTTTGATGTTTTTGCATCGCTTGTTAGATCTCGGCTATCAACGATGAGTATTTTGTGTTCACCGAGCCTCTACATTATATTTTGATTCTTTGACTCTCCATTTTCAAGGCTTTTAAAGATATTAGATTCCACGTAGCCTTTCCATTCTCCAGCATAATGTGAGACCTATCCTCTTTCAACAAGCCACCATTAATCTCACATAATAAGTGACGTTTACAGTGTCATTTGTATTGCTTTTGTGGCATTCAGAGATGTTTTTGTCCACCTTATTACAAATCTTTCGTGGGTGTTTTCCAAGAAAAGCGAGAGTAAAGAGTGGCTTAGACTTTGTAGTGGAACCCCTCCAACAGATTTCTCGGCACCATTTACGTTACTTTGAGATGATGAACCCACATTTTCATGCGTCGATGTAGAATTAGGAGAGTTCACATTATACGGGACCCCAGGCTGGTAGTAGCCATAGCTGAAACATTACAATCGTTGTCTTCCTCAAAGGTACATTTGTCGGCAATAGTGGATTCTACGATCAACTTTCCATTGGATTCAGTCCCACATTTTGCATCGTATTTAGGCGATGATGATGCGAGCAGGGCGTCCAATTGTGCGTAAGTTCTATCAATCGATGAAGTACTAGTGAAATGTGGCCACTCATTATCAAGTTCTATAAGAGAAGCAACTTCTTTTGGTGCAGTGGCAATACCTCACCGTTGACAATGTGACAATAGGTAAACTCAAGTGAGATACTATATTTATATCCTCTCTTGGATATTACGCATCATGTGAGATGATAACTCTTCCCGTTGACCTCAAAGCTTACCCTGAATTTAAAACATATCAAATAAACTTTAAATTTTTTACGGTTGTTCTACGTTATATATTTTTACTATTAATATATCCGTATGTGGTCTCACCGTTATACATATTTTTAACAATGACTAGTTGTTTGTCACGTGCGTTGCGCATCGTCGATTAGTTTATAAAATCAATTGTCATATCTTTTGTAAGATATTTGTGAAATTGCATTGATTTTTATATTTTGTTGTTCGACGTAATCTAAGATTAAGGGTTTAACATTAGAAATATGTGAGTTCAAAAAAAAAAGGAAGAAAAGAAATATGTGAGTTCAAGAAATTTTAATTGGAAAAAAGAATTTAGTGTGCAAAAGAAATGTACCATTAATTGAAACGTAGCTTGCAAGCCTTTCTTACAAATCTTCAAAACAATTAATAGCAAAATGTTCAAAAATAAATCTAAACCCAAGTAGACGGCGGCTAGCAATCGCAACATGTGAGTGAATTCAAAATCTAATTTATAGACGTTTGCTATTGATGTCCATCGAAACTTCAATCACAATAACCATAAATTATATTCAAATGCAAGCGATTACATTTTCAAGAGCACAGTAAGCTAATTTGGGCTTAGATAGATTGTCTATACTCTAACAAGGGAGGTAGACGGTGCATGGTAGTTGATGTCCTAAGGTGAACGATGGAGGAAAGAGGCGGACGGTTGTGATGGCATCACGAATAAATGAATTTGAAAAATCAGTTCAAGAAAAAGATTATGTGATCGATATAAATTTTAACAATATAGCGGTTCGTGAAAGTCACCACCATTCGGTTCCATATTTTAGTATCATGGAACTCTATCAATACCTCGAGATGAATTATTCACGAACTTCGACTTTGCAAATCTAATTTGCATATAATTTTCAGGTATATGCTAGTAGACTAATACCCGCAAAGCAATTAATTTATGTGATTAAATTCTATCACTTACGATATGCAATCATCAAGTCTTTTGAGCATAGGGATAAAATTATCGTGTGCTACATTCATGCTTGGAGAATAAAACTGGTCGTTCCTTGCATATGGTTGTCATTATCAATCGTGAATACCATGCACCATATTCATGCTTAATTTGAATTATATGCAAGCTAAGTTCAAAGAATTTCATATCCAACTTCCAACTCAAGAAAAGGCAAAGCAGAAAGGATGTGATCATAAATCAATTACGAGTGTTCTTGTCTTATATTTTATAGCAATGGATAACCTTTCTTGCCAACTTCTCCACATTACTTGACAAGTTCTTTTCGAGAAATCCACGGTGAGGTTGCTCTCACGACAATAGAAACAACTATAAGATACTGATAGAAACCAATGTGCTATAGTAATTTAGAGACTACGATCTCAAGACATTACAATACACACACGCTAAATCTTTAATGAATTTTTTTATCAAGATTCGCCCTTCACCGAGTTTAGTAACAAAATTTTGAGCTCCATAAGTCAAATGTCACTAATGATAATAACACCAAAAATATAACTAAACAAATTGACCCGAAGCACACCACCACATATAGTTCAAGAAAATTTTGAAGATGAAACTAAAATAAACTCGTACAATAATGTGGTTAAATTCCATTTATTTATATTTCTACAGTGAGAGATGTAAAAATTTTAATCCCAATAAAACTTGCAATGTATAATTGGCCAAGTATTATTAAGTTAAGTATGCCCTCATATCCTCATTGGTTAAAAGTCAAACCTCAAATTGTATTCTTGCGGTGATTCTCAATATACAAGGAATGGTGAAAGATAATGTTGGTCCCTGAATGTTGAGTTAATTAAACCTTGAGATATCCTTCTAGAACAAAATCTAGAAAGGGGGTTGAATAGATTTTGTAGATTTTAAACTTTTCAAAGTCAATCCAAAGTATCGATTAAGCACAACGGAAATCAATTTTAAACTCAACTTTTAACAAGATCAAAAGCAATGATGATATTGATTTTAGATAAAATTCTGAAATTTAATCTTGAATCAACAAATTGTAACTTGAACAAAAATTAGAAGAAAGCGGTAAATAACAACAGATTTATAGTGGTTCGGATTATAACAATCCTACATCCACTCTCCTTCTCCAAACTTTGAAGAAGGGTCTTCACTAGCCGCTTACTTACTTACAATCTTTACAACTTACAACTTGATCTTCAACTCTTCAACAATGCTAACCAAACTTCTAAAATCTAACTCTAGAATAAGAAGTGTTTTTGAAGATGTGAAGTGAAGTGTTCTATCAACACTTAGAAAATATTGGAAACCTCTTTGAAAAA
The DNA here is from genome assembly GCA_030762865.1 of Paraleonurus japonicus. Classification (NCBI taxonomy): domain Eukaryota; kingdom Viridiplantae; phylum Streptophyta; class Magnoliopsida; order Lamiales; family Lamiaceae; genus Paraleonurus; species Paraleonurus japonicus. The sequence continues at coordinate 8,275,068 of CM061058.1, forward strand.
TACTTTGTGAATTCAATAGTGAATAGTGTGAAAAATCAGATTTGCATAAGTGTATAGAAAAATAAAATCTAGTCCTATTTTTAAGTCTCGATAAGACAGTTAGTTTGTTAGTCGGTTCTAACAAAGAAACTACTCAACAAACTTAATCTTGGAAAGCTGCTCTTGACCTCGGTGATTTCTTCTACTCGTCTGCTGGTGACTTGGTGAAGACTCGCCTTTCTTATTCTACTCGGCTTGTCTTGACCTCGTCGAGCTCTTTATGATCGTCTCCTGCAGATGACTAGATTTGAGCTTGTCTCCGGATAACTTGTAAACTTTGATCTCCGATTAACTTAATCGGCTCTTGACCCGGTCGATCGACTTAGCGAACTCGATGCATTTGTTTATCAACGTTAATACGCTCATCTGGATTGTTCCTTTTAACTCATCATAACTCTACTTGATCTAACAATTTCCCCCTTTTTGATGATGTTAAAACTATAAAAGAAACATACTCACAAACTGATGTTAGTCAAAGTTATTCAAGACAATCGGATAAGCAAGTTAGAATACATTCACACTATCAATTTAGATTAAAGCATTCTAATACACACTTAGAAAGTTTTGAAGTAAAAATTCTTTAGTCATAAGAAAAAAAAATTTTTCAAAAGGAAAAAAATTTAAGTCTTAAAAATTTTAGACTTAAGAAAAATTTTGCAAATATTGAGTGCGAGAAAATAAATTTTCTCGGATGGTTTATACTTAGAAAAAAATTTAAAGTTTCTTAAAACAAGAAAGAAAACTTTTAAAACACACAAGTAAAGCAGAGATAAGAACCCGGTCATCTCATTCATATTCAGCTCATTTACAAATTTACATATGGAGCAGATAAGAAGATAAAAGATAAGAAAATTTAAGCTTATCTAATCGTCCATCTGTCTTTCTCTGGAAGTTGCATCCAATCAAATATTCGCGTTCTCATTTCGGCAATTTCCTTTGGATCGATCAACTTCATTTGATTTATACCATAGTTGATAGTTGACACGATCCATTCCTTGTCAATCGAGCCATCATCATTCAATTTTATTGGAATGGATGAGTAGTCTGAGCAACCAAATCCACGTTGTACCATTCATCTCCTTCATCAAGAAATTTCTGGTACAAACTTGGATTTTCCTTCTCCATCCAATCATGCCAAGCGATCGTCTCATTGTCGATGATGCTCCAACTCCTTTGCATATGTACCGGAAGAAGGTCCACTTGGCTTCGTACTTCATGTACTCGGTGCCCACGATGGATGTGCAATTATTTTCGGGGAGCATCGGTCCTTTCTGCAGTCGATCCAAGCCGCCTCTGCTCCTCCTCCGGCTAATGGGACAACCCACTTCTTGGAACTTATCAAAAATGCGGCCAGCCTCCTTTGCCGACTTAATCTTCCTTCTTCCGGCTTCCCTCCGGCCATAATACACCTTTTCAGCCTTGATCCGTCGGTCCTTTTCTACCTCTATCCTAAGCCGCTCACCTGATTTTTCCAAAGTGGTCTCTTTCCAGAACTTTGGACATCGAGGCTCTGCCCGATAGGCGACATGACCTTCTCTGTCTCCTTTTCCTTCTCTTTCTCCACCACCACCAGCTCTTTCCCTTTTCCCTTCTCAAAGCACTTTTTCCACCAAGCCATATGTGGAAAGACTAAAGCTGGACTGAGATTGCGGGAACACTACATGAGACAATGTGATTGCGCGATCACCGAAGGTCCTCTACGAGCTGCGAGGCGCATTTCACGTTACGCCTTTCTAGTGGTATATACCCTCCTGTTGATGGCTTATTGTTTAATCCCATTGATTCATATGATGGTTTTCTAAATAATCCGAGAAATTCATGTGCAACTTCGGCTTTGAAAAGATAACACGCTTGACTTTGGCTCTAGCCTCCCCCATCCTCTCTCTCGATCTAAGCCATGTATCTTTGATTTCAGCTCGGCTTCTTTCTTTCGGCCAGCTCATCCGCCCGATTGCTTCCTCAATCTGATCAATTCTAAGTTTTAAGGCGGTAAGCTCATCGATTGGTGTTCTTGAAAGTTTGATCTGGTTAAGCTCGACTTTCACGATCTCCACATCTTCCCCCTTTTTAACATCATCAAGTAGCATAGCAAGCTGCTCCTTGATAACAGTAAAATAGGTGGAAGTTGAGGATTGATTAAGGAGGATCTCATCGGCCGGCGGTTGATTGTCGGCTTGGGTTTGGATTTTCAGCTCTCCAACCTCCTTCTTCACTTCTTCCAGCTCTTCTTTGACAACCATTTTAACGGTATTTGAAATAGAAGATAGAAGGTTTACCTCGAGATGCTTTTAGCATGTCTTCCATAGTTACAGCGAGAATCTACGATGTCTGCGGTCTTCATTGTGAGCATCTAGTGAACTTATCCTCTACCCTCTTTTCTAGCTGATTCGAGAATTGAAGAGAAGGTGGATCCTAGGCTCTTTGGGAGGGACGAGTGGTAAGGTTTCGAGACAAGCCAAGGCGGCTTCGTAGGAAATTCGGGAGCTGCTCCTCTGATAGGATGACCGATAAGGATGAGATTCCAGCAGACTCCGAATAACATTCTCCCGAGGTGATGAAATTGTCCCAGCCTACTTCATCGGTAAATAGACTCATCTCCTCCTCCAGATCACCGGTCCTCGGGTGATGGACAAGCCGAGATCTCAATGAATTCCTTCATTACTTCGAGGTTAAAGCGAAGTTTAGGAAATAACTCGGCTAATCTCCTTTTGGCATCTGATCGTAGGGAGAGCTCGAAGCTTCCTCTCTGAGCCATCAGTGCAGGAGTGTGTATTGGGTGATTTTGGGTGAGGGATGGGATATTTGGTGGAGAGGAAGTCAAGAAAATCGAAAGGTTGAGTAGAGGTGGGAGGGATATCGGGTGTGGGAGATGAGGTGGGAGGTATTTCGGGTAAGGGAGATGAGATGGGAGGTGTTTGTATTTGGATAATATCGGGAGTAGGGTCATTTAGAGGCTCAAAAGTACCAGCCTTGGATACTTCTTCATCGCCTAGGTGGGTGGGGGATTTTTCGAAGATGAGATGTTGGAAGATGTACGGAGAGGCTTGCCTCTCGGCGGATGCGGTTCGCTCGGAGGCCGGGATCTTCCCGGCACCTCCGTCTCGGCTGTGCACTGCTTTGCTATCTGAAGTGTTGCGGCCTCTTACGGTAGCAGACTAGCGAGGAGTTGAGGAAGACTCCCCAAGCAGTATCGGCGGCCTTGACCAGCCTTCTCCTGGTCCTCCTTCGAAGTGGTTGAGCCACTGTTTCCACCAGTGCTTCCTCGGTGGTTGTGCGGCTGGTGCCTCTACCCCATTCTTTGGAATCTCGGCTTGGTACCTCTACTTGGTACCTCGGTGGCTGCCTCTGCACCCAGTGCTGCCAACTCGATTTTACGTATGCGTGCCTCATCGATTCATCGTCTGAATCCGGCAATCCACCCAACCTCTCATTCTTTGTAAGCAAACCCTTTTGCTTAGAAAATTTCTTCTTGCCTTCCCTCGTCTGACCCTCTTATTCAGTCCATCCATCGCATCTTGTGATCTTATTAAATAGACTCACAGTAGACTAAGGAACCCAATCACCAACGGTAGGGTTAAATACCAACCTCGCCTTCTCTTCCTTCAACCTCTTAAACGGCGGTTCTACCCAATCAACCCTTATACCATCAAATATAGCCCTCATACAACACATCCTAGAATTAGTGACTCCGTCATGTGAACTCGATCACCCCGGAATTGACTTAGTCACTATAGTCATTAACAACCTATACTTTCTTCTCAACATGTGCTTTTTCAAATCTCTCCTTGTTCCCCTATACGTAATCCTAGCGATCAAATCAAAAGATTGTTCCCATTCCTCTTCCTTATATACTAATGGATTCACACCCTCACCGATGTATCCAAAATCCGAGCCACATTCTCTTTAGTATACTCCAACCTAGTACCCTCTCTTTGTAGTACTAAATTCGTTATCGAGAAAACTCACTGTTTGCCGAGAAATTCTGCCTATGAAGTCCATTGTTACTGTTTTCTGCGATTTGAGTGAAACGAACCCTCGTAATCTTGATGCTTCCAACAAAGCCTTAATATTTATTTGGATTCCTTGTCTGAGTAGTTTCAAAGTCGACATACATCTCGGCTTTGAGTTTATTCTTAAATGCTTGAGTATTCATTTTGAAATTTGAGACGGATGCGGTTATATAAGTGGGAGGTTTAGAGGGTTGGGATGAAGAAGAAGCCATTTGAATAAGTGGCCTTCACGTGTCTTGAATTGTGTAAAAGTAACCGCTTATCCTACGGATTAGGCGGCTAATAGACTTACTTTATCGAAGTAATTAGTATACCTGATGTAAGCAATGAGGTGCCTTACTTAACACTCGGGTATTTTATTTCGATTTGGTAAAATCGAGACTTGGTCAAATTTGATCTTATCTTATATTTTTCAAAACTCTCTCCTAGTCTGATTTTTAAAACCACAAATGTTTAAAACTTAACACAGTATTTTCGGTTTAGTTACAAAGTACAGATTGCTTGAAATACACAAACTTAAGGACTTTATTTGAAACCAAAGATTTTTTAGGAAAAATGAAGATGAAGGTTTTACGAATGAAGATATTTATGAGACTAGTCGATATACATTGCTCTGCAAACAAACTCATCAAAACTTATTAGTAGCCGAGGTAGATCGAGATAGGGTGCGAGATAGTCATATGTTTTTCGTAAAATCACCGACTATTGTGCCCTAGTCTCGATTTACCATATGTCGATACGCAATTATCATGTCGGATAAGATCAATATGACTAATCCTTGATTCTTGATTCCTAAATAGGAAATCAATTATATCACTACCTGATTGTCCTTTGACTCGGATCTAGTCCGATAATTCTTTCTAGACATAATAAACTAAATTGCGAGAGACAAGAATTAAAAAACAGAATTAGAGATTTACTAATGAAGCATCTAATAAATCTAATTCTACAGATAATTCTTTAAACCTCGTCTCGCGCTGATTTTGTCAAGATGTCTCGCTCTTTGAAAATCACCAAAATCTTCTCAAGTCTCGATATCTCCTTTTTCTACATGGTCTCGGATGAAGTGGTGTCTGATATCTACATGCTTGCATCTTGTATGTAGGACTGAGTTACGAGTAATAGCTATGACACTATTAATATCATAAAAGATTGGTACATCTTTGGTGATAATATTATAGTCCCTTAGCCGATTTATCCAGATCACTGAGAACAACAACTTCCACCGCCATATACTCGGCTTCGGTTGTGGAAGTAGCTACGAGAGGTTTGTTTCTTAGACAACCATGAAATCAGCTTACTTCCAAGAAATTGACAAGTACCGGATGTAGATTTTCTATCTATCTTACACCCACCAAAATCTGAATCGAGTATCCAGACATTCAAAGTTGTCATCATTTGGATACCACAATCCAACATTTATTCCTTTTAAATACTTGAGGATTTTCTTTTGCCGCTTCAAGATGGCTTTTCTTAGGATTAGCTTGAAATCGAGCATGCACTCCAACCGCAAATGAAATATCAGGTCTATTAGCGATTAAATATAATAAAGAACCAATAAGACCTCAATACTCGGTTTGATCAGTGTCTTCTCCTTCTCGTCTGGATCCATTGAAAAATTTATCATCATAGGTATCTTAGCTTCTCGGTGGTGCCTATTCCATATTTTTCAATAAGATCTTTTGTATATTTGGCTTGGTTGATGAATATTCCCTTCTTTATGCTTGACTTGAAGTCCAAGAAAATATGTCATTTCTCCCATCATGGACATTTCAAATCTGCTTTTCATAAGACTACTAAATTCTTCACATAAAGATATGTTAGTTGATCCAAAAATTATATCATCAACATAAATTTGAACTAACAAAAGATCACAACCAAACTCTTTTCTAAAGAGAGTTCTATCAATTCTACCTTTAACAAAACCATTTTGAATTAAATAATCGAGACAAGGTGTCATACCAAGCTCTTGGTGCTTGTTTAAGTCCATATAGAGCTTTCCTTAGTTTATAAACCTTGTCTCCTTTGACAAAACCAGGGGTTGCTCTACATAAACTTCCTCAGCTAGGATTCCATTTAAAAATGCTGACTTAACATCCATTTGGAAGACTATGAATCTTTTAAAAGCTGCATAGGCTAAAAACAATCTTATGGCTTCCCGGGACGAGCTCTTTGGTGCAAAGGTTTCATCATAATCAATACCCTCGATTGTGAATAACCTTGAGCAACTAGTCCTGGTCTTATTTCTAACCACAATATTGTTTTTATCCCTTTTGTTTTTAAAGACCCATTTAGTTCCAATGACTTTTTGATGATGAGGCCTTTCAACAAGCTCCCACACATCTTGTCTTTGAAACTGATTTAGTTCTTCTTGCATGTCATTAATCCAGTTGGAATCGATTAGAGATTCTGTAATTGATTTAGGTTCAAGTAATGACACATAGCAATCGAACATACAATTTTGATTTAGTTGGGTCCTCGTCTGGACACTAGAGTCTAAATCTCCAATTATCTCGCTTTCGGTGGGTGATATGACATTACTTTCTTACCTTTATCTTTTACGTAGATGGTGTCTTGTCTGAATTATTTATTTAAGATGATTCTATGTTACCATCGATAACTCTACGATCGGTGATGTGTTGTTGGTCGTCCGATCGGTGATGTGTCATTGGTCGTTGATCAATTGGTAGATCATTTGTTGAGGAAGTTCATTCAGGTTCCTTTCCTTTGCGATTCTTCGTCTTCATCCGAATCGATTCTTGATTGTAGAATTTTATGGTTGATCCTTTGATAGTCATCGATTCGGATTATCGATATCTTTGTGATGTCCCCTGTCTTATCAAACTCAAAAGAAGATTCATTAAATACCACATGGGTGTTTCTTCTACACACAAGGTTGTCTTATTAAAAACTCTATATGCCTTTGATATAGATGAGTATCCTAAGAATATCCCATCTGCTATCTTGGCATCAAAGGTTTTTAATTGAGATTTCCCATTGTTGTGTATGAAACATTTACAACCAAATATATGAAAATATGAAATTTTGGGAGATCTTCCCTTCCAAATTTCATAGGGGGTTTTACACTTATCCTTGACAATCGAGACTTGCTGCAGATGTTTCTGAGCTATGCCATTCTCAATGCAGTAGTTAGAAATCAATTTATTTAGAAATTCAGTACCTTTATCACTTCTAATTTTAACAATATTTAATCCCTTTTCATTTTGAATCTTTTTAAGAAATTCTGGAGTCTTAGTCATAGTCTCATTCTTTTTGTACAAGAAAATAAACCAAGTAAATCTTGAAAAGTCATCAACAATTACTAAGGTATATTTTCTTCCACTAAAGCCGAGAGGAGTTACTTTGGACCAAACAGATCCATATGAAGAAGTTCCGAATCCTTTACGAAGAAGGACTACTTATTGTTTTAAAAGAAGCTTTGGTCTGTTTTCTTTTTGACAAGAAACACAAACATGGTTCTTTGAAATTATTTTATCAGGAGTCCTTTAACTAAAGATTTCCTTGCTATTTTGTTAAGAGTTTTGAAGTTTAAGTGACCAAGTCGTCTCGTGCCACAACCAACTTAAGTCATCCGAACTCTTAGCAACAAGACAAGTATCCTTACGACGACTTTTGAAGTTAGCAACATAAATGTTACCTTGTCTTACTCCAGCCAATAGAATATTTTCATTTAAACCATCTAATACATAGCATGCATTATGAGTAAATTTGACACAAAACCCTTTATCACAAAATTGTGAAACAAATAGTAGGTTGTGCTTCAATCCTTCCACGTAGTAAACTTCTTGAACTTGAACATCTCCAATCATTAGTGTTCCTACACCTTTAGTAAGTCCATAGTTGTTATCACCAAACATCACTCTAGGTCCATCAATGGTTTGATAGTTAGAGAGAAGTCGTCTTTCATAGGTCATGTGCTTGGAACAACCACTATTAATGTACCAGATGACCTCAAGAATGTCTCCTCTATCAACTATCTTCTTATCTTCCTGCAATCACAAATTTATTGCTTAGGTACCCTTTGTATTTTGGGTCCTTTCATGTTAAGTTGACTCTTAGGAATCCAGATAAAAATATCAATGTTCCTTATAACTATAGATTGAAGCTTGCATCCATATCTATCTACTAAGATAAGACTTTCAAGATCAATCTTATTTAATTGATCTTTTGAAATTGTCTTGAATCTTGGTAAGAATGGATAAGATTTGCTTCTTCCATCAAAGCTATTATACCTAGGATAGATCTTTGATTTAGTCTTAGGTTTAGCCTTAGGAGTTACTTTCCTCGTCTGGTTTTCTTTTCGAAGTATCGGATGAGGTAATTAATTCCTTTGGTTTCCGAGGGACCGAATAGAGTTTCTACCTTAGGTTTAGTTGCTTTAACAAAAACTCTAGGTTTTATTGGATCATTCTTCTTACTCCTATCAAAGCCTAATCCAGCTTTATCACTAGACTTTTGTGAAGAATTGAAAATTTTATCTATTGTGGTTTGAGAATTATTCATAAGTCCTAACTTGAGATTTAATTCTCTGTTAGTCCTTTTATAATTCTCATTCTCAGAATAGATATTTAAAAATTTTGCTTTTAAAGAACTCAATTCTGTTCTAACTTATCTGCCTTATCGGACAAGGTGCAGTGATCATCTCGGTCGACATTCCCCCTTGAATGTACGGTCTAGTTTCTCACTTTCCTTAGTCTGATTGACCTTAGTTAGATCAGAAATTTGATCCTTTAAATTAAGATTTTCGATCTCTATCTGTTTATAAGCGAGATAGAGCAGTCTCCAAATCTTTCAAAAGTTTATCAATAAGACCGGGATCGATTTCGAGATAAGGTATCACGGTCATTATCGATGATGAATAGTAATGTACCTCTTTAGCCATTAAACATATGTCATCATCGACCCAAAATTAGATGAGGATGAGGATGATGATGTCTCACGAGCTTCTTCTTTCTCAGCTAGGAGAGCTCTCTCTCGGTCATATCTTCTATCTCTTTTCTTCCTCTTTTCTTCTCTCTCTCTGGGAGTGAGTTGAGTACAATCATAACTGTAGTGACCAGGTTTGCTTTGCATGTATAACATATATCTCCTCTGTCTATTTTTGGACTACTATCTCCTCGTCGATAGGTGACTTATGACTTCTTGACTGATCCTTCTTTTTATCATTATTCCGAGCTCTTTTCATCCCTCGTTTGATCTATAGTTCCTACGACCTAATCTGTCTCTTTTGTTTCTTTTGTACTTCATCTTGATCTTTCATACCTTTTCAACAAAAGAGCCATTTCCTCTTTTATGGACAAATCGGATGCTTTAGAGATCTTTTGCATTCATCTTGATGAACAAATGCTACTATTTTTCCGCATGTAGATGACTCTGCCTCATCTTCTTCATCTTCAATGTGAATGTCATATTCCGAGTGCTTTAAGATGAGAGAAAAGAGTGTGATGTGATATTGATGACAAATTCTGTGTTGCCTTGAGAATATTAGCTTTCTCTCTCCATCTTTTGCTCAAAGATCTGAGTATCTTGTTGTTAATTTCTTTCTCGGTGTAAGTCTTACCCAAATAGGCTGCTTTGTTCACAAGATTAGTCAGTCTCACGTCCAATTGATCTACAGTTTCACCATCCTTCATTTTGAACGTGTCAAATGCATGTAGAAACAGTCAAGCTTATTTTCTTTGACTTGTTCGAGATCCTTCACAAATTCCAACAAGAGTCTCCCACATTTCTTTGGCGATCTTGCATCTTTTAACCTTTTCAATCCAATCCTTACTTAGAGTCTCAATGATCTCGATTCGAGCTACTTGATCAAGATTATGGACCTTTCTTTCATCATTTGTTAACTCGAGCTCTTCTTTTCTTATGCAGTCACAGATTGGTGACTCGGCTCCGGTGTTGGTTCCTCTATTATAAAATATTATAGGTCCCTCTTTAAGAACCTCTTCCATCCTATCATGAATGGCTTTTAGGTGATTCTCCATCCTAAATTTCCAAGAATCATAATCTTCAATAGAAAATTCAGAAGATTCCTTGACTTCTTGTTTTTCCCGATGACATGATGAAACAAAGGAAAAAATACTCCACAAACTAATTAGTAGCACCGTTAGTAGTAAAGAAGAAAATGAAGAAAATCAAGATAATTTCAGAATCTTATTCAAGACCTAAAATCAATATCGAGAATAGCTTAACAACTGCTCTGATACCACTTGTTGGTCCCTGAATGTTGAGTTGATTAAACCTTGAGATATCCTTCTAGAACAAAATCTAGAAAGGGGGTTTGAATAGATTTTGTAGATTTTTAAACTTTTCAAAGTCAATCCAAAGTATCGATTAAGCACAATGGAAATCAATTTTAAACTCAACTTTTAACAAGATCAAAAGCAATGATGATATTCAGATTTTAGATAAAATTCTGAAATTTAATCTTGAATCAACAAATTGTAACTTGAACAAAAATTAGAAGAAAGCAGTAAATAACAACAGATTTATAGTGGTTCGGATTATAACAATCCTACATTCACTCTCCTTCTCCAAACTTTGAAGAAGGGTCTTCACTAGCTTACTTACTTACAATCTTTACAACTTACAACTTGATCTTCAACTCTTCAACAATGCTAACCAAACTTCTAAAATCTAACTCTAGAATAAGAAGTGTTTTTGAAGATGTGAAGTGAAGTGTTCTATCAACACTTAGAAAATATTGGAAACCTCTTTGAAAAATACTTTGTGAATTCAATAGTGAATAGTGTGAAAAATCAGATTTGCATAAGTGTATAGAAAAATAAAATCTAGTCCTATTTTTAAGTCTCGATAAGGACAGGTTAGTTTGTTAGTCGAGTTCTAACAAACCGGAAACTACTCAACAAACTTAATCTTGGAAACTGCTCTTGACCTCACTGATTTCTTCTACTGTCACAGGTGACTTGGTGAAGACTCGCCTTTCTTATTCTACTCGGCTTGTCTTGACCTCGTCGAGCTCTTTATGATCGTCTCCTGCAGATGACTAGATTTGAGCTTGTCTCCGATGACTTGTAAACTTTGATCTCCAGCTAACTTAATCGGCTCTTGACCTACCGATCGCCTTAGCACCGAACTCGATCTCGAGCCGTTTATCAACGTTGTCCGCTCATCTGGATTGTTCCTTTTAACTCATCAAAACTCTACTTGATCTAATGAGATAAGTTTAAAGAAAAATTAAAATTGACAAAATAGGATATCAACAGCTAACCTCATGTTTGAAATATGTTATTTCTGGAGCAAGACCAACAGAAGTTATATAATACATTTCGAAGCATGTCTTAGCTATATCTAGAGCAAGTTTCAACCTTTCTAAATCTTTGAAATTGAGCAGGTTCTCTCTCATAGCCTTGTTGCACAGAATTAATGGTGAGTAAGTGAAATTAAAGAAAGTACAAGTATCTACTCTTTCCAGATAATTGAGTGGAATATGAAGATAGTGTCATTTATACATAAGCAACAATGAGAATAGATTCATGGGATTGATGCTTCGGTGTCAAAACTAACCAGGAAGTATATAGCTTCTTTGAGCAACAACACCTCCTTTAACTGTTAAAAATAAAAATCTCGAATTAATATCCAAGGACCCCAGCTGCATTTTATTATATGCTAATAAAATTCACTACCAATAAAATTCGCAAGTCTAAACAAAGCCTTAGCTTCGAACAGGACTTAGTAAGCTAGATATAATGGGTTATTCAGATAGATATTCTTCCAAGGAAAATAAGGTTAATCAATACAGACACGGATATTATTAGCTATTTTCACTTAATTTCATTACCAACTACGATAGACCAGAGAAAGTGACTTACAAGAGCTAACATCTCCTGAAGATAGCTCCTAAATGGTGTTTGCTTAGCCTGTGAAATAAGAAATAGATGAAAATAAATGTAATATATAATACTGGATCTCGCTGTGCACCCAGGCAACCCAAAAGAACAAAGATAATAAGACACAAAAATTCATTAAATGCATATTGATACGGCATTCAGTAGCAACCCAAATAAGTACGGCCCAAGCAGGCCAATCTCTCCTATTGGCTCAAGTTCGGTAAATAAACCGGTACAAGCCTAATGGGTTGGCGATAAAATAGGCCCATAACTAGGAAAATAAAGGCCCAACCACAGGCCGAAAGTAATTTAAGTGTTGGAAAGAGTTAACGGGCTAGCACGAGAAGAGGCCCAACCGCCATGGAATCGGGAATATTCTTATTCCTCTTAACCGAAAAGAGAGGATTGGGGGACAAGTTACTGCCTTTTTCCCCCACGATGAAGTCACTACCGGGAGTAAGAGGAGAGATAACCGACGGCGAAAGAGAGAGGTACATGACATCATGCAGATTAATGGAATGACCGTAAGTATCAATTATAAATACCACATCTCATTCAATAAAAAAGGTACACATCACACATACACTAAAACCTACGTATTTTATTTTAATACAATCTCTTGGATTTTCTCGGTCTCGACTTGAGTGTCGGAGTGCCTACGCCGGAGAACCCTCCGGCGTGTTTTGCGAGTTCTTTCATTCAAGAAGAAGGTGAATTAAATCGTGTCATTCAAATTACCCGCGTCACTTTCCCGGCAGAAAAAGCAAGGTAAATTTTTACGCATCATATATGCAGGAGAATGTAATAACAAAATCCTTCCACTTTAATTCCATTTTATGAATGAATAGATGCATAAACTTGAAATTGCGAGAAATGCGGCATGAGAAATATATATGTATGTTGGATCAAGAAGTTTTGATGAGTTAAAAGAAGCGGCTCGAGATGATTAGACGACCAAGAACAAATGAGATTGAGATCATAAGCTAAGCCGATCAGATGGGGTTGAGAACCAATCTATTCACTGAGGTCCTGGGAGAGTACAAGTCGCCCTGAGACAAGCTTGAGTCTAGTCATCTGCAGGAGACGAACATGAAGAGCTCAGACGAGGTCAAGACAAGCCGAGTAGAATAAGAAAGGTGAATCTTCACCAAGTCACCGCAGATTTGAGTAGAGCAAAGACAGTGAGGTCTAGAGCAGCTTTTCAAGATTAAGTTTGTTGAAACAGCTTTCGATTTGTTAGAACCGACTAACAAACTAACTGTCTTTTCGGACTTATAAATAGGTCTAGGCACTTCTTTTCAACATATACTCAACACCGCATACGTAATACACAATTCACAAGTTATTTTCCGTAAATTTATTCTCTCAAATCACAAGTTTTCAAAAAGCACAAAATAGTTTTTCAAGATTTCTTCATAGATTAGTCTAAGTGTTTGTAAAACACTTCATTGCACATCATCAAATATGCTTCTTTTTCTTAGAGTTAGATTTTAAGTTTGGTTAGCATTTTTGAAGAGTTGAAGATCAAGTTGTAAGTTGTAAGATTGTAAAGTAAGTAAGTAAGCGAGATAGTGGAGACCCTTCTTCAAGTTGGAGAAGGAGAGTGGATGTAGGATTGTTATAATCCGAACCACTATAAAATCTCGTGTTCTTTAATGCTTTCATTTATCTTTCTGCTCAATTTACAATTTATTGTTTAAAGCTTAATTTCGTAATCAAAGTTGAATATCGCTTGCTTTTGATCTATATAAAGTTGAGATTAATATTAAATTCCGCCGTGTCACTTTGGTACTTTGAATAAATTTTGAAAGATTTGAAAAATCTGAAAAATCTATTCAACCCCCTTCTAGATTTTTCCTAGAAGGCCGATACGCTTTACCTAATCGCTCAACTAACCGAGACCAACAAGTGGTATCGGAGCGGTGTCAGTCAGTTTACGATATTGATTTTAGGTCTTAACTAAGATTCTGAAATTTTTCTTAATTTTCTTCATTCTCTTCATTCTTACTAAAGACTACTAATAAGTTTTTGTGGAGTATTTTGTTTCATTATATCATCATGTCATCGGGAAAAAGCAAGAAGTCCGAGGAATTTACTGAATTTCTATTGAAGATTATGATTACCGGAAATTCGGGATGGAGAATCACCTCAAGGCCATCCATGATAGGATGGAAGAGGTTTTTGAAGAAGGACCTATAAAATTTTATCATGGAGGTACTAGCACTGAGCCGAATCTGTTGAATCTGTAACTGCATAAGAGAAAAAGAGTTTTGAATTGACAAATGATGAAAGAAAGATCCACAATCTTGATCAAGTAGCTCAAATCAAGTCATTGAGACTCTAAGTAAAGATTGGATAGAGAAGATTAAGAGATGCAAAACAGCCAAAGAAATGTGGCAAACTCGGCAAATGTCTCATGAAGGATCGTAACAAGTAAAAGAGAACAAGCTGCGATCGGTCTTGCACGCATTTGATACATTCAAAATGAAGGAAAATGAGTTTGTGGATCAGTTAGATGTAAGGTTGACGAATCTCCTCAACAAAGCGGTGACCTTGGAAAGAACTACAGAGAAGGAGATTAATAACAAGATTTTGAGATCATTAACCAAGAGATGGAGGGAGAAATCCAATATCCTTAAAGCTACTCAAAATTTATCTTCTATTACTCACCATACTTTGTTCTCTCATCTTAAAGCTCTAGAATATGATATTCAAATAGAAGATGAGGAGGATGAGATGGAGTCGAGCACCTAATCCAAGTTTGTTGCCTTTGTCAAAGAAAGAAGACAAGATGTCAACAGTAGTCTAGGGAGCCGACCTATCTCTCAAGGAGCAGATGGCTCTGCTCACCAAAAGGTATGATAGATTAAGAATGAAGTATAAACGAAATAAATTGAGATTTGCGGTAAGGATAGATCAAGATCCAGATCAGAAGAAAGGAAGATGAGTCTACAGATGATGATAAAAGCAGGAGCCGACGAGAAGATTCGGATCACCTCAAAAGAAATCCTTCCATTCTAAATCGAGACGGGAGTGACAATTGCTACACATGCAACAAACCAGACACTTCACTATGATTGTCCTCAACCGACTCCTAAAGAAAGGGAAGAGAAAAGGAAAAAGAGAGACAAGAGATTTGCGAGATCAAAGGGCTCTGTTGGCTGAAGAAAAGGAGTCAAGAAAATCACCATCATCATCATCCTCATCTCGATTTTGGATCGGATGATGAAATCTGTCTCATGGCTAAAGAGGTAGTCTACTATTCATCTTACGATAATGATTTACTCGATCGCATCTGATTATGATCAAACTGTTATTCATGAATTATTGAGAGATTTAAAGACATCTCGGCTTCTTATAAACAGCTAGAGACAGAGAATTTGGCTTTAAAGGATCAAATTCAAATTCTAATTAAAGGAAAGCAGGTGATGAACTATTCGTAAACCGAGGAAACATTCAAGGGGGAATGTTTTCCCAGTGAGGCTAGTACATCGGCCACCTTACCGAAAGATTAGAAAGTGAATTGAAAACTTTAAAAGACAAATTTGAATTAATCTGTCTGAAAATGAATTAATTAAGAAAGACAATGAGAATCTAGTCTTCAAAATTAGTCAACTTAATAATTCACAATCAGCAATAGATCACATCTTTAATACATCTCAAAATCTCATGACAAAACAGTCTTGGTTATGACAGAAATAATAAATAATATGACCAGAAACCTAGGGAATTTGTAAAAGCATCCGATCAATCAAAAGAGGTTAAAATTGGTCCTTGGAAACCAATCGGTCAAGTAAGGATTCGCATCTCCCGGCTTGAAAACAAAAATTCAGGTGAGGACTCTATTGGTCCCGATTGGTTGAGTTGATTAAAACTTGAATTAACCTTCTAGAACAAAATCTAGAAGGGGGTTGAATAGATTTTGTAGATTTTTCAAATCTTCCAAAACTTATTCAAAGTATCGATTGTACACAGTGGAAAATAATTGTTAATCTCAACTTCAACAAGATCAAAAGCAAACCGATATTTTAGCTTTAACTTTAATCCTGAAATTAATATGTGATTGATAAGATGAGAATTGAAAAGAAACAAGTAAGTAAATCAAAGCAATAAAGAACACAGATTTATAGTGGTTCGGATTATAACAATCCTACATCCACTCTCCTTCTTCAACCTTGAAGAAGGGTCTTCACTTACTTTCTTCCTTCTTGCTTACTTACTTACAATTGTGAATCTTCAGCCTTACAATGATTTCTTCCTAATTTACTGAATATCTATGGTTTGAAGATGTTATGTGAAAAGTGTTCTACAAACACTAAAAGCTGGAAAACGTATAAAACGTTTGTGAATGTGTACAATATTTGTGGCTCGTGAATACAAATTGTGTATATCGATGAGTGCAAAGTGTCAAGTATATTTCTAAACTAATTTCTATCCCTATTTATAGAGATCTTCATTTGGTAGTTGTAACTTCCTTGAATTCTGTTTTGATCGATTATAACAGTATAAGCCGAATCTTGTAACTTCCTCTTGGTTAGTTGAAAGCTTCTTGAAACTTGTATAAAATTTCTCTAACACTTCATCGTCGATACTTGCTCCACCTTGTCCTTGTCTTCATTCCTTGTCTAAGTGTTTGTTTATCGTATTGCATCTTAAATGTCTTCTATGCGTTGTCCTAGTCGATATCTTATCCCCATCCGATTTTCTGTCCTCATCCGAGGTTTGTCCTTGTGTGATATCTTGACCTCGTCGACTTCTTATACTTAGTTTTATTTTCAAACACTTACTTCACTGTCTATACAAAATGCTCACCGGTCATCCTATATTACACTTTTTAACACATCAAAACTAAATACAACCTTTTCTTTACCTAACAATTTCCCCTTTTTAATGATGTTAAAACACATTTCGATAAAAGAAAAATGTCAGTACTCTTCCAAAGATATAAATGCAAAGTATACAACTAAGTCACATAGTCGGATAATCGAGCAACGGATTTAATAATCGGATGATCGAGCAATATACTCAACAAAGCAGATGATCGGAGCGATATAATCAATCAAAGTTAAGGTCAAATACTTGAAGACAACATAGACAAGATTTGAAGATTGAAGATAAGTTAGTGTTATGAAATTGTAAACAAGTTACTTAGAGAAAAAATCAAGTCGGTTAGAATACCAAGTTTATGAGAGAAGTCCAATCGGATATTCGGATGTATTTACAGATTCACACATATCTCATGTAGATCGAGATAAGGATCACAAAAAGAGAGAATTAGAACTAGTCATACCACTTATCCTGCTCGGGTATCTTTAGCCAATCAAAGACTCTATTCTTTAAAGATATCATCTCTCCTCCTTCTGCAAGATCAGCCAATGGATTCGGCCTTGATGATCAATCGCTTTATCTTCTCACGATCCTAGTCGACCATCTCTTGTTAGTGGAGGTTCCATCTCGAGAGTAGGAAGGTGCGACTACGTCGCATCGAACTCCTCATGTGCAAGGTCTATCACATGCGATACATTTGAGGATCCCTTTCTTCCAAACTGATTGTGAAATGCTGCGTTCTCATCCAAACCCCATTGGATATTTTTGCACACATGAAACTGGAAGACCCAATCAACTTCAAAGGGTCTCCATTTCACCGATCTGCCATGAGTAGGATTTCTTTGGGAACGACCTCACCTCTATGAACTGGCCTGAAGACATCCTCGCCTTGCTCATCTTTTTCTTTCTGGACCCATCTCCTCAATGATCTATCATAAAATTCCCCTGCTGCTTCTCTGTTCTCGTCTTTTCTTGGCATCCCTTCTTTTATGTTTTTCCATGTCCTCCCTCTTCCTTTTCTGATTTTTTCTTCTTCATCAATTTCACTGGGTTTTCTGGAGTTGGCTTGAAGCCTTGGCTTTCCCAGTGCTTTGGATGAGGATGAGGGAGACTTAATCGTAAGAACGGGAGCGGGATCAGCGGTGGGTGGAAGTTCGGGTTGAGAATCGGACTCGGTAGACTGTTGTTCTCCTTTTTAGTCTCCTCGGTGCTCTCGAGACTTCTCTTCAGCCGCCTTCTTCTTTTCTTCTTGACTTTCATGACTCCTCGGACAACTCATCTATTCTTAGATTTAGGGCCATCAGTGATCATCCTGCAACTCAACTCTTTTCTTGAGCTCACTATCTTCCCCCTTTTTAGCATCAAGAAACGGGTCTTACAGATAGTGGCTACTTGATTTATTTGCCCTATGAGTTCTTCTCTTACCACCCTTCTCTTCTTCTCTTTAGTTACGATTTGAGATTCTAAGCACAGTATGCATTTCTTTCGCCACAGTTAAGAACTCGGCCACACAGATCATCCACCGTCGATTTCTCGAAGGTTTCATTGTACTGATGTTGCTTTAGTCCTCTTGATTCAAGTAGATTCAATATTTCTCTGGTTTGAGAATCGGTCGAAACATCCCATTCGACATACATTTCGACTTTGTTCTATCTCGAATAGAAGTCGGATCATATTCGAACTTGATTTTCTTTTTAGAATCCGCCATTGATGAATGCGAGAAGGTTTTAGGAGGGAAAAGAGAGGTTTTGAGAAAATATGAAGAGTTTTATGTGTGCGTAAATGGAATTATGCACACGAATTCCTATTTATATGGCAAATATAATAATAAACAATTATAAGATTAATAATTGCCTGCAAAAGTGTAAATGTGGGCTTTCGAATCGGCATTAATGCAATTATGACATTTATTTTGAAAAGTGCGAGAGAATATTATTTAATATGTCGCGCGTGAGATTGAGACGGTTCATATTTGAAACCGCCTCCATTTCGGCGCGTGAAGCATACTCGGCGTATTTCAAAAGTTAATTTGATAAAATTTCGGGTCCGTAGTAACTTCTCTCCTAACAAAGTTACTTATTTAAGAAATTACTTTTCGATTAATTGGAGAGATAAAATAAAATATTATGGATTTTAGAAAACAAATTTGAACCCTTATCCTTTTATTTTGTAAAACAAAATATTTTTAACAACCTGAGTAACTTCATTTTTAAATAAATGTTAAAGAGAATTATGATATTAAATTCATATATTAATTATATGAACCCAATATTCATAATTAAGAGTATTTAAGAGAAACTTACTTGGACTTTCACCTCGTGCGGATTGATAGCATCACTTTATGCATTTTACGAGCAGGTTGGATAATTAGACCTTGTCTTGTTATTTAGAGATGTGTACTAGACTTTGCTCTTGCTTTGAAACCCACGAGACACTTAGACAAATCGTTAGTATCAAGAGTAAGTCGAGATAATGTGCAATAGTCATCTCGATTCTCAGTAGAAGTTAGTTGACTATTGTGTCCTTATCTAATTTACCTATGTCGGACAAGTAACTATCAAGTCGAGATATGGTCAATATGACTAATCCTTGATTCTTGATCCCAAGATAGGAGATCAATGATATCGGCTACCGATTGTCTTTTGACTCATATCTAGTACGATAATTCATTCTAGACATGATAAACTAATTGAGAGAGACTTAATAAAAAATAAGATTATAGATTGACTAACGAAGCATCTAATAATCCTAATTCTACGAGATAGTTCTTTAAACCTTGTCTCTGCAAGAGGCTTTGTCAAGATGTCTGCTCTTTGAAAATCGGTAAGAATCTTCTCTAGTCGATATCCCCTTTTCGACATGGTCTCGGATGAAGTGGTGTCTTATATCTACATGCTTGCATCTTGTATGTAGGACAGATTACGGGTAATAGCTATGGCACTATTGCTATCACAAAAGATTGGTACTTCTTTGGTGATAATGTTATAGTCCCTTAGGCTGACTTATCTAGATTAGTTTGTGAACAACAACTTTTGCCATATACTCGGCTTGATTGTGGAAGTAGCTACCGAGGTTTGTTTCTTATACAACCATGAAATCAGCTTACTACCAAGAAATTGGCAAGTACCGGATGTAGATTTTCTATCTATCTTACACCCACCAAAATCTGAATCGAGTATCCAGACATTTCAAAGTTATCATCACCGGATACCATAGTCCAACATTTATAGTTCCTTTCGGATACTTGAGAATTTTCTTTCTTTGCTTCAAGATGGCTTTTCTTAGGATTAGCTTGAAATTGAGCACATACTCCAACTGCAAAAGAAATATCAGTTCTACTAGCGATTAAATATAATAAAGAACCAATTAAACCTCGATACTCGGTTTGATTTGTGTCTTCTCCCTTCTCATCTGGATCCATTGAAAAATTTGTCATCATAGGTATCTTAGCTTCTCGGCTGGTACCTATTCCAAATTTATCAAAAAGATCTTTGTATATTTCGCTTGGTTGATGAATATTCCCTTCTTTGTCTGTTTGACTTGAAGTCCAAGAAAATAAGTCATCTCACCCATCATGGACATTTCAAATCTGCTTTTCATAAGAGAACTAAAATCTTCACACAAAGATATGTTAGTTGATCCAAATATTATATCATCAACATAAATTTGAACTAACAAAAGATCACAACCAAACTCTTTTCTAAAAAGAGTTCTATCAATTTTACCTTTAAAAAACCATTTTGAATTAAATATTCAGACAAGGTGTCATACCAAGCTCTTGGTGCTTGTTTAAGTCCATATAGAGCTTTCCTTAGTTTATAAACCTTGTCTCCTTTGACAAAACCAGGAGGTTGCTCTACATAAACTTCCTCGGCTAGGATTCCATTTAGAAATGCCGACTTAACATCCATTTGAAAAACTATGAATCTTTTAAAAGCGGCATAGGCTAAAAACAATCTTATGGCTTCCAGACGAGCTACCGGGTGGAAAGGTTTCATCATAATCAATACCCTCGATTGTGAATAACCTTGAGCAACTAGTCCGGCCTTATTTCTAACCACAATATTGTTTTCATCCCTTTTGTTTTTAAAGACCCATTTAGTTCCAATGACTTTTGATGATGAGGCCTTTCAACAAGCTCCCACACATCTTGTCTTTAAAACTGATTTAGTTCTTCTTGCATGGCATTAATCCAGTTGGAATCGGTTAGAGCTTCGTAATTGATTTAGGTTCAAGTAATGACACATAGCAACCGAACATGCAATCTTGATTTAGTTGAGTCCTTGTCTGGACACGAGAATCTAAATCTCCAATTATACTGCTCACTGGGTGATATGACATTACTCTTTTACCTTTATCTTTTATAGTGGATGGTGTCTTGTGCGAACTATTTATTTGAGATGATTCTATGTTACCTTCTCGATCCCCGAACATCGGATGTGCTAGTTGTCTCGATTAGTTGGCAAACCATTGGTGAGGAAAATCTTTCGAGTTCTTTTCCTTTGTCCAATTCTTCCTCTTCATCGAATCGATTCTTGATTGTAGAATTTTATGGTTGATTCTTTGATAGTCATCGGTTCAGTTATGCGATATCTTTGTGATGTTCCATGTCTTATCAAACTCGAAAAGAAGATTCATCAAATATCACATGAGGTGTTTCTTCTACACACAAGGTTATCTTATTGAAAACTCTATATGCCTTTGATACGGATGAGTATCCCAAGAATATCCCGTCTGCGCTATCTTGGCATCAAAAGTTTTTAATTGAGATTTTCCATTGTTATGTATGAAATATTTACAACCATATATATGAAAGTATGAAATTTTGGGAGGTCGTCCCTTCCAAATTTCATAGGGAGTTTTACACTTATCCTTAACAACCAAGCTTCTATTTTGAACATAACATCTTTGTATTAACACTTACGCCCAAAACACAGTGTGGAGTGTTATACTCGGATAGCATAGATCTAGCTGCCTCTTTCAAGGTTCTGTTTCTCCTTTCAACCACTCCGTTTTCTTTGTGGAGTCCTTGTCAGAAGTTTTACGAGCTATGTCATTCTCAATGCAGTAGTTAGTGATAAATTTATTAAGGAATTCAAGACCTTTATCACTTCTAATTTTAACAATATTTAATCCTTTTTCATTTTGAATCTTTTAAAGAAATTTCGAATCTTAATCATAGTCTCATTCTTTTTGTACAAGAAAATAACCCAACTAAATCTTGAAAAATCATAAACAATTACCAAGGTATATTTTCTTCCACTAAAGCCGAGAGGAGTTCTTGGACCAAAAGATCCATGTGAAGAAGTTCCGAATTCTTTCAAGAAGGATTACTTATTGTTTTAAAAGAAGCTTTGGTCTGCTTTTCCTTTTTGACAAGCATCACACACATGGTTCTTTGAAAATATTTTATCAGTGAGTCCTTTAACTAAAGATTTCCTTGCTATTTTGTTAAGAGTTTTGAAGTTTAAGTGACTCGATTGTTTGTGCCACATGCCAACTTAAATCATCCGAACTCTTAGCAACAAGACAAGTATCTTTAGGACAACTTTTGAAATTGGCAACATAAATGTTACCTTGTCTTACTCCAGCTAATAGAATATTTTCATTGATACCATCTAGAACGTAGCATGCATTATGAGTAAATTTGACACAAAACCCTTTATCACAAAATTGTGAAGCAGAGATAGTAGGTTGTGCTTCAATCCTTCCACGTAGTAAACTTCATGAACTTGAACGTCTCCAATCATTAGTGTTCCTACACCTTTAGTAAGTCCATAGTTGTTATCTCCAAACATCACTCTTGGTCCATCAATGGTTTGATAGTTAGAGAGAAATCGTCTTTCATAGGTCATGTGCTTGGAACAGCCACTGTCAATGTACCGGATGACCTCAAGAATGTCTCCTCTATCAACTATCTTCTTATCTTCCTGCAATCACAAATTTATTGCTTAGGTACCCTTTGTACTTTGGGTCCTTTCATGTTAAGTTGATTTTTAGGAATCCAGACAAAGATATCAATGTTCCTTAAAACCATAGATTGCGGTTTACACCCATATCTATCTACTAAGATAAGACTTTCAAGATCAATCTTGTTTAACTCGATCTTTTGAAATTATCTTGAATCTTGGTAAGAATGGATATGTTTTGCTTCTTCCGTCAAAACCATTATACCTAGGATAAGACTTTGATTTAGTCTTGGGTTTAACCTTTGGAGTTTCTTTCCTCGTCTGCTTTCTTCTTTTCGATTATCGGATGAGGTAATTAATTCCTTAGGTTTCGAGGACTAAATCTAGTTTCTATCATTGGTTTAGTTGCTTTGACAAAGACTCTAGGTTTTATTGTATCATTTTTCTTACTCCTATCAAAACCTAATCCAGCTTTATCACTAGACTTTTGTGAAGAATTGAAAATTTTATCTATTGTGGTTTGAGAGTTATTCAAGTCCTAACTTGAGATTTAATTCTCTGTTAGTTTTCTTATAATTCTCATTCTCGTAATAGATATTTGAAAATTTTATCTTCAAAGAACTTCAATTCTGTTCTAACTTATCTGTCTTATCAGACAAGGTACTAGTGATCATCTCACCGACATTCCCCTTGAATGTACAAATCTGGTTTCTCACTTTCCTTAGTTTGATTGAACTTAGTCGATTAGTAATTTGAATCTTTAAATTAAAATTTTCAGCCTCTATCTGTTTATAAGCGGATAGAGCTGTCTCCAAATCTTTCAAAAGTTTATCAATAAGACTGATCGGGCCGATAAGGTATCACAATCATTATCCGAGGATGAATAGTAATGTACCTATTTTGCCATCGACAGATGTCATCATCTCGATCCAAAATCAGATGAGGATGAGGATGAAGATGTTTCATGAACTTCTTCTTTCTCATCTAGAAGAGCTCTCTGATCGGCATACCTTCTATTTCTTTTCTTCCTCTTTTCTTCTCTCTCTCGGGAGTGAGTTGAGGACAATCATAACCGTAGTGACCAGGCTTGTTGCATGTATAACATATATATCCTCTCGTCTGCTTTTGGACTACTATCTCCTCGTCGATAGGTGACTTATGACTCCTTGGTGATCCTTCTTTCTATCATTGTGCGAACTCTTTTCATCCCTGTCGATCTATAGTTCCTTCGACACGACTGTCTCTCTTGTTTCTTTTGTACTTCATCTTTAATCTTTCATACCTTTTAACGAGAGTCATTTCTTCTTTTACGGACAAATCGAGATGCTTTAGAGATCTTTTCGATTCATCTTGATGAACAAAAGCTCTGATCTTTCCAGTTTTGAAGATTCTCGCTTCATCTTCTTCATCTTCAATTTGAATGTCATATTCTAACGCCTTGAGATGGGAAAACAAAGTGTGGTGAGAAATTGAGGGTAGATTTTGAGTAGCCTTCAGAATGTTAGCTTTCTCTCTCCATCTTTTGCTCAATGACCTCAAGACTTTATTGTTGATTTCTTTTTCGTAATGCGTTTTTCCCAAATCAAGACCTTGTTCAAGATTGGTCACTTAACGTCCAATTGATCAACGAGACTCTCCTTCTTTCATCTTGAAAGTGTCAAATGCGTGTAGAACAAACAACAACTTGTTTTCTTTAACCTGTTCGAGATCCTTCACAGATTCCAGCAAGAGTCTCCCACATTTCCTTGGCGCCTTGCATCTTTTAACCTTTTCTATCCAATCCTTGCTCAATGTTTCAATAATTTCAGTTCTTGCAACTTGATCCAAATTGTGAATCTTCCTTTCATCACTAGTGAGTTTTGAGCTTTTCTTTTATTGCCTCACTCTTATTTCACCTTTGTAGTACCATCACTTGTGCCACCATGATAAAACTTGATAGGTCCTTCCTCAAGAACCTCCTCCATTCCCATGAATTGCTTTAAGATGGTTCTCCATTCTAAACTTCCAAGAATCATATTCTTCTATTGAAAAATCGGCAAACTCCTGGATTTCTTGCTCTTAATAAGACATGGGGTGAAAGCAGAAAAACCACAATACTCACAAGATCTTGTTAGTAGAACTGTTAGTGAAACAAAGAAAATACAGATTATCAAGAACAAAATTCAGGATCTTAGTTAAGACCTAAAATCAATATCGTAACAGACTTAACACCGCTTTGATACCACTTGTTGGTCCCGATTGGTTGAGTTGATTAAAACTTGAATTAACCTTCTAGAACAAAATCTAGAAGGGGGTTGAATAGATTTTGTAGATTATTCAAATCTTCCAAAACCGATTCAAAGTATCGAGATGTACACAGCGGAAAATAATTGTTAATCTCAACTTCAACAAGATCAAAAGTAAACTGATATTTTAGTTTTAACTTTAATCCTGAAATTAATCTGTGATTGATAAGATGAGAATTGAAAAGAAACACGTAAGTAAATCAAAGCAATAAAGAACACAGATTTATAGTGGTTCGGATTACAACAATCCTACATTCACTCTCCTTCTTCAACCTTGAAGAAGGGTCTTCACTTACTTTCTTCCTTCTTGCTTACTTACTTACAATCGTGAATCTTCAAATTTACAATGATTTCTTCCTAATTTCAATATCTATGGCTTGAAGATGTTATGTGAAAAGTGTTCTACAAACACTAAAACTAGAAAACGTATAAAACGTTTGTGAATGTGTACAATATTTGTGGCTCGTGAATACAAATTGTGTATATCGATGAGTGCAAAGTGTCAAGTATATTTCTAAACTAATTTCTATCCCTATTTATAGAGATCTTCATTTGGTAGTTGTAACTTCCTTGAATCTCGCTTTGATCGATTATAACAAGTATAACCGAATCTTGTAACTTCCTTTTGGTTAGTTGAAATCGCTTCTTGAAACTTGTATAAAATTTCTCTAACACTTCATCGTCCGATACTTGCTCCACCTTGTCCTCGTCTTCATTCCTTGTCTAGGTGTTTGTCTATCGTATTGCATCTTAACTGTCTTCTATGCGTTGTCCTAGTCTCGATATCTTATCCCCATCTGATTTTCTCGTCCTCATCTCGAGGTTTGTCCTTGTCCGATATTTTGACCTCGTCGACTTCTTATACTTAGTTTTATTTTCAAACACTTACTTCACTGCCTATACAAAATGCTCACTGGTCATCCTATATTACACTTTTTAACACATCAAAACTAAATACAACCTTTTCTTTACCTAACAGACTCCTTATCGACTAAGAGAAATCTAAGAACCAAAATAAGAAGAAATTCTTATTATAATCCTTTTGATGGTAGAAGCAGATGTTATCCTACATTTCCTAAGTTTAGGAAAATTACTAAATCTGAATACAACAAGTTATCATTCAAAATGATACAATTGTAGACAGATTTGGTAGAAAAGACCAAGTCTCGATTTATTGTTTGGAGATGAGATTTTTATTTGGTTACCTAAAGTGATACTTGACCTTCAAGGACCCAAGATCACTAGGGTACCTTATAACTAATCTGCTTTTTCAGATTCACAAGGATCATCACTCAAGGAAGAGATCTTAGCTTCTATATGGTACATTGATAGTGGTTGTTCACAACACATGACCCATAACAAGAGGTCGTTATCAAATTTCCAAAGCATTGATGGTCCAAGAGTATTATTTGGAGATAATAATTGTGGTCGACTAAAGGTGTAGGTACTCTAATTATCAAGGATATTCAGGTATCTTAGGTATATTTTGTTGAAGGTTTGAAACATAATCTGCTATTTGTTTCCCGACTTTGTGATAAAGGTTTTCTTGTCAAATTTTCTAAGGATAAATGTGATATCTTAGATAATTCCTCGTATAAGGTACTTTTAATCGGCTTCGACATGGTAATGTCTATGTGGCCAACTTTAATAGTTGTCCCAAAGATACTGTCTGATGCCTAAGGGTGGAGAAAACCTCGGTGGCTATGGCACAAGAGGCTTAGTCATCCGAATTTCAAGACCCTTAGTAAGTCAAGCTAAAAAGAACCTTGTCAAGGGATTACCTGAAAAACTTTTATCCACCGAACATAAATGTGATGCTTGTCGGAAAGGTAAATGACCAGACACTTATTTAAGAGTATTAACTCCTCTTCATCTAAAAGAGTGTTACAACTACTTCATCCGGATCTGTTTGGACTGTTTCTCCTCTCGCCAAAGTGGGAAGGAAATACTCTTGTTGTAGTAGATGACTTTTCTAGATACACTTGGGTTATATTTCTTTTCAAGAAAAATGAGACTATAAACAAGATCCCCGATCTGCTCTGCATGCAGTTCGTAATGAAAAGGGTGTTAATATTATTAAAATAAGGAGTGATAAGGGCACAAAATTTTTGAATTCTTGTTTATCTAACTTTTTCAATGAGTGTGGAATTATTCATGAGACATCTTCAGCAAGAACTCCTCAACAAAATGGAGTGGTTGAAAGAAGGAATAGAACCTTGAAGGAAGCGGCCGGGAGCATGTTAGCTGAGTATGAAACCCCTCACGAGGTTCTGGTCAAGCCATCAACACGACTTGTTATACCTGCACAGCGCTTGGTTGTTAAAGACAAGGGTAAGGCTCCATATGAGATTTGGAAGGGTAAGATTCCAAGAATCTCATATTTGAGCTTTTGGTTGTAAGTGTTTTATCCATAACAATGGGAAATCTAAGTTAAGAACTTTTGATGCTAAGGCATGATGGAATATTCTTGGGATATTCTAACACTTCCAAGGCATTTAGAGTTTTTAACAAGACAACCCTTTGTGTGGAGGAAACCCTCATGTTGTTTTTGATGAGTTGTATTCCTTTTCGCATAAAGTGAATCAAATTTGTGAAAGTCTAGATAAAATTGAACTAACCAAGACTAAACATAGAACCTGCCTATCTACCTAGTCTTGATTCGATCGATGAAGAAGAATCCCCATCTCGATAATCAAGACAACTTCGATCGAGACTCCATCGTAATGCAGACACCCTTGGCGTCGGTGATCGGCGGGGGTCGGTGATGAAGGGGGAACGCCAACTAGGTAGAGTCGGAGGAGTTGCCTCACCGAACCTCAAGATGAGGATCCTTCTCCTCACATAGGCAAAAGGATTAGAAGCTACCATCCATCTCGATCGATTATAGGAGACCCATCTAGTAGTGTACGTAGACACGAATGATGCTTTGGACTCGAAAGTCTTTTTCACTGTTATGTGTCGCTTCTTGAACCCAAGTCTATTGAGGAAGCTCTATCGAATCCAAATCGGATAAGCGCCATGCAGGAGGAACTACATCGGTTTGGAAGGCAAAATGTATGGGAACTAGTGGAAAGACCCTTACACGTAAAGATTATAGGCACCAAATGGGTGTTTAAAAACAAAGCAGAGATGAGAACAACATTACTGTTCGAAATAAGGCAAGATTGGTTGCTCAAGGTTACTCACGACCGAGGGGATAGACTATGATGAAACCTATGCTCCGGTTGCGATTAGGACGCATTAAGGTTGTTCTTGGTATTTGCTGCATATAAATCTTTCAAAGTCTTTCAAATGGATGTTAAGTCTGCCTTCCTTAATGGTGTGTTGCTTGAGGAAGTCTATGTGGAGCAGCCGCCTGGGTTTAAGATCAATAACAAGGTCTATAAACTCAACAAAGCTCTATATGGACTCAAACAAGCTCCCGAGCTTGGTATGATACCTTATCTCGATTTCTTGACATCAAATGGATTTTCAAAAGTTAAGATTGATAGAACTTTGTTTAGAAAGAAAGTAGATGGTAACATCTTATTAGTTCAAATTTATGTAGATGACATAATCTTTGGTTCACCTAATCTGAAATTATGTGAAGAGTTTAACATTCTCATGAAAAACAGGTTTGAAATGTCAATGATAGCCGAATTAACATACTTTCTAGGCTTACTGATTAAATAGATGAGTAAGGGTATATTTATACATCGACTAAATATGCTAAGGATCTGATTGAGAGATTTGGAATGACTACTAGCGAGAGAAGTTAAAATATCTATGGCAACTAACTTTTCTATGGATTCGGATGAGCAAGGGATACCCACAGATGCAACGGAGTATCGTGGACTCGATTGGATCTCTTCTCTATCTCACCGCATGTAGGCCAGACATAGCCTTTGCGGTTGGGGTATGTGCAACCGCCTAATCCCAAGAAAACTCATCCGGAGACGGCTAAGAAAATTCTTAAATATCTCAAAGGAACCTTGCAAGTAGGTTATGGTACCCACTGATGACAACTTTGAGCCGACGGGTTATTGATTCGACTTTGGAGGATGTAAGATTGATAGGATATCCACTTCAGAACTTGTCAATTCTTAGGCAACAAATTAATTTCTTGGTTATCTAAGAAATGACATCTCGTTGTCACCTCCACAATCAAGCCGAATACATGGTACCGGAAGTTGTTGCTCTCAACTCCTCTCGGATTAGTCAACACTTAGAGATTATAATATTCAAACATCACTGCTCCTATTTACCGTGATAGTAATAGTGCAATAGCAATGACTTACAATCCTGCTTTTGCATTCTAGATGTAAGCATATAGACATTAGGCATCATTTCATTAGAGATCATGTTGAGAAGAATGATATAAGGATTGAGAAAATAGCTCTTGAATCACAAAGAGCAGACATTCTTACAAAACCATTAGCGAGTCTAGGTTTAAAGAACTATGCTTAGAATTAGGATTACTTGATGCATCTTTAGCTGATTTCTAATTGGTTTGCATCTGCTTAATGTATTCCTTATTTCTCGTTATTTCTTTTCTTTAAATCAATGTCTAAAAAGAATTATCGACTAGATATGTGTCAAAGGACAATCGGGTAGTGATATCATTGATTTCCTTCTTAGGAATCAAGAATCAAGGATTCATCATATTGACCTTATCGACATGATAATTACTTATCTAACATTTGGTAAATCGGATGAGGGCACAATAGTCGGTGATCTCTCTCAAGAAAGCAGATGACTATCTCGCACCCTATTTGATCTACCTCAAGCTATTAATGGTTTTCTTAAGTCTTTGTCTTTGCGGGAATAGGTCACAAGATCGACTGTTTCACCTCATTTTTCCTCAATATTTTATTCTCACACCTTTGTTCCTAAATAAACTCCATATTTTTCTTCATAAAATTCTTTTTGAAATGATTGGTTGGAAAACCCATCTTTAGAAAAATTAAGTCCGAGTCTGCTTATTTAACTGCTTTTAAGATTGCTAAAAATTTAAAACTAAGCTGTTTTTTAAATCGAGACGGGTTGCTTTATCAGATGACCTTACAAATTCATCTCTGCTTTTTAAACCAATTTGTTTTTAAACTCATCTGCTTTGCAAACCCTTATTCGAAGTAAGGTAACCCTAGGTCGACGTCAGTATACTTACTTTCCTGCATAAAGTAACCTACATCTCACAAATCAACGCCTATAAAGTAACTATTTACGCATTCCAAAGGCGAGTAACATCCACGCGCCGAATCCCAATCGTTTATCTTAATTTTTAACCGTTGATTCATGCGCAGTAAAAACCTTTTAAATAAATGGCTCGGATTAATTAAAATTTTCTAAAAAGGCGGTTTCTCTCTCCAATCTTCCCTCCTATAAATACGTCTTCTTCCTCAAACAAACCTTTTCACTCTCGAATTCTATACAAACACTCTGCAAATTTTCAAAAACTCCTAGTTGATCATTTCATGAGCACTTCCTTAAAACCAATAAGAGTTACATCAACGATGGTGGATTTTCACAATGATACGTATAACAAAAAGATAAAGTTGGAGATGTATGTCGACTTTGATACAACAACCGATGGTGAATCTAGGGAGATCCTTGGATTATTGGAAAGGTCGGGATTGAGGACATTCTCGCTCCAAGAAATCCACCTTCAATAAAACACCGGATATGCGAGGTATCGAGTTCTACGTCAATGGGACATTTGAGAATGGAGTTTTTAAAACTCGAGTCTACGGCGAGGTGTTGACGGTAACTCCGGCGGAGGTGGCGCGAATATTTGACACCAGCGGTGAAGGAGTAAACCCCCTCACATACAAGTCCGATGAATGGGTGGAATCATTTGAGATGATTGCCCGGAATTCTATGAGGGACCGCGATCGGAGGCAAGAAGAAGATGCTCGGCCGAGATATCGTCTGCGATGACGATTGTGACGAAGGTGATCCTTGGGGTACAGAGTTCCCATGATGGGCTGACTAGACCCGTGCCGTGTGTCATGAGGACGATAATAGATGGAGTTCAAGCCAACCAGGCTGGGATGCCGTTGGAGAAACCGGAGATGGAAAGAAAAAGGCCGGAGGTGGTAGGCGGAAAGTGGCGGGCGAGGTCGATCACCAGCCTATTCAATAAGGTAACGGTGATCCTGGAGGACTCTGCTGTCATTTGAGATAAATTGGGCGAGATGGAGTCAGCCTTACACAAAGAAAAAAGGGATCTGACTAAGGATGAGCCGCTTGGGGCTCCGGCCCGACTTAGATGAAGGAGGAGGCGAGGTCGAAGCCCGAGGCACCAGTGCGAGAAGAAGGCGAGGAGGAGGAAGAAGAGGAGAGAGAGGAAGAGCTGCCGACGGTAAGCTCACCGAGGCATCACAGCCCGATGAAGTCAAGGAGAAGGCGACGAGGAGGAGGAGGTTGGTGAAAACCTCGGAGCTTAGGGGGACATCTGGCGATCGGTCGAGCCTTCTACTCAAGAGGTAACCACGCCGGAGATAGCGGCTCGGGTGGTCCAATCGAGGAGGTCCAAGATATAAGCTCTGAGAGGACCCCCTCCCCACTCACGGTCCAGTACAATTCTCCCCTCCCCTCTCCGGCCCACTCGCAATGAAGAGGTGACCAGTGGCACCTCGAGCCTCTAAAACATTCCTACTCCTAAAACACCCAAGCCATAACCTCATCTACCCTCCCCCAAACCCAAACATCATCTCCTCCACCATCCCCATCTCGGATGTTGTCCTTCCTAACGAGGACCGGTGTACGCCCCAACCCCCATATCTATCTCCCCACCACTTACCCACATCCTCCCAAATCCAACCCACCTTACCCAGCCTAACCCCATCTCCACCACCTACTACTTCAAAAATTCCACCCTCCATCTTCACCCCACCGTAAATCCCTCTCCCCATCGATGCCCCCACTTCATCCCACCCATCTCAACCCCACTGGTGGATACCTCCAACATCTTTGGGGATATCCACATGAGCTCCCCAGTCCAACTTCTCCCACCTCCTCTTCCTCATCCGAATCGGAGGAGGAGGCCACCCAATTCTTGCCATCTCATCAACTTTTGAGGATCTACACAAGAAAATTATATCTCAAGTCCAAAAGCTAATGGAAAAGAAGACGAGGGAAGGTGATTTGAGCGATCACCAATACAATGCTCACCAATATGCAGATTGAGGTCAATATTTCACGCAACCTATCAGCCAATCTCAACACCGTTGTTGGCTCTCGGTACCGAGTGACTGGAGGAGGAGGTTAAGGCACTTAAGCGTAAGGTGGCGGTGACAACGAGATCCTAGTCAATGCACTCACGTCGATCACAATGACTTCGTGATTCGTTGCTCGGCTCTGAAAGACAGCTCCTGCACCCTCCAAGATGAAGTTAAAAAGGGAAGGAGCTGAAGGAAGGATGGACACCCTCACAAGTGGAGTCTTCTCACTCACGCACAAGGTAGACTCGGCGGACTCACTGAGTTGGAGGCAGCCAAGGCGAAATCAAAATAAAATCGACGAGCCGGGCCTTGCAACCGAGGGTGACCCAGTTGAGGAGGCCATCCGAGAGGATGAGGAGAAGAGGAGGAAGAGATGTCCGAGGCACCGCTGGCCAAGATGAAAGAATCGGGAAAAACCCGAGGCCAAGGGCAAGGGTAAAGGCAAGGCAAGAGGAGAAATCTTCATCACCGAGCACTGATCGCCCCAGAGCCGAGCGCAAAGGAAGGAGCCTGACTTCTCAAACCTCTCGGTGAGCAGATCGCACGAATCCACGCCGAGAAGGAAAAGTATGAGAAGCAAGAGAAGAAGAGGCTGAAGAAGCCGGGAAAGGCGAGCGAAGTGGGATAGGGATACTCGAAAGTGGGTATCCAAAGCGAGATGAAGCGGACTTCCGTCCTGTCCACCGCACATCAGCCCCTCCTAAGATGGTCTCGGGAAATACACCGGTGGATACAAGAAGCGAGGCCCTGGATGCCGGATGGATGTACTACTGGGTACATCTTGAAGGCATCTCCATCTGGAGCAGCCGATGAAGACATGGTGGCATGAATGGATGGAAAAGGAGGACGCCGATCTATATGGGAAGGCTGCTCGATGAGGCACACAACGTGTTCAATCTGCGACTTAGTTGCACCAGCCTATGAGCAAGTTACCCCAAGCTAAAGAAGAAGACGGCTCTCCCGATCTGGAATGGGTCGCCGGGTCATAGCCAAAGCGTAAAGAGAATCCGAGCTCACAGATGAGGATGAGCTTAAACAGCTAAGAGCGAGGATTTTCAATCTGGTTGAACATTCCGAGAAGCCAGCGAGATGGGGAATCGATAGAACATGATTTCTTTCCTTATCTTATATTTTCTATCAGTTCATCTTTTTGTAACTACAGTAAATTTGTGAATGAATATATCTGGACTTATGTGAATTACTTGTCTTATTTTCTTAAAGTTTTTGTTTAAGAGAAACTTAAAATTTTTCTAAGTATAAATCATCCGAGAATTTTATCTCTCACTTGAAAACTTTTCCTAAAATTTATCTAAGTCTTAAGACTCAAATTTTTTTAAGTATTTCTAAAAGAGTCTAAAAGGACTTAGTTTTTCTTAAAGTGTTTTAATGTGAATGAATCTGTTGTAATGAGAATAAGTGCTCGATATACCTATACGATTATCTTAACTAACTCTAGTACTAACTTCACTGTAAGTGTGTTTCTTCCTTATAGGTTTTAACATCATCAAAAAGGGGGAAATTGTTGAATCAAGAAGTTTTGATGAGTTAAAAGAAGCGGCTGAGATGATCGACGACTGAAGAACAGTGAGATTGAGATCATAAGCTAAGGCGATCGGACGGGATTGAGAACCAATCTAGTCACCGAGGTCTGGAAGAGTACAAGTCGTCCTGGAGACAAGCTTGAGTCTATTCATTTGCAGGAGACGAACATGAAGAGCTCGAGATGAGGTCAAGACAAGTGAGTAGAGTAAGAAAGGCGAATCTTCACCAAGTCACCGCAGACGAGTAGAGCAAAGACAGTGAGCTCTAGAGCGCTTTTCAAGATTAAGTTTGTTGAAGTAGCTTTTCGGTTTGTTAGAATTGACTAACAAACTAATTGTCTTCAGGACTTATAAATAGGTCTAGGCACTTCTTTTCAACATATACTAAACACCGCATACGTAATACACATAATTCACAAGTTATTTTCCGTAAATTTATTCTCTCAAATCACAAGTTTTCAAAAAGCACAAAATAGTTTTTCAAGATTTCTTCATAGATTTTTCTAAGTGTTTGTAAAACACTTCATTGCACATCTTCAAATACGCTTCTTTTTCTTAGAGTTAGATTTCTAAGTTTGGTTAGCATTTTGAAGAGTTGAAGATCAAGTTGTAAGTTGTAAGATTGTAAAGTAAGTAAGTAAGAGATAGTGGAGACCCTTCTTCAAGTTGGAGAAGGAGAGTGGATGTAGGATTGTTATAATCCGAACCACTATAAAATCAGTGTTCTTTATCGCTTTCATTTATCTTTCTGTTCAATTTACAATTTATTGTTCAAAGTTTAATTTCAAAATCAAAGTTAAAATCTGAATATCAGTTTGCTTTTGACCTATATAAAGTTGAGATTAATATTAAATTCCGATGTGTCACTTTGGTACTTTGAATAAATTTTGAAAGATTTGAAAATCAAAATCTATTCAACCCCCTTCTAGATTTTTCCTAGAAGGTGATACACGTTTTACCTAATCTGCTCAACTAATCGGGACCAACAATGTATATGTATTTGCAATAATAAACTTCTACCTTATATTGAAATCAATTCGTAAAAAGTTCCCATCGTAACTCTTGTCAAGGATAATCGATGTAGAGTTGCTCACTCGAGATAATCATTCGGTTCCTACATATGAGAGCACAATCACAAAGGAGATTAAGGAAATAATAACATGAAGGATGGTGAGGAGGCATCACATAAAAATTTCAAGATTTAATAACAAAAGCATAACAAGATTTGATAGGTATACGTGCCGAGTAAATGAAGAATTTCTTTTTTTTAAAAAAAAAAACATTCCTTTCCTAAGTTTGTTTATGCAAGAATACATTAATTGTTGGTGCATGAGATGTAATTTCCTACCATTCCAAGTAAAAAGATCATGAAAAAGGCTGCTACTATTGATGTGCCAAGACTTGATAATGATGCCTCGCTTAACTCTCCGGGAATTTTCCTGCATAGTAGAGAAAATAAGGAAAATAATTTTTAAGTCCAACTCAATGCTGAAATATATAGTTTCAATAAATCTTTGATATGTAGCTGCATGTCAAAGCATGTTATCTTTAAAGGATGCATCCTCATTTCATCGAAATTTTGTCAAACATGATTGATGCATGCAATAAAGTCACGCTTAACAAGAATCGAACCCCTACGAGATTCGTAAAATCGCTCTTGGACCACGTACCACAACCGTACAATCCGAACCCACACCCGAGCTCCGAATACCTGCAAAATATGCCGGAGGGGTCCCCGACGTAGGGACTCCGGCGCTCAAGTCAATGATCGGAAAGAGTGTAAAGAGGACCCTAAATACCCGGTTAGGGACCTCTCGGGAGCTAATACAAACTAGCTGAATAAGTGTTAATGGAGATAGTTTTACGTGCTCAAAGTGTGATCGGTAGATAAGTGAATTCGTACCTTTTCTCCTATGCCGATCATCCATAAATAATACCAAAAAGGACATTTATTGCCACCTTCCGATGAAGCTCTCCACTTTTCATTGTGCTCCTCCCACATTTTGTCCTTTTCCCACGTTCCATTCCTCTCTCTCCGAATAACCGCCTCTAGATCTTTACGGAGACTCTTTATTGGCTCTGTTTGACCGAGTCCTCACTTGCTTACCCGTTAATCTTTATCCACCCAGCTTATCGCTAACCGCCAAGACCTTTCTAGGGGAAAATCTTAACCGTCCTCCCCTTATTCGCGAATTGGAGCCCATATCAGCATTTTGGGTTCTCCTCTATCATTTCTTCCTTTGGGCTTCTTATTGGGCTTTCGTCGGTAGCTCGGCCTGTAACCCCATGCCACATCAATCGCTCCCCTACTCTCTTTGGGACGTGTAGGACCCAAGAGAGTAATGCATAATGTTAAGGAGTTAGTAATTTAATGTCCTGCTCCGACTCTCCCGCTTAGAGACTCTTCGGCTTCCGGTCTAGGTGCAGCCCTATCACATTAAATGCCACGCGTCCAAACGAAATCATCACCGCCGCTCATAACCGTCGATAAAGGATCTGCACCATCCAAATCCCGTTTTTATAGTGAGAATCTATCATCCCTCCTCTTTATTTAAATTGGTCGTGGTTTCTCCTTCTTTTTTATCCCTCTTCACCATTTTCGAGAGAACCCACTTCCAGAGCTCCCACATCCGAGGCATACTCTTCCCTTATAGCATTCCTTCCGGGTATTTTTCTACTCCTCTTTATTTTAGCGTCTATGTAGCTGCTTTTCCCCTCTTTTTGCATTACTAGGGTTTGTTTTTTCCTTCTTTCCATGGATCCTCCTCAAAACCCTCCTTTACCACCTGAAATCCAACCCACTCTTAATCGGGTTAGTACCTCCTCGACAATGTCCCCAGGACTTTAAAGGAGTTCCACCGCCTTGGGTGGATCCTCCACCTATTCTACACGCATCCCTACTCCCAATGAAAGGCATGATCATACCGAGGGACGAACCCTAGCTTTACGGGGGAGTGGTACATGCGGGTCTCCGATTTCCTCTTTCCCCTATCTCTGCCAAATTTCAGAACATTTTGGTGTTCCCTTGAATCAATTTACTCCTAACGGGCTCCGTATAATGATGTCCTTTTACATGCTCATAAAAGGGCCGGTGGAGAACCCACCGGAGAACTTTTCTTCACTCACTACAATTGCAAAGTTTTTCACTCTTTCTTCTATACTTGCCCGTACTAGGGGCTCTGCTCCTTCCTCAATCATCCTCACGATAGCAAACCCTAGTGGACCCAAGAATATTTCTTCATCGTTCCTCCTGAGCCTGGAATTTTCCTAATGAAGGGTGGATTTTCAGCAACCCTCTTAAAAGCTCCCCACCCTTTAAGCGATTCGATCTCAACCGCCGGGTTATTAAGTATCTGAATGCCTATGCCCGTAGGCATGCCCTTTTCAATTCCACCTCCCTTTGCGACAATCCACGCTTCTTATCCCACTTTGATTTTAGTCAACCAGCTACACCTCGGATGCGAAGATGGTAACTTCCTCTTTCATTTGTGTTCTAATTTCTTTCTATGACTTCTCATTATTTCGCTTTTGATGTTTATATAATGGCACACTTCTCATCTTGATACTTATATTTGTCACGAGAGATGAGTTGGATGTCGAAATGCGTCGGGAGACCAGTGGATCCTCCAACTCTCGGCCCCTACCCCGCAGCAACCGAATCTGCCCTAACTCTCCTTCGCTTGTGACTTCCTTTCCCGCTTCGCCTCTGTTTCAAAGAGGACGCCGACTACTTCTAGCAAAGCTACCGGTTCCCAAGATATTCCCCTTCCTCCTCACCCCGATGTGGGTCGGAAATAGCCAAGAGGAAGAAAGATACCTCCGCCCATGTTCCCCACGTGGATCTAAACGTGATGACTCCGAAGAGATTGACCCTCTCTCCTCTTTCTGCAAGAAATTCATCTCCCAGTACATGCGGGTCCCTCACGGGGCTGTCCACAGGGGAAAAAATAGCTCGCTCCTCCGAAGCCTTTGCTTGAGGTACATTCCCCTCTTGAATCCTTCTTAACTACCTCCTAGAGTAGTCCTTATTCGACTTCCTTCATTTTTGCCAAAATGCTAGTTTGGTGTGTTGTTTTCTGATCGGCCACCTCCTCTTACGGCTCTCGACCATTGCTAAGGAGGATTTGGAATCGCTTCTCGACACGGAGAAGTTAAAGACCCAAGAGCTCACCTCGGCCAAGGATCGGCTTATTGCGGAATGCCGGAAGCTACGTTCACGAGGCTGCGGCTGCTGCGAGGAAGTGGAGTTAGCGCGGGCTCGAGATAAAGGAGGCGGAGTCAAAGCTTAAAACGGATGGGTTCAAATACTGCTTAGGAGCTCTCTTCACCTCCCCATAGGCCAACGGTTCTTAGGTTCCCTTCATACCTCTTGGTTGAAGGCCTACGGAAGCAGATCCCAGCTACTTAGGAGATATGGGTGAGTGCATCCCATTTTTGTGGATCATAGGTTCGATGCGGCCGTTAGCCAGCACCAAGCTCCCGATTTCAAGGGAAAATATGACCGGGAGGCCTCTCTCCAGACTCTAAAGACCCCTCCCAACTTTCCAGGTGATGGGAATGGTAATCCCGGACGAGCCACAGTGGCTTCCCGAGATCGGCTGCTTGTTGTTCAACAGCTCCAAAACACCGAGATCACCCCCGAGCTTATTGCCGATGGACACTCCTCCTTACCTTATCCTGTTGCATGAAGATCCCGTCAATCTCCCGACATTGCTATCAAGAGAAGGAAAGCGTGAGCGAAGGTGGCGATTCCAACCACCAACTGGAAAGGAAAGCGTCAACTCTCTCCCCGCTTAGAACTTTTTTTTTTATGCTACTCTGCACAAATTTACTTTTATATGCTTTTAAATAATACTCTATCTAATCCGGGCTCTTTGTGTCCCGTGATAAAGCTGCTAGGCCTCTCTTGGGCTATTTGTGTCCCGACAAACCTCTTTTGTTGATATTGGTAAGCCTCTGTCTGTTTGTGTCCCCACAAGCTTTTTTAAACCCTTTATGATATGCGTTTTCATGCAGACTTTAAAAAACCTGATTGGCTCCTTAGTATGCTTCGTTTACGCTTATTCCGATTTTTGTAAAAATCATTTTCTTCCTCTGAATTTGAATGGGATAGGCCCTCTTTAGGCCCTCCCATATGAACCTTAAAAATCCTAAGTGAATGATTATTAACTTTAATAATTCGTAAAATATTTAAGGCTCTCTTGGGAACCCTAAAAAACCTTAAGTGAATGATTATTCACTTAACAATTAAATGAAAAATTAAGGCTCTTTCGAACCTTAAAAACCTTAAGTGAATGATTATTCACTTAATAATTAGTGAAAAATTTAAGGCTCTCTCGAGAACCTTAAAAATTTTAAGTGAATGATTATTCACTTAATAATTAAATAAAAAATTTAAGGCTATCTCGGAACCTTAAAAACCTTAAGTGAATGATTATTCACTTAATAATTCGTGAAAATTTAAGGCTCTCTCGAACCTTAAAAAACCTTAAGTCCGGCTCTCTTTGAGCTCCTCAAATCCTTTTAAGCTCATTCTTGAACCTTAAAAATCCTAAGTGAATATTCGATTCACTTAATCGAAATACGGGCTCTCTCTGAGCCCTCAAATCCTTTTAAGGTCATTTCGAACCTTAAAATATCCTAAGTGAATATTCGATTCACTTATTCAAAATCCGGCTCTCTCTAAGCCCTCAAATCCTTTTAAGGTCATTTACAACCTTAAAAATTCCTAAGTGAATATCCGAGATTCACTTGAGCCCTCAAATCCTTTTAAGGTCATTTCGAACCTTAAAAATCCTAAGTGAATATTCGTATTAACTTAATCAAAATCCGGGCTCTGTGAGCCCTCAAATTCTTTTAA
This sequence comes from Paraleonurus japonicus, assembly GCA_030762865.1. Classification (NCBI taxonomy): domain Eukaryota; kingdom Viridiplantae; phylum Streptophyta; class Magnoliopsida; order Lamiales; family Lamiaceae; genus Paraleonurus; species Paraleonurus japonicus. The sequence goes on from CM061058.1 coordinate 8,314,609, forward strand.
AGTCATTTCTAACCTTAAAAATATCCTAAGTGAATATTCACTTATTTAAAATTCGGCTCTCTCTAAGCCCTAAAATCCTTTTAAGGTCATTTCGAACCTTAAAAATCCTAAGTGAATATTCGATTCACTTAATCAAAATCCAGGCTCTCTCGAGCCCTCAAATCCTTTTAAGGTCATCTCGAACCTTAAATAATCATAAGTGAATATTCGTATTCACTTAATCAAAATTGGGCTCTCTCTGAGCCCTCAAATCCTTTTAAGGTCGTTTCAACCTTAAAAATCCTAAGTGAATATTCGATTCACTTAATCAAAATCGGGCTCTCTCGAGCCCTCAAGTCCTTTTAAGGTCATTTCAACCTTAAAATCCTTAGTGAATATTCGATTCACTTAATCAAAATCCGGGCTCTCTCGAGCCCTTAAATCCTTTTAAGGTCATTTCGAACCTTAAAAAATCCTAAGTGAATATTCGATTCACTTAATCAAAATCCGGTTCACGGTCATATCATTCATTACATATCATGCATCTTTGTTTGTAATCAGTCCATGTAAAATCCATTCCCTTTTCATAAAGTAAACATCCAATGTAAACCAAAAACAGAACTTTTATTCATCGAGTACCCTATTAACAGTGTCAACATAGGCCCCGAAGAGCCTAAGCCAGCCTCTTTAAAAAACCTCTTATGGTAAAACCCGGTGGGAAACCCACAAGAGGGAAAAAAGAGTACTAGTAGGGTGGAAATACAATAATTTGAATCAACAAAAGCTGCAAAAACTAACTAAAATAACGTCCCGTAGTACTCCTAAACGAAGAACCTCTTCAAATTGGCGACATTCCAAGGCCGTGTTATGGGGTCCCATTCAACTCTTCTAGCATGTATGCTCCCGTAATACTTGTGTGACCTGTAGGGTCCCTCCCGATTGGGCTCCGGCTTCTTGGTGGATTTAAAGCATCGGCCCACCTCGGCACGAGATCCCCTTCTTCAAACACTCTAGGAACCACTCTCTTATTATACACCTTTGCCTTGATCCTGGCCTTGTACCTTTCGGCTCTTACTCGGGCTGCCTCTCTTTCTTCTTCAAGTAGGTCCAGTTCTCCTTCATCGAGTTCTGATTCACTTCTTCGTTGAAATGCTTGACCCGATGGGAACTCATCCCTATTTCTGCAGCAACACAAAGATCACTCCATAAATCAACCGAAAAGAGGATTCACCTGTTGCGGCTCTCGAAGTAGTCCTATAGGCCCATAAGATCGAGTCTCGTCGACCCATGCTCCCCTACACCTTCCAGCTTGTGCTTTGATCCCATTAACCACTATCCAGGTTAGTGACTTCAACTTGGCCATTAGCCCGGGATCACCGCGTGAACTTTTGGCGGATCTTTAAGGCTCTACACTATTCCTGGACCTTCTCGCCATTGAACTTGTTGGTCCCTGAATGTTGAGTTGATTTAAAACCTTGAGATAACCTTCTAGAACAAAATCTAGAAAGGGGGTTTGAATAGATTTTGTAGATTTTTCGAATCTCTCAAAATCAATTTAAAATATCGATTAAACACAATGGAAAACAATTGTAAACTCAACTTTTAACAAGATCAAAAGCAAGGCTGATATTTAGATTCTAGTTAAGATTCTGAATTTTAATCTTGAATTAACAAAATTGTAACTTGAACAGAAATTAAAGAAAGCAAGAAATAACACTGAGGATTTATAGTGGTTCGGATTTTAACAATCCTACATCCACTCTCCTTCTCCAAATTTTGAAGAAGGGTCTTCACTAGCCGCTTACTTTACAAATTACAACTTGATCTTCAACTCTTCAAAAACTAATCAACTTTCTAAAATCTAACTCTAAGAACAAGATGTGTTTCTAAAGATGTGAAGTGAAGTGTTCTATAAACACTTAGAAAATATTTGAAATCTCTCTTGAAAACTACTTTGTGAAATCAATAGTAAGAAAAATGGTGTGTAAAATCAAATTGGCATAAGTATCTAGAAAAATAAAATCTAGTCCTATTTATAAGTCTGAAAAGACAGGTTTGTTTGTTAGTTAGTTCTAACAAACCGAAAACCGCTTAACAAACCTATTCTTGAAAACTGCTCTTGACCTCACCGATTCTTCCTACTCGTCTGCAGGTGACTTGGTGAAGACTCGCCTTTCTTATTCTACTCGGCTTGTCTTGACCTCGTCTGAGCTTCTCATGATCATCTCCTGTAGATGACTAGTTTTGAGCTTGTCTTTAGATGACTTGTAGACTTTGATCTCCATTAACTTAATCGGCTCTTGACCCGATCGATTAGCTTAGAATTGAATCCTGATCTGAATTATTTATCAACGTTGTCTCCGCTCATCTGGATTTCTCCTTTTAACTCATCAAAACTCTACTTGGTCTAACAATTTCCCTTTTTGATGAAGTTAAAACCTACAAGAAAGAGACACACTCACACTGAAGTTAGTTTATAGTTAATCAAGATTATTAGATAGGTATATCGAGCACATTTTTCACAACACAACAGATTCATTTCACAATTAAAGCACAAAAATTTTTTAAGTCTTTTAGACTCTTTTAGAAGTATTTAGAAAATTGAGTCTTAAGACTTAGAAAAAAAAAAATTCTTTTCAAAAATTCAAGTCGAGAGATAAAATTCTCGGATGACTTTTCTTAAACAAAATTTAAGTTTTTCTTAAAGCAAAAAAACTTTAAGCAACTAAGACAAGTAAATCACAAACGTTCAAATATATTCATTCATATATCTACAAATTTACAATGATCAAAAATAAAAAGATAAGGAAAAGAGAAAAGATCCTTTATCGATTCCCACCGATTGGATTCGGGAATATCCAAACTGTAAAGACTTTCTTCCTTAGCTTTTCGGTTCTTCCTCGTCTTTCAACCCGGACTCAACCTCGGCTTTGGCAATGATGCCTTTGATCCAGGTTCATGTCGACCGAGCCATCTGGATTGGTCTTGGGCCTTCCTTTCTCATAGGCCGGAGCACATAAATCAGCATTGAAGAATTTGTCTCGCTTCTACCGGCGAGTCTCGATAGAAATCCTTGTCCTCCTTTTCTATCCACTCATGCCACTTGTGTCTTCATCCGGCTCTGTGAATCGTATCCCTTCGAGGATGTACCAATAATACATCCATCTCGGCTTCCAAATTCTTTTCTTTATATTCTTTGAGGAGTCTCACCTACGACCTTTGGTGGATTGAGTGTCCCGTGATATGGCCTAAATTCGATTCATCCGCCTCCTTCATCTCCCATTTTCGACATCTCTGCTCCACCTCATCTCCAGTCCCTTGCTCTTCTTCTTGACTTCTTTCTTTCTCTTTCTCCATAGAAAGTCTGCTCTCTCATGATCCCGCTGATCTGTTCCTCGGGCGAGTTAGAGTAATCAGGCTCCCTCTTCCTTTTCTCGTAGATAGTGAGCTTAGGACTCAAGACTTTGACTGAGCAGATTCTACAATCATCTTTCCTTTCCCCTTCCCTTTCACCTCACTGCTTTTGTCTCGCATTCTTTTAGCTTTGTCACACTGAGCAGTCCTTTCTTCTTCTTCTTTCTTCCTTCTCTCCTCATCTTCCTTTATCGCCTCCTCAAGTTGGCCGACTCTCACCAAGTGCAGCCAGCTCATCTCGATTTAATGCGAAGCTTCCTCTCTGGCTGCCTCCAACTCTGTGCTAGCCTTTGTCTCAACTTTACTTTTCGTCTCATCTAACACATGAGTGCCAACTCTCTTTCCTTCACCTCCTTTTCCCCTTTTTGACTTCATCAGCCAAGGTAGTCGGCTTCTGTCTCGATTCGGTGCATTTAACCCTCAAGTCCGACTTGTCCAAGGCCAACGAGTCCACCACAATCGAGTTGTATTCAGAGACTTGTGATTTCAACCCTTTGACTTCCTCCTCCATAGTTGTCACCTTTTCAAAGAAGAACAGATTGAGTTATAGATGTAATCTTTTCAGTAAGATTTACCTCTACTTCTCGCATATTTGAGATCATCGCTTCGCGATGCCTATCACCATCTTCTTTGTCCTTCTCTCGAGCTTCTTTTCGAACGCCCGCTTCATCTTCCTCTCCATTTGAGCAATTATGGAAGTGATGGCTGATGTGGGACTTAAGTCACTTTCCTCCTCCTCGGATGAGGATTCGGAAGAAGAAGAGGTAGAGGGGAAGTTCAGAAATTTGGGGTTGAGGAATTGGGGAGCTCATTTGAATGTCTTCTAGAAAAGAATAAGAGGTGACGTCTATTTCTGGGGAGTGAAGTGTTGGGTTTCAGACGGGGTGGGGGTGGATGTAGTGGGTGGTTCTATTTGTGGAGAGATGGTTGGAGGAAGAGTAGTTTCAGGTTGGGTTGTAGTGGGGATGATTTCAGTTTGGGTGGTGGTGGGAATGGTTTTGCACGAGGTTTGAACAATATGGAGCAACTGGTCAGCTTTCGGAGGCTCGGAGGTGCCAGTAGGGCACACCTCTTCATTGCCAGTGGGGATTTGGAGGGAGAGAAAGATGAAGTAGTACCTTCTTCTTGAATGGGTGAAAGTACTGACTTCCTTGGTGGAGAGGCTGGGACATCCACTGTTCAACCTCGGCCGCGATTTCCAAGACCGGTACTTCATCCGGTAGGAAGGTAGAGACTTCCGTCTGGCGACCAGAGCCGCGAGAAGATTCAGACGCCCTAGAGGACCTCCTCTCAAGAATAAATTGATTATCTTCATCGGAATCCTCATCTGTCTGTGACTTGTAGATGGCTCGGCTACAGTACCTGTCTGCAGCCACGACCAGCCTCCTCCTGGACCTCCTTCTTGTTGGAGACCTTATAGAAGTTGCTGCCTCCTCACTGTTACTTCTACAACACTGGATCCTCGGCTGGTTGAGCTTCGCTGGTTCGGCCACCCCGGCTGCTGGAGGTTGGGGTACCGCTGGCCTCTGTACTGCGGCCGCCGGTTGCTCCCTTTGCCTCTGCGCATCATCGGACTCATCATCCGAGTCGAGCAACCCTCCAATCCATTCATCTTTTGTCAAGAACCCTTTCGCTTTGAATATTTCTTCAAACCCTCCCTCGTTTCAAATCTTTTATTCAGCCCTTCCATCAACACTGTGATCTTATTAAAAGACTCACAGCTTGAGGTGACTCCGATCTCCATTAGTTGGGTTAAACAATAACCTTAGCTTTTCCTCCTTTAATCTACTAAATAACACATCTACCCAATCCACTGTACTGTCAACAATGGCTCTCACAAAGACAATCGTGACTTCGTCACTCCATCATGGGAGCTTTGATCTCCTAGAATTGACTTAGTGACGATTGTCATGAGCACTGAACCTTCTCCTCAACATATGTTTTTTCGCATCTCTCCTAACTCCCCTATATGTAATCCTGGCAAAAAGATCGAAAGACTCTTCCCAAACATTTTCTTTATACAATAAAGGGTTTACCCTGTCATGGATGTATCCGAGAATCCTTGCGACGTTCTCCTTCGAGTACTCTAGTTGAGTACCTTCAACAGCTTGTTAAACCATCCTCTGTGAATTCACTCCTTGCTAGAAATTCTGCTCCAATGAAATCAGCAGCTTTGTTCAATGGAGATTTAAGCGAACAAAATCCTCGTAGTCTTGAAGCTTCCGGTAGTCGATAATTTCTCTGGATTCTCTGTCATTTGTAGTCTCGAAATCTACAAACATCTCAGCCTTCAATTTGTTTTTGTGAGAATCGAAAGAATTTTGAAGTCGAACTCAAGCCGATATATATGAAGGAGGTTTTGGGGTTTGGGAAGAAGAAGATGCCATTGATAAGTTTTCGAGAGTAAGAAATTTTCAAGAAACTTTGATAGCAGGGAATTGTGAAAGTAAAAATTTTAAAACTGTTGAAGGTAAGTTTTTAAACGAGGGGAAGAGAGAGGAAAAGTTTGGGAAATCGAAACGTGGCACGATCTCGAGGTTCCGATTTTAAACCGCCGATTAAAAAGGCACGTGTAAAACATCAACGGTTTTGCGAGAAAATCGATTTGAATTCAGGCGCGTAACCTACATGCATCTTGAATTGTGTAAAAGTAACCGTTTATCCTACGGATTAGACGGCTAATAGACTTACTTTATCAAGTAATTAGTATACCTGACATAAGCAATGAAATGTCTTTCTTAGTACTCGGGTATTCTATTTCGCATAAGATAAAAATGTCGACTTGGTCAAAATAACCTCGTCTTATATTTTTTGAAGATTTTTTCTTAGACTCGGTATTTCCGGTATTTTCGGTTTAATTACAAAACAGATTACTAGAGAGCCACAGACTTAAGAACTTAATTTGAAAACAACAATTTTGAGGAAAAACTAAGATGAAGGTTTTACGAATGAAGAGATTTATGTGACTAATCGTATTTTTGTTCCTGCAAACAAACTCAACAAAACTATTAGTAACTTAGGTAGATCGGATAGGGTGCAGATAGTCATCTGCTTTTTCGTAAAATCAGCCGACTATTGTGCCCTAGTCTGATTTACCATATGTCGAATAAGCAATTATCATGTCGATAAGGTCAATATGACTAATCCTTGATTCTTGATTCCTAAACAGAGATCAATGATATCACCTACACGATTGTCCTTTGACTCGCATCTAGTCTGATAATTCTTTCTAGACATAATAAACTAAATTGAGAGAGACAAGAATTAAAAAAATAGAATTAAAGATTTACTAACGAAGCATCTAATAAACCTAATTCTACAGATAATTCTTTAAACCTCATCTCTGCTAGTGGTTTTGTCAAGATGTCTGCTCTTTGAAAGTCGGTCAAGATCTTCTCAAGTGTGATATCTCCTTTTTCTACATGGTCTCGGATGAAGTGGTGTCTCGATATCTACATGTTTGCATCTTGTATGAAGAACTGGGTTCTCGGTAATAGCTATGGCACTATTACTATCACAAAAGATTGGTACATCTTTGGTGATAATATTATAGTCCCTTAGGCTGGCCGACTTATCCAGATCGGTGAGAACAACAACTTCCACCGCCATATACTCACTTGCCATGGAAGTATCTACAGAGGTTTGTTTCTTAGACAACCATGAAATCACCTTACTTCCAAGAAATTGACAAGTACCGGATGTAGATTTTCTATCTATCTAGCACCTACCAAAATCTGAATCTGAGTATCCGCAGCTTCAAAGTTGTCATCACCGATACCACAATCAAACATTTATTGTTCCTTTCAAATACTTGAGGATTTTCTTTCTTTGTTTCAAGATGGCTTTTCTTAGGATTAGCTTGAAATCTAGCATGCACTCCAACCGCAAAAGAAATATCGTGTCTACTAGCAGTTAAATATAATAAAGAACCAATAAGACCTCGATACTCGGTTTGATCAAGATCTTCTCCCTTCTCATCTCTGGATCCGTTGAAAAATTTGTCATCATAGGTATCTTAGCTCCTCGGCTGGTACCTATTCCATATTTTTCAATAAGATCTTTTGTATATTTGGCTTGGTTGAAAAATATTCCCTTCTTTGTCTGCTTGACTTGAAGTCCAAGAAAATATGTCATTTCTCCCATCATGGACATTTCAAATCTGCTTTTCATAAGACTACTAAATTCTTCACACAAAGATATGTTAGTTGATCCAAAAATTATATCATCAACATAGATTTGAACTAACAAAAGATCACAACCAAACTCTTTTCTAAATAGAGTTCTATCAATTCTACCTTTAACAAAACCATTTTGAATTAAATAATCGGGCAAGGTGTCATACCAAGCTCTTGGTGCTTGTTTAAGTCCATATAGAGCTTTCCTTAGTTTATAAACATTGTTTCCTTTGACAAAACCAGGAGGTTGCTCTACATAAACTTCCTCAGCTTAAGATTCCATTTAAGAAGGCTGATTTAACATCCATCTTAAAAACTATGAATCTTTTAAAAGTCTGCATAGGCTAAAAATAATCTTATGGCTTCCAGACGAGCTACCGTGCAAAGGTCTCATCATAATCAATACCCTCCGATTGTGAATAACCTTGAGCAACTAATCGGCCTTATTTCTAACCACAATATTATTTTCATCCCTTTTGTTTTTAAAGACCCATTTAGTTCCAATGACTTTTTGATGATGAGGCCTTTCAACAAGCTCCCACACATCTTGTCTTTGAAACTCGATTTAGTTCTTCTTGCATGGCATTAATCTAGTTGGAATCGATTAAAGCTTCGTAATTGATTTAGGTTCAAGTAATGACACATAGCAATCGAACATACAATCTTGATTTAGTTGGGTCCTCGCCCTGACACCGCAGTCTAAATCTCCAATTATCTGCTCACTGGGTGATATGATATTACTTTCTTACCTTTATCTTTTACGTTGGATGATGTCTTGTCTGAATTATTTATTTCAAATGATTCTATGTTACCTTCTCGATAACTCTACCGATCACCGATGTGTTGTTGGTCATCCGATCGGTGATATGTTGTTGGTCGTCGATCAGGTTGGTAAATCAGGTTGAGGAAGTTCTTTCAGGTTCCTTTCCTTTATCCGATTCTTCCTCTTCATCCGAATCGATTCTTGATTGTAGAATTTTATGGTTGATCTTTTGATAGTCATCTCGATTCAGATTATCCGATATCTTTGTGATGTCCCCTGTCTTATCAAACTCAAAAGAAGATTCATCAAATACCACATGGGGTGTTTCTTCTACACACAAGGTTGTCTTATTAAAAACTCTATATGCCTTTGATATAGATGAGTATCCTAAGAATATTCCATCTGCTATCTTGGCATCAAAGGTTTTTAATTTAGATTTTCCATTATTGTGTATGAAACATTTACAACCAAATATATGGAAATATGAAATTTTGGGAGATCTTCCCTTCCAAATTTCATAGGGAGTTTTACACTTATCCTTGACAATCGTACTCCTATTTTGAACATAGCAGGATGTATTCACCGTCGCCCAAAACCTATGAGGAGTGTTGAATTCAGATAGCATTGTTCTAGCCGCCTCTTTTAAGGTCCTGTTTCTTCTTTCAACAACTCCATTTTGTTGTGGAGTCCTTGCCGCAGATGTTTCCCGAGCTATGTCATTCTCAATGCAAGAGTTAGAAATCAATTTATTTAGGAATTCAAGTACCTTTATCACTTCTAATTTTAACAACATTTAATCCCTTTTCATTTTGAATCTTTTTAAGAAATTCTGAATCTTAGTCATAGTCTCATTCTTTTTGTACAAGAAAATAACCCAAGTAAATCTTGAAAAATCATCAACAATTACTAAGGTGTATTTTCTTCCACTAAAGCTGAGAGGAGTTCTTGGACCAAACAGATCCATATGAAGAAGTTCCAAAATTCTTTACGAAGAAGGATTACTTATTGTTTTAAAAGAAGCTTTGGTCTGCTTTTCCTTTTTGACAAGAAACACATACATGGTTCTTTGAAAATATTTTATCAGGGAGTCCTTTAACTAAAGATTTCCTTGTTATTTTGTTAAGAGTTTTGAAGTTTAAGTGACCAAGTCATCTATGCCACAGCCAACTTAAGTCATCGAACTCTTAGCAACAAGACAAGTATCTTTAGGACAGCTTTTGAAGTTAGCAACATAAATGTTACCTTGTCTTACTCCAGCCAATAGAATATTTTCATTTAAACCATCTAATACATAGCATGCATTATGAGTAAATTTGACACAAAACCCTTTATCACAAAATTGTGAAACAGATAGTAGGTTGTGCTTCAATCCTTCCACGTAGTAAACTTCTTGAACTTGAACATCTCCAATCATTAGTGTTCCAACACCTTTAGTAAGTCCAAAGTTGTTATCTCCAAACATCACTCTAGGTCCATCAATGGTTTGATAGTTAGAGAGAAGTCGTCTTTCATAGGTCATGTGCTTTGAATGACACTATCAATATACCGAGATGACCTCAAGAATGTCTTCTCTATCAACTATCTTTTTATCTTCCTGCAATCACAAATTTATTGCTTAGGTACCCTTTGTATTTTGGGTCCTTTCATGTTAAGTTGACTCTTAGGAATCCAGATAAAAATATCAATGTTCCTTAAAACCATAGATTGAAGCTTGCATCCATATCTATCTACTAAGATAAGAGTTTCAAGATCAATCGATTTAGTTGATCTTTTGAAATTGTCTTGAATCTTGGTAAGAATGGATAAGATCTGCTTCTTCCATCAAAGTTATTATACCTAGGATAGATCTTTGATTTAGTCTTAGGTTTAGCCTTAGGAGTTACTTTCCTCGTCCAATTTTCACTTGTAAGTATCGGATGAGGTAATCAATTCCTTTGGTTTCCAGAGTCCAATAAAGTTTCTACCTTAGGTTTAGTTGCTTTCACAAAGACTCTAGGTTTTATAGGATCATTTTTCTTATTCCTATCAAAACCTAATCCAAGACTTTATCACTAGACTTTTGAGATGAATTGAAGATTTTATCTATTGTGGTTTGAGAATTATTCATAAATCCTAACTTGAGATTTAATTCTCTGTTAGTTCTTTTATAATTCTCATTCTCGGTAATAGATGTTTGAAAATTTTATTTTTAAAGAACTCGGTTCTGTTCTAACTTATCTGTCTTATCGAGACAAAGTACTTGGTGATCATCTCGATCGACATTTCCCCTTGAATGTACAGTCTGATTTCTCACTTTTCTTAGTCTGATTGACCTTAGTTAGATCAGAAATTTGATCTTTTAAATTAAGATTTTCAGTCTCTATCTGTTTATAGGCGAGATAGAGCGGTCTCAAGTCTTTCAAAAGTTTATCAATAAGACTAGGATCGATTTCGAGATAAGGTGACACAATCATTGTCGATGATGAATAGTAATGTACCTCTTTAGCCATCAGACATATATCATCATCGATCCAAAATCGGATGAAGATGAGGATGATGATGTCTCACGAGCTTCTTCTTTCTCGCCTAGGAGAGCTCTCTATTCAAGATACCTTCTATCTCTTTTCTTCTCTTTCTCTCTGGGAGTGAGTTGAGGACAATCATAGCCGTAGTGGCCAGGTTTCTTTGCAGGTATAGCATATATCTCCTCTGTCTGTTTTTGGACTACTATCTCCTCGTCGATAGGTGACCTATGACTTCTTGGTCGATCCTTCTTTTTATCATTATCTCAACTCTTTTCATCCCCGTCTCGATCTATAGTTCCTTCGACCTAATCTGCCTCTTTTGTTTCTTCTATATTTCATCTTTAGTCTTTCATACATTTCAACAAAAGAGTCATTTCTTCTTTTCTGAGACAAATCGGATGCTTTAGAAATCTTTTCGCATTCATCCCGATGAACAAATGCTACGATTTTCCAGATGTAGATGACTCTGCCTCATCTTCTTCATCTTCAATGTGAATGTCATATTCCAGTGCTTTAAGATGAGAGAAGAGAGTGTGATGTGATATAGACGACAAATTCTGTTGCCTTGAGAATATTAGCTTTCTCTCTCCATCTTTTACTCAAAGATCGAGTACTTTGTTGTTAATTTCTTTCTCGGTGTAAGTCTTACCCAAATCAGCTGCTTTGTTCACAAGATTAGTCAATCTCACGTCTAGTTGATCTACAGTTTCACCATCCTTCATTTTGAATGTGTCAAAAGTATGTAGAAACAGTGAAGCTTGTTTTCTTTGACTGTTCGTGATCCTTGACAAATTCCAGCAAGAGTCTCCCACATTTCTTTGGCAGCCTTGCATCTTTTAACCTTTTCTATCCAATCTTTACTTAGAGTCTCAATGATCTCAGTTCGAGCTACTTGATCAAGATTATGAACCTTTCTTTCATCATTTGTTAACTCGTAGCTCTTCTTTTCTTGTCCAGTCCTGGATTGGTGACTCGGCTCAGTCTTTGGTTCCTCCATGATAGAATTTTATAGGTCCCTCTTCAAGAACCTCTTCCATCCTATCATGAATGGCTTTTAGGTGATTCTACATCCTAAATTTCCAGTAATCATAGTCTTCAATAGAGAATTCAGGAAGATTCCTAGACTTTTTGTTTTCCCCGATGACATGATGAAACAAAGAACAAAATACTCCACAAGTTACTTAGTAGCACTGTTAGTAGAAGAAGAAAATGAAGAAAATCAAGATAAACCTTGCAACTGCTCTTTCTGATACCACTTTTTGTTTTTCCCGATGACATTATGAAACAAAGAACAAAATACTCCACAAGCTAATTAGTAGCACCGTTAGTAGAAGAAGAAAATGAAGAAAATCAAGATAAACCTTGACACTGCTCTGATACCACTTGTTGGTCCCTGAATGTTTCAAGACCTAAAAATCAATATCGTAACAGCCTTAACACCGCTCCGATACCACTTGTTGGTCCCTGAATGTTGAGTTGATTTAAAACCTTGAGATAACCTTCTAGAACAAAATCTAGAAAGGGGGTTTGAATAGATTTTGTAGATTTTTCGAATCTCTCAAAATCAATTTAAAATATCAGATTAAACACAGCGGAAAACAATTGTAAACTCAACTTTTAACAAGATCAAAAGCAAGGCTGATATTTAGATTCTAGTTAAGATTCTGAATTTTAATCTTGAATTAACAAAATTGTAACTTGAACAAATTAAAGAAAGCAAGAAATAACACTGTGATTTATAGTGGTTCGGATTTTAACAATCCTACATCCACTCTCCTTCTCCAAATTTTGAAGAAGGGTCTTCACTAGCCGCTTACTTTACAAATTACAACTTGATCTTCAACTCTTCAAAACTAATCAACTTTCTAAAATCTAACTCTAAGAACAAGATGTGTTTCTAAAGATGTGAAGTGAAGTGTTCTATAAACACTTAGAAAATATTTGAAATCTCTCTTGAAAACTACTTTGTGAAATCAATAGTAAGAAAAATGGTGTGTAAAATCAAATTGGCATAAGTATCTAGAAAAATAAAATCTAGTCCTATTTATAAGTCTGAAAAGACAGCTTTGTTTGTTAGTTAGTTCTAACAATCAAAACAGCCTTAACAAACCTATTCTTGAAAACCGCTCTTGACCTCGCCTAATTCTTCCTACTCGCTCGCATGACTTGGTGAAGACTCGCCTTTCTTATTCTACTCACCTTGTCTTGACCTCGTCTCGAGCTTCTCATGATCATCTCCTGCAGATGACTAGTTTTGAGCTTGTCTTCGATGACTTGTAGACTTTGATCTCCAGCCTAACTTAATCGGCCTCTTGACCCTACGATCAGCCTTAGAATTTAATCCCGATCTCGAGCCGTTTATCAACGTTTTCTACTCATCTGGATTTCTCCTTTTAACTCATCAAAACTCTACTTGGTCTAATGTAATCGAGTCCCATTGTCCGACACGAGGATCCTTGGAACTCCAAACTCGCAACATATAAACTTCCACAGAATTTTATCACATTTTGTTCATCAATTTTAGCCAAAGGGGCTGCCTCGACCCATTTGCTCAAGTAATCTACCGCCACGACTAGAAATTTTCGTTGGCCATGAGCTAGGGAAAGGGCCCCACTAGGTCCATTCCCCATTTGGCAAAAGGGCATGGGGCATACATAGCCCCCATCTCCTCCATGAAAGGTGTATCAATGGGCCGTACTTTTGACACTTTTCAAACCTCTTCATTAGGTCCTTTGCATCTTCATTCATGGTTGGCCAAAAGTACCCACTCTTAGGGCCCTTCTTGCCGCCCGAGCTCCCGCATGATCCGCCGCACATCCCTCATGCATCTCTTTTCAACACATGCTTTCCGTCCCTACTAGATAGACATCTTAGATAGGGACATGTGAAAGATCTCTTATATAATTGATCACCAATTATACGAGAATCCGATTCTAAATTGCTTATCTCTCCGAGACCCAAGAGTGTGGCCCCGAGTTAAAGCTTTCAAGATTTTGTTTCTCCAATCTGCTGCATCATCAATAGCCTCTACCACAGTGCCTCAGGCCTCTCTTTCGGCCGTGACCAAAGTTATCTTGCTCGACCCTCCTATCGGTGAGAAATCGGCGAGCTTTGCTAATCCGTCCGCCTTTATATTCTCCTCTCTAGGTATCTCTGGACCTTGAACTCGATATAACCTCGCTCTCCACTCTCCTTAACTCGGTCTTTATATGCTATCATCTTGGGGTCTTTAGCCTCACAATCCCCATTCACCTGTTGGGACACTAATTGAGAGTCGTAAAATATGATTATACCTTGAGCTCCCAAATCCGCTGCTATTTCGGCCCCCGATTGGAGTGAATTGATACATATTTTTAGGGCCAATTTTAGTGCAAAAAGTGAGCTAAAGTGTGATTTTTGTGCCTAGATGTGAAAAGTATCACTCTTTTACCTAAAAAGTATTACTTTGTGAGGTTTTGATGTATTTCGCCCGCTTTGCAGGTAAATCGGTGGAATTTTGCCAAACCGAGAGTACCGGTATTCTTAGAATTAAAAGACGAACATATGGGACGAAAAACGGGTCGGGCCCTGAGCCCTTCTCGATAAAAATGCCTTGGTCTCGGGTTGGAGTCGAGGGTGCATGCACTCGACTCGAGGTTCGTGGCCGGAGGGAAACAATTTCAAAAAGACAGGATCCTCGACTCGAGGGAGGAGCCTCGAGTCGAGGGATAGGAAAAATGTAGGAAGCTCGACTGAGGGCGAAGCCTCGACTCGAGGCGGGAGAGATTTTTAAAGAAATGTGTTAGCGACTTTTAGGCCTCGACTCGAGGGCCTAAAGCTCGACTCGAGGAGTGCCCAAAACCGAAAAATTCAGTTTTTAAGCCATTGGAAGCCAAAACAGAGGAGAGATTGATTCTAGCAGTTGAGCAATTTCTAGGAGTTTCTTTGAGCGAATTTTACATTTTGTAGCTTGAATTTACTTGTAATTGCATTAGATTGTTAGAATTGAGATAGATTCCACATTTAGTTCATTAGATTAGTAGATTGGTTGATTGTAATTGAAGTTTGCAGCTGAGAATTTGGAAGAATTGAAGTTGTATTGAAGCATTGTACAAGATTAATCATTCTTATTTTTGCCTATTGAAGCTTAATTGGTGATGGTCTTACCCTTTGATATCTTTAATTCATTGCTTGTAGTGATTAGATTGTTAATTGCTTTCTTAGATTTTCTAGCCATGGCTTTTGCTTGTAGCACCATGGGCTAATAGCTTTGTGCTTGGGATAATTGAAATTAGGGATGAAGTGATTGCCTCATGTTATGATTGTTGATAATTGTGATCAATTGAATTAGATTGCTCCCTAATTGTGATTCTTAATTGTGCTTCATGAAAAATTGACTCTTTTGATTAATGGTTGATCACCCTAGCAATAGGCGAGAGTTGAGCTAACGTGATTAGGTGTTAATCGAGTTTCAATTTTGCATGATTGTGAGAATTGGGGACTTCTACATTGAGAGATGGGAAGAACTAAGGATACTCACATTAGGCTTTGTGATATTAATGGAATGATTAATTTCATGATGGTTTATGCTTTCTAATTTGATTGATTTGCATTTGGATACAATCATAGCTTGTTAATCATGGATTCCTTGATGGAGATTATCCCTTGCACCCAATTCCCCCATTGATTTTAGTCTATTTGATCTTGCATTCTAGGTGTTTGATAGTTTGTTTGCATAAACTTGCCATTTAATTTCTTGCAATTTGTAGCGATTTAGTTCAAGAGCTTGTTGCAACTTTAGCCATTTAGAACTCTTATCCTTGAATTTCGTTTGCATACTTTCTCCCTTGGGTTCGATATTTTTGTTGATTGGTCTTAATAACTCTTACCCTATACACTCCAATCAAATGGCGCCGTTGCCGGGAGTTAGTTTTTGCGCCAATAAGTGAGATCCGAGGATTGTTTGAAGTGGCTATTTGTTGTTTTTATTTTTGTTTTTGTTGATTTTATTGGTGAGAAGTTGATACTTGGATTTGTGGCATTGTAGGTGTATGCTAACAAGATCAAGTGGTGTTCCACCCTTGCCACTAAATCCGAAATTGAGGCTACATTGAGAAGAAATCGTGTGAGAAGAAGAAGGGAAGCTATGGAAGGAGAAGAGCAACGGCATGAGGAGAGACTAGTGGGTGATCCTCAAGAAGAGGAGGTACATGGACAAGGAGTAGGAGGAGGAGAGAATGGAGGTAATGGGAATCATTTCCATGCTCAAGTTGGACCTTTCCCTCAAGGGATGCCACCACAAAATTACTCCTACCAAAATCCATATCCTTATCCACCTCAAGCTCATCAATATCCCTACTATCCACCTCATCCACAACAATTTCCACCATACTATCCCCATATGCCGTATAATCATGAGCCACGATATCATGAGCCACCTCATATACCAAATGCCCAACCACAACAAGTAAATGAGCCACCACCTCAAGGAAGGCCTTTGAGAGAGTTCTTTGAACCACAACTTAGAGAGCATTATGATGGGATAGCAAGGCCGAGGATAGATGCTAATAACTTCGAGATAAGTCCCGCTTTGGTGAGAATGCTTAGGGAGAAGCAATTTGAAGGTAGAGATGAAAATGAGTGCCCACATCAACATATGGCACAATTTCTTGAGATTGCCGACACTACAAAATACCATGGGGTACCCGAAGATGCGAAGAAGTTGAGGCTCTTTGCCTTTACATTGAAAGGAAGAGCGAAAGCATGACTTAATTCACTACCGCCCGAGACCGTACGTACATGGGAGGAGTTGTCAAAGAAATTCTTGATGAAATTTTACCCACCATCAAAGACCGTGCAAGCGAAGGAGGTTATTTCCCATTTCCGACAAAAGAATGGGGAGACGATACCGGAGGCGTGGGAGAGGTATGGCATGTTACTTATAAATTGTCCTCAACACGGTTTTCTGGAGGAGCAAACCATTATGTACTTTTGCAATGGTTTGACGGATGGGGATTGGTCGCTTTTGAGTGCTTGTGCTAATGGATCGATTTGGTCTAAAACCGTGGGGCAAATGAATGAAATAATGGAGAACATAGCTCAAGACTCATTCCAAGTGTCGGTTAATAGAGGAGCACATCATAGAGTGTCACAAGTTGATGAGATAGAGAGTATGAAGAGTATGATGATGACTATGATGGACCGATTGGGAGCTCTTACGACTTCACAAAGCCAAGCAAGTGTGAGTCCATCCGTTCCTCATGTTGATGTTGGGCCAAGTTCATTGCCGGTGGAAGAAGTGAGTTATATGGGTAGGTCTCCATTCCAAGGAGGCTATCAAGGAGGAAACTATCAAGGGAACTATCAAGGAGGAAGGCCTTACCAAATGTCTTACCAAAATAGGCCACAAGGAAGCTATCAACCTCAACCGCAAGCTCCATTTAATGGAAATACATGGAGGAGACACGAAAATTTTTCATATGCCAATCCGAGAGCCGCTGCTCAATTTCCTCCCGGATTTGATCTGGGTGCAAAGGCTCCAAACAATGAAGGAAAGGCTTCCACGGAGGAGATCTTGGGGTTGATTGTGAAGAAGTTGGAAGCTAATGATTCAAGGCTTGATGATATAGGGAAGCAAATGGACACTCGTTTCAAGACAATCGAGCATCAAGTAGGGCAACTTGCTACTACGGTTGGGAAGCTCTCGTCTACGGTGGATGACTTGCAAAAGAAAGAATCAAAGGAGTATTGTCAAGCCATTGAGCTTAGGAGTGGTGCACGGTATGAAGGACCAAAATTACCTTCAAGGAGTGATGGTGAGGATAAGCATTATGAAAGTTGTGATGAAGAAAAGCAAGAGGTGATGGAGGAGGAAGAAAAGAAGAAGCCAAAGTGGTTGATGGCAAGGGAAGAGAGAGCAAAGCAAAAGATTATTGAGAAGGATGAAAAAGGGATTTCAAAGACGGTTGTTCCCGTGCCTTATCCTCAAAGGTACATGAAGAAAGCACTAGATGAGAAGTTTGCTCGGTTTCTTGAGGTTTTCAAAACCTTGTATATCAACATTCCTTTTTCGGAGGCCCTTGAGCAAATGCCTCACTATGCGAAGTTTCTTAAGGATTTTCTAGCAAAAAGGAGGAGGATGGAAGAGCCAGAGTTAGTTAAATTGACCAAGTAGTGTAGTGCCGTGCTTCAACAAGAGCTTCCACCAAAGTTGAAGGATCCGGGTAGCTTTACTCTTTTATGTGATCTTGGTAATAGGTTGGAGAAGCATGCCTTGTGTGACTTGGGGGCAAGTATTAACTTGATGCCATTTTCCATGTTTAAGAGGCTCAACCAAGGAAAGTTAGGAGCCACTACCGTAACTCTTCAACTTGCCGATGGGTCAACTACTATTCCAAGAGGTATTGTGGAGGATGTCTTGGTCAAGGTAGAAGACTTTGTGTTTCCGGCGGATTTCGTAGTACTTGAGATGGAGGAAGATAAAGATGTACCATTGATACTAGGGAGGCCGTTTCTAGCTACCGCAAGAGCGGTGTTTCATGTAAATGAAGGAAAGCTTACTTTGAAGCTTGATGATGAAGAACTTCATTTTTCAATGAAGTAGGTGATGAAGCACCCCATGGAGAACGAGGAATGCCATGTTGTGGATGTGATTGATTCATGCCTTCAAGAGGCTTGGGAGGACTCTTCTTATACTCTTTTCTCTAAAGATTATGTTATTCCATCATATAACCATGTGCTTAATGAATCTTGTGTTTCTTATGATTGTGATAGGGATGCATTGGAAGTGGAGGAGGTGAAAGAGATAAAGTTTGAAGGCTTTCCTAATCAACCTTGGGAGAATAATGAAGATGGGAAGCCAATTGAAGAGAAAGTGAAAGGAGCCCTTAAGCCACTACCCGAGCATTTGAAGTATGCTTATTTGGAGGAAAATGAAGGTTGCCCGGTAATTGTATCGTCATATCTTACATTCGATGAGGTAACTAAATTACTTGACGTTCTTCGTAAGCACAAATCCGCCATAGGTTGGTCCATTGATGACTTGAAAGGTATAAATCCTTCTATTTGTATGCATAGGATTAGGCTTGAAAAGGACCATAAACCCGTAGTTCAACCTCAAAGGAGAGTGAACCCTAATATTCAAGAGGTAATTAGGAAAGAAGTTGTGAAATTGTTAGATGCTAATATGATTTTTCCTATTTCCGATAGTCCTTGGGTCTCTCCCTTGCATGTTGTAGCTAAGAAATGGGGATTACGGTAATAAAAGGAGAAAATGATGAATCAATTGCAACAAGGGTAGCTACGGGATGGCGAGTGTGTGTTGACTATAGAGAACTTAATAAGGCCACGTGCAAGGACCATTTTCCCTTACCTTTTCTTGATCAAATGCTTGATAGGTTAAGTGTATTTGAGTATTATTGTTTCTTAGATGGTTATTCCGGATACAATCAAATTATGATTGCACCTAAGACCAAGAAAAGACTACTTTTACTTGCATGTATGGGCGCTTGCTTGGAAAAGAATGTCATTTGGTCTTTGTAATGCTCCCGCCACTTTTCAAAGATGCATGATGTCAATTTTTCATGGCTTAATTGAGAAAATCATGGAGGTATTTATGGATAATTTTTCCGTATTTGGTGAGTCATTTGATAATTGCCTTACTAATCTTGACATTGTTTTGCAAAGGTGTGAAGATACAAACTTGGTGATAAATTGGGATAAATGTCATTTCATGGTTAAGGAAGGCATTGTGTTGGGACATCATGTATCATCAAAGGGATTGCAAGTGGATAAGGCAAAAATTGTGGCTATTGAGAAGTTGCTTCCACCTAAGGATGAGAAAGGAATTCGATCGTTCCTTGGACATGCCGCGTTCTATCGGCGATTCATAAAGAACTTTTCTCAAATTTCTAAACCCTTATCTCATCTCTTAGAAAAAGATGTGCCATTTGAGTTTAATGATGATTGTTTGATTGCTTTTAGGTCTTTGAAGGAAGCTTTGTGAGTGCACCCATTCTAATTACTCCGGATTGGATAAAGCCCTTCATCATCATGTGTGATGCAAGTTATTTCGCTATGGGGGTCGCCTTAGGACAATTGAGAGAGAAGAGGTTTCATGCTATCTATTATGCCTCCAAGACTTTCAATCCGGCCCAAGCCAATTACACCACTACCGAGAAAGAAATGCTTGCGGTGGTGTACGCTTTTGATAAGTTTCGACCTTATCTTGTAGGGTCGAAAACTATTCTCGTACACCGACCATGCCGCAATTCGGTATCTCATGTCGAAAAAGGATGCTAAGCCTAGGTTGATTCGTTGGATATTATTGTTGCAAGAATTTGACACGGAGATTGTGGATAAGAAAGGAAGTGAAAATGTCATAGCGGATCACCTTTCTAGACTTGAAGGAGTAGAAGAGATGGAAAGAGATGTCAAGGAAGTTGAAGAGACCTTTCCCGATGGAGGGATTGCTAAGTATTGAAGAAGTCATGAGTGTGGTAAAGGAAGGGGATGTTCCATGGTTTGCCGATTATGCTAATTTCTTAGCAAGTGGAGAATTGTCACCCGAAATGAATCCCTTTGAAAGGAAGGTTTTTACAACCGGGTCAAACATTTTCAGATGGGATTTCATCCATACCCCTTCAAGGTGGGGGTGGATGGAGTGCTTCGTAGGTGTGTGACAAGAAAGGAAGGGGAGGAAATCATGAAACATTGCCACTCTTTACCGTGTGGAGGCCATTATAGCACGTCCAAGACCGTGAGGAAGATTTTATTGGCGGGATTTTATTGGCCAACCATCTTCAAGGATTGTGAGAGATTTATCAAGGAATGTGACAAGTGCCAACGGATAGGGAATCTTAACAAGAGGGATGAGATGCCATTGAGCAATATCTTAGAAGTGGAAATTTTTGATGTATGGGGAGTTGACTTTATGGGGCCATTTCCACCGTCTGAGGGGTATCAATATATCCTCATAGGGGTTGACTATGTTTCTAAATGGATAGAAGCCATTCCAACCAAAAGCAATGATTCTAAAGTGGTGATAGCCTTCTTGAAGAGGATCTTTACACGGTTTGGGGTTCCAAGGATTTTGATAAGTGACGGTGGTAGCCATTTTGTTAACAAGGCCATGGAGAAGCTTTTGTTAAGGTATGATGTTAAACACAAGGTTGCTACTCCTTACCACCCGCAAATGAATGGTTTAGCCGAGGTGTCTAATCGCTTGATTAAAGGTATTTTGGAGAAGACGGTGAGGACAAGTAGAAAGGATTGGGCAACAAAGCTTGATGACACATTGTGGGCATATCGAACCGCCTTTAAGACACCCCTTGACATGTCTTCCTATCAATTAGTGTATGGAAAAGCTTGTCATCTTCCGGTGGAGTTGGAGTATAAAGCATTTTGGGCTCTTAAAAGTTGAATTTTGATGAAGAACTTGTGGGAGAGAAGAGGGCTCTACAATTACATGAGTTGGATGAGTTTAGGGATGAGAGCTTATGAGAGTTCAAAGATTTTTAAGGAAAAGACCAAGAAGTGGCATGATGCAAGGCTTAGAAGGAAGGAGTTTAAAGAAGGAGATCAAGTGTTACTATTCAACTCAAGGTTGAAGCTTTTCCCGGTAAACTCAAATCAAGATGGAGTGGACCTTTTCGTGTTGTGAAGGTTTTTCCGAATGGATACTTTGAGGTTATGAACGACAAGGATGAGAGGTTTGTAGTGAATGGGCACCGGTTGAAGCTCTATCATGTTCACTCACAAAAAGAGGTCTTGGATGCTCTTGATCTCAAGGATGTGCCCTACTTAGGTAGCGAAAGGGAAGTGTGAACTATGAGAGTTCCGTCCGGCAAAGGACGTTAAACCTAGCGCTAGATGGGAGGCAACCCATTCTTTATTCTTTGTGTTGATGTTGTTTTGAGTGTGCTTTGTTTGATGTGTTTGTTTTTTTGTGATATTTGTAGGTGTGATGAATTGCTAGGAATCGAGGAGCTCTAGGAGGCTTATAGGAAGAGGAAGATTGAAGGATTATGGGTAAAACACTTCCTTTCAAACTTAGTCTTGTCTAAGTTTGGGGAGGTGTTTGGTTGATTTACTTTTGATGACTTGTGATGATTTGATGATTTGATGTTTTGGATGGATGATTTTATTGATGCTATGATTTCCTTGATCTATTTTTGAGCTTATTGTCTATTGATGATTGTGACTTGATGATCATTTGGATTTCTTTATTCCATGATTCCATATTCTTTATCTTGAGTTTAATTGTGGATTCATTGACATATTTTTTAGTATCATTCATGTGGTAGTGAGTATGCTTGAGATTATGTACATGAGCATTTGAGATTGAATTGCAAGAATAGTTGGATTTTGATATGATCATGAGTAGATTTGAAGCTTGAAGCTAGTTCTTGATTTATTGTGTAAGGATGGATGTGATTGATGATACTTGATTCATTGCTCAAGTTAAGCCCGTGAGTTTTTGTGCCTTAATAATCGTGACATCTTATACGGTTGATAGTAATCCTTTGTGAGTGCATCATTCATGATTTGTATGCTAGAACTTGCCACTAGACTTGTTGATATTGATCTTTGTGTGATGTTTTGAAAGTGAGAAGAGGTCATGTTTGATATGATGAGTTACTTTGCCAAATATTTTCCCACCAAATACATTTGATTTCCTTAGTGAGCCATGTTGAGCCTATTATCCATATTCTTTGGCAAGCCAAGTGAAATTGAAACCATTTAGCCTATTTTGATGAGCCTTTCTTGTCCTATGCTTAGTTGAGCTTGAATGTTGGCTAATGATGGTGATTTGATTGCTAAGTGTGGGAAGATGATGTGCTAAATGATAAAAGAAGAAAAGAAAGGTTGTGAAAAATTGAATTATGAAGAAAAATGCATGAAAAGAAAAATTCAATTGGTGAGCTTAAAAGAGAAAGCTCAAGTGAATGGTGGATTGATCATTGAAGTTCAAAAGGAAGAGTGTACTTGATGAAAAGTGAAGAGATGTGCATTGTATTGATGAGCTTTCATTCAAGTCTCTACTACTTAGTCACTTTTATCCAAAAACATCTCACCTTTCCAAAGAGCCTACATTACAACCTAGAAGAAAGACCTCTTTGATTCTTGATTGATCATAATTGATTTTGATTGAGATTAAGTCTTGTGGCAAGCATATGGTGTACTTGTTCATGCATTTGATGATTGAGGGCTTCAAACCTTTATACATTTGAGTGAAGAGTGAAACACTCCATGGAAGGAGCAATGTGTTAAGTGTTTGATTGAGCATTTGTTTGAGCATGATTCATCTTGATGGCTAGTGGATAGTTGCATTGATACTTATGTTCATTAATGAGTTCGATTGTCTTATTTTTCGTCTAGGGTGCCATGTGACATAATTGCAATCAATTCACTCCTTTGTTCGTAGTTTCTACGTTGCTCGAGGACGAGCAACAATTCAAGTTTGGGGGTGTGATTGGAGTGAATTGATACATGTTTTTAGGGCCAATTTTAGTGCAAAAAGTGAGCTAAAGTGTGATTTTTGTGCCTAGATGTGAAAAGTATCACTCTTTGCCTAAAAGTATTACTTTGTGAGGTTTTGATGTATTTCGCCCGTTTTGCAGGTAAATCGGTGGAATTTTACCAAACCGAGAGTACCGGTATTCTTAGAATGAAAAGACGAACATACGGGACGAAAACGGGGTCGGGCCCGGAGCCCTTCTCGATAAAAATGCCCTGGTCTCGGGTTGGAGTCGAGGGTGCATGCACTTCGACTCGAGGTTAATGCCGGAGGGAAACAATTTCAAAAAGACGGGATCCTCGACTCGAGGGAGGAGCCTCGAGTCGAGGGATAGGAAAATGTATGAAGCTCGACTGAGGGCGAAGCCTCGACTCGAGGCGGGAGAGATTTTTAAAGAAACGTGTTAGCGACTTTTAGGCCTCGACTCGAGGGCCTAAAGCTCGACTCGAGGAGTGCCCAAAATCGAAAATTTAGTTTTTAAGCCATTGGAAGCCAAAACAGAGGAGAGATTGATTCTAGCAGTTCAGAGCAGTTTCTAGGAGTTTCTTTGAGCGAATTTTACATTTTGTAGCTTGAATTTACTTGTAATTGCATTAGATTGTTAGAATTGAGATAGATTCCACATTTAGTTCATTAGATTAGTAGATTGGTTGATTGTAATTGAAGTTTGCAGCTGAGAATTGGGAAGAATTGAAGTTGTATTGAAGCATTGTACAAGATTAATCATTCTTATTTTTGCCTATTGAAGCTTAATTGGTGATGTTCTTACCCTTTGATCTCTTTAATTCATTGCTTGTAGTGATTAGATTGTTAATTGCTTTCTTAGATTTTCTAGCCATGGCTTTTGCTTGTAGCACCATGGGCTAATAGCTTTGTGCTTGGGATAATTGAAATTAGGGATGAAGTGATTGCCTCATGTTATGATTGTTGATAATTGTGATCAATTGAATTAGATTGCTCCCTAATTGTGATTCTTAATTATGCTTCATGAAAAATTGACTCTTTTGATTAATGGTTGATCACCCTAGCAATAGGCGAGAGTTGAGCTAACGTGATTAGGTGTTAATCGAAGTTTCAATTTTGCATGATTGTATGAATTGGGGACTTCTACATTGAGAGATGGGAAGAACTAAGGATACTCACATTAGGCATTGTGATATTAATGGAGTGATTAATTTCATGATGGTTTATGCTTTCTAATTTGATTGATTTGCATTTGGATACAATCATAGCTTGTTAATCATGGATTCCTTGATGGAGATTATCCCTTGCACCCAATTCCCCCATTGATTTTAGTCTATTTGATCTTGCATTCTAAGTGTTTGATAGTTTGTTTGCATAAACTTGCCATTTAATTTCTTGCAATTTGTAGTGATTTAGTTCAAGAGCTTGTTGCAACTTTAGCCATTTAGAACTCTTATCCTTGAATTTCGTTTGCATACTTTCTCCCTTGGGTTCGATATTTTTGTTGATTGGTCTTAATAACTCTTACCCTATACACTCCAATCAGCCCCTTTAATCGCTGCCTCATATTCCGCACCGTTATTAGAAGTCCTGAACCGGAACTTGATAACCACCTCGAGTCTCTAATCCTTGGGGATCAATTATCACAATACCCACCCCGTAACCCATTAACGTTGTTGATTCATCAACATAGAGCTTCCAAAGCGCAGCTTCCTCAGCCGTGTAGCCTCTAGAATAAAATCCGACAAGGCTTGGGCCTTAATGGGTCTTTTGGGCTCAAACTCCACCTGGTATTCACCCAATTCAATATCCCATTTCACTATCCTCCCAGTATAGATCCACACGAGCTACAACCTATTTTAATGGATAGTTAGTCCTAATGACGACCTTATGTGATAAAAAATAAGGCCTCAATCTCGTGGCCGTAACCATAACCGCCAAAGCCGCCTTCTCGATCTCCGAATACCTACTTTCCGCATCTTTGATAAGTTTGCTTACATAGTATCTTGGCTTCTGTTCGAACCTTGTTCCTTTATCAAGACTGTGCTCAACGAGTGCTCCCCACGGATAAATATAAATATAGGATATCACCTGGTAAGGGCTTTGTGAGTGTCTGAGCCGAGCTAGATGAGTTTTGAGCTCCTCAAAAGCCTCCAAGCACCGCTCATTCCAAGTGAATTTAGATCCTTTTCGAGGATGCGGAAGATCCGATAACTCCTTTCGCCGATCTGGTTATGAACCGCTCGGCCGTTATCCTCCCATTCAGCGTCTGGAGCTCCTTTAAGGTCCTAGGGGGCTGCATGTTCAAGATCGCACGTACCTTCTCAAGGTTCACCTCTATTCCCCTTTGGTTCACCATGTATCCCAGAAATTTACATGTTTTAACTCCAAAAGAGCATTTAGCAGGTTTAACATGATTTCATTCCTTCGTATTACCTTAAAGAATTCGTCTAGATCAGCCACATGCTCCGGGGCTCTTTGGCTCTTCACCAGATATCATCTACATACACCTCCATGTTCCTACCTATCTCGCTCCCGAAGTACTTGTCCACCATGCGCTGATAGGTAGCTCCGCATTGATTAGACCGAAGGGCATCTTCACATAAACCAAAAGTTCCACAAGATACAATAAAGGTGACCTTTGGAATATCCCCGGATACAACCGTATCTGGTGATATCCTTGATATGCATCCATCATGCTAAGCAACTCAAAATCGGCTGTGAAGTCCAGTAATTGGTCAATTCTCGCAACGGGTAATGGTCCTTGGGCATGCTTTGTTTAGGTCCCGGAAGTCGATACACATCCTCCACCTGCCACCCCCTTAGGGACCAGGACGGCATTAGGCACCCATTCGAGAACTCAATCTTCTTCACTCGCCTCGCTTTAATGAGCCTTCACCACTTCTCCTCCGATGACCGAGTCCTTCTCGGCTCCAAAGTGTCGAAGTTTTTGTTTCACCGCCTCACTTTCGTGTCAGCATTTAGATAAAGCATCGCTACCTCGGGGGTACTCCCTTCATATCTAGTGGTGAGAAAGCAAACAGTCAAGATTTTCTCTTATCAAACGTATTATCCCTTCAAACACGATGCTCCATCGAGTCCCAGTCAGTGGTGAACCCGGTTTTGTTAGGGAAAATCTCCACCGTCATCAACTCCTCCTCGGCTTGAATCTTGGAAGGCCCCTCTCCTTCTTCATGGAGGGCCTTGCACTTCTTACTGCTCCGGATCTGGTCCTCTAGTCCTGTTAAGCCGGGTTAAAGTACGTCTTGTCATCCATATTAACAGAGTCCACATAACATCTTCGAGACTCGGAACTCGGTCTCCTTTCACTTCTCCTACTTCGTCCTCCACCGAGAACTTCATTTTCATGTGATAGGTGGACACTATCGCCGGAAAGTGTTCAGATTGGTCTTCCAAATATCACATTGTACGAGGATGGCACATCCACGATCAGAACGTCCCCATCATAACCTTCCTTCGAGGAGGGGTTCCCGCACTCCACTGTAACATCACCTGTCCCGGTGGTTGAATAGCTCCTCCGGTGAAACCATATAGAGCCGTATCGACCAGTTCTAATCTCACATTCATGTTCATCCTCTTCAAACAGTCCAAAAATATAATGTCCGCCGAACTTCCTGTATCCACCAAAATGCGAGCTACATCATATCCAGCAATATCGGTAGTAATTACCAAAGCATCGCTACGAGGTCCCCGAGTCTCTCCAGCATCCTCCGGTCCGAACCGGATGCGGGAGCAGACACCACTCGCCCTATCTCTCTTGGCTCACACCTTCGCCCGGCATGCGGGCGCTTTCCGCGCCCGAATGAATCTCCTTCAAAGAGACCTCCCATTAACATTTGAATAGCGCCTCTCTTGGGTGGTGGCTGTTCCTCTTGTGATCTCATGAGCCTCGATGCTTTCTCCCTCCTTCTCCTCAAATTCCTTCATTTTAAACCTCTAAGGACCCGTCGATCTCTATAGATGAATTCCTTCAGTGCCACCGCCTGTATTAGTCTTTCGATCTCATCCTTCAAGTGAAAACATTGGTTAGTATCATGTCCATACTCATTATGAAAATGACAAAACATGTCCTCTTTGGGCTTTCTTGGTCCTCTCGATCTCGACCGGGAAACTTCATCTCTGTATGGTCATTGCTACATCCAAGACTTCGGCGGGCTCTATCTTTAATGGAGTATATTTTTCAAATCGGCTCGGGCGTGTGTACGTATTGCTGCTGCTATTGGGGTATACTTTTGGCCTCCGCCCCCTTCCTTTTGACTCTACGATCCCCGGCTTAACCTCGTTCCTCTTGGCCTTCCTCACCTCTTCTAAGGTCGCATATTTCTTGGCTCTCCGCAACAGCTCATCGAATGTATCGACCGGTTTCTTTGCTAAAGAGGAGAATAGATCCCCATCACGTAAACCATTAATTAAAGCATTAATTTTTACCTTTGTCGATGTTGAGGGTACCTACAAGGCAGCTTGATTGAACCTCTTGAGAAAGGCCGCAAGCTCTCCTTCTCCCCTTGTTGCATGTTAAATAACGTCGGCGTCGTCCTCGGTTGCCTTCGTGCACTAGCGAATCGATGCGTAAACAAGTTGCGAATTCTTCGAACGAGCTAATTGTGTTAGGTCCCAATTGACTAAACCACCATTGAGCAGCCTTAGCCAACGTGGTTAAGGAAACCCTCGCTTTAACTCCTTCGCTATAGCAATGCGGGAGGGACGAATTCTCGAACCGGACTAGATGCTCGTAAGGATCCGAAGTCCCCTCATACTCATAGTTCAAGGGCTTGAAATTCAGGGTAACTCATCCCGCAAAATCTTATTAGAAAATTGAGAACTGTGAGAGGTCGAGAATCACTAACCCGAGCATTTATCTCGCTTCCTCATCTTGTCAATCTGCTTTTGGAGAGCCGATATTTCACCCCCTGTGTTTCCGTGATGAGAATCACCCTTACCTTCCATCGCATCTCCACCATTCCTTCTCTCCCGTGGGACGCTCCGTAGGATCTCTACCTCTGGCTCTCTCGGTGGTTGTCCCAAAATCACCTCGTCATCCTCTGCCCGGCTTCGAGCCCTTGCTTTGTCCCTTCCATCGAATCTACGCGCACAGGATGACACCGGTCTGCATTCTCTGTTGATCTCATTCTCATTCCTCCGAAGGCACAGGAATCTGAATCCCCTCCTTAAGGAGGGCATCCAACACGGTCTTCATTGTGACATCAATCTGTTCCACGAGAACCGTCGATACCTCGGGAACCACAGTCCTTGAAAGATAGAGACTCCTGTCCCGGGGATTGTAAATGGGACAGGGCCTTCGCTTTGTCCGACGCGAGGTGGGGCGGAAGGTTCATCCTCGCTACTCCCGGTCCACCTGTGGTCTCGATTTGCTCCCGAGGTCATGCCGACCTCCTCCCCTTGCGGATTAGGTGTAGGGAGGTCTGCCTGAGCCCATTCCATGCCGGGGCCTCCACTCACCGCCGTGCGGGCGGCGCCACTTCCCTTCTTGCCACTGCTCCAGCAGCAGGAGGCTGAAAAGGGACAGCCAAAGATGTCCGACCCCTTCCTCCATCATCCTTCTTGGATTCATCTTGTCCTCCAAATAATAATCACAATTATAAAGGAAACTCACGTCTTAGACTCAAGTTTCCCACAGACGGCGCCACTTGATGCATGCAATAAAGTCACGCTAACATGAATCGAACCACATGTACGTGAGGGTTCGATTCGTGAAATCACTCTTCGACCACGTACCACAACCGTACAATCTGAACCCGCAACCGAGCTCCGAATACCTGCAAAATACGCCGGAGGGTCCCGGCGTAGGGACTCCGACGCTCAAGTCGGTGATCGGAAAGATTGTAAAAGGAGGACCTTAAATACCCGGTTAGGGACCTCTGGGAGCTAATACAAACTAGCTGAATAAGTGTTAATGGAGATAGTTTTACATGCTCAAAGTGTGATCGGTAGATAAGTGAATTCGTACCTTTTCTCCTATGCTTTGATCATCCATAAATAATACCTAAAAAGGACGGTTATTGTCACCCTACGATGAAGCTCTCCACTCTTCATCGTGCTCCTCCCACGTTTCGTCCTTTTCCCACATCCCATTCCTCTCTCTCGTAATAACCGCCTCTAGATCTTTACGGAGACTCTTTCTTACCGGCTCTGTTTGACCGATTCCTCACTTGCTTACCCGTTAATCTTTATCCAACCAGCTTATCACTAACCGCCAGCACCTTTCTAGGGGAAAATCTTAACCGTCCTCCCCTTATTCACGAATTGGAGCCCATATCGGTGTTTTGGGTTCTCCTATATCGCTTCTTCCTTTGGGCTTCTTATTGGGCTTTCACCGGTAGCTCGGCCTCCTGTAACCCCATATGGGCCTGCTCCGACCCATAACATATTTATGCCACATCAATGATAAATTTCACGAAAAAAGAATTTTTCTTAAAAATGAACCTTGTCATGGCTCCATTGCCACATTGATTAATATAAGATTTTTGCTACTAAATACTTACGAATTATATAACCCTTGCCAATATGGGCCTCAACAGTCAACCTTAAAATCTTAACAGGATATATATGCATTGCTGGAATAAGTTCCAAGTTTACACCTCAAAGCTATTTCCAAATGTAAACATTGCTAAAATCTGTTTGATCATGCACGAGATAATAAGCAAAACCCTTTCACTTCACAGATTAGACTGTGATAGGTACCCTTCTAATGCATGGTACTTTCAATCCAACACTCACAGCCAATCCTATGAAATAATAATACTTACAAATTTCAATCTTAATAAACAAGATTGATGCATATCCAAAAAATTGATCACTTTATATAGTTTGATTACTGAACATAGTGCACTAACAATAATAATCGCAAATCAAAGAACAACACATAGTCATTAACAACAAGAAATAAAAAGAACCAGAGTTACAACATTTGAATGTAGACTAATGCAATAGCAAGTAAAAATAAAAGTTAAAGAAACCTTTGTGAAATGCTGACCATCTAATCGAAGACAGTCAGGGTTAACGTCCTCCGTATTGGCTCAGGCGTACTGTTAAGAGAGAGGAGAGACGTCTTATGCCACCGCACGGGTGGTGGTGGTGGTGAGAGGGGGAGTGAGGGAGATAGAAAGATGTCGTAGGCTGCAGCAGTGCTGATAGTGGTGGTTAGATTTTCAAATTTCAGACATGGCGGTGTGCGGTGAACGGTGAACGATAAAAGAAATTGAACAATGCCACGAACAGGCAGATAACGGTGATGATGAGAAGGGATTCATATTGAGGAATGATTAATGGAGAATCAATCAACGTAAGCAATTAATGGTAGTTAGGACTGTGGATAAAGGGAAGAAGAAACGCAAGAGGCGAGAAAAAGAAACGCAGAATTAAGAATAAGGATCAAACTGTATCGAGTAAAAAAGGTGGAGGTAGAAGCATCTAAAAATTTTTTTAATCCCAAGCCACTTTTATACACAGTATAGATTAGGTAAAGAGTAATTTTATTGGTTCTTGTTAAAAGAAAATATTATTGTAGAGATTAAATACTCATATAATATTATGTGAAATTTTAAAATTGAGTATAACAAATTAAATAAAAGTATCACATTTTCATATAATGTGAAAATATTTCATCACTTATTAAGTATTATGTAGCAATTCTTTTAAAGTCAATGAATTGCATAGTTGATAGCTATTTACATATGAAAAGTGTACAACTTTTCTTTTTGTATGAGTGTCACTAGTTTTTGTCCGTAACCGTGTGCTTCGCACAATAATTAATATTGTTTACTGAGTTTTTATTAATATATATAAATATATATATATATATATTAATTTTAAAGGGAATAGAATAAAAAGTGATTTATATTTTCATTGTAATGTTTAAAAATTATTGGAGAATTTTATTTTTAAAATTAAAATTAATTAATTGTGATACCCGAATCTCTCACTACTAATTGGCCAATATATTTCATCCATTGAGTGCATTTTAATCAATTATGTGCTACTTGTGATTTTAAACTATTTTATCTTGCATCATTTTATTGTGCTTTTAAATATTGAATTAATTATACATGTCTTTACATGTTTAGTAGTGAGAAAATCAATTTATATGTGATTGGAGTTTTAATGGTGTTTGAGTACTAATGCAATTTATTTGATTATTGGTGGTGTGTATATGTATTAAATGTAGATAAATTGGTAATTAGTTGTGTTAATTAAATGAAAATATCAAATATTAAAAGATTATATGTATATACTTAAAACTAAAAAGTATAAGGATAATATTAATAATAATAATAATAATAATAATAATAATAATAATAATAATAATAATAATAATAAAAAAGAAAGCTAGCTTCATTAGGAAGGAACTAAGGCGTCATATCTTGGGAGGTGTGTATATATATCTATGTTTTCCTCTTTGGGAGGATTAGGTCCGCCCAAAACAAAAGAAAATAGAAAGAAGAAAAGTGGAGTGCAATACATAATTCTAGCCGAAAAAAAAAAGTAGAAGTTGCAGGTATTCAAAATTCTTAGTCGATTGAGTTTCCAAACCTTTATTTAGTAGTTATAACAAATTTATCTAGGATTAGTGAGTTAAACTTTCATTTTATTGCATGAATTATGTACCGGTTAATCAAATAAATTTATGACTTGCTATGATCTTAGCTGAAATTTTAAAATAGGTAGCTAATTGTATTTAGTACAATGTTGCAAAATCCAAATTTGGTTATTATTTTGAAGAAATGACTTGCGGAGAGGATTTTAGAAAGGCATAAAGTGAATTTGTGGTAGACGATGAATATAAGTGAAAACTAGGATAAATATTTTACTAATTTAATTAGTTAATAATTTGGGGTGATATTTATAATTGTTTGTTATTATATTTGATAGTGAAGGCGATTAAAATAATTTAAGGATTTGTATCAACGCTTTGCGGATTTGAGGTAAGTAGAAATTTATTTGTGACTACAATGCATAAATGGAGTAATTTGTGAATTCGTTTACGTTTAATTAGTGATATGTGAATGTTATGCAAATTTTAATATTTGATATTATTATTTATCGTGAAAAGAGCCCGTGAGCTCAATAATTGAGGTGGACTGAATTTGTGAGTTTAGTGATTTTTATGAATTGAACCCGTGAGTTCAATTGTTGTTGAATTGAACATGTGAGTTCAATTATTGTTGAATTGAACTGTGAGTTCGATTGTTGTTGAATCGAACTAAGTGAGTTCAATTATTGTTGGATTGAACCGGTGAGTTCAATTATTACCGAATGAACATGTGAGTTCCATGATTATTGTGAAATGAACTTCGAGTTACGTGATTATTATAGAAATTGATAGGGTGATCGAATTGGTGAGTTGTGAGTAGAAATGAATTAGGCGAGTGATTAGAAATGAATTAGGTGGTTTCAAAAGAGAGTATTTATGTTGGCCACGTGGTGGCTTTTGTATTGAGCGTACGCCGACATATATCTCTGTAAGTCTGGGGCCCCAAAGAATTGAGTAGAAATGAATTAGGCAAGTAGAAATGAATTAGGTGGGAGATTAGAAATGAATTAGGCGAGGGCGATTAGAAATGGATTAGGATGCGATTAGAAATGAATTAGGCAAGAGTGATTAGAAATGAATTAGGATATTTCAAAAGTGAATATGTTGGAAGAATTGTTGAGAATTCTATATCGTGCATAATTTACGCTTCGATATTTATATCTCACTCGGTTTATGCATTGTAGGTAATCCCGATGATTACCGATGAGGAAGCTGGACAAGCGTGGCGCTCTTACATGCTTTGAGTTCTTTGTGTACATAGATGATGACTGTTAGGCGGGGGCGGTAGCTTACTTCCGTTATTGTATATTATGTCTGCTTTGGATATGTATTGTACCGTATCATAAACTAGCATATGTTGTTAGTTTGAGAATCTTGAGGAGTGATGACTGTTGGACTCTAGTATAAATGTGAACATGTTATGTTTTGAGTACGTAATAATATTATTAAGTTGTTTGAAAAAAAAATTATAGCGAGGTTTATAGGTTATTTTATGTTTAAGTTCATATCGTGTCCGGTTGTAAGAAATGTGGTCGTGTCATTAATTATTTAACATAGATTAATCTTAATATATGCAATTATCTTAATTATTTAAGTTAAGTTCAACTTTACTTAAGAAAAGATGCAAAATAATAGGAACCTTTGACAAATATTTTGTCTATTATAAATCGATCTAAATTATTGTCTAAGGATCATAAAAATTGCATGGACAATGCTAACTTACAAATGCACAAATTTAATATTTTGACCGCACTATTGTGTATAGTAAAATGATATATAGAGTATGGGTAATAGGTATTACATTGGAAGAAATGGGGTATACATAATTGAAGGAGAAAGTTGAGGAAATAAACTTATTGATGGACTATGAAAGTAGTATTACATTTGTTTAATATTGTACAATTTTCAATTATATAAATTTGAATTATAATTAAAATAAATAAATAAATAAATATATATATATATATATATATAAGTAATTCCTAAATACATTATATTATATTTTAAAAATATGAACATGTAAAAAGAAACACAATAGCAAATAATTTAACACTATCAAAATTAACTACATTGCTTGTTTCACCAAATAGAATAAACAGTCTCCACCAAAATTTTATTTTATTAGCAAAATTGAACAAAAGTGGCAAGATTAAAAATATTTGTCCGAATAGAATAAATATAAAAAGTCATCTCAATATCCACATTTAATTAAAAAAATATCCAATGTATCCCAATATTAAAGTGAACTGATAACAAAAAAAAAAATACCCAAATCAACGTTGGGACGATGCGAGGATGCAGATCTAATTATCCATATGTAATAATTCTCCACCGCTAATTACAATAGGATGCGATATTTGATTGGTTCATCACCTCATTAACAATGATATAATGTCACATGAAAACCATATGGAACTCTTGATGAAAGATGAACAGAGACCTCCAATTTCATAGTCATGGTGTTTATAACCTGCAACTCGATTTGTGTTCCTTCTCATCGTACTTAAAGGTGGTATAAACCAATCGTCTTCTTAAATGCGAACTGAAATCTCTCACAGAAACAAACGCTCTCCTCAATAATTATTATCGTCATACATGAAAAAGATGAGAATAAACTGAAAAATGACCAACATAAATATATGTGATAATAAGTAATGTATCCTTGAATTATGCAAATGTACGCTAATTGTATTACATCTAAATATATTGGGTGTTGGAACAATTAATATAAGGTCAAACATACCATTATATTTGAAAATAAATTTAAATAGTTAGGATTCATCAAATGATTCAGATCTATGATTAGAAAAAAAAAAAAAAAAAGGAGCTAAAAATGAAATCCAATGGTGTATTATATATTTATTTATGGGATAATTGCACATTTGGTCCCGTAAGAATTTTATGATTTCAAAATGATCCTTTTTCATGCATATTTGGTCATATACTAATATTCCGTCAATATTTAATGGATTTTGAGCGCATAAATAACACGCGCCTTTAAAATTTGCACTTTTAGCCCCGTAAATTTGTAGTTTTAGTCCCACAAGTTTGCACTTATAGTCCCACAATTTCAGCACTTAATCGAATCCGTTAACTTAGTTAACGGTTAGGACCAAATTTGCATGTAAAATGACTATTTGCAAACATAGGGACCAAGCATTAAATTGAAAAATTCCTACAGGACCAAATGTGCAATTAACCCATTTATTTATAGATAATATTTCTATTAATTTATATGTGTTCATATATATAAACCTGTTAAAAAATAAAAATAAAAAAGAATTACAACATACCTGCAAGATGCACAATGTGCCTCAAATAAAAATAAAACAAACTGATGACCAAAATATACAATGCAACGCATCAATCATGAAAGCAAAGAGATGTAAAAAAATCACATGAAATTAATCTAGGAAAACAATATAAAATCAAGAAAAAACACAAGAGTAATCAATAAAATAAAACAAAGCGATGAGCACAATATATAATGCAAAACATCAAATAGGAAAACAAAGCAATGTATACCGGTATCGCCGGACGGCACATGCGAAAGTAAACTGGATAGGGTGATGGTAAATGATGAGTGGCCGGAGAAATGGCCGGATAGTGTGGCAAAAGGTATTGATAGATCAATGTCGGATCACCGCCCCATATTGTTAGATTTGAGCAACAAAGATTGGGGTCCTAAATGGTTTAGGTTTTTCAATGCATGGATGACTCACCCGAGCTTGATTCGTTTGTAGAAGGAAAACGGCGTAGTTATGGGATATCTAGGTGGCTTTGGATATGTACTTAAAGAGAAATTTGAAGAAGTTGAAGTCCGACTTGAAAATATAAGAATATATTCTGTTCTTATTCTCATTCAAAGAGGTACAATATATACAATTTAAGAAGCACTAATTTAGGCTATGAATATGATACAAATCAATGCCTACCAAATATAAGAGATACATAAGATATATACATATAATATATTTATTACAACCCCGCATCGAAGTGGCGGAGGAAGAATGCCGAGATTGGACCGGAACTCATTGAATAAAACAAGGGCAACCCCTTAGTGAAGATATCGGCAATTTGATGCGGGAAGGGACGTGCGGGACCCGAACATGACCCCGTGCGACCTTTTCTCGAACATAATGAATGTCCATCTCAATGTGCTTAGCCATTTGATGTTGGACCAGATTACCGCTAGATAAATCATGCTCACATTATCGCAATAGACAAGAGTAGTTGTTGGAATGGGATAATGAAGCTCAAGCGAGTAGATTTCGAAGCCAACGAGGTCTCGAGATACCACATTAGCAACACCCCCGTATTTTCTTCGACTAGAACAGACAACGTAGATTGTTGTTTGGCCGACCAAGATATCAAATTATCCCCCAAGAATACACAATAGCTCGAAGTCGAACGATGAGTATCGACACCCACCCACCAATATACGTATAAGCCAAAAGTGATGTGGATGAGGATGGATACAGATGGAGACCTTAATCAAGCGTCCCACGAATATACCGAATAATCCTCTTCGGCGCTGCCCAATGGACCTCATGGGGATCGTGCATGAAGAGGCAAACCTCTTGGACCGCATAAGATATATCCAGCCGAGAAAAGGTCAAATACCAAGAGCCCCGACAAGACTTCGTATAGGGAGATATCCGAAACTGGAGGACTATTAGAGGAACCGAGCTTTGGTTTTGTATCAACACGTGTAGCGAGATGGTTTGCAAGCAGCCATACCCGCCCATTCCACAATCTCAAATGCATACTTCTTCCGAGAGAGAAATAGAGTGGATGCGTGAGACCGAACCGAAATGCCCAAAATAATGCAACGGCCCCAAGTCCTTCATGGCAAATTCTATACTCAAACTAGAGATAGTTGATGGCAAAGATTGTCAAAAGAAGGTCATCGATGATATCATCGACATATAGCAATAAATACGCCATACAGTCACCTTGGCGAAAAACAAAGAGAGAGTTATCGAAAGCGTCTGGGAAAAACCAAGCATAGAGAAAAATCCGCAAAGCGCTTGTTCCACGCCCTTGGGGCTTGCTTCAAGATATACATCGATTTTCTCAATAAGCACACATGATCTCGGAAAGGCGTCCCGGAATCCAAGTGGTTGATGCATATAAACCGTCTCATCAAGAGTGCCATGGAGAAAGGCATTCTTGACATCAAGTTGGTGAATGGACCATTTCTTGGACAGAGCCGGACTTAGCAGATTCGGATCGTAGCAAGCTTTACCAATAGACTAAATGTCTCACCACAATCAATGCCAACCTGTTGAAGTCTTCCCATCACCTACACGACGGGCCTTATGCCTCTCACGGAACCATCAAAGCACATTCTTTATGAGTAAAAATCCCGACATAACGAATAATATTAACATCACAAGGACGGGGAACTAACTCCCATGTCTTATTAGCAATTAAAGCATTAAACTCTTCTTGCATAGCCAATTTCCGGTTGGGTCCTACAAGGCGGCAACATGATTATGAAGGAGAGGAGACTTAGCTTGTGTAAGAAGGTTAAAGAGACGTTTAGGACAAAAGATCCCATGTTGGCTACGAGTGACCGGGAGAAGTGATGTATGGGGAGGTATTTGAGGAGGCAAAGGCACCGTAGGACACGGAGGAGAGGCTGGAGGAGTATGAGGCAAAGGGACCAAAGGACCGGAGGAGAGGCTGGAGGAGTAGGAGGAGAAGGTGTCGACATCGATGATGAGTCACATATGGTGAAGGAGAATCATCAAGGTTGTCATAAGATGAAGACTGTGGATTTACCTTTGCAAAGGGAAAATGAGCTTCATCAAAATGACATGACGACAAACAATGGTCTTGTTAGCGGACATGTCAAAACATTTGTAACCTCGATGATTGGCGGGAAAGCCAAGGAAAATACGGGGAGTAGATCGGGGTTGGAGTTTGTGAATCGTCGTAGAGGGAAATAGGGGTAACATAGGCAACCAAACACACGTAGATGATCATATGATGAGGCCCGGTGATATAGACGATGAAGAGGGATAGTAAAGTTCTTGTGTTTACGGGGTAGGATGTTTAAGAGATATGTGGCCATTATTAGGGCATGATGACGTAAGGAAGGAGGTACTTTAGCATGGGTAAGTAAGGTACGAATCATATTATTGATAGTACGGAATTGTCTTTCAGCTTTACCGTTTTAAGGAGACGTGTGAGGACACAAAAACGGAATACCATCCCATTTGCATTAGCAAAATCCGAAAAGAATGATTATCCAACTCCCTCCCATTATCACATTGAAACGCTTTAATATCATTCTCAAATTGTGTTTTAACAAGGATATGAAAAGATAGAAAAGCACCGAATACTTGCGATTTATGAGACAGGAGGAAATGTCCACAAAAATTAGTAAAATCATCCAAAAATATCACATAATACTTATGACCCATAGTACTCAAAACAAGAGATGTCTATACATCGCTGTGAGTAATATCAAAAGGAGACAAAGAAACGGAAGAAGAGTCCTTAAATGGCAAACATATATGTTTTCCTACGTAACATGAAGGACAAACATGAGAAACAGGCCTTTTGTTGGTCCCAGATTATCAAGTTGATTAAAACCTTGAATTGGCCTTCTAGAACAAAATCTAGAAGGGGGTTGAATAGATTTTGTAGATTTTTCAAATCTTTCCAAAATCAATTCAAAGAATCGATTAACAATGGAAAGTAATTTTAAACTCAACTCTTAACAAGATCAAAAGCAACAATGATATTATAGGTTTAACTTTAATCCCGAGATTAATCGATGATTGATGAAATAAGAATTGAAAAGATACAAGTAAGTAAATCAAAGCAATAAAGAACACAGGATTTATAGTGGTTCGGATTATAACAATCCTACATCCACTCTCCTTCTTCAACCTTGAAGAAGGGCCTTCACTTACTTACTTTCTTCCTTCTTGCCGACTTACTTACAATTGTAAATCTTGACCTTACAATGAATTCTTTCCTAATTTCTGAATATCTATGGCTTGAAGATCTGATGTCAAAAGTGTTCTACAAACACTAAAACTGGAAAACGTATAAACGTTTGTGAATGTGTACAATATTTGTGACTCGCGAATACAATTCGTGTATATTGATGAATGCAAAGTATCAAAAGTTGATTCTTGACTAATTTCTATCCCTATTTATAGAGATCTTCACTTGGTAGTTGTAATTTCCTTGGATTCTCGCTTTTGATTAGTTGTAACAATATAACCGAATTCTGTAACTTCCTCTTGATTAGTTGAAACCGCTTCTTGAATCTTTGTGTAATATTTCTTTAACACTTCATCGCCTCGATACTTGCTCCTTCTTGTCTCCGTCTTCATTCCTTGTCTTGATGATTATTTAGTGCCCGTTTGGTAGGCATGTTTAGCAATAAGATAAGGACTTAATTTAAGGCTAAATTAGGTCTTTATCTTATTGCTAAACATGTCTTACCAAACGGGCACTTATAGTATTGTATGTCAACAGTCTTCTATATATTATCTTTATGTCAAATTATGACCTCGTCTGATTTCCTCTCCTCATCCGAGATTTGTCCTTGTCGATGTCTTGACCTAGTCTCGACTATTTATACTTAGTTTTATTTACAAAAGTATACTTCACTGCCTATACAAGATGCTCAAATGGTCATCCTATTTTACACTTTTAACATATCAAAACTAATTTTTCTTTACCTAACACCTTTTGTTAGACGAATGTATTTTTTGAAAAAAGTGAATCAATGACTGGTTGTCCAAGATGAACCAATCGATCATGCCACAAAGAATGCGAAAAGCAAGAAATGCGTACGTAGGAACACTACGGCCGGTGGTAATGGGATATAGGGCATCTGACTATTACACCTCATTAGACACATCCTCGTCCGATAATCCTTAACAGAAAACCCAAAAGGATCAAATTTAATAGAAATAATTATCAAGTAAACTTTCGAATGCAGACACTAAATTCTTAACTAGAAATTTGGAGCATGAAGGACATCATTCAAGGCAAGTTTAGGATGTGTAATGAGATAAAGTTTCATGTCCAATACTCCGAAACCGGAATGGTATGACCATTACCCACAAGAATTTCATGTTTCATGCTTGAATTTAAATAAGACGAGAGAGTACCTCGCTCCAACGTCATGTGAGATGTTGCCCGGTGTCCATGTACCAAGCGGGTCGGGAGGAGTAATCCCAAGGGTATACATGGCAGCCTCAATATCTATCGAAGAAGGAACGGATCGGGCCGAATAGGCTCGAGGCCGTGGACCAAGCAAGCCATGTTGCGAAGAAGAGGCCGGAGGTCGCGGGCTGAAAGGAGGACGTGCCCACAATGTTGTCGGGTATGGGCAAGGCGGAGATGCCACTACCATTGCCATGGGTAAGGTAGCGGTCCATCCGGCCACCATGGCGGCCAAAAGTGAGACGGTGGGGGACTTGCACGATCGGGGGTCGATTTGGGCTTCGAGCCCTTCTTCTTCCGGGACTTGCGGCCGCCGTAGTTTGACCATTGCTCAGCGGCACCATTAGGGGGCGGAAGCAGCGCTACCTAACGAGATGAGAGCTGTCCCAGCCGGCCACGCGCTTTGCAAAACCGGCCTCCTCCAGACCAACATTGAACGGGCCTAGTAGAACTTCGCAATGGCGAAGCTTTTACGGATCGTGGCGAAACCCCCATAAGCCTCGGTGAGACCGCGACCATTTGCAACACTAAGCAATCATTGGTGACCGCACACCAACGCCCTTGATTGATCGGCCAACACTTTCAGGGCGTTGGCAATAAAGCGAACATATTCGGAAAATCATCCATACGCGTGTGAGAGAAGTCCTCGCTCGAGAGTCACGGCTCGACATATTTGTTATCCTAAAAATCTCATAGAGCCGGGACCAAGCTTGTATGGCGGTGGAGTCGATTCGAATTGTGTGGAGAAGATTGGACAAGATCGTAGCGTAGATCCATTAAAGAATAGTGGCGTCGAGAGTGAGCCACAATTCCTTCTCCTCGCGATCGCCGACACCGGTGGAGGAGGGACTGCTGGAATGATGTGATCAAGAACCCGGTAGGAGCGGGCATGGATCTTAAACAACTCCGCCCACATAGCATAGTGAACATTCTTCATCTCAAGGGTGATGGAGATATGATTTTTGATGTTGGACACCGCAAGAGCCGGATGGAAACCGGATTTGTTTGATGCCATGGAGGAAGAATGGACGGAGGAAAAGAAAACAAACAAAAAAAAAAAGAATAGGGCGCAGTGGAGAAATTCCTAAACTCGTGATACCATATAAGAATATATTATGTTCGTATTCTCATTCAAAGAGGTACAATATATACAATAGAAGAAGCACTAATCTAGGCTATGAATATGATACAAATCAATGACTACCAAATATAAGAGATACACAAGATATATACATATAATATATTTATTAGAAAATATGGAACAAGGAGGTATTTGGCATTATGGATACCAACATCGAATTGAGAAAGGAAAGAATTGGGGAGTTAGATAGGGTGGACGACGTGTTTTGGCTTGGAGAATGAGGAAGTTATGGAAAGAAAGAAAGTTTCTGCAGAATTACCGAGAGATTTGATATCGAAGGAGAAGATGTTGCAATAACAATCCAAAGCTAGGTGCGTAAAAGATGGCGATATGAAATCAAGATACTTCTACTATTATGTTAACAAGGAAAAAGATGAATGAAATTGAAGGCCTGTGGGTTGGTGATAATTGGATTGAAGAGGTCGAAGAGGTGAAGCAAGAAAATCGAGACACTTTAGATCACGATTCTGTGCAAATCCGTCATCAAGCCATCAATATATCCCGATGAACTTTGGACAAAATAGATTGGAGGATGCCGATAATGAATTTTTATCAGCGTCATTTTTGGAAGATGAAATAAAGAAGGCAATTTAGGACCGTGAGTTGTCAAGAAGCCCGGCCCCGATGGGTTTTCCTTTGGTTTTATCGGGGAAGTTTTGGTATACATTGAAGAATGATTTTCAAAAGTTGTTAGATGAATTTCATGGTAGGGGAAGTTTGTAAAAGGCTTAAATCCTTCATTTGTAACTTTAATCCCCAAGAAAGATGGAGCACGAGAGGCTACATGAGTTTAGACCTATCTCATTGATAGGTTGTTCTTACAAGGTGATAGCTAAGGTTCTTACAAAGAGAATGAGTAAGGTAGTTGAGACGATTATAACGGAAAATCAATTGGCTTTTATCGGGGTAAGGCGAGATAATGGATGGTATTGTCATTCTTAATAAGGCAATACATGAAGCAAAATGAAAGGAAGAAGAAGCGATATATTTTCAAGATCAATTTTGAGAAAGCCTAATACTCGGTTAATTGGGATTTTCTAGAGGAGATGATGGTTCTTCTTAATTTTAATTCCTCTTGTAGACGGTGTGAATCGGGGAATGTATATCTTCACTTCGGTTTCTATATATCTTGGTTAATGGGAGCCCCACACCGGAGTTTCGAATGGAAAGGGATCTCGAGATAAGGTGACCCCTGTCACCTTTTCTTTATCTCCTCGTTGCGAAGGACTGAATTTGATGGTTAAGAAAGCAATGACCCAGGATCATTGGAAGCTTTTGAAATTGGAGAGGAAAAAGTGAAGATTTCACATTTACGATGCGAGATGATACAATCTTCATCTTGCTCGCAAGGAGGAGAATATTTAGGTAATTAAACATATTTTGAGGATCTTTGAATTAATGTTTGGTTTGAAAGTTAATTTTGATAAAATTAGTTTATATGGAGTGAACATTGATCCTATAATTTGAGAAATAAAGTTGATGTTTTGGGTTGTGAAGTTTGTGTTGGTTCAATAAATTATTTGGGAGTTAAGGTGGGAGTAAACCATAGATGTGGAGCTGTTTGGAATCCCTTAATCCAAAAGATCAAGAAGACACTGAAATCTTGGAGTGGGAAGCATATATCGTAAGTGGGAGAGCAACTTTAATCCAAGCGGTCTTATCGGCATTACCAAAATCTTGCCTTTCTTTTAACAAACTGCCGGTGAAGACAATCAAAGAAATCACAAGGTTGCAACGAGAATTTATGTGGAAGGGGAATGCAACTGGTGGCTCCATTTCATGGGTAGCATGGGCCGATATTTGCCGTGAAAAGAGGGAAGGAGGTTTTGGAATCAAGGTCTTGGGGCATTCAATAGGGCCTTCCTCAACAAATGGATCGTTCATATCCTTTGCAAACCCGATTGTCTTTGGGCCAAGGTCCTACGATCCAAATATGGGGCTTGGAGTTGGGATCGGGAACAAGAAACGTTCACGGAACATCGAGTTTGTGGCAAGATTTGTGTGGTATATATTATGATGCAGCGGGAAGGGGCCTCCAATATGAGTTTGAAAAAATTATTGACAACGAGGATAACACGTGTTTATGGGACGAAGTTTGGGTTGGCGATACATCTCTCCGCACCAAATTTCTGAGATTATATATGTTAAGTGCACGTAAAAGGATGAAAATTTGTGAGGCGGATGATTGGGTAAATGAACAGTGGGGTTGGGATTCAAAATGGAGAAGAAATCGGGGTATTGTGAGGAGGAAATGGTCGTGAGAACTTGTAAATTTTCTAGAGCCAATCAAAGCGAGTAGGCACCGATCAGATTAGCGGCGTTGGAAATTTGCCAACAATGGCAACTATTCTACCAAGAAGGCTTATAAGAGACTACTAACAGAGGCCCAAGTTAGCCAAAGAAATGGTGCAGAAAATTCGTTGATTTACAAGGAGCCGTGGATCTGTTTTGCTCCAAGAAGAGTAGCGATGATCGTATGGAAGGTGTTGAAGCAAAGAATCCCAACTAAAGATAATTTACGGAAGAGAGGAGTGCAGCTTGAGGACGAAGAGATGAAATGTATCTCAACTAAATATATCTCATTTGTTCTTCTAATGCAAGGCGTCTCATAACATTTGGTCTGAAATTCTCGTGTGGATCCAATTTTCATCGGCAATGCATAACAATCCGGTGGTGAACTTTTTCAGATTAATGCATTTTTGAATCAAGGATGGAGAAGAAGTTTGCAAATACTACGTGGCTTGCAGTAATTTGGACGATTTGGAAGGTAATCTTAGCAACAAAAGTGAGGAGATTAAGGCACGTGTGTGGTCGTGGATGTCCGTTAAAGCTCCGAGAATTTGTAAA
This sequence comes from Paraleonurus japonicus, assembly GCA_030762865.1. NCBI lineage: Eukaryota > Viridiplantae > Streptophyta > Magnoliopsida > Lamiales > Lamiaceae > Paraleonurus > Paraleonurus japonicus. The sequence goes on from CM061058.1 coordinate 8,358,660, forward strand.
GTGGTCTTTCCAAGAGTGGTTGAGAACACCATTTTAATTGTGTAAAATGTGAGTGGGAGTTGCTGAACTTTAAACCCGAACATGGAATTTAATTTGTCCGATGGAGTATGTCTTGTACTCCATGAGATTATTGCAATAAAAATTATATTTGTTGGCTGATAAAAATAAATAAAAATAAATAAATAAAGCCACATCATATTAATTTGGGAAAATAGTAAAAAAACAATAAAAAAAAACAAGTCAACTAAGAAATATTACTAATTCTTTTCAGAAAGATACAAGTTCAATGAGTGTAGACAAAATGAAAAGCATACAAGCATGGAGACATCCAATTTGATCTGTTTTATTATTTATTTATATTTGAAAAAAAAAAAAAAAAAAGCGGTAGAGTTCTAACTTTCTCCTCGATATGATTTATCTGGAATTTTCATAATTTTTATTATGTATCATCATTTGTTATGTCATCATTAATTTTCATGGAAAAACATAATAAACTATTACTTCAAAATCAATTGTTGTCCTCGAACCAAATTAGCTTAGTAACTTCACAATGTTTTCTTCACCAGGAACAAGACATTCAAAAATGCTGGATTTTATCCAACATCCTAAATTCGTACACAATCACCTAATCATATGGGAGCACCTAAAATGAATTAATATTCACATAAATGAAATACGTGAAAGATATTAATATGGAAGGAGAACTCGTTATTACTCTCTCCGTCCAATATAAATAGACATAAAATCTTTATCACGAGTTCTAATAAATATTAATAGTTTATTCATATAGTAGATTTGTGTTTAAAAAGTTTAAGATATTGTTGTTATCATTCGATATAAACTTTTATTTTTAAAGTAGATTTAGTGAGACGATATTTGAATAAATATATGTAAATTTGAGAAACAAGTAATGTGAAAACTTTTATTTTGATCTATGCATCCTTTGATTGGAGGCGAAAAAGACATTATGTCTATTTATATTGGTCTGAGTGAGTATTACTATTGAACAATAATATTAATTTATTAGTATTAATTATTTTTACTTTACGATACCTCTTCCATTTCATTTTGTTTCTCTTTTGTATAAAATTAATAAATATAGAATTTTGATATTTTGGGTGTTATATCAAAAGTTACTCATTTCATTTTTAGAAAGCAAGTGACTACCCATGAAATAATTATTCTTACATTTTATTTTTTTAATATCAATTGTTACTTTTACTCTTTGTTATCTTTACATTTCATTTTATTTTTCTCTCCAATCACATCAGTTGAACATCTTACATTATACTACATTATATAATATATTATTTTATTTATCTCATACTTAAAGTGATTTAATTGTTTGACACGAATTTTAATGTTTGTTTAATAATATAAATTATTTTTATAGGGATATAGTAGTATTTTCAACTTTAATAAGAAATTTATTTAATAGTATTAATTTAAATTAGTGTGGAAAGAGTAATGATATATGGTGTAACATTTGAGGTGTTCGAGGAAGATATATTAAAAATAGTTTAAAAAATAATGCATCTAATATGAGACGAACTTTGATTTGACATAAAGCTCTATCCACCCCTACTTCTTCATACCTAACCAAACACAAATTTATTATTCACTGGAGTACCCCATCCTCATTTTCCATCTCCATCTCCATCCTCCATCCCATCCACCACCATCTCTAACCAAACATACCCTTAGGGTGTGTTTTGAAACACTATTCACTTTTAAAAACGATATTGATTGATTTTTGTAGTAAAATTAAAAGTGAAAAATTATTTGAGAAAAAAATATTTTAAATCAAATTGAAAAGGTGAGTTTTTGCAAAAAAAATATTATTACCGGTGATAATTATATGTGTGGGTACGTATTATTTTTCTCTTCTATCAATAAGAATTACTTAATTAAATCCAAAAGAAAGTAAAATTTACTTTACCAAAATTGATTTTAAGTGATTAAAAAGATAGTTACATACACTATATATAAAAGTGATTTTTTTTTCTTGGCCTCTTATATTATATCAATTACTCCCTCTTTGGAAGGGCTAATTTTAGGTGTGCCAAACTTCTTTTAATATTACTAGATTTTCGCCCGTGCCATGCACGGGTCTATTGTAATTTTATTTTGTCTACTTTATTGAAAAATAAATGAATTTATACATAATATATTAAAATACACTTACATAGAGAGATATCTCATGTTAATCCTATGTATATTAAATTGTATTTTAATAAATTATGTAACTTCTTACATTAAAATAAATGAGCTTAACCTCATGACAACCACAATGGATCCAAAATGTAATATATATGCAGGAGAAGATATACAAAAATCACTCACACTAATATAGACCCAGTTTGCACAATGTAAATCGATTCAATGAATATTACTACTTATATCATTAAAATCATGAGTTCAAATCAACATTTTGTCCTATTAAAAAACGTAAATTAAATATTCATTATATATTCAAATCATAATTTTATAATGATATATGCTAAAAGATTAGTAAAATCGAAAGAAATAATTGTGCAACCCAATTTTTACAAAAATAATGGAAAAAATACTCAAATTGAATTATCAATGATTGGGAATGCAAAAGATGTGTGAATTATGGAGTAATTATTAATACTAAGGGTTATTAAGAAGATAAAAAGATAAACATGGTAATTGAAAAGACTTTTTGATTCAATTAATAATAATACATTATAAAAAAATTAAAGTTTAGGATTATTTAATTTTAAAATGACACTTGTCATTATATTAAAAATGACATGTGTCAACATTTTAGTGAAGTAGATTGTACTTTTATATATATAGATTGTCTTGAAACTTATACATGAAAAGAAATAAAAACCCATACGATTTATTTTCCTTTACGTATGTATATATGCGTGTAATTAATTAAATATTTATATGTTATTAAGTATTTTTCATGAGCCTATTTTAATTAAACAAGTCCATTAATATTAACTTGACCGGTACGTTCATTAAAAAAAAAAAAAACTTATTTTGGCTAGGGCAATTAACGAGGGAATAAAACCCTCGTTAATTGCCGAGGGGAGCCGACGGCGGAAATAGCGACGGTGTTAGCGAGGGCGGTGGGCCCCTCGTAAGCTAGAGAGGAGCTCACACGAGGGCTGACTAACCCTCGGCGCCTAACAAGGGCCAGCCCTCGCCAAGGCCACGTCATTAGTAACGACGGCCAGCCCCTCGCCATTTAACAAGGGCCAGCCACCCTCGCTAGGCCCTTCGCCCAATCACCAAATATATAAACCCAGCAGCCCCCTTTTTTCCCTTCCTCACGTAAACCCTCCTCCCACTGCTTCATCCGCCGCCGCCGCCCAAAATTGAACCACCCACTAGTTGGACTTTATTGTACTCGTTCCTAGGAACATTTCTACGGTGAGTTTTTATGAAAATTTTGTATTTTTTCATATGCATGTATTTGTGTAATTTAGTTGTTAATTTTATTGTTATTATACATATGCTTGTATAGGTATTGATTTATTAGTTATTTAGTGTTAATTTTTGTAATTGTTATGTGTATTTTAATTATTAATAATTATTTAGAAGTAATTAGTAGTATAATATTATTAATTATTTAGAGTTAGTATGTATGCAATATATATAATTAGTAGTATAAAATTATTAGTTTTATTTAGAGTAATTAATATGTATGCAATTATATAAATTTATTTTTAATATTATTATAATTTTAATTTAATTGTTATAATTTATATATTTGTAGGTACGCAAATTGCAAGTATATACACGCAACCACTATCACCGTAAGTATTTTTTTAATTTAATTATGTAAAGATGTTTTTAATTTAATTATAATAATTATTTGATTTAAAATTATTTTGCATGAATGATATAATAATTTATATATATGATGATCGATGTTCGATCAAATTTTGCATGATAGTTCAATTATATTAATTTTGAAAATTGAATCGATGTTCGATTCAAGTTGATGTTGGAGTTGAGGGTTGATGAATTGTTTGGTATTGTTTGTTGTAGAATGTGCGTTCCGACTTGATGAATTTTAATTAAGTCGGAAATGGATGCACTAGGAATTAACTTGATATATTAATGGGAATACGATAAAATAAAACAAAACTCTGTCGATATTTTTAGAAAATATATATATTAATATTAGGAAAAAATATATTAAGCTGGAAGAATTAATTATGATTTAATTAAATTTTGAATCTTCATTAATTTGAAACGATTCCTATGAATTATTCAAGGCGTAGTTAGATGTATGGTCCAAGAACGATTAATGACATAATATCTCCCGAATTTCTTAGTGGACTCGAATCGTTTATAGAATTCGCAACTAGTAACCCGGATTGGATGAGTGGAGGAAAAATTAGGTGTCCTTGCTCGAAATTCAAATATAGGAACCAGAGTTTTAGAGAACCCATTGACATGAAATCACATTTGTTTAGGCATGGGTTTATGTCTAATTATCATAATTGAATTTTGCACGGTGAGCAAAAATGGAATCCTATACCACACCGAAACTATGATCAGCCGGCTTCAACTTCTTATAGAGTTGGCGACAACTGCAGCATCTAGCTCGTACCACAATATGATGATGGACTTAACTTCTCGCCTCCTAACATTAGTTTTCAAAATGTGGAAGAAGAGCCCTTAGTGAGGAACCTCCTAATCAAGACATGCCGCACATTTTTTTGACATGCTTCGTGCGGATCGGATCTGTATCCTAGTTGCTAGTCTCATTCTCGATTGTCATTCAATGCCCGTCTTTTAAATATTAAAATTGAGAACAGATCGTCTAAAAGGGGTTATAATCAAATAGTTGACTTGATTAGTGAGATTTGCCTTCCAAAACATCCGTGCCCAAAAAAATTTTACGATACTAAATGATTGATGGGTGGGATGGGTCTTCCCGTAGAGAGGATCGATTGTTGTGCAAACAATTGTATGCTATATTGGGGTACAGACAGGGAACTTGAATCTTGTAAGGTTTGTGGTCGGTCACGATTCAAACCTGCTAGATGTGGTGTGGATGGTCGATGGAAAAGAACAGTCCTTTCAAAGAGATGTTCTATTTTTCTATCATTCCTCGATTGCAAAGACTCGTATCACCCAATACTACCGCTAAGGATATCATATGACATGCTAGTTGCTATAATGATGAGTCCGGTGTTATGCGTCACCACCGTAAATTCGTTGGCTTGGAAACATCCGAACTATTCATATCCCGATTTTGCAGTGCAATACGGAATGTGAGGCTGAGTTTGAGCACATGATTTTTAGTTGTTTGGGCAAGTCGGAAAATAAGATTCGCCATGGCCAAGGATAGTGACACCGCATAATCTGCCCCCATGATTGTGCATGAAAGAACAATTCATGTTTCGACGGTTTTGGTGCCTGGTCCTAAAACTCCAAATGATAATTTAGATGTCTTTTTACAACCACTAATTCATGATTCGAACATGTTGTGGGAAAATGGGGTGGAAATGTATAATGTTGCTAGAAAGCATAATCTTATGATGCGGGCCGCATTAATCTGACCATTAGCGACTTTCCTACCCACTCAATGTTGTCTGGATGGAGCACCGGAAGGACTACTTGTCCATATTGTGCTGAATACTCGATGCCTTCACTTTAAGACTCGATTGCAAATAAATGTGGTTTGATAACCATCGTAAGTTCTTACCTAGGGGACATCCGTATCGCAAGAACAAGACCGCATTCATGAAGAATGTAGTAGTTACTGAATGACCCACCGCCTATCCGAACAGGTGAAATGCTTCTACAAGATATTAATTGGGTGGGATACCGGAAAGTGATAGAAGAGGGTGCCGAGGCCCACAACAAAAGATTAGATGGTGGTGGAGGAAGAAAAGTATTTTTGGGATTTGCCGTATTGGAGTACCCACTTGATCCGTCCTAATTTGGATGTGATGCACATTGAAAAAATGTGTTTGATAATTTGTTCTACACAAGAATGAATGTGGAAGGGAAAACAAAAGACACAAATAAGTCTAGGGATGAACTTAATAAATACTGCCGTCACTTCTCTAGAGAAATGCCAACGCACAGAAAGTATCCCAAAGCTTGTTATTCACTTGATAAGAGTCAAAAGGATGATCCGTGCGTGATGGGTATCCGAGTTGAAGTTTCCCGATGACTATGTGTCTAACCTGTCTCGATGTGTAGATTGGAGCCAATTAAAGATGTTTGGGATAAAGAGTCATGATTGCCATGTGTTTATGCAGAGACTACTGCCGATTGCTTTTCGTGAAACTCTACCACCGAATGTGTGGAAAGCAATCACCGAACTTAGTTTGTTCTTTAGGGAGTTAACTTCTACATCCATTACAGCTTGAGAACATGACTCGATTGGAAGCAGATATTCCAGCTTATATTGTGTAAGTTGGAACGTATCTTTCCGCCTCACCTTCTTCAATTCGATGGAGCATCCGCCTCGTGCACCTTGCATACGAAGAAAGGATAGCTGGTCCTGTGCAATATAGATGGATGTATCCATTTGAGAGATAATTTATAACTCTAAATTATTTGATTACCTAAAACGGTTATACTATATATATATAACACTTGATTAATTTAATTAGGTATCTTCACAATTTAAAGCTCGAGTGTTGGTAACAAGGCGCATGTTGAAGCATCGATTGCAAATGCGTATTTAACGAAAGAGGCCTCAATATTTTGTTCCCACTATTTTGGCCATCACGTTTCGACGAGGCGGCACAATGTACCTCATAATTACGATGGTCGTGGCGAAGTACCCCAAGTAGCAAAAGGTACTGGCCCATATTTATACCTCTCGGTCGACATCTTGGAAAGATGAACAAAAGATGGATTGTAGATGAGGAGAAAAACACGGCTCATACGTACGTGTTAATCAATTGCAGCGAGTTGCAACCGTGATATCGAGTAAGTTTATAACGCTCAACTTTTGTTAATTATAACGTTAATCCGTATATTAGATAAATAAAACCCCTTTTGTAGTATGTTTTCTCGAGCAATCGCAAAAGTTCCAACCGACTCTCGAGGTGAACAAGATGATAGACTACAAGAGGAGTTTGCATCGTGGTTTGAACAACTTGTAAGGATAAACAATATTCAAAATCGGTGGATACGTGATCTTTCTAGCGGTCCTTCGAGTCGTGTCACCACATACCTGGATATTACGTGAATGGTTACAAATTTCACACACGAACTTATGGCTCATCCAAATCTACTTCAAATTGTGGAGTTTGCATCAAGGGAAAAAATTATGATGCGGATGAGAATGATTTCTAAGGGATCCTCGAGGAAGTAGTGCAATTGGAATACCCCGGACGTATTGAGAAAAATATTGTTCTGTTCAAGTGTGAGTGGTTTGATTCATCTCGTGCCAAATGGAACAAGAGTACATTCTCATTACAAACTTGTGGACATTAATCAAAGGGGAAGATATGGTCAGCTGCAATCCTTTTGTGTTAGCAAGTCAAGCCACTCAAGTTTACTATTGCAAGTACCCGGAAAGCGTAGACATGAATGGCTGGTCGCTCGCAAAATCAAACCGAGATCCTTGGTCGAAACCGTACTCAACGAATGAACAAGAGCTTCCCCCTTTCAAGACGACCTTGAGTCTCAAATTAATGTTGTGCAAACGGATGATGATCCAACCATATTGACAGATGTCAACGGTGCACTAATTGATATTGAAAATAATGAAGAAGAAAAAGAAGAAGAGCAAACGGATGATGATCCAATCATATTGATGTGATATCAATGGTGCAACTAATTTATATTGAAAATAATGAAGAAGAAGAAGAAGAAGAAGAAGAAGAAGAAGAAGAAGAAGAAGAAGAAGAAGAAGAAGAAGAAGAAGAAGAAGAAGAAGAAGAAGAAGAAGAAGAGGAGGAGGAGGAGGAGGATTCAGACTCGGATGAATATTGAATATATAGTGTAATAATTATTTATTATTGAATAATGTAATAATTATGTGTGTTTCATTTGCATGTTATATATATGATGAATTATTTATTATTGAATAAAGTGTAATAATGTGATTTTATTTAATTATTGTTATAGATGAGCGGACCGTCTGATCGAGGGGACTTGGTCGTGCGGACCGTCTGGGTCCAGGGACCATCCGGGGTCCAGGATCGAGATGCTGTGGTACTCGACCGGTACCGATTATTCAGCGGGATGAAAAAGAAGAGTTGTCGCTTCCGAGTTTTTAGGACCATCCAAATTCCACTCATGTGGGGAGATCCTAGATATATGGATCTACAAGGGCACGTAAGTTAAATACTTTTGAATAATAAACCGTGTTATATTTATATGTCTATTAATTTCGCGTGTTTATTCCCTTTTGCAAGTTGATGCCATCGAATACGGTATCCAAGACTATTCGAGAGATTATGTATCGACATATGTAGCTTGGTGCATTCACTTTCCGTATGATATCTCCCGAGAGGCCGCACACGCACTAGGAGTCATTTCGTGTACATTATATTTTGTTAATCGCTATTTAATTTTGATTAATTTATAAACTTTAACGCTTATTGAGTACAATAATATTTTATTTGGCAGGAGTGACTAGGTGGGACATCGCTGCTACGAACTCAACAGAGCCGTATGAGCCGCTCGTTCGTAGGGCGGGAAAGATACACCAATATGCCGAACAATGTGAAAACATTGTGGGTCACCAAGAAGAAGAGGCCTGGATGGGATGGAGCCGTTTTCGATGCACCGAGAAGAGGTGAAGGCAAAGAGCGAGCAAGTGTAAGAAGAATCGATTGTCGGAGCCGGAGGCCTAGGTACTGCATCTCCCACCATAGGGCGGATCCCGTGGAGCAACCGAGTTTGCATATGACTTTGTAAGTAATTTTTAATGCTAGTTAGATATTTTAATTAAACACGTTGTTCTAATTAAATAAATACAGAGAGGACTCATGGACGGCCCGCCACCGACCGAGACATAGTGGAGCATTACTACTACTATGGTGAAGGGGAGTACACCTACGGCTATTAGTGACACACTTGTAAGTATTTTCATTTTATATTATGTAATAATATATTATATATATATATATATATATATCTATTTTTGTAATCTAAAATTTTAATTGTGGAAATATTCGTACAACAAGAAGTACAAGAGATGGCCTCCCGATGCCTCGGCCCTCTCAAGTGTCGAGCTCCGAACCCCAACCCGACTTATCCCGCATCTATGTCAATTCCTTTGGAAAACAACACGGGCGTGTTCGGGGTCTTGATCAACTGTAAGTCCAGATGCATTCCTTCCGGCTCTTGCTCATCGAGTACTCCTCCTATTGGCACCTACAACCAATCTGATGTCGACCGGCCGCTCCAAGAGAAGCGTGAGAGGGTGCGGGAGGAGATGGAGCAAAGAGAGGCAACTTTGAGAGAGGAGTTGATGGCGAACATGCAACGTCAAATCCGAGAAGCTATTGCGGGGATGCGGGGTTCCTTACCTCGGTGGTGGTATTCCTCCGGTGGTCCGAGTGGTTACGATCAATCATCCCGTGGGTCCCGGGAGTTCTAGGCGGCGCTGAATTCATTATTTTTGTTTAAAACTATGAATTATTCTCAATGTTAATTAAAAATTTATGAATTTTAAATGTTTACGAGTATGAATTTTAATTAATTAAGATGATGAATTTTAATTATTTAAAGTATTAATTTTAATTGTTTAAGAGTACATATTTATACACATGATAATATAGTTGACAATTTAATGGAATATATTTGTGATAATAATAATAATAATTATAAACATGATAATATATATATATATATATATGTTATAATAATAATAATATTAATATTAAATGATAATATATGTATATAGTGAATATATATAGTATACAATTTAATTGAATATATACAATATTAATAATTATAAAATGATAATATATATAGTAAATATAGTATACGATTTAATTGAATATATATGTGATAATAATAATAATAAAATTATAAACATGATAATAATTATATATATATATATATATATATATGTTATAATAATAATGACAATAATAAATGATAATATGTATATAGTGAATATATATAGTATACAATTTAATTGAATATATACAATATTAATAATTATTAAATGATAATATATATAGTAAATATAGTATAATAATTTAATTGAATAATAATTATAAATTAAATATTTAAAATATTGAATATAATAATATGATATTAATATATTTAAAATCAAAATTATATCGAATGATTAGCTTTGCCCAAACAAGAAAGCGCCTTCTAAGACTCTCCTCCTATTCTCTCGGAGGTCGCGGGTTCAAACTCCGCCTCACGCGATTAAAATCGCCCCAGCCTGGCCTGCCGCGGCCAGGCGTGGGTTCGATACCCCTGGCCGCATTTTTATAAGGTTTAAAGTTAGCGAGGGCGAGACGAGGGCCCGCCTCGCCAAGTCCCTTGCCATTTCCGCCCACGCCAAGTCCTCGCCAACAGCCCTCACCAAATCCCTCAGCAATTAGCGAGGGCAGTTCCCCTCGTTAGCTAGCGAGGGGCGGGCCGAGGGATGAGTTAACGAGGAGGTTTATAGAGAGGGAACGTAACCCTCGTTAAAACCCTCGCCATCCTCCTTGCCCTCGCCAATTCCCTGTTTAACCTCCTCGCCAAAATGTGTTTTTTTGTAGTGGTTGTTTAATAAACATATAAAGGAAAATTTATCGATTATGTTAATTTATCGATTTGGACGAAAAAATCCTATCATAATAGATGACAAATCTAAGACGGTGTATATATGATGTCCTGCAATTATAGTTTCATTACTAATATATATAATTGATTTTTTTATCATATAAATGTTAAATTCATCTATCGTATATTTTGAGATCTTGCTCTTAATTAAGAAGACTATGAATTCTAAAATGCAAATAACAGGGCAACTCTACTGTAAAATATTTTACATATAATAATAACATATGTAGAGGGTATTTGGTTGCAAATTTTTTAATGAGAATGTAAATCGTAATGGGTATAATACAATTATGGTGGTTAATAAGAATGAAAATAATCATGACACAATTTTTCCTCCTAAATAAGACAATCACTACCCCATTTTGATTAACTTATTTCTCTCCTACAATTATTTCTCTTCACCATTCCCTCCACCACTACCAACAAACTTATTTTATCTTTTTTTATTTTAAAAATTGGAGCACAACACTAATAAAATAACCACCATGGAGACATTTCTTCCTCCAATATATCCAAGGACATTTAGGAAAAATATAATTTCATTCTCATTTCCATTGAAAAGCTTGAAACAAGCGTCTCCTTAAAGAAAAAGAAAAAATTAACTCGATCCTTTAGAGGGAAATCGCGCCAGAGAAATAGAAAATTATTCTCAAGTGTGTTACTATAAGAGCAAACACATGTTAATGCAAGGATAAATATGTATTTTTATCATGTTTTTCATCTCTTTAAATTTCATTTTTTTCTGCGTTTGTACTGGTTTTGATAAGAGAAAAAAAGGTTTTTGTCCCATAACTTGTTGGGTCACCAATTTTGGTCCCAAAAAGGTTATCTCGCCCAATTTTAGTCCCATAACTTTTGAATTTATCCAATTTTGGTCCCATTTTCACCGAAAAATTTAAAATGACGCCATATATGGTCACGTGATCATATGGGAATTTGTCCAATTTTGATCCCATAGCTTTTGATTTTGTCCAATTTTAGTCCCAATTTTTGCCGCATGTGCATGTCACATGACAAAAATGACGCTGCTTTTAGATTTTTCAAATAAAATGGACCAAAATTGAACAAATTCAAAAGTTATGGGACACAAATTGGTCTAATAAAACCCACATCATCATTGGGAAGGGCGAACGTGCATAACCAACAAGCCAAGTGAGCACAAGTATGTCTCCTCCGTCGCTTGCTCAACATATAGCTTTTGAAAGGCGCCATTTCTCGCGAAGGTCCATGACTTATGCTCCTCGAAAATGCCAAGGATTGTAAGTAGACTTAGGACGAGAATTCTTCTTCTTCTCGCATGGCCGGCGGCGGCTTGTATTTCGCAGTTTGACCGACCAAAATTCTACCCATTGGGCTATAGAGACTCGGGGCTCATATGCGTTTCCACAAAGCAAATGATAGGCATGAAGCAGATGTATGCGGCTATGCGGAATGCATAAGTCCCCACCTTATCAAGAAGTTCGGCATCATCCTACTACTTCATCAAATATGTGACCCATCAAGGAAAGTCCTGTCCGCTATGTAAGTCCCATAGAGATATCGACATCTCGCCGCAGTAGTGAGTAAAGTGTTGGTAGTAGGGCACCACGCCGCAGAAGCCTTGATGATCTCAAAATTGCAGCCAGTACGTGAAAAGCGACGCGAAAACAAAGATCATAAACTCTTATGCTCTTAAGAGTTTTCTTGCATCTGCTCAAGACATCCTCGGTCCACTCCCGGTATCCTTTGGTGAATTGAAATTCGCCCGCAAACTTCAAAGGGTCTCCCCATTCTCGCTCGGCCCATGACGATGTTCCGTCCTAATGCTCGGCAAAGGGTCCACCACCTTCGGAGCGGGTTTGAAGTGGTTAGTCGCCTTTAGAACCCGCACTTTAGACGCCTTGCTTTGTGATATCTCCCGAGTCCAGGTCATCAATGCGAACTCGCTCGATACGCCTTTCACGGCCGAGCATATTTGCCAATTAATGGAGTTTCAATAGCTAGGTGAGTCCCTTTGTTCAAAGGTTGATGCTCGTCATCAAGAATTACCAAGTGACGTTTTCCCATGGATGTAGAGGTACTCAAAGAAAACCATGATGAGAGTTGGTCAGTAAATGAAAATAAGAGTTAAGAAAAGGGAATAAAAAATAAAGGGGGCAAATGTGAAAAAAATAATAATAATAATTTGTGGACTTGTTAAATTTATTTCTTTGAGATTTAAATTTGAAGGAATGAATTTTTATAAACTGAATTTTATTAAATCAGTTTATTTTAAAATAATTTCTAAGTCCATGATATTAAAAAAAAAAAGGGCCCAATAATATATGATGTTAAATTTATTATTTGGTCCAATTTTAAAGGGAAGGCCCAAATTTTTAATTAGTAAAAATAAGCCTGATCCATTCTAGAATGCCCAAATCATTATACACAGGAATCTGCTTATCCCCAAAATCAACGCAGAAGTCTCAATCTGCTTCTGCCTCAAAACACGCAGAATGCCAAATCTGCTTCTCTCTTTTCTTTCACGCTAATACATCAGAAATCCCAAATCAATTCTTCCTGGGACTAACATCAACGCTGAATGGCAGAAGACCCCAAATTCAATTCTGCAATCACAAGCACAAAACCGCTCAAATCCTTATGGCCAAGACCACCGCTGCTCGTGACTCCGTCGCGCCGCGAAGCCGCAGGACCCGCCTCCGCCGAAGCCCAGCGCCGCTAGTCAAGCTGTCGCCGCCAGAAACACGCCGGCTGTGATTCTGACGCCGCTCGCGTGGCTCCGCCAAACCACCGTCCAAGCAGCGCCGCGCCTCCACAGCGCCGGGCCCAGCCGGCATTGCCCCTTTCCGCTAAGAACCGAACCGGACGTCATCTGCACTCCAGTCCACCGCCGCGAGAACCGACGACGACGACGACGCCGTCCAAAAACTACGCCACTGCCAGAGGCCGAGTCCGATGCCGCTCCGCCTAGGTCGAGCCGTTGCCGCTGTGATAAAGCCAAGGCCGAAAGTTCACCACTCACACCCACCAACTGCTCGATGAAATGCCCAAGAAGAGATACGCCCAATTCTGATCAATGCCGACATTGATGTAAGTCTGGTATTGTCCATTTGATTACATGATTGAGGTAGTTGTAGTGGCAATAGGCGTCGAACAACGGTAGTTGTAGTGGCATGAGTCCATGGTAGTTGTAGCGGTAGCCGTTGATAGTCGAGGGTAGTTATAGTGGTAATGAATCAAAAACTCCTCTAATTGCAGTGGCATGAATTCAACCAAATAATTTTGTGTATATGATTGATGCTGGTGGTATGTTGTGATTGATATATGTAATATACGAAAAAAGGGGGTTAAAGGAGTTAGAAATTACCCAAAGCTTGTTGCTGACTGAATCCTGTGAAATTAGCCTGCAAATTTCTTAAAAGAAAGAACAACTTATGAAAAAGAAAATACGTATATGCATGGTGGTGTGCTGTGGAATATAAAAAATTCATACCTTGTATTCTTTTCTTGCTTGCTGCTGCCGTAAGGAAGATGAAGAAAATGGTGATGACTCTTTTATAGAGTAATTTAGGGTTTCTGCAAAAAGGAAAGAAATCGAAGAAGGAAATTGATCGATCACCTTGCATGAGAAAGCCGCTGCAGCTGAATCTCTCCAATTTGGAAAGGAAGATCTTCGTGAAATTGATTAATGCCACTGGGCCAAGAAATATCCTATTAAGCCCAAGAACAAAAAAATTCACAGCCTACTTCATGGCCAAATAAAAATTAAATTGGGCCAAACAATACTTTTGATAAGTATAAATAAATTGGGCCAAACAAAAATTTTTCAAACCATGCCGATGGGCTTCAAGCAAAATAAATAAATTTCGTGCTTAATTCACGATAAGTCACAAATGACCGTGAACAAAGCACGAGGGGGCATTTGTAAGCAAATTAATTTTGCGCCCAATTAAATGGCGACACGTGAAAATTAAGTATTAATATCAAATAAATTTAATTATTTATATTATGGGAATTTAATTAAATTAATTCTCGATTAAATAATTTATTGATATTTAATACACACGTAAAGCCGAAATTAAATCCTACGAATTTTAAATATTCGTAACTTGTTGGGAAAGTAATTAACTTACCATATAACGTATAAAATCTCATTAAATGGAAAGTTAAATCAAATTGCCCACATGGAAACAAATCAAATTAAGTCAAATCAATCAGATCAAATCAAATCAAGTCCGATGGGCTTTTAAGCCCACCATTAAATCAATCTCACCCCACAACTATAAATAGGGGTCTTCATTCATTCATTCCACACACAATTTCGTAAGCAACTCTAGACTCAATTCCAGAGCTCAGAGCGAGACTTCGACGTTCTTCGCGGCATTCAAAGGCGTTCTTCAAGCAAATCAACCGGGAATGGGCCCGATCCAGGATCAAGATGTTCAACCCCTTCGATCAGACGCTTTCTCCTTGAAGATTCAAAGGCGTTCATCGCGCCTCTTGAAGATTCAAGAACGCTCATCCAAAAAGTCTCGTGAAATAACGCTTAATCCAAAATAAGGCTCTTAAGCCCTTGGATTAACGTTATAAGTCCACCAAATCCACCAAATCATCCAAGTTAACACCGATTTTGAAGAGAAGAATCAGAGGATTAAATTTAGAGCTAGTGGTCCGCTAAAAGTTAATCGGTTCAATCCGATTAAAATTAAATTGTAAATTTTTTTGTGTTTTTATAAATTAAATTCACAAAATTTATTGTTACATACATCACACTCCCTATGATCCTTACATATTCCAAATGAGCCACCGGATCACCTCGGTTTTTCTTCAAATGCACATTGAGTTCCATGGGCATTTTTGCGGTGGATCTTCAAACGCATTAAACTTCTTAAGGACTTTCTCGACGTAGTGAGACCGAGTCAAAGTAATGTCATTTGAAATCCTTACAATCTTAATTCCCTACATCGCCTAACCCCATGTCTTTCATGCCGAAATTTTGACTCAACATGCGTTTCGTGTCTACGATCACATCATGACAGCTTACTCATGATTAGCATGTCGCCTACGTATAGACACAAAATTACAAACCCTTTAGGTGTGCCTTTCACATACACGTATTTGTCGCACTCATTAATGCGAAATCCGTTCGACATCATTGTGTTGTCAAACTTCACATGCCATTGTTTGGAGCCTCGCTTTTAGACCATACAAAGACAGTAACAAGTTTGCACACCTTTTTCTCAAGTTACCGTGCTACAAACCCTTCTCGTTGATCCATGTAGATTTCTTCTTCTAGTTGACCATTCAAAAATGCAGTCTTAACATCCATTTGGTGAATCTTGAGATTGTGCAAAGCAGAATCACGATAAGCACACGAATGGAGGTTATCCTCGTTCTGGTGAGTATGTATCAAAGAAATCATACCCTTCCTTTTGTCTAAAACCCTTCGCGACCAAGAGGGCTTTATATTTGTCAACTGACCCATCTACTTTATATTTTGTTTTAAGGATCCATTTGCATCATAAGGCCTTGCAACCTTTGGGAAGATTAACCAATCCCCACGTGTGATTTTGCATAATAGAATCGATTTCGCTTATTAATAGCTTCTTACCGTAAAGGTGCATCCGGTCTTGACAGAGCATCTTTGATAGACCGTGGTTCATCTTCCAACACATAAGTGATGAAGTCAAGACCATAAGTCCTAGCAACTTTAGCTCTTTTCTTTGCGTCAGGTTCTTCACTCTCATGAGTGGAAGGACCAGCTAGCTTCATCTACACTATCTTCAAGTGGTCTCTTATTAGGACTCACACTTACCCCTGTCTCTACAAGGGAAAATATTTTCAAAGAAAATTGCATTCCTTGTTCAATCATAGTGCCTTCGTCATATCTCGTACTCCCGATCTATGAATCGAAACCGATAAGCACCGCCGTTGAAAGCATACCCAACAAAAATACAATCGACCGCTTTTAGTGGTCAATTCTTACTTGCTTAGGATCTCGGCACTCAACCTTAGTCGACACCCCCACACTTTTAGGTATTTGTATGAAGGTTTTCTTCCTTTCCACATTTCATAAGGAGTCTCGATCCTTTGTCTTGTGTGGTACTTTGTTCAAAATATGGTTTCTTGTGACGAATAGCCTCACCCCACATATTTTGTGATAGACCAGAGTTGATTAACATTGCATTCATCATCTCTTTTAGTGTTCGGTTCTTTCGTTCCGCAACACCATTTGACTTAGGTGAATAGGGTGCGGTAGTTTGATGAATTATGCCTAATTCTCGCACAAAACCTGCTCAAACGGAGCCACATATTCTCTACCTCTATCACTTCAATTGCTTTAATTCGATTACTCAATTGATTTTCTACTTCACTTTTGTAAAGCTTAAAGGCTTCGAAAGTCTCATCCTTGCTTCGCAAAAGATAAAAGTAGCAAAACCTTGTACAATCATCAATAAAAGTAATGAAATACTTTTACAACCTCTAGTTTGCACAAACTTTAAGTCACACACGCCTGTGTGAATTAAGTCTAGAGGTGCGGTGTTCCTTTCCACCGATTTAAATGGTAACTTAACTATTTTTGCTTCAACGCATATTTCGCATCTTTTAGGCGCATCAATATTGGTAATATCGAGTAGATCAAGATTTACCAATCGCTTTATAGCTTTTAGATTTACATGTCCTAATCTTAAATGCCATAAAGAGGAACACTCAACAATATAAACAAGTATATGCATTTTCATTAATAACTTTCTTGCCTTTACGGCTTACAACCATTACATTCATTTTGAGCATGTACCCGTTCTCGAGATAACCTCGACCAAGGAACTATCCACATTTGTTCGAGACAACTTTATCGGATTAAAAACTAGTCTAAACCGATGACTAATTAACTGAGTCCGATATCGTGTTCTTGCGGATGTTCGGGACATGCAACACATCCTTCGACTTAAGCTCTTTGCCGACGTAAGCTTGAACACAACACTTCCAACTCCACCACTTCGCACGTAGCTTGGTTCCCCATGTGAAGTTTTCTCCCATCAAAGACGAGCATAAGTCGAGAAAGTACTCTTCTCGGAGCAAACGTGGTAAGTGGCTCCGTATCCACAAACCACTCCTTGGGTTTATCCACCATGTTTGCCTAAAAATGACAAAGAGATATGTCCATATCAGTGGCCTCATTTTCTACCATATTTGCACTCGATTCGCTTTGTCCTTATGTTTTCTTTCTTTTTTATCTTTTTTGGGGCTTTGCAATCTCGTGTCATATGGTTAGGTTTGCTAAAATTGTAACAATAGCCACTTTGAAGTTCGATTTTCTAGGAACTGGTTTTTTATTATCATTAGGCCTTTTTCTTTTCTTTGATGGTTCACCACATTCCATCAAGTTTGTTTTAGCTTCCATGTTCACTTGTTTAGATTTAATGTCCATTTTCCAATTGTCTTCTTCAATTCGGAGTTTAACAATTAATTCTTCAAGTGACATTTTCTTTCTCTTGTATTTGAGATAACTTTTGAACTCCTCCAACTAGTGGGTAGTTTCTCAATCACCGTAGCTACTTGGAATGCCTCCGTAAGACCATCCCCTCCGAGAGGATATCATGCAATATTAGTTGAAATTTTTGAACTTGTTTGACGACTGCATTTTCCGTCTACCATCATAAAGTCCAAAAATTTTGTAACTCACGAACTTTTTAGTTCCGGTATCTTTGGTTTTATACTTGTGTTCTAAAGAACTCCATAGCTCTTTCAGCATTTAACCGAATAGTATACGTTATACAACACATCAACTAGTCCTCCAAGGACGTAGTTCCGGCATAGGAAATCTCCATGGCCCCATTGATCGTAAAGCAATGCGCCTAGCAGGTCCGTGT
This sequence comes from Paraleonurus japonicus, assembly GCA_030762865.1. Lineage (NCBI taxonomy): Eukaryota > Viridiplantae > Streptophyta > Magnoliopsida > Lamiales > Lamiaceae > Paraleonurus > Paraleonurus japonicus. Next base: position 8,377,268 of record CM061058.1, read on the forward strand.
CGCTTTCATCGACCACGGGTGGATCCTCTCGGAGGAACCTCGCTAGGTGCAACGTAATGAGGTAAAACAACATCTTTTGCCGCCACCACCTAAAATCATTTTCCGAGAACTTTTCGGGTTTTTATCCATGAACCATATAAGGTCCTGGAGTCCTCGTGGTCATAAAGGAAGGTACAATGTATGTTGGAACCATGGGGGAGGGTTTGAAGGTTCACCAAATTCAGTGATAACGGGTAGATTTTGGTTGTCGTTTCCACCGTTATTGTTATTTCGCTGGAAGCCATCGTCACAATTCGATTATTTGTTTTGCGATTGTTGGTTTATAAGTGCACCAACGATGAATTTCACATAATTCCGGACGGAAATAATCAAAGAAAAACAACAAAAGAGACAAGAAAATTATAAAGTAATACTTCTTGAACTAAAAAGTATTAGTCTCTTGTGAACACGAACAAGCATAAAAAACAAAGCAACGACAATGAACTTGATCAATCACGAACAACAAGGTAAGTCGTACAAGGAAATGATCCTTTGCCGCAAAACAAATACGTCCCCGCTAGTGCTCACAGTCGATGTAATGTTCCGAAGGTGAAACGACTTTCGTCTCGGATTCAATTAGCACCACTTGAAAACGAGCTCCAACGAATCAAGAACGCATAAACCGGACTATATACTAAATGCATGCAGAAATTTCATCTTAAATATTGTTGGGTCCCTTTAGAAAGAGTTAATCACGAAAACGGAATGCCCTCTAGTGATAATCTAGAAGGGGGGATGAATAGATTATCAAAAACTTTTTCGAGCTTAGATAATATATCAACTTCAAAATCGGTTTAACAAATGAAACAGCTTGTTGATTAAACTCAATTCGTATAGGATCTAAAGCTTATCGGATATTTAATTTTGTGATCAAGAAACAATCAATGAAAATAAGTAAACAATCAATAAGAAGAAACAACACAGATTTATAGTGGTTCGGATCAAACGATCCTACGTCCACTCTCCTTCTTCAAATTTGAAGAAGGGCCTTCACTTACTTACTTTCTTCTTCTCGCCGACTTACTTACGGTGGTGAATCTTCACCTTACAATGAATCTTCCTAATTTACGAATATCTATGGCTTGAAGATCTAATGAAAAAGTGTTCTATAAACACTAAGAACAGAAACGTATAAAACGTTTGTGAATGTGTACAATTTCTGTGCTTGTGAATACAAAGTATAATGATGAGTGCAAAGTATGAAAATTTTTTTTTTTTTCTAAAATAATTTCTATCCCTATTTATAGAGATCTTCTCTGGTAGTTGTAACTTCCTTGAATTCGGTTTTGATCGGTTATAACAATATAACCGAATTACGTAATTTCCTCTTGAGTTGTTGAAACTGCTTCTTGAATCTTCGTATAATATTTCTCTAACACCTCATCGTCGATGTTTACTTCACCTCGTCCTCATCTTCTTTCCCGCTCTAGGTGTTTTAGTATTGTATTTCAACTATCTTCTCGTGTTGTCCTTGTCGATATCTTGACCTCATCTCGATATTTTCTCATTATCTGAAATCGTCCTTGTCGACATCTTGTCCTCGTACGATATTCTATACTTAGTTTTAAATACTTCACTGCCTATACAAGATGTTCAAATTTGGTCATCCTATTTTACATTTTTAACACATCAAAACTAAATACACTTTTCCTTTTCCTAACAATTTCCCCTTTTTGATGATGTTAAAACTCAGCTCAAGAAAAGAAAAACTATTAGTAAAAATTGAAAGTGAAACAAAATATACAAATAAGCCACATAATCGGATAATCAGAGCAATAGTTCAATTAATGGATGATTAGAGCAATGTAGTTGCTCAAAGTCAAGGTCAAGTACTTTGAAGAAAACATAGACAGATTTCGAAGTTTTTCAGATGATTTAGTGTTATAAATTTATAAAACAGTGACTTAAGTCAAGAGTTAGTTAATGAGTAACAAGTTAGTTAAACACTTTAATTTTTGTGAGAGTAGTTCAAAAAGATATATTTCCACAATTTATTCACAAAAAGGATTTTCACATTCTTATAACTTCATCTTTCACAAAGAAACAATCGTAGGAGTAAAAGTAAGACTTAATCATACCACCTATCTTCTTCTCGAATAGTCATCCAAATAAGACACGATTCTTCAAGCTCGGTGTCTCCCCACCTTCAGCTAGATTAGCCACATTCTCACTGATCAAAGATCTCGCTTCACCTTTTCTCTGTCTAGCTGGCCATCTTGCTTTAGTGGAGCAGACATGGTTGCATACGGTGGTGCGACTATGTCCACATTAAATTCTCGCGTCTCCAAGGTCGATTAAATATCGATAGAAGTTTGGGTCTTTCGCCTCCAGCCCATTCATGAAAAGCAATATTCTCGCCTCGTGTCCCAAGAGATTTTCTTGCAGACGTGAAACAGAAGATCCATTCCCCTTCATAAGCTCTCCATTTAGCTTGTTGATCCATGGGAAGGATTTCCTTGGGCACAGCTTCTCTGTTCTATGGAATGGGCGAAAGACTTCTTCTCCTTCTCGTATTCTTTGATTTCTGCACCTACTTCCTCGCCTTCCCGTCGACGCCTTCCCACCGCCTTTTCTTGCTCCCTTCTCCTCTTAGCTTCTCTTCTCTTATACTTTTCTTTTTCCTCTCTTCTCCTCTTAAGCACTCTCGCCTCTTCTTCCGTCTCGATCGGGTCTTTTGAACTTGGCTTGAGGCCTTAGCTTTCCCAGCAGACTTAGAAGAGGATGAGGGAGATTTGATAGTCGTGGCAGAGCAGGATCAGCCATGGAAGGAAGTTCGGGTTCGAGGCTCGGACTCGGTGGATTCACCGTGGTTCTCCTTTTCAACCTCCTCAACGCCCTCCGAGACTTTTCCTTACCGCTTTCTTCTTCTCCTCCTCGCCTTTCAACAGCTTCTTCGTAAAGCTCATCTATCCTCGTATTTAGCGCCATTAGTCGATCATCTTGTAACTCAACTCTTTTCTTGAGCTCACTATCTTCCCCCCTTTTTGACATCAAGAAATCGGGTATTGCAGATAGTGGCTACTTGATCTATGTATCCCATGAGTTCTTCTCTAACGAGTCCTCGTCTTTTGATCAAGCTGGTCATATCTCTTCTTTGACCGACCTCGGCTCGTCGAACTCATCATCTATGAACCGCTTGATGATCGCCGCCCCGCCTATCCTTTTCCATAGCCAATCGCATTTTCAGGATTTGATGAAATGATGCCTCCTCGCTTTCCAGGCTTCGCTTACTTGTTCCTCAACTAAATCCTTGATTTCGGTATAGGCAGAGCGAACGCATCGCTTAACCCACTCATCTTGAGAGTTCATCTCGAGGCAACTTTCTTTTGACCTCCGTCATCTATTCCTCATGTCTCATTCCGGAGAAGTATAGATCAATCTTGGTTTTTTCTAGAACTGCAGCTTCTACATTCTCCTTGATTGAAGATGTGATGACATTAGGAACCGCTTGAAAGCATTCGGACAAGCAGCCTTAAGATTTTGAACTTCAGCTTTTCGTGGCTTCCAATTCGGATACAGATGCAGTACATGGAGGGCAAGATCTGCTCATCGATGGAGTTAGATCTATTTCTTCAATTTCGCTATGATTTGCCTTTCCTCAATCTGCTCGCTTTGTGCCTCCTCACCGTATCCATCCCACTGGCTCATCCAGCTCTCCACCAACTACTTCCTCTACCCTTTCCTCCTCAAAAACAACTTCTACATCTATCTTCACCACTTCCTCCTTCTCAAATGCTTTCACCACCTCCTCTCGGAGTCTCATCTCCACAATATACTCTTTGTAAAATATAATCAACAAATGTGTTTTCGGTGAGTATATCTTGGAACGACTTCAGCTTAGTCTTCTTGAGAACCTCCTTCTCCCGTATAGCAAGATTGTTGCCACCGCTCAGCCTATTAGAATAGTTGTCTCTTCAAAAGATCCTAGCCTCGAGTCTTCTTAGCGTATAGACATCAATAAGCTCCTTCAAAAGCTCAGGCTCGTCCCTTGAGAGTGGATTCTTGTCTTAGAAGAAACTTCTTCCCAAGAATTCGCAGAGAGGTCTCAGCTTGGCCCCATCTCCTGCATGGGTTGGGTATGTTTAGATAAAGATCGTGTTCAAGTGGTTGTGGGTAGGAAAGAAAACGGGTCGAATGAGGGTTGGGTTTGTTTTGGACTTATGGGAGTAGACTGCTTTTAGAGGCTCGTGAGGCGGCTGGCCTTGTCCGCCTCTTCATTGCCAGGTTGGGAAGAGATGGATTTAGGTACTCCATCCTCGCACGAGGATGAAGATGATGAAGGTGATTTGATTTCTTCTCCTTTTCGATTCATCTTCATACGAGACTTCTACTGCCTCCGTCGCCTCGATATACAAATCTCTTCACTGACACTTCCCTTGAGAAGTCAGTCCTCTCCTCTTCGTCTTTGTCTTCCTCCGTCTCAAGCAGACGAGGACTCATCCATCAACACAGTCTTTGTCTCCGTCTTCTTGGCTTTTGAAGCCTTTTTCTTAGGAGCCTGGGAGGTGGAGCTGAACGTCTCCATCTCCTTCTCGAGTCAGCTTGGTCGATAGAGCTTCTCATCTTTTATCAACGGTCCCATCTCGTCTGGGTGTATTTTTAACTCCAACACTCACCAAGGTTGTCTGTACTCACCTTGTGTTGAAGTATGATGGTGATCCTTGCCATCATACTTGCAATCTTGGTCGAGACCATCTCATCACCTCATCTCGTGACTGAGTCTTGGTGAATTTCTTTCTCTCCTCCATTATCCTTGAATATACAAGTCTCGGCCCAGCTTAATTTCAGCCCCATCTAGGATAGCTCTCAGACAAAGATATCCTTGGCTTTGTTAGCCCATCATGGCTCGTTGCTCACCTAATGCACTTAGTTAGAATCAAAGCATAAGTAATCAGATTTCCTCTTCAACATCTCGCCTCTTTAGATTTGCCGTTGTATTTTGGTAAGTTCTCTCGCCATCAATCTAAACTCTCCAAATATTCCGATGATTTATACGTAAATGGGTTGTCGCCATGGTGCTCAAACTGAAAATTGCACCAATCTCGTAAATAGATAAAACTATTCTTCGTTTCTTCCCAAAGTTCTCCGACTCTAGATTCTAACTAGCTTCGTTGATTTTGCTCTAGTCGTAAATTTCGCACAGAGATCATCCACCGTCAAGTTCTTCGTCGGTTTCATCGTACAATAACGCTTTAAACCTCTTGATTCCAGTAGGTTTAGAATCTCTCTTGTTTCAAAGATCGGTAGTAGTATCCCAATCAACATACATTTCAGACTTTGTTTTATCTCTCGATGGAAGATAAATCGTATTCGAACTTTATATTCTTTTTGGAATCCGCCATTGTTGAATGTTGAAGATTTTTAGAGGGAAAAGAGAAGTTTTGAGAATATGAAGGATTTTATGTGTGTGTAAATGAAAATAATGCACACGAATGACTATTTATATGGAAAGTATAATAATAAACAATTATTAGAATAATAATTGCCTCGCAAAAGTGTAAATATAGCCTTTCGAATCGCCATTAATGCAATTATGGCATTTATTTTGAAAAGTGCACAGAATAATATTTAATATGTCGCGTGTGAGGTTGAGACGGTTCATATTTCAGAAACCGCCTCCACTTCGGCGCGTGAAGTATACTCGATGTATTTCAAAAATGAATTTGATAAAATTTCTGTCCGTAGTAACTTCTCTCCGACATAGTTACTTATTTGAGAAAATACTTTTCGCTTAATTGGAGAGATAAAATGAAATATTATTGTTTTTAGAAAACAAAATTGAACCCTTATCCTTTTATTTTGTAAAACAAACTATTTTATTTCACCGAGTAACTTCAATAATTTTATGAATAATAGAGTGAATTATGATATTAAATTCATATATTAATTATATGAACCTAATATTCATAATTGAAAGTATTTAAGAAAACTTCACGATTTTTCTCCTTGTCTGGATTGATATCATCACCGTCTGCTACTTGAAATATTTGGATAAATTGACCTTGTCTTGCATTCCGAGACATGTAAACTTTGTTTTTGCTGAAATCACGTGCACTTAGACAAATTGTTAGTAACAAGAGTAAGTCGGATAAGGTTCAATAGTCATCCGATTTTGTAGAAGTAAGTCGACTATTACATCCTTATCTCGATTTACTTATGTCGACAAGTAATTATCAAGTCGATATGGTCAATATGACTAATCCTTGATTCTTGATTCCAATGAATGGAGATCAATGATATCAGCTACCCGATTGTCCTTTGACTCATATCTTGTCCGATAATTCTTTCTAATCATTATAATAAACCAAATGAGAAAGACAAGGTAAATTCAAGAATTTTGATCAAAGATTTACTAAAGAAGCATCTAATAATCCTAATTCTACCGAAAGTTCTTTAAACCTTGTTTCTGCAAAGAGGCTTTGTCAATATGTCTCGCTTTTGAAAATCAAGAAGAATCTTCTCTAGTCTCGATATTACCTTTTTCTACATGGTCTCGAATGAAATGGTGTCTCGATATCAACATGTTTGCACCTAGTATGGAAGATCTGGTTCTGGGTAATAGCTATGGCACTATTACTATAACAAAAGATTGGTACATCTTTGGTGATAATGTTATAGTCCCTTAGCCGTTGATCGATCCAGACATTAGCCGAGAACAACAACTCCCACCGCCATGTACTCACTTTCGTAGTAGAAGTAGCTACAGAGGTTTGTTTCTTAGACAACCATGAAATCACTTACTTCCCTAAATTGGCAAGTTCCAAATGTAGATTTTCTATCTATCTTACACCCACCAAAATCTGAATCAGTATCCCGACAACTCAAAGTTATCGTCACTGATACCACAAAATTTCTACATATATTGTACTTTTCAAATACTTTAGAATCTTCTTTGCAGCTTCAAGATGACTCTTTTTAGGTTTAGCTTGAAAACGTGCACATACACCCACCGCAAAAGAAATGTCAAGTCTACTAGCAGCTTAAGTATAAAAGAGAACCAATTAAACCTATACCGTGTCTCGATCGGTGTCTTCCTTTCTCATCTGGATCCATTGAAAAATTTGTCATCATAGGTATTTTGGCTTCTCGGCCGGTACCTATTCCGAATTTTTCAATAAGATCTTTGGTGTATTTTGCTTGACTTATGAAAATTCCTTTCTTTGTCTCCGCTTAATTTGAAGTCCAAGAAAGTATGTCATCTCTCCCATCATGGACATTTCAAATCATGCTTCTTCATAAGATGACTAAATTCTTCACACAAGATTAGATTAGTTGATCCAAAAATAATATCATCAACATAGATTTGTACTAACAAGAGACCTTTATCAGATTCTTTTCTAAATAAAGTTCTATCTATTTTACCTTTTACAAAACCATTCTCAATTAAATATTCGAGATAAGGTATCATACCAAGCTCTAGGTGCTTGTTTAAGTCCATATAGAGCTTTCCTTAGTTTAAAAACTTTGTCTCCGTTGACAAAGCTGGGGTTGCTCTACATAAACTTCCTCAAGAATGACTCCATTTAGAAAAGCAGATTTCACATCCATTTGGAACACAAGAAATCTTTTATAAGCAAAGATAAGCTAAGAACAATCTTATGGCTTCAAGACGAGCAACCGGTGCAAAGGTTTCATCATAATCAATTCCTCCGATTGTGAATAACCTTGTGCAACCAATCTAGCCTTATTTCTTACCACAATGTTGTTCTCATCTCTTTTGTTCTTAAAAACCCATTTTGTTCCAATAACTTTTGATGATGAGGTCTTTCAACAAGCTCCCATACATCTTGTCTTTGAAATTGATTTAATTCTTCTTGCATTGCATTTATCCAATTGGAGTCCGTTAGAGCTTCAGTAATAGTTTTAGGTTCGAGCAATGATAAGTCAATACTCGCTTACCTTTATCTTTTACTGAGTATGAAGTCTTATCGAGATATTTTCATCAATTGGTTCTCAGATACCTTCAGGAATATCTTCTAGTCCATCTGGTAGTGTAGTCGTATGATCGGATGATATGGAAGAACTCTCACCTTCCTTATCGTTATTTGTGTCCGATGTGTCCTCCTCATCCGATTCTCTCGACTGTAAGTAGAACTTGACTGATTTCTTGATATTCAATCTGCTAAGATCTTCACTATGTTGGTGACATCATTTGTGCTTTCAGACTTAGAAATTTCACAAAAACAACATCCGGTGTTTCTTCCACACATAATGTAATCTTATTAAAAACTCTATATGCTTTGGATATAGATGAGTATCCTAAGAATATCCCTTCGCAATCTTAGCATCAAAAGTTCTTAATTTAGATTTTCCATTATTATGGATGAAACACTTACAACCAAATATATGGAAATATGAAATTTTTGGTATTCTACCCTTCCATATTTCATAAGGGGTTTTGCATTTATCTTTCACAATTAAACACCTATTTTGAACAAAACATGCAAGATTAATGGCTTCGCCCAAAACTCGTGTGGAGTGTCATACTCGGATAACATCGTCCTTGCAGCCTTCTTTCGTGGTTCTCGCTTTCTCCTTTCTACAACTCCATTTTGCTGGGGTGTTCTTGCAGATGATGTTTCATGTGCTATACCATTCTCGATAATAGTTAGTAACAAACGAATTTAGAAACTCAAGACTTTATCACTTCATATTTTGACAATATTTAGTCCTTTTTCATTTTGAATTCTTTTGATGAATTCTGAATTTTTGTTACAGTCTCATTCTTTTTGGACAAGAAAATAACCCAAGTGAATCTAGAAAAATCATCTACAATCACTAAAGTATACTTTCTTCCACTAAAACTTAGAGGTGTAATCGACCAAAAAGATCCATGTGTAAAAGTTCCAAAATCCTTTCTCAAGCGTGACCATTTATTATTTTGAAAGAAGTTTTGGTCTGCTTTTCCTTTTGACAAGCATCACAAATATGATTTTTCGAAAATATTTTATCTGGAAGTCCTTTGACTAAAGATTTTCTTGCTATTTTGTTAAGAGTTTTGAAATTTAAATGACTAAGACGTTTATGTCATAGCCAACTTAAATCTTCGAACTCTTAGCAATAAGACAAGTATCCTTAGGGCAACTCTTGAAATTTGCAACATAGATATTACCTTGTCTCGACTCAGCAAGTAAAATATTTTCGTTTAAACTATCCAAAATATAACATGCATCATGAGTGAATTTTACACAATATCCTTTGTCATTACAAAATCATGGGGAGATGTATAATAGATTATGTTTCAATCCTTCCACAAAATAAACTTCATTAACCTGGACATCTCCAATCATTAGAGTTCCAACTCCTTTGGTTAGACCAAAATTGTTGTCACCGAACATTACTCGGGGTCCATCTATCGTCTGATAGTTAGAAAGAAGTCTTTTCTCATAAGTCATATGCTTAGAACATCCACTGTCTATATACCGTATAACTTCAAGAACATCTTCTCGCTCAACTATCTCCTTATTTCCCGCAATCACAAATTAATTCTTAGGTACCCTTTGTGTATTGGGTCCTTTCTCGTCAAGTTGATACTTAGGTATCCAGATAAACACATCCAAGTTTTTCGTAACCAATGATTGAATTTTGCAACCATATCTATCTACTAATATTAGATGCCTAGATCAATTTTATTTAATTGATCTCTAGTGATTGTCTTATATCTTGGAAAGAATGGATACGACTTGCTTCTTCCATCAAAACCATTATACTTTGGAAATGACTTTGATTTAGTCTTTGGATTTCTTTTGGAAACATTTCTCCTCATCTCGTATTTTCTCTTTAGATATATCGATGAGGTGATTTTGCTCCTTAGATTTCTTTGGACTAAGTTCTCTCGTCTTTTCCATAGTCTTAGTGGCTTTGACAAAAACTCTTGGTTTGATAGGATCATTTTTCTTGTTTCTATCAAAACCCAACTCGATTTTATCACTAGGCTTCGAGAAGTATCAAGATGTTATCAATTGTAGACCGAGAATTATTAAGATGTCCTAACTTGAGATTCAATTCTCTGTTAGTCTTTTTGAAATTCTCATTCTCCATATTGATATTTGAAAATTTAATTTTTAAAGTACTCAATTCTTTTTCCAACTTATTGGTTTTCTCGCATTTAAGAACTAGTAGAAGTCTTAGATTGACATTCCCCCTTGAATGTACAATCCAGATTCTTCCTTGTCCCTGTCTGATGTTCCTTTGTTAGATTAAGAATTTGATCCTTTAAACTTAAATTTTCAGTCTCTATCTGCTTATAAGCGAGATAAAGCTGTCTTCGAGATCTTTTAGAAGCTTGTTAATAAGACATGGATCAGATTCGGACAAGTTATCATTATCATTGTCGAGGATGAGTAATAGTTTACCTCCTTAGCCATTAGGCAAATATCATTGTCTCGACCCGAAACTAGATGAGGATGAGGATGATGATGTCTCATGTGTTTCCTCCTTTCTCGCTAAAAGAGCTCGTTGATCTGCATACCTCCTATCCCTTTTCTTCCTCTTTTCTTCTCTCTCTCGAGGAGTGAGTTGAGGACAATCATAGCTAAAGTGACCCGGGTTTTATTACGGGTATAACAAATATCTCCTCTATCTCGATTTTGGACTATTCTCACCTCGTGTGATTGGTGACTTATACCTTTTCACCGGATTCTTTTTGTCATTATCTCAATACTTCTCTTCCTTGTCTGATTTATAATTTTGGCGATTAAACATGTCTCTCTTGTTCCTTTTATACTTCATCTTGAGTCTCTCATATCGTCGATTAATAATGTCATTTCCTCCTTTACGACAAATCGATGCCTTAGAAATCTTGTCAATCTTCTTGATGAAGAAATGCCACAGCCTTTCCGGATGTAGGCGACTCTGCCTCATCTTCTTCATCTTCAATGTGTATATCATATTCCAAAGTGCTTTAAGATGAGAAAATAGAGTGTGATGCGATATAGATGACAGATTCTCGTGTTGCTTTGAGAATATTTGCTTTCTCCTCCATCTTTTGCTCAATGATCGAGTACCTTGTTGTTAATTTCTTTCTCGGTGTAGGTCTTACCCAAATCAGCAGCTTTGTTCACCCATTAGTCAATCTCACGTCCAATTGATCCACAGTTTCTCCATCCTTCATTTTGAACGTATCAAATGCATGTAAGACGGATCGTAGTTTATTTTCTTTAACTCGTTTCGACCCTTCACAAACACTTGCAAAGAGTCTCCCACATATCCTTAGCGCTTTTACATCTTTTAACCTTTTCTATCCAATCTTTGCTTAAGGTTTCGATGATTTCAGCTTCTTGCAACTTGATCCAAATTGTGAATCTTCCTTTCGTCATTTGTCAATTCAAGACTTTTCTTTTCTTGTTGACTTCTTGTAGTAGAAGATTCAGCTCCGGTACTAACAACTCCATGGTAGAATTTTATTCGACCTTCCTCAAGAACCTTCTTCCATGCGGTCATGAATGACCTTCAAATGATTCTCCATTCTCGAATTTCCAATAATCATATTCTTCGATAGAGAACTCGCAATCTCCTGGATTTCTTATTTTTAACAAGACATCGTAATACAAGATGCTAACAAACAACTTATCGTAAATGTTAGTGACTCAATGATAAGAAATCGATTTTAACAAGAACTCGAAATTTCAAGACCACAAATCTTCTATCGTAATAGCTTAACACTCGCTCCGATACCACTTGTTGGGTCCTTTAGAAAGAGTTAATCACGAAAGCGGAATGCCCTCTAGTGATAATCTAGAAGGGGGATGAATAGATTATCAAAAACTTTTTCGAGCTTAGATAATATATCAACTTCAAAATCGGTTTAACAAATGAAACAATTGTTGATTAAACTCAATTCAGATAGGATCTAAAGCTTATCGGATATTTAATTTTGTGATCAAGAAACAATCAATGAAAACAAGTAAACAATCAATAAGAAGAAACAACACAGATTTATAGTGGTTCGGATCAAACGATCCTACGTCCACTCTCCTTCTTCAAATTTGAAGAAGGGCCTTCACTTACTTACTTTCTTCTTCTCGCCGACTTACTTACGGTGGTGAATCTTCACCTTACAATGAATCTTCCTAATTTCTGAATATCTATGGCTTGAAGATCTAATGAAAAAGTGTTCTATAAACACTAAGAACAGGAAACGTATAAAACGTTTGTGAATGTGTACAATTTCTCGTTGCTTGTGAATACAAAGTATAATGATGAGTGCAAAGTATCAAAAAATTTTTTTCTAAAATAATTTCTATCCCTATTTATAGAGATCTTCTCCTGGTAGTTGTAACTTCCTTGAATTCGGTTTTGATCGGTTATAACAATATAATCAATTCGTAACTTCCTCTTGAGTTGTTGAAACTGCTTCTTGAATCTTCGTATAATATTTCTCTAACACCTCATCGTCGATGTTTACTTCACCTCGCCCTCATCTTCTTTCCTGTCTAGGTGTTTTAGTATTGTATTTCAACTATCTTCTCTGTGTTGTCCTTGTCGATATCTTGACCTCATCCGATATTTTCTCATTATCTGGAAATCGTCCTTGTCGACATCTTGTCCTCGTCCGATATTCTATACTTAGTTTTAAATACTTCACTGTCTATACAAGATGTTCACTGGTCATCCTATTTTACATTTTTAACACATCAAAACTAAATACACTTTTCCTTTTCCTAACAAATATGCAAAAATTTCAACGTGGGAGTATATGCTAATGCAGGGGTGCGAATTCCAGGTGCATGCAACATGAGAATGTTTCCTATTTATAGGCGGACACCCGAGATCTTCAAGGGCCAAGACACCGGGATTTAAGGCAATCAATGCCAATCATAGGTGAGATTCCGCTTTTGGTAATGTACCTCAAATTGCTACACATTTGATCGCTGAAACACCACGAACTGACATCCGTGTGTCCAGATTCATTTCTCGACTTTTGAATTCAAATTCAAATTCAAACCAAATTCAGATTCGGATGAAATTCAACCGAAATTCACATGAAATCCAGATTCGTATGAAATTCAACTTTTTGGGCACGGCTCGGATAGGGCCCCTGAATTTTCAGGCTCCAAAATTATACATCCACTACCCCAAGCCCAAGTACACCCAAAGTCCATCCAAAGTCCAATTGCTAAGATCCAAGTCCAAGTCCAAGTCTACGGACACGGGTTCGGGCTCGGCTCGGCACGGCCGGACAGGCGGGCGGTGCACGCGCGTGTGGCCCATTTATGTATACATAACCTACTTATAATTTGAATTCTTTTAATCACTTCTTACATATAAGAGGTGAATTAACTCTCACATTAACCGATGTGGGACAATTAACACTAAGTTAATGTAGCACATTTAATACTTAAGTGTAATACTCTAACGTCTCAACATGTATATCAATTTCTCACTCACCAAAATTCGGTTTTAAGAAATTAATTATACTATCAACATAATCTCATTTAATTTTCCGAAAATTGTACCTCAAATTATTTTAATTAAATAATCAAATAAATTGATTAATATAATTAAACCTAATTTCTCCAACAATCCCCCACATGAGTGGAAATTTCGCCTATAATATGCGGACCACAGTCAGCTTCTCGAGAAATATTATTTCATCGGGACAGGTAGCTTGTGGCTTTGAATCTTCCATAGTTAAACACACACATAAATATCCAATCAAATATTCACCAAAACCACACACATAACTATGATCAACACAAATTATTCTTACCACTCGATTGCATCGAATCTGTTCCCACCATTCCATTAAACTCGATTATTTAAAAATTAAATAATTTGTATATCTTCCCATAGTAGAATTCTTTCCCAGCCATCCACCAAATCTGTATGAATAGGCAAGCAACAATACAACAATTGCAATTAATATAACATAATAAACAATCATGATAATGCAAAAAAAAGAAACAATATTTGCAATCCATCAATAGCCATCGCATATTATAAGGCGGAATTTCCATACTTATTATGACTCATATGGGGATAATTTACATTTATTATCTAACTAGACTATTTATATTTATGACTTAATTTGAAGTTTAAACAATGTATGATGATAAATTGATTTCTATTTTAATTTTATATTATCGTCCAATTAGATAATTCACAACAGAAAATCTACAACAATGGGTAAGACAATGGAAAAATATTGTACTCGTAGGTAGTAACCACAACGGTTTTATAGAATATACAACGGTTAAATACCGTTGTCGTGTATATTTTTTTACAACGAATCAAACAATTAACAACGGGAAAACCCATTGTCTTTAACATTAAAGAAAACGGGTCCTTCAACAAAAGTCAACGGTTAAAATGAAGATACGACAACGGTTAAAAACTGTAGTGGTAAAGGCCTAAGACAACGGTGGAGAAGTTTCCACAACGGTGTTTAAACGTTGTCATTTATGTATAGACAACGGTTAAATTGAGATACGATAACGGTTAAACACCGTTGTGGTAAATGCCTAAGACAACGGTGTAGAAGTTTCCACAATAGTTTTTAAATGTTGTAATTTATGTATAGCCAACGATGAAATTATGACAACGGTTTTTAACCGTTGTGTTAAACCTACGACAACGGTGAAAAACCGTTGTCATAACTTCATTTAACCGCTTGGTGAAAAACCGTTGTCATAACTTCATTTAACCGTTGTGGTAAACGCCACGACAACGGTGAAAACATTGTAGTATATCTAGACCCTAAGACTACGGGTTGATAGACAATGGTGAAAAATCCCCTATGATAACGGGATTCACCGTCGCCATAGCCGCTTTTTGGCATAGTGCTTGAACACATGACTCATTAATTATCGCTTGAAAAAGGATTAATTAGTGGAAAGGTATTAAGGGTCTTAGGGGTTTATTGGGTTGATTATGCTAGTAGGGTAGAGATGCTAATGTAATTTTTCTTTGAGTTGATTGGATTTAATTTATCATTCTAACTCTTGTCACCTTACAAAATCATCACTAATACCATTTGAATTTAGTGTTCTACCATAGATGGATATTTAGGTGTAGCAACTCCCTATGACCATCTTTCTTTCATTATTTATTGGCATTAGTTTGTTGTTGATTAGGGTTGGACTATTTTTATTTGCTTTCTTAGTGACAATTTTAGATAGCATTTAGAATTAGTCTTAGTTTTAGAATCCTTTCTTTAAATCATGTGTTTAGATAGAATTGAGCCAACATACATCACTTTTACACTAACTCTTCTCTCAGGATCGACTCGTACTTACCACACTAGGATAGACAACGTACACTTGCGGTTGATTATTTTATGTGTTGGGAAAATACGGAACAAGTTTATGGAACACCAATCGAACACTAGACACTAGTTTCGACGCAGAATCGCATCGTGCCGATACTGGGTGTTGAATTTGAATTCCATTGTGAAGCCGACGTAACAGAGGATAGTTTTATCCTTCGTGACGCTATCGATCCACTTTTCAACGACTACTTGGTGCTTAGTGACGATGGTAAGGATGCATCTCTTAAAGCTTTTAACATAGACAACCCGCTCGATCGCGCCCTTTTCTCCGTAGATCCACTTTTTAGGCATCAGCTATTTGAGTAGAAGGCTTCCAAATTCCACAGACGTAAAAGCATCTTTAGTCGCCGATAGCACTTTCTCTTGTGATAGCATATGGTAGTGCCATTTTGGATCCACAATGTTACGTCGTTTTATTTTGGAGGTTCTTGGAGGAAGCCTCATAGCTAGTGTTGCTCTTGCTTCGATGGAGCAGCCTTCAAAACCCGGAATTGCTTTTCAAGATTTTCATTTAGCTCAAGAATCGCAGCCACATTTCCACATCTATAATAATAATTTGGAGCAAACCAAACAAGAACTATATGCTCATTGAACATCCACTTGTAGCCTTCCATCACCAGAGTTTCTTTGAATAGATGTTTTTGCAATTCTCAACGTGAATTAGGCTCGATGATTTTGATGCCCAACTCAGATTGGCAAGCAACATATTCCTCAATCCCACGTAATTTCGATGCCCCAACTTAGGTTGGCGAGCAATGAAACCCGATTCAAGCTCTAACTCGGTTTAGCAAGCTCTCGAATCAATCCAAAAGCAAGAATTTGCTTCAAGAATTAATTTGCTATATTTCATATCTCAAATGAGCTTATACAACTAGTTATATAGACATCAATTCTATCTAACCAACTACCTAACACCTAACAACTTCAACTAACAACTTATAGAAAAATACAACTCTTGCAAAATAGTCCATAATAGGCAATACAAAAAGTTAAATGACTAAATGCAGAATTCATGGCAACTCAATTTCTTGGCTTGTTTTCTAAGTTCGCATCAATATGATGCAGCCTACAACCGCCGACTAAGCACGATTTGTGATCCCAAGTTGAATACTCTTCCCTATCCTCGGAAAATATCTTCTTTTTTTTTTCTTCGTCCCCATCAATTTTTTTTTTTATATTTCCAAAAATATATTTAATATTTTTTACATCTTTATTAATGAAAAGTTTTCATTGAGATGGAGGGAGTACTTTATTAATTAGTTAAATAAAAATTACCTCATATCAAATTTATTAATTTCAACAAGTAACTCTTTCTTGCTTGCGCTACCAAAAAAACATATATATATATATATATATAAAATGATTATATGTTCACATATGGATACAAATTTATATGTTCACCATCTATTATGCGATATCAAATAAATAGGAGAACCCTCTATTACTTAATTAATTATTTATGTGACATTACAATGTATGTGTGGTGAACATAAACGCTTGTGTCCACATGTAGACATATGATCCACATGTCGATATAAACTTATGTGTCCACTACCTATTATGCGATGTCACATAAATAGAAGGACTCACTATTATTTAGTTAATTATTTATGTAACATCACAATACAGTGGTGGCAGATGGATTTAGGGGGCGGTCACCCCCTTGTATTTAAATACGCATAGATTTTTTTTTTTATTTATACCTCTAATATATATTTTATCATTTCGCCCCCTTGAATTAATTTTAAAATTTTCCTCCCATTATTGTATGAAGTAATTCGCCCCCTTGAGATGAAACCCTCAATCCGTCCCCTGGGAGGTGGTCACATATATAAATTTATATTCATATGTAGACATATGATCATGTTATATATATATATATATATATATATATATATATATATATATATATATATTGTTGGTTAAGAATTAATAAAATTAGAAAAAAACTTTTGTGAATTCAAATTCATATTATCTCTTTTTCTTCAAATATCATTATTATATACACAGTATTATTATTATATAGGAATTCATAATAGTAGCACACAGGATAAAAAAAAAAAAAAAAAAAAAACCTTTCTCACGAAAGGTCTATTCAATTAATTATAAACTTATAATACCACTGAAATCTCCTCTATTGTTTTTCTCGTCTTGTATTTTAGATAACAACTTCACATAATATATATTAAATTTCAACACTAATTAACATATGATAATGTATATTAAATGCAATAAAATATAAGATTGAACACCCATTAAAGTAACGGATCTAGGCAATACATGGTTGAATAATTAAATTTGAATAATTCATGAACTAGTTCTATTTCAAACTTTTTTAAAAAATTGAGTTCAATGCTACAGTAAATAGTCTATGTGTATGTTAGACGCAATTAATATATAAATATTGAATAGTGTGTGTTTATAAAAGTGAATGTGCGCCCACCCACCCCACCCCCACATATGTTGATTGTTGGCACACACTGTAACACATATGACGCCAAATTAGATACGGGGAGCTGATCGCTATATATATTTCAAAATTTTTAGACATTTATTAATGTTGTGTTCTTATATGTTTATTTTCATGCTCTATGCCACATCACCACAAAAATAAATGGATTTAGCGAGGGATTTAGCGAGGAATTTAACGAGGGGGAGGGGTTTGGCGAGGGCCTTATCGAGGGAGACGGCCCTCGGCAAAATCGTCGTCGGTAACCCTTAGCGAGGGCTGCCTCGCTAATTGCCGAGGGAATTAGCGAGGGTATATTGGCGAGGGATTTAGCGAGGATTTGGCGAGGGTTCGATTGGCGAGAGAATTGCCGAGGGCCACCGGCGACAATTGGCGAGGGGGACTTTTGGCGAGGGCATTGGCGAGGCGGGCCCCTCGTCTAGCCCCTCGCTAATATCAAAACATTAAAAAAGAATCGCGGCCGTGGGGATCGAACTCGCGCCGGCCGCGGCCTCGGGAGCTTAGCCGGGCGATTTTTTTCGCGAGAGCCGGGTATCGAACCCGCAACCTCCGAGAGAGTGGAGGAAAGAGCTTGGGCGCTTTACTGCTTGGGCAAAGCTAATCATTCAATATGATTTTGCTTTTAATTATATTAATATCATATTATATTCAATATTTTATATATATTTAATTTATAATTAAATTGTATACTATATATTTAATTAAATTGTATACTATATATTTAATTAAATTATCTACTATATATATTTAATTAAATTATATCATTTTTAAATTATTATTATTATAACATATATATTCAATTATATATATATTTACTATATATATTATTATTTTATAATATTTATTATTATCATATATAACTATATTATCATGTTTATATACTATATTCAATTAAATTATATATATATTTACTATATATATTATTATTTTATAATATTTATTATTATCACATATAACTATATTATCATGTTTATATACTATATTCAATTAAATTATATATATATTTACTATATATATATTATTATTTTATAATATTTATTAGGATTTATAACTCTTAGGTACCATATTAGAAAATTAATTGTTGATAGATACTATACCAAAAAGTTAATACCAATAGGTACAAGACCTTTTTGATTTTCCCATTTTACCCTCTCTTTCCTCACACACGTTCTCTCTCTCTGCTCTCTCTCATCACTAATCCTTTTGCAGCAATCCCTCCCTCTTCTCTCTCCCCGAAGTTCCCCATTTCCTTCTCATTTCCTCATCCTGAAATCGTATTTTCTTCGCCTCTTGTCGCCGATTTTCGCCCGAATACCAACAATGGGTTATATTGTTCCCTTTTTTTTCCGCCGTAGGGACCTATACCTTTTCCGCCAAGGTTAGACGAAGAAGCTAGGGTTTTCTCGAGATCTCGATTATTTTTCATGTAAATGGTATATCAAGTCATGTCGTGTGTACGACTACCGGCGCTGAAAACGGGAAAATCCCACCCTCCGTGTCATGGGTTCATTTTAAAATTCAAAATTTGTTGACCATTTCTCTTTACTAGTTTTCGTTGTGTAGTTCTTCCACACTATTTCTTCAAAGTAATATCTCGTATCAAAAACCATCTCATTCCGATTCTGCGTTTTGTAATGGCTTTCGGCGTTATTTTTGCGCTAACTTCAAAGGCGATTGCAAATTAATATCTGCAAATCAGACCACTCCATTTTCGGATTTCCTTTCTTCGATCAAAAGTAAGTGGGTTGTACTATGTGATGTTAATTTTTCAATTAAGTGTTCCTTCGGTAGAATTAGCAATTGTTGCTTGGACTCGAGACTCGATTTCACTCTATGCATCACTATGTGTCTTAACACATCGAGAAATTTGTCAGCTGATGTTCTCGCCTCTCTAAAATCTTCTTTCGATTCGAACAGCTTAATCATGTTCTCGCACATGTGAATATACACCAACAATCTGCACATGTGAAGATTCATCCGCAATCCTCACGTGTGCAGATTGATGGTACTGCTCCCAACAATTTTTTTCCCCGAAAATACTCCGTGTCTTGATGATACCACATTCTCTCGAAATTCGAAATCTCTCATTCCACCTCGCCTAACAAGATATGCTTTAAACGTGTTAAGAGAAATGTAATTCCCGCTTAGTCAAGAATTCAATGTTTAATGAAGGTAGAATACCCTCCTATGACGTGTGTCCAATTGTTTCTAAGACCATCATGTTATCTCCGACCATGGGTCGATATAATGAAGGGTGGGGTTGGTCTTGAATTTAGGGGTGGTGCCGCTGTGTTTAGGGCTGAGCTTATCTAGTACTCCATTAGAATGAGTTTTAAGTTCAAGTATAGGCATAATGACAGTAGATACGTCCATGTCGTTTGTCACGAGTCATCCAAATATGATTGTCGGTGGTTTATTAAAGCTGCCCGCCAAACTCTATCCGGAAATTTTATTGTATCAAATGCCAATCTTATCCATAAATGTGCCGGGAGCTTGTAGGAGATAATACAATACGATTTGGCCCCAACATTATACACAATTTAGTACTCAATGATGTTAGAACAAATCCACAATTGGGGGCAAGGATATAGCAAGTGTGATGAAGCTCAATTATGGTATTGAAATACCATATTGGAAAGCTTATCGCATCTTGAGAAGGCTAAGGACAAAATTTTTGGATCGTATGATGAGTCATATGACCAGTTAAGGGGATATTGTGCGGTCGTTGTTCGAACAAATCCTCGTACGGTTTTTTGTTAATTTTTATTCTTCAACACAAGCAAGCCCCCATTTTTTTTTTTAATAAATAATGATATTATTTTTTTGGGTGTCTTTTTAGGGAGTGTTGTAGATTTGGATGTTGATCCAAAACAAATTATTTTAGACGTGTTTTTATATCCTTCAAGGCATCTATGGATGGTTTTCGTAAGTGCCGACCCATGTTATTTATTGATGGTACGCTTTGTACCGGAGGGCAAAGGGTATATTACTTACGGCCATTGCTAAGGATGGTAACAATGGTACGTTCTTCACATCAGCATACAACCACATTCTTCACATCATTTTCTGTTTTTTTACCTTTTGTACAATGACTCTAGTGTGCCTCCTCGTTTCTGCTTTTAGGAGTCCTAATTCTTTAACAATGCATATTATGTTTCCTGTTTTTAAGAGTGATACATGTTTTAACAATACATTTTATGTTTCCTGTTGTTAATAGTGATACATGTCAATTTTTCAATTCATTACACACCACAATCATTTATCATGTGCATTTATTTTATTGCAATTTACTAATGTTGTGTTCGATTGTTCATGAATGTTGAGTTTCGTGTTTTTTATTTATTTTACATGTTTTATGTACCGAATGTTAGCTTCTTCTTTTTTTTTTCAATGCGTTCTATGCTTGTATCCTGTTGCATTTGCCGTAGTCTCCTCTCGAGAATACAAATAATTGGATTTGGTTCCCGTCCAAGCTTACGTGACTTTGTCAAACACCAAAACAGATTTTCTATATCTCCGATAGGAATTGTGGTTTGATGTCTGCATTCAATATTGTTTTTGATGAGCCCCTCCGCTTTCTACCGTTTATACCACCTTTTAACAAACCTCAAGGGTCGCTTTCTCAACTGGCCGGACAAATACCAAGCGCTAACAAATAGGTGAGTTGTTCAAAGAATGTGCATATGCACCTAACATCGACTTTTCGAGGAAAAATTAGCGGTTTTCAAGGAAGTTGGTGGTAAGCTAGCTGAAGATTGGCTTATGCAAATGCCTTTCGAAAAGTGGGCTGTTTCACATTCTCCACATATCACTAGATACGGAGAAATGACCTCAAATGTCTTTGCGGAGTCCTTTAATTCATGGATCAAGAAAGGGAGATCGCTTCCAATTACCCATATGATAGATTGCATAAGACTAAGTAAATTATTTTTGCTTATTTAACTTGTCAATTACACATCTGCTTTTTCTTGTATTTCGTTAAACTAAAATTACTTGATTATTACTTTTTCGAAATTTGTGGGTGGCAATTTAAGCGTAGCCTTCAGAGCCTATCTTGGACGGGCGCACTGGCCCAATTAAGGAAGAGTTATGGCATTACAATGTTGACATATCTCGCTCATGGATCAGAACTCCTTCTCCGAGCGGTGAGTACTTAGTGTCCTCTACTCCGTCTGCTTCGCTGACTTACGGAACAATACTTGCACTTGTTACCAATGGAATTGGGTTCCCATGTTCACATGCCTCTGCTGTAATCTCCAAGATCTCGCCGTATCGTGTTTTCCAATGTTGAAGATTACTTTTTGCATCATCTTATCGTGATCGTTACAAGTTCTCCATCCATCCAATACCTAAATCAATTATTCGAGTCTCGAAATTGTTGGTCCTCGTGATAGGATTCTTCCTCCTATCCCGAAACGTGCACTGACGCCCAAGAAAACTCGGGATTACCGCCTTACGGTGAGTTCCCAAAGAAGAAACACGTTTGATTTCATCGGTGTCTCAATTTTTTGTTCAATACATTTATTCAGATTTTTTTGTCAAATATTACCTATCTCAGGTATAGTACGTGCGTAATTTCCCATATTTTTGGAAGCACTTTTGTAATTATCATTTTGTTGCTTTAATCTGCTTAAACTTGATTTTATATATCAAGTTTGAATGGGGTGAACGCTAGATAGGTTTTCTGTTTACATGCATATATCTCCGTTAAACACTTTGTTTAACATCACATAGTATTGTAACCTCCTTTTGTATGTATGTATATGGAATTACTATATTTTCTCGTGACTTGTTTTATTTTTTTAATTTAGTTTCAGTTTCTATGTTCCCAAGTATTACCTTTCATAATTTGTTTACCAGACATTTTCATTAGTCAATACAATCCACTTATATAATAGGATAACCAGAAACATAAATATCGCAGTAGGTTGATCAAAAAAATAAACTCTTGATCAAAACCACCAAATATCAACAATACAACAATTGTTATTGCGTTTGCCATTAGCAAAGTCGCAATTCCAATCTTATAATAATTTTCCGAATCATGGCAACACTTATCTTCGATATTTCGCCGACTAAACCTCTTCTTCAAAGAACATAATCTTCATCTTGCAATGGGTTGCACCAATGTGACCAACCATGCATATCACAAATGGTAGTACAACCTACCCGGATTGTTTATTGTTTCGACAATCGTATTTTTGTTTGACTATTACACTTTCGACAATACGATCTTGAATACTTGATATACTTCCTCGACGAGCTTGAATTATGAGACGTTGACATGGTAACCGATCCTAATTGAATAACTAAGGAGTGTGCAATTTGGAAAAGTCGCATCCAAACTCGGCATTTATAACCAAAATTCCAACGGTAAAATTCTACAAATTTAATTATTTATTCAACGGTCATTTTTTTACTACCTATCCTCAAATTATTCAAACGGCTATATATTAAGAGATACAAACTTTTTGCACATGCGAACTTTCGCACATGTGTTGACTGTCAAATTGGCGGTTACTAAATAAAATTAAGGAGATTGTTTACTTAATGAGGGTCTTAGTCGCCGTTTAAAGATTAGTAGATTATAGTGGACAGTTAATAAATGTTTTGGCGATTATTTCTTTACAATTTTCCAATGAATCGACTTGTGCAGCTTAACAAAATTTACCAACTTTCAACTTTGTATTACCATTCGACACAATGATCGACACAACTCTTTCAATTTGTTTGGATGCGACTTTTCACTCCACATAATTAACCGCTTAATAACGTATATAAATATAACATGAACATGGAAAATGAAGAACTACAACAGCAATTGCTTACATTGATCATATTATTTAACAATGAGTGACGAAAAGGAATTTCCTTTAGAAACAATCTCCGAAATATTTAAGTATTTACTACCCACAGATCTTGGTCGCTTCAAAACCCTAAGCAAACCATGTTGTGATCTCATTGAAAGTAAATACTTCTCGAATAATACACATTTGCTCGAGATGATAAAACAAAATCAATATCTCTTCCTTTTCCAAGAAGAATATGGAAATTACCCCTTATTATATGATCCAACTCCTAATGGGGAATTTTCAATAAAAGGGTAATCAAAGTGATGGTGATAAAGAGATAAAACTACTTGCAAGCTGCAACGGGCTCGTGCTATTTTGCAATGCCGAAGATGTTTACTTTTTAGGTAATCCTATTACTCTAGACACCATAGTTGTTCCTAACAATCATATTGTTTTTCCGAAACAATCAAAATGGGCACATGTCTTCTATGGTTTGGGATATGACCAACCGCATGAAGACTACAAGGTGGTACGATTTCATTTTTCGACATCTTGATGAAAGAGATACCGAGGTAAAGATCTTCTCAGCAAATAATGCGGTGTGGAGACGCATTACCGATTTTCCTTTCCAAACTATATGCGCAAATCCCGGGTGTTCGTGCATGGGCGTCTACATTGGAAGGTATATCGTGATTGTCAAACATATGCCATTGCATCTCTTGATTGCCAAACCGAATCCTATGATCTTATACAATTACCTGATGACATGCCACAAAATTTTTACTTCAATGATATGGGTTCGTTGGATCAAGAAACATTAATTCTATACTCTCACTTTTGCAAAGTTTTCGATGTCTTTCGAATTTGGATTATGAAAGATTACTAAGACATGATTCATGGATGAGCATAATCATACCAATTGGACCAAACATAACCCTGCACTCCATTATCATTTGGACTACAACCTCTTTGTTGGGTCGACAATAATAAGGAAATTATTCTTTTCCGAATGAATCCTACGGTACATTCTTGACATTCCATATCAAAGAAGATACTTTGGAGTTTTATCCACTACCAACAATGAATCCAGAGACTTATGTTACTATTTTTAGAATAGTTAAAAGCATTGGTGGGCCTTTGTAATAAGTTCTCAGTAACTTTTTTTTTGTTAGTATAGATATGTTAGGTTTATTTAGTCCTGTATTGTATTGTACTGTATTTTTATACTACCGTATGTTTGGAAGTATTGTCATCGTAAGTTTAATAATAATACATTTTTTTAACTATACGTACACCGCACAAATTCATAATATCATCACATGTTCAAACATTACACATGTGCAGAATGCCTAACATGCACAGTGCTCATTGTACAGACTATGCATGGATCAAAGGAAGTAATGTACAAAATGTAATAATATCCTTCAATAATACACACACAAAACCTTGTAAAACATCGATTCATTTCTTGCCATGGAAACTACTAATTGTATCTAATTACCTATTACACCGCATATGCGTAATAAAAAAATACCCTCTAAGGATATTTTTGCAGAATATGCATCCCCAAAAATATACATACCAATAACAGCTTTGATATGCAGATTCCAAAAATCTCCACTCCAAACCATATTGTTGCACAATATGCAGCCCTAAAAATGTACACATCAATATGCTTTTCCCCACCCCAAACGATATTTGTTGCGTAATATGCATCCCCAAAAAATATACATACCAATAATGCTTTTAAAATTGGTACGTAAAAAATATTGTATTGTTTTAGACAACCACACTTAGTGGGTCCATGAACCATTCCACCATCCTTTTTCGGTAATTACCTGCAGAAACATTAGAATAAACACCTTCCGGTTCCCCTTCTTCAAGATAGTATTTTCAATTTGCAAGCAAACCAAAACCCCACAGCCAAGTGAGTCTTCAACTTGCCGCAAGCATTCTTCGGTAGGTGGTTTGAACTTCCCCAATGAAATTGGGTGGTTTGGCCGATGGATCTGAAAACCTCCGTTAACTTACTCTCAACGTACTTCACCGCACGTAAAAGTGTTTTTGGCTTTCTGTTAAAATTGAAATATATTATATTTGAATATGCTGCGTTTGCCGTAGTAAATCACTTACCAACGACATTGATTTTCTAAAATGTATATCATTATCTCGCTCTCATTGGACGCATCGAATTGTAAAATCTCCATTCTCGCATTTTTTAGATTCAACTTCAAGATAGTCCAATGATCCCTGCACTTCTAGTATTACGCCACCCCCACTTCGCCGATATCGGGAACAACAATGTCTCATAACTCATGCAATTTGACATTGTCATCCAAGAAAGCAGCCAAATTGCTACTGCTTTTCATGTTAACAATGTCCTACACAAAACAATACAAAATTACTTCTACAATTGTAATTTAATATCATTCTGAATTTGTACAGAAAAAATTAAATTTCTTATTACCCAACATGCATAAGAGAACACCATCGTATGTTTTGCTCCATCCAAGTTTCCATATTTATCCTTTAGTATATCACCAAGCATCTATCACCTAAAACAAAATTCAAAAAAATATGAAATTATAATTCTTTTAAAGTATTCTCATTATCACACTTAATCTGCTCGTAATACTTACCCTCCGCATACACCCTGTCATGGTGTAGTAAAGAGATTACATCTCTAATTGTCACTTCGAAAGAGGTCTCCTGCTCCACTGCACCTTTTTCTCGCGAAAACCATGGATAATAAGATATACAAAATAAAAATACATATACATTGGTGGACATAAATTAAGTTTCAGTGAGTATCTTACTCTTCTCCTCCTTCCCGCCAACATTCCTCGATCACACTTTGATTTCATCCTTCGTCTTCTTCATCGCATAGAAAGAAGTATCCCATCGATACTTAACATCATCACCAAAAGTCATCGATTCTCGTTTCATCTTCAATCTCCTCATCTTTCTCTCCCTCATTAATTTCAATTAGCTCGGCCGTGGAAGGTTGTGGTGTAATTTGATTAACCTTTCGTCACACATCTCTGTTCTTATCTTTATCCTCTTAGCCATGGTGCTTGGTTCCGGATAATCCCGTGCTCTCTTCAACATACACGGAGTCTCCTCGCAGAGTTGCTCTACCACCAAAACTTCTTTCTGTCTCAAATCTACCTCACACCGCTCTTGTACCTCTATTTCTAAAATCTGCTCCTCAACCTCAACTTCTTTCATTTTCATATTGGGCTCGGCCACCTCATTTCCTTCAGCAGTAATCAAAGCGAGGTGCATCTTTTCAACGGCTTCTATTTCAGCTATGTTCGCGGGATCATCAAAGAATTGAGTAGTCAGTAGCTTCTACTTCATCTTCTATACGTGCTTTCAAGTAAGAATTCTCCTTGGTCACCTTCATTATCTCGTCTTCTCGTATGTCAAGGGACGACCTCAACGCTTCCATAACTTCATCCCTCTATGTTTGCATTCTTGCAATTTCATTACTCAAATTTATATTTGCAGCAATATAATAAGACAACTCCGCTCCTCAAATTTCACTGTTTCCATCATTCTTGTCATTCGTATCACCCTCTTTTGCATCACATCCGGATCTCTTTGTTCTTCCAAGCAGCCATCATCATTCTTGTCACCGGGATTTCTTTTGCTAAATTTTCTTCATCAACAATATCCCCTCTCTCATTGTTCACATTTTCTCTCGTCTTCATACACGTTATCAAATTCTGCAAGCATCCCTTGGAATAACGAACTCAAATTTCCTTCCAAACCTATATCTTGAGTCAAGTTCAGGCTAAATGATGGTATCAACTCGATCAGCCAGATTCAAAAGGTCTATTTTTTCGACGACGACGCAATATTTTCAGCAGCCTTCACTTTTCGCACCAAAATCATCCCCTTCAGCTTTTTTCATCACCATAATCAACTGTCTGCTCATAAGCGCTTTCGTATGCTCTCCCACTCCGATATCGTTACCATATTTATCATTTTTTCCATTACATACTTCTTCCGCCATTGCAACACCAAAATAATCCATCACCGACTTCATTTTTGCCTCCTCTTTGGATGTTGGTTTCAAACTTGATTCGTTAAATTTCTGTTTTTGTAATAAAAATATATACAATTATGCATCAAAATTTATAATAATTTTTCAACAAATAGTAAAAATTAGAAAACTTACACATGTCTTGTACAACTTCAAACCTTCGTCGACTCAAGTATTTGTTCAAGTAACCAAGATCCCATTTCGTAAACACGGGAAACATATCCTTCCTTTTGGCTTAATTAGACTTGTATGCTCACACAGAAATACTGGCAAAATACAACAATGGTTATTGTATCAAAAATATTTACCTTCATTTTTGCGTAAAAATATAAATAACTTAGGGATGATTCGAGCACAGCCTCCGGCCTTTAAACTCTTTGACGTTGCCACTGTCTTGCCAACATCTCTGCAATGAAGGTACACCACCGTACATTCCAACCTCTTTCAGATCTTCCACATACTCCGTCAAGTGCCACGATACACTTCCATTTTGATTAGGAGCATGAACCGACGCAAGCAAATAGCAATGCGTCGCCTAGCTACATCACCACACTGCTTTCATCTTCCAAGTGGACCATCTCTTTCAGCTTTATCAAAGATGTGGTTCTTGTATAAGATAAAATGTCCAACACAAAGTCTTATCTCTAATCCAAAACATCTAGTAATCCACCCCCTAATAGAGTACTTAGAACATTTCACCGGTATTTTTCTACTCCCCCAACTATCCCAAATATAAGCCGCACATCTCTACTTGTTACCTTAGCCAATTTCCCTCCTAGAACAAAACCTGCACCTACCTCATCATAACACATTAACATTTTGCGTATATCATCCTCATGTTTTGCGACCGTCTCTTAATCTTGTCCCCCCTTTTGTATAGAGCATTAAATAGAAGCAAAAGGAGTCCTTTGTATCTCGTCCTAAATGCACATCTCTAAACTTGATTTCTCTAAGTTCCTTTATAGCCGTCCTCGGGTTGCTTCGGTAGTAAGTCACGCTTTTGTTCACATTCACATTTCCTATAACATTGATAAAGCACAATAATTATCATACGGTTCACAATCTAATATTTATTATGTATTTCCAATAAATAACAATAAATACTCATACCAAAACAGCTTTCGTGGCTTCCTCGTTAGCAAAACAATCTGCATCATCCTCACTACTTGATGAAGAGTCAGACTCTTGCATACTACCGCAGGTTTCATCATCACTGAATCTTCTACTTCAATAAATAATATGCTTAATTAACAAATAACTAAGACCCAAAGTTTATTAGTAGTAATAATTAAACATATTTTTAAGAGTTCAGCTTTTCGAGATACCTTCAAATTCACTGACTCGATTCAGTTCCACATACTCTTTAATCGATCGATTTTACGAAACAATCACCAATTATTTTTTCGATTACATTGAGCTTACTAAAAAGAAGCCAACTACTTAGAACAAAAACACAACTATTTTTCACAATTACGTGAAGGCTCCAAATAAACTAACAACATATCAACACCATAATCATCCTACATATGTGAAAATGAGCTTGCACACATTAAAAAGTGTCTCGCTTACTAACAAGGAGTCCAAATATTTTAACAAACTAGTACTCAGAACAAAAACACAACTACTTTCACAATCATTTAAGAGGCTTACACAGAATATGATAAACTAAGATCATTATAAAAAACCTGCACATGTGAAATGAAACTTGCACAAGCTACCGTGGCAAAGAAATATCGCACATGTCTCAATTTTGTGACGCCAATCGCACACCGAACATGCACATGTTACATCTTACCCTTCCTTTTCCCGCCCTTAGACCGAGCATCTTTTGAGCGCCTATCTTTCTTTTACTGTTCCAAATTTAAAAAAACGAAACTCAATGAACGGATAGTATTTACTCATAATTTCACTTTCATGAAATTGTTAACAACCTTTCTTGTCATTTTTTTGCTTCTAGTGCCTCTTAATCTCATCCCAGATTTCAAATCAAAATTAAAACACAAGATTAGAATAGCATTTCCCCAAAATCATGATGTGCGTAAAAAACAATTGACGGAGAAACATCGCGGGTTAAAAATGAGGGGTTTCTACGAATGAAATACCGGTGTCTTTCTTGTCTTCCTCTTGCTCGACTCTTCGTCTTTAACAAACCATTATGTGCGAGAAAAAAATGACGAAAACATTAAAAGGAGAAAAAGAGGGTTTTCCCGCAATGAAATATCTAACAATGGGGTCGTTACCGGTGTCTTTCTTGTCTTCCTCTTCAACGATTCTTCGACTTTGTCAACCATTATGTGCGAAAAAAAAGGACGAAAACATTAAACGGAGAAAAATTGCGGGTTCAAAGACCAGGTTTTCACGCAATGAAACACACAACAATGGGTCCTTAGCCGGTGTCTTTCTTGTCTTCCTCCCGCCCGATTCTTCGCCTTTTTCAACTCTCAATTTTCGCTTTTGCCTTCGTGAGCCATACCTTTTCCAAAAACAAAACCCCAATGAAACCAAAATATTTAAATGAAATTCTGTAAACCCGGTGAAAATATGACAAAAGGGTTTAGAAAAACACTTAGGACGACTTCCCTTCCTCCTTCCTGTTTGAGAAACCTTAGTTCGTTCTATCAATGGTAGCTTCTGCTGAAAGCTTGTGCTAAGAGAAAATATGACAACGTTGGAAGAGAAAATATGGGAGAAAGGAATGGACGTCAAATCAATAAGCTTTTCAGAGCAAGGGTAAAATAGGTAGAATAGCTGAAAATATTGTATCCAGCAGTAATTAGGAAAAAATTGTAACTTATAGTATTAGGGGTGTAATATTGTATCTTAGAGTCACCGCCCTATTTATTATTATCACATATAACTATATTATCATGTTTATATACTATATTCAATTAAATTATATACTATATTTAGTATATATATTATTATTTTATAATTGTTAATATTGTATATATTCAATTAAATTGTATCCTATAATTCACTATATACATATTATCATTTATTATTGTTATTATTATTATCACACATATATATTATCATGTTTATAATTATTATTATTATTATTATTATTATGACACATATACTCAATTAAATTGTATTATATATTCACTATATATTATCATTTATAATTGTTATTATTATTATCACAATATATTATCATTTCTATAATTGTTATTATATATATATATATATATATATATATATATATATATTCAATTAAGTTGTCAACTATATTATCATGTGTTTATATATGCACTTTTCATGAATTAAAATTAATACTTTAAACAATTAAAATTCATCATCTTAATCAATCAATATTCAGAAAATTCATAGTTTTAAATGTATATAATGAACTCGGCGCCTCCGAGACCCACGAGATGAGTGATCGTAACCACTTGGACCATTTGGTGGATTACCACCACCACCGAGGAACCCGGGAACCCCCGATCCACTTTTGGAATTGACGCTGCATTTCCACTATCAAAGCCGCGTCTCTTCGCTCCATCTCCGCCTCTGCACCTCTGCCTGCACATCTTCTATTTGTTTCGCGATCTCTCACGCTCCTCTTGGAGCAAAGCGGTCGACATCACTGGGCTGTAGGTGCCGCCAATAGGAGCATCCGATGAGCAGGAGCCGAGGGGATGCGTCTGACTTACCTACCGACCAAGACCCCGAACTCTCCCGTGTTATTTTCCAACCGTCTGGACATAGATCTGGGATAAGTCGGCATGGGGTTCGAGCTCGACCCTCGGAGGGCATCCGGGAGCCCACCTCTTGTACTTCATGCTTTGTACGAATATTTCGACAATTAAAATTTTAGATTACAAAAATAGACATATATATATAATATTTTATTATAAATTATTACATAATATAAAATGAAAATACTTACAAGTGTGTCACTAATAGCCCCGTAGGTGTACTCCCCCGTCATTATACCGGTGGTAATGCTTTGCACTATGTCCCACCGTGGGGGCCGTCCATGCC
Organism: Paraleonurus japonicus; assembly: GCA_030762865.1. Lineage (NCBI taxonomy): Eukaryota > Viridiplantae > Streptophyta > Magnoliopsida > Lamiales > Lamiaceae > Paraleonurus > Paraleonurus japonicus. Next base: position 8,408,869 of record CM061058.1, read on the forward strand.
TCCTCTCCTGTATTTATTTAATTAGAACCACGTGTTTAATTAAAATATTGAACTAGCATTAAAAAAATACTTACAAAGTCATATGCATACTCGGCCGATCCACGGATCCGCCCCTATGACGGAGATGCCGGTACCTGTGCCTCCAGTGCTCCGACATGCGATTAAATGCGACACCGCTGGCTTTTTGCTCTCACGTCTTCTCTATCCCGATGGCGAGCAATCCATTCCAGACGGCGTCATCCCATCCAGCCTCTCGTGCTTGGTGACCCACAACGTTCTCACGTTGTTCAAGATATCAGTGTATCTACTTGCTGCCTCATTTAAGGAACAAATGATACACCTCCGTTGAGTTCGAATAACGGAAGGGTCCCACCTAGTATTTCTCTGCCAAACAAAATATTATTGTACTTAACACCGAGTTAAAGTTTTTAAATTAATCAAAATTAAATAGTGAATAACAAAATATAATGTACCAAATGTCTCCCAAGATAACCGCAGCCTCTCTCGTGAGATATCATCCGAAAGTGAATGCACTGGCTCCATGTGTTGAGACATAATCTCCCGAATAGTCTTGGATACCGCATTCGATGGCATCAACCTGCAAAAAGGGAATAAACACGCAAAATTAATAGACATATAAATATGACATAGTTTATTATTCACAAGTATTTAACTTACGTGCCCCGGTAGATCCATATATCCAGGACCCTCCCCACTGAGCCGGAGCCGGAGCCGGATGATGGTCCTCATAGGCCTCGGGGCCGGCAGCCTCGTCGTCCCCCTCCTCTCGAATAAAGGGTACCGGTACTGGTACCCTGCCATCTCGACCCACTCGACCCAGACGGTCCGCTTGACTCCATCTCCTCTAGATCCGGATCGTCCCCTCGATCCAGATGGTCCGCTCATCTCAGAATAATAATTAAATAAAACCTTATTATTACACGGTTCAATAATAAATAATTCATCATATATATAACATGCAAATGAAACACACATAATTATTACATTACATTATATATTCAATATTCGTCCGAGTCTTCATCCTCCTCCTCGTCCTCCCTCCTCATCATCATCATTTTCTTCTTCTTCTTCTTCTTCTTCTTCTTCTTCTTCTTCTTCTTCTTCTTCTTCTTCTTCTTCTTCTTCTCCATTATTTTCAATATCAATTAATGCACCGCTGACATCTCACAATATAATTGGATCATCATCCGCTTGCACACCATTAATTTGGGACTCAAGGTCGCCTTGAAAGGGGAAGCTCTTGTTCATTCGTTGACACGGTTTCGACCAAGGATCTCGGTTTGATTTTGCAAACGGCCAACCATTCATTTCTACGCTTTCCGTACTTGCAATAGTAAACTTGAGTGGCTTGACTTGCTAACACAAAAGGATCGTAGCGGCCGTATCTTCCCTTTTGATTAACGTCCACAAGTTTGTAATGAGGATGTACTCTTGTTCCATTTGGCACAGATGAATCAAACCACTCACACTTGAACAGAACAACATTTTTCTCAATACGTCCGGTACTCCAATTGCACTACTTCCTCAAGGACCCCGTAGAAATCATTCTCATCTCGCATCATAATTTTTACCCTTGATACAAACTCCACAATTTGAAGTAGATTTTGATGAGCCATAAGTTCGTGTGTGAAATTTGTAACCATTCACGTAATATCCAGGGTATGTGGTGACACAACTCGAAGGTCCGCTAGAAAGATCACGTATCCACCGATTTTGAATATTATTTATCCTTACAAGTTGTTCAAACCACGATGCAAACTCCTCTTGTAGTCTTTCATCCCTGCTCAGCCCTCGAGAGTCCCGGATGGAATTGTTGCAGTTGCTCAAAAACATACTACAAAAGGGGATTTGACAAGCTTTGAGATACTTTCTGTGCGTTGACATTTCTCTAGAGAGGGATGACGACAATATTCATTAAGTTCATCCCTAGACTTATTTGTGTCTTTTGTTTTCCCTTCCACATTCGTCACCGTAGAACAAATTATCAAACACATTTTCTTCAATGTGCATCACATCCAAATTATGCCGGATCAAGAGGGTACTCCAATATGGCAAATCCCAAAAATACTTTTCTTCCTCCAGCCACCATCTAATCTTTTGTTGTGGGCCTCAGCACTCCTCTTCACTACTTTCCGGTACCCCAACCAATCAATTTCTTGTAGAAGCATTTCACCTGCTCGGATGGGTGGTGGGTCATCTCAGTAACTCACGTATTCTTGATGAATGCGGTCTTGTTCTCGCGATACGGATGTCCCCTGGTAAGAACTTACGATGATTATCAAACCCACGATTGCTTACGAAGTTTTAAAGTGAAGACATCGGAGTACTCAAAGACAATATGGACAAGCAACCCTTCCAGCTGGTGCTCCATCCAGACAAAGATTGAGTAAGCTGGAAAGTCGCTAATGGTCCAGATTACATGCGACTCGCATCATAAAATTCGCTTTCTAGCAACATCATACGTTTCCACCCCATTTCCCCACAAAGATGTTCAAATCATGAATTAGTGGCTGTAAAAATACATCTAAATTATCCTTTGGATTTTTAGGACCGTGCACCAAAACCGTCAAAAACATGAATTGTTCTTTCATACACAAACATGGGGGCAGATTGTACGGTGTCACTATCATCGCCATGACGAATACTGCTTTTCCGATCGCCCAAACGGCTGAAAACCATCGGTGCTCAAACCCAGCCTCACATTCCGTATTTCACCGCAAAATCAGATATGAATAGTCCAGGTGTTTCCAAGCCAATGAATTTGCGGGGTGACGCATAACACCACCTCATCATTATAGCAACTAGCATGCCATATCATATCTTTAGCGGTAGTCTTGGGTCGATACGCTCTTTGCAATCGAGGAATGATAGGAAAATAGAACATCTCTTTGAAAGGACTGCTTCTTTTTCCATCGACCATCCACACCACGTCTAGCAGGTTTGAATCGTGACCGACCACAAATCTTACACGATTCAAGTTCCTGTCTGCACCCCAATATATCATACAATTATTTGCACAACAATCAATCCTCTCTACGGGAAGACCCATCCCACCCATCAATCAAGCTTCAGACGTAAAATTTCTTGGGCACCAGATTTTCTCGAGGGCAAATCTCACTAATCAACTCAACCATTTGATTGTAACCCCTTTCGCATAATCTATTCTCGCTTTAATATTTAAAAGACGGGCATTGAATGACAACCGAGAATGAGACTCGCAACTGTGATACAGATCTCGATCCGCCGCACGAAGCATGTCAAAAATGTGCAAGATGTTGATTAGGAGGTTCCTCCCTAAGGGGCTCTTTCTTCCACATTTTGGAAACTAAATGAAGGTGTGCGTATTTGTTTTGCGTATGTTGTCACGAATGTTAGCACATTCGAAGAGCAACACGACATTTAAATAATCGAAATGTACAAATGGAAGTCTTAAACACGTTGCAAGATGGATATCAAAATTTTGTATAGACTATGAATAAGTCTATACCGCTAAACGGCGAATTATCACTAATAATTGTTAAGTGATACAATCAAAGGAAAACATAAGCTACACCGTGAAAGGATCTACGTATATAGTGACTAGATAATATTCAATCTAACCTATCACTAATACAAATAATGACTCCAATGTTGAGTGAAATGTTGGAACATTCACCAACGGAAGTATCGAGTATGAAACGAACAATAAACTCTATAATCTATGACAATAGACTATGCTAGATTGTGTTTCCCTCAACTTCAAGTTTTAATCTTCATAAGCAGCGTGTATTTATAGAATTCTGGACACTCTTAGTGCTTGAAGATAACTTCCACATCTCCCTTGAAAATAGGTAACTTCTATGTAACTTCCCATGATCTTTATAACTTCTCTTGCTTGCCTCTTTCAACCGCATGACTTCGTGAATCGCCGTAAGTCTTCAATCCTGAAAGAACAAGTCAATGAACAAGACAAAACGTGGGTTAAGGGTTAGTGAAAGTGGAAGGACGAATTCGATGTTGTGACCAGAATGTTGGCACATTCTCGAGTAACACTCGCCATAACATCAACAATCTCCCCCAATTCGGCCTTTCTCTGGAACACATCCGATGTTGCAACAAAATGCGTAATGTGTACACAATATAGATAAGTAAATTAATATCGTAAATGACATCTTTTTACTTAGCCAAAACGAACATAAAACAATAAACACTTAACATCACAACGACTTATACTATGAACAAAACATAGACTAAATAAAATCAGTGAGCAATAAAACAAAGACAAAATACTAGACTTAACAAAACTTAAATCGAGCAACTTAACTAAGAAAACATTAATCGTAATATGAAAAGAACATATGACAAAAATACGAACATAAATAAGACTTTGAACAGAACTAAAATCAGAGCATAAAAACGAAGACATAAACATACATACTCAAACTCATACTAAACTAATAAGTTCGTAAATTCAAAAGAATAGGTATCAACACACAAACCTATACTACTATAAGTTTATAGAAATTAAACACATAAACCGTAAATTAAAATGAGTCTATTACAAGAATAAGAAAAAGCTTGTAAATGAAGATTAGTAGAGGATTGGGCTGATAATAAATAACCGCATCTTCTAGAGTCTCGCACGAACTCCCCTTTCTTCAAGCTTCCTCATTTTTGAATGCTCCCCTTAGTCGAATCACCGATGGCCCCAATCATCTAGATCATCATACAAAGACACCGAGGTCATCATCTTCCCAGCCTCACCGCCTCGATCCTCTCAAAGCATCCACGTCCATGTTTGAAGCTGGGTCCATCGCAGTGTTGGTCGGGTTTGTCGGCACATCATCCGGCACATTCTCGTTTCTGTTTCCATTCCAGATCGGGAGCCGCACTTGTTCCAGCTCCGTATATATCGCATCTCGGTCCTCCTCCGGTTACACCAACATCGGCATTTGCACCTCCAGCATCTCCATCACCAAGAGCAGCAGGAGTCCTGCTCAACAAAGAACATCGGCAAAGTTGAGCAAAGAACAAGCAGTCCTACTCCCCCGTGATGAGGAAAGTAGCTTCTCCCATATTCGCTTTCGCATCTCAAGGTTGGTTAGCATACATTTCAAATTAGAAATTGAATTAGCCGCCATTGAAATTTGATCTTGAAGGAACCGAGGTTGGAGTTACGAATGTTGGCGTTGTTTGTGCCAACATTTTGCGGCACATCGAATGTCCTGCTCGGCAGTGCTTCGCTCGCTCATTTGGATCTCTCGATTGGAAGGTCAATCACCCTTGGACCAGCTTCGTAACATGAGAAATTCCCAAACTCAAGTGCAAATGAGCTGATAATTTCATTTCTCTCTCTTTGAAATCCTTGAGCGTAAATTAACATATGAATCAAACTGGGTATGGCAGCAACCCTTTGCTTGACACTCTCCCTGAATATGTCATCATATTGTCAAAGATTGTTTTCCCAAGATTAAACTCCCTCGGATGTCCAATCTTGTACATTAAAATAGTCTCGCTTCACCGGTCAAAGTGGTTGTGTTTGAAGAAGGCAGCCAATTATACACAATTAACTTGTGAAGAACACCGTAAAGGCTTGTTAAGACCGAGGAATTCATCCTATATCTCCATACATTAACTCTTCCCCAGTGATCACCTTTATGACCTCATCCAAATCATCCACTTGAGGATCATCACCATCCCTCAAAGCAACATTTTCCTTATTGTGTTCTCGATTCGTGAGGATTCGGACTGAGGATGATGTGGCCATGGGTGTGTCAACATTGTCCGGCACATCCTACGTTACTTTTGCTTCATTTTCCGGTTTTCCAAGCTAGCAGCCATTTGAGCCAATGTTTAATCCATTTCGTAATCCTCAAGCACTCCCCTAGGGCTAAGCACCGGAACATCGGCTTCTTCACTAGCCACTTTCTCTCTGGATTCGCCTCTTCCATTTCATCGCGAGGATTCGAGTCGAATACCTGGATAGGTTTTGAAGCAACGCCATCATCATGCTTCGCTTTTTCCCGGTTTCGAGTAATCAACTCGACGACCCATTGTCCTATAAGAGCGTCGTTTCGACCTTGTCCCCTTGAGCTCGCCGCCTTTTGCCGAAGCAGTTGAAAACGGGCGGTGAGCTCTCCGGTGTCCGTAGAATCGAAGCATTTTCTTCCATTGGAGTATCTTGGGCAGTGTGTAGGAGAAAAACCAGGTTTCTATTATCGTCAAAATTTACCTCTCGATTACCAACATTGACAATCGGGTAAATTGTCAATTTGGCAAGATTCTTGAAAGCGTGGACGATTTGATCGGGTTGTGGCTCCCTCAAGAAGGTTAACCGACATAGGGTAGGTTTCAATGACGGGTTCTTCTTGAGCTGCATCGCTATTTGGATTTTGTGGCGTTTCGCCCAAAATCGGATTCTCGAGGATTTAATATCGTGGTTTTGGATTTCGTAACGAATATCATAGCCGGGAGAGGAACATCAACCGAGCCAACCCTAATCGAAGAGGGTAATGTTGGGTTAGAAGGGCCAACATTTTCCAAACATTTTCAGCGACCATTGAAGCTAAGAGTCGAAGGTTTCGAGAAGAGGATGATGTTGCAGAGAGGTTGAGTGTTTCGAATGTGAAGGTGAAGAGCCCTTTCCATCAGCCATGATAAATAATAATCTGCACACACTATTCAAATTATATTAATAAAATAATCAATTTGAATTACAACAATAAAGGCTGATTATTAACTAATACCAAGAAGTGCAACAATTAATACCTTCAAACACTTGTATCAAATTCGAAAACAAAGATCAATGTGTAGAGCACATCGAATATTAAGGACCTTAAATAGGGAAAAGAAAGAACGTAGAAGTTGTGTCCACATCGGTGTTGAGAAGAAGGATTTAATCACATCCCTAAGAAATAGGGCATTACCGATAATGTGGAAGTTATAAAAGAAACATGCAAATAACCGCTTAATAAGATAAAATAACGTGCACAATAAATAAAATTAGATTAACTAATATTGCTGGGAACAATTTAAAATAAATAATTCATTTATAGAATAATATTCAAAAATTATCAAACTCATATTGGTAAATATACATACAAGAACCAGAATGTTATTCGCACAATGTCGGCACACACACTTCTCAACACGCTTTTACATGATATAATATCATTTGTGTTGCACTATACTTTGTTTTTCTCACATTTAATCACATTGATCCATTTTTCCGTAAGAGATCATCGTAGTTGTCACCTCCGTGTCCCATAATTACTCAATGGATTGTGATTATATTGATGCATTCAAGTCACCTTTTGAAAAGAGATCATCGTAGTAGTCAACTCCGTGTCCCATAGTTACTTAGTGACATCGCATCTAATTGTGAGTTAATTACATTGCATTTAAGAGAAGTGTGTCCAGGACAAAATTTATTAATCACAGGTTCTAATACTATTTACACAAGAGAGTTCGAAAACACTAAATATTACAATACTTAGAAAAATTTAAATAAAATGTTCTAGTGTTGCTTCAAAATGTTGGCACATTTGTCACAACACACAAAGAATAACAGATCTAATTTGTGCATAAACCTAGAGATTTTCTAAGAGAAGAAAACCTCTCATTATCAAGAGCTTTAGTAAAAATGTTCCGCAATTTGCTTCTCGGTTGAAATGTATTCCAACTTTACAACTTCTTTTTCAACAAGGTCCCTAATGAAGTGGTGCCTTATACTTATATGCTTAGTTAACGAATGTTGCACAGTGGTTCTTGGATATATTAATTGCACTTGTATTGTCACAATAAACAGAAGAGTATTGCTCTCCAAACCGTAATCATCGAACATCTTTTTAAGCCATAGAAGCTGAGTACAACAATTTCCCGTGGTAATGTATTCGATTCAGACGTAGATAAGGACACACAATTTTGTTTTCGGCTATGCCATGAAACAAGATTGTTACCCATGTAGAAACATCCTCCACTTGTACTCTTTCTATCATCACTATCACCTGCCCAATCTGCATCACTATAGCCAATCAAAGAACAATTAGTATCTTTGCTATACCATATTCCATAATCACATGTGCTTGCCACATATCGAATTATTCTCTTAACCGAATTCATATGAGATTCTTTAGGATCAGCTTGATAACGTGCACATAAACAAACATTAAACATGATGTCTGGCCTACTAGAAGTCGTATACAAAAGACTACCAATCATCGACCTATACAATATTGGGTCAACATTTGTGCCAACACTGTCTTTACACAACTTTTGTGTCGATCCCATAGGTGTCTTCATGTGTTTAGCATTGTCTAAACCAAACCTTTTCACAAGATTTTTGACATATTTACTTTGACAAAAGAAAATACCATCTTTGCATTGTTTAATCTGAAGACCTAAAAAGTAATTTAAGTCTCCAACCATTGACATTTCAAAGGTAGAGGTCATTTCATGCACAAATAATTCAAGCATTTTCTCACATGTAGAACCAAATACAATGTCATCAACATATATTTGAACAATCATAATATCATTTCCAGAATGTTTTATAAACAAAGTTCTATCACCTTCACCTCTATAGAAACCAAATTCAACAAGAAAATCGGTTAATCTACCATACCATGCCCTAGGTGCTTGCTTTAAACCATATAAGGCTTTCATAAGTTTATAAACATGATCAGAAATTCATGATTCTCAAACCCCTTTGGTTGTACTACATAAGCTTCTTCCATAAGAATTCCATTTAGAAATGCGGCCTTGACATCCATTTGATGCAATTTTATATCTATGTAACATGCAATAGCAAGTAATAGTCTTATAGATTCAATTCTAGCAAGCTGGAGCAAATGTCTCATCAAAATCAATTCCTTCTACTTGTGTATAGCCTTGAGCAACTAATCTAGCTTTGTTTCTAATAACATTACTGCATTCATCAGTTTTGTTCTTGAAGATCCATTTGGTACCAATTACATTTACATCATCGTGCCTAGGTACTAGCATCCATACATCATTCCTATCAAATTGGTTCAACTCCTCATGCATTGCATTGATCCAGCTTTTCATCTTTCATAGCTTCATCAACATTTTTAGGTTCATTGAGAGAATGAAAACATTCAAAGTTCACCTTGTTGCACATAGAATTCATACAAATTGATCTTACCACATGCCTTGCGTCAAAACTTAATTTCCTCCTTGTTTGTACACTGATTGAGGCTTACCTATGATCTGTTGTTGTGGATGATTTTGAGAATTCTAGAAGTTGGTACAAGAGCAGGATAAGGCATAGTTCTGTTAATTTCTCGGAAGTTGAGGCGATGTTGCTTCGGATGTGGGCACATTTGTAGCAACATTTTCAACCGGCTAAGAAATTTCAGAACTTTGCATCTGCTCAATAAGATCGGACACATCTTCTTCAATAGTATTATCTGCAAGACTTGCATTATCATCAAAAACAACATTCATAGACTCTTGAAAGATTCATCCTAAGATTATAAATTCTAAAAGCTCTACTGTTTCTAGCATAACCAAGAAAGAAACCCTTATCACTTTTTGAATCAAATTTATGAAGTTGGTCTCTATCATTCAGAATGTAGCAAACACATCTAAAGACATGAAAGTATTTCAGATTAGGCTTTTGTCATTCAAAAATTCATAAGGTGTCTTTGTGGAATTAGGTCTAAGATAAACTCTATTTGAAATATGATAGGCGGTATTCAAAGCTTCAGCCCAAAACCTTTTTGAAAGTTTCTTAGATAAAAGCATTACTCTAGCCATCTCTTGTAGAGTTCTATTTTTCCTTTCGGCTACACCATTTTGTTGAGGTGTTTTAGGAGAAGAGAATTCTTGTATTATGCCTTTATCTTCACAAAATTTAGTGAATAAACTGTTCTCAAACTCCCTACCATGATCAGACCTTATTCTCTTTATCTTAGTGTTATACACATTCTTAAACCTTTTATAAAGAATTTTGAATACATCAAAAGCATCTGATTTCTCTTTAAGAAACTCAATCCATGTAAACCTTGAATAATCATCTACTATGACAAAAGAATATCTCTTTCCACCAATGCTTTCAGTCTCCATTGGTCCCATTAAATCCATATGCAAAAGTTCAAAGCAATATTTCGTAGTACATTGTGTCAACATTTCATGTGACATTTTGACTTGCTTACCACTTTGACATGATCCACATACATTCGACATGCGTACTTGTAACTTAGGCAGACCTTTTAACAGATCAAATTTTAACAATTTGATTATATTTCTATAATGAGCATGTCCAAGTTTTTGATGCCAAAGTACACTTTCATCGGTTTGAGCATTAAAGCATGCTTGATTTGAATCGATCAAATAGCAATTATCAACCGATCTATTACCAACCATAAGACATTTATCATCACTGTTTAGCACATAGCATGAACTTTTGTCAAACTTCACATGCTAGTCATCTTCACATAATTGACTAATACTAATCAAATTTGCAAGTAAACCTTTAACATGTAAGACTTTTTGTCAAGTTAGGAAAATCAGAACATTCGGTGTACCTATCCCAATGATTTTACCTTTTGAACCTCCTCCGTAAGTAACATTTCCTCCATCATAAATCTTATAATCAGTGAGATAACTTTGCTCACCAGTCATGTGTCTAGAACACCCACTATCAAAATACCATAGTCCCTAACACATGCTTTTAAAGATGTATAGACAACATTACATACAAGATGTGACTTTTTCACCCAAGTAGATTTTTGAACGAGGTTTTTGAAATGATTTTTGAACAGTCTGTTTAATGTTGAGGAGAATGTGGCAACATTTTCAACGACATTTTAGAAAATTTCTTGTCTGTCTCATCCTTAAACAATTTGGTCTCTTATGTCTTTCAAGAAACAATAATGACAAACATCCTTCTTTTCAAAATTATTTTTCAGTTTTTCAAAGTTCAAAAGAAGGTTTTATAAATACAACGAGTTCGTTATTGTTTAAAAACTGAGTGATATTACCATTATAACCAAGACCATGTCTACTTGTACTTCCAATTGTCGCCTCATCAAGTTTAGCCGAACTTTCTAAATATCTTTTGAAGTTCGGTGTTGTGCCTTTGAGCTGCTCCTTGAGATTACATATCTCCAGATCTTTTCTTGTCAATAAGACTTCAAATCTTATTACCAACTCCTTTTGGTATGACTCTTCAATAGTTATGTCCTTCAAGGCTTTTGAGTGGATTCCAACTCCTTTTCAAGCTTTAGATAATTGGACTTACAATCTTTGCAAACAATATTAGAAGTACCGCTTCATCTACACAAGAACTTGAGAAACAATTAAATTGAACCTCCAATGTTTCCTCAAATGTTGGCACATTTGACTCAACATCGAATCATCCAAGAAATCATCAAGCGTATCATCATACTAAATTCTTGCATAAAAGCAAACTCCTCATTTTTATCAATCTTCTTCACAATCGGACTCATCACTTAAGGTAGCATTGAAATTTACCCTCTTTCTCAAAAGAGTGTTGGCACATTCATTAGCATAATGACCAAAACCAGAACATGCATCACATTTAACATTTTTTCTATATTACGGATCATATTTGATCTTGTTACCTCTATCAAATTGCCTAGGTTGATTAACATTCCGATTTCTATCGTGCAATTGACGTGAACTACCAGTTCTCTCTCTTGATTCTTAATTTGCAAATTATTTCTAAGTCTATTTGCTCTCTTTTTCAAAAGAAATTAAACTCGCTTAGTTAAGAAAGCAATGTTTTCAGCATTGTCGGCACAATCATCACCAACATCTTCATCGGAATCTATTTCAAGAATAAACGGTTGTTTATCAACACATGAAGAAGTCTCTCCTTTGAAAATGTAAATTTTCCTTTCGGATTTCTCACTATCTCTTTGGGAAAAATTAATTTCGTATGTTTTCAAAATACTAATCAATTCATTTTGAGTTATAGCATCGGTATTCTTGGCTTCCTCAATAGCACATATCTTAGCATCAAAACATTTAGGAACAGCTTCTTAAGATTTTATGTACTAACCTTGTATTGGATATGGCTTCACCAAGTGCTTGAGATTCATTGGAAATCTCAAGTAATCCTCTCATTGTAAGATGATATGGTCTCATCTTTCTTCATTCTTAGATTTTCGAACTTGGTTCCAAGCATCCTCAACTTCGTCCTTCTTACACTCTCGGATCCTTCACAATGTTCTTGTAATCTCTCCCATGCATCTTTTGCAGATACACAATTAGAAATTATTTTGAACATGGATACATCCGTAGAGGTAAATAAGGCATTGAGTGCCTTCGAATTGAAGCCGGCCGTTGTCACCTCATCATTTGTCCATTCTAGCTCCTTTTTTATTTGAGCTTCAGTGTTGTCATCAGCTGGAACAATCGGTGGAGTCCATCCACCAATATACTCCTCCATGCACGTTCATCAATGGACTTGATGTACATGCGCATCTTAGGCTTCCAAATTGCATAATTTGTACCATTTAGAACGGGTGGCCTAATTGGAGCTGTCATAGGATAATCCATTGCAATAAATCACACCAAACACAGGATCTAAACTCGGGATAACGAAGTTTTATGGCTCTGGTGCCAATTGAAGGTGTGCGTCGTGTTTTGCGAGAATGTTGTCACGAATGTTGGCACATTCAAGAGCAACACGCATAAATAAATAATCGAAATGTACAACGGAAGTCTTAAACACGTTGCAAGATGGATATCAAAATTTTGTATAGACTATGAATAAGTCTATATTGCTAAAACGGCGAATTATCACTAATAATTATTAAGTGATACAATCGGTGAAAACATAAGCTACACCGTGAAAGGATCTACGTATATAGTGACTAGATAATATTCAATCTAACCTATCACTAATACAAATAATGACCCAATGTTGAGTGAAATGTTGGAACATTCACCAACGGAAGTATCGAGTATGAAACGAACAATAAACTCTATAATCTATGCCAATAGACTATGCTAGATTGTGTTTCCCTCAACTTCAAGTTTTAATCTTCATAAGCAGCGTGTATTTATAGAATTCTCGACACTCTTAGTGCTTGAAGATAACTTCCACATCTCCCTTGAAAATAGGTAACTTCTATGTAACTTCCCATGATCTTTATAACTTCTCTTGCTTGCCTCTTTCAACCGCATGACTTCGGTAATCGCCGTAAGTCTTCAATCCTGAAAAGAACAAGTCAATGAACAAGACAAAACGTGGGTTAAGGGTTAGTGAAAGTGGAAGGACGACTCGATGTTGTGACCGAGAATGTTGGCACATTCTCGAGTAACACTCGCCATAACATCAACACTAATGTTAGGACCGAAGTTAAGTCCATCATCATATTGTGGTACGAGCTAGATGTTGCGGTGTCGTCAACTCTATATGAAGTCGATGCCGGCTGATCATAGTTTCGGTGTGGCATAGAATTCCAATTTTGCTCACCGTGCAAAATCCAATTGTGATAATTAGACATAAACCCATGTCTAAACAAATGTGATTTCACGTCAATGGGTTCTCTAAAACTCTGGTTCCTACATTTGAATTTCGAGCAAGGACACCTAATCTTTCCTCCACTCATCCATTCCGGTTACTAGTAGCGAATTCTATAAATGATTCGAGTCCACTAAGAAATTCGGGAGATATCATGCCATTAATCGTTCTTGGACCATACATCCAACTACGGCTTGAATAATTCATAGCAATAGATCTATTTCAGATTAATGAAGATTCAAAATTTAATTAAATCATAATTAATTCTTCCAGCTTAATATATTTTTTCCTAATATTAATATATATATTTTCTAAAAATTTCGCAGAGTTTTGTTATTTTATCGTATTCCCCAATTAATATATCAAGTTCCTAGTGCATCCATTTTTGACTTAATTAAAATTAATCAAATCGGAACGCACATTCTACAAGAAACAATACCAAACAATTCATCAACTCTCAACTCCAACATCAACTTGAATCGAACATCGATTCGATTTTCAAAATTAATATTATAATTGAACTATTATACAAAATTTGATCGAGCATCGATCATCATATATATAAATTATTATTATATCATGCATGCAAATTATTTTTAAATCAAATAATTATTATAATTAAATTAAAACCATTTTTAAATAATAATTAATTACAAAAAGAATACTTACGGTGATAGTGGTGGCTATGAAATTATACTCCCGGATCGAATCTTTTTCAATAAATGTACACACCTACAAATATATAAATTAATCAATTAAATTAAAATTATAATAATATTAATAATCAAAATTATATAATTGCATAATTACTAATTAATTAACACTAAATAATTATATAATAATCTTATACTACTAATTTTCCTAAATAATTACTAATAATCAAAATACACATAACAATTACAAAAATTAACACTAAATAATTAATAAATCACCAACTATAACAACAAACTTATTAAATTGCATAATTACTAATTAATTAACATTTTCCTAAATAATTATATATAATTCATATACTAATAATTTTCCTAAATAATTAAAATATACATAACAATTATACAAATTAACACTAAATAATTAATAAATCACCAACTATAAACAACAAAATTATTAATAAAATTACACAAATACATATAAAAATACAAAATTTACTCACTAAAATAACAACAAAATTAACCGATTAAATCTAAAAAATTACCGTAGAAATATCCCCTGGGAACGAGTACTATAAATCCCGACTAGTATTAGAGCCAATTTCCGCGAGAAAGGCGGCGCGGTTTTGAAAGAGAGAGGGGAGGCTGCTGTGATGTGGGGGAGAAGGGCAGACCCGTTTTTAATATTGGGCTTAGCGAGGGGCCCGAGGGGCGCAAGCCCTCGGTAATTTTGGGCTGCGAGGGGGCCGTTGCCCTCGGTAAAATTGGGCTGGCGAGGGGCCCAAAGCCCTCGCTAATACCGTGTTGGGCTTCCCGAGGGCCTCGACCCTCGCATTGCCGAGGGGCCCAATTCCCTCGCTAAAGCCCTCGGTAATTAACGAGGGCCCAAATCCTCGCTTTAACCCTCGTTAAATTGGGCCCTCATCTCGGCCCTCGTAATTAACGAGGTTTTCTCCCTCGTTAATTCTCCTCGCAATTCGTGTTTTTTTGCAGTGCATGGATTCTCCAAATATTATGAACATTTAACTAATATTCCTTCCATTTGTCTACTAACACGGTCTATGTTAATTTTGTTTTATGGCCCGCTATCTAGTCTAAATATCGATTAATTTGGGAAATTAATTAATTTAATCATCCACTAATGAGGTTCCAATTGAAATCGCAGTTCAACTCTATATGAACTTGTCAAACTTAAAAGTTGATCACATCCTTGTAAATTTCGAACTTGAAACCTAAAAAATATCAAACTCTTAAGTTCTAATACCTCACCAATAGATCAACCCTTGAAGTTAATTCTTTATTTAGTGATAGTGTAAGGACCTGTTTGATAAGGGAGAAAAAGCCTAGAAAAAAATATTTATGATGTTTGGTAAGTTGGATGAGATTTATTTAGTGCCCGGACCTTATCTCGGTCGATCTCTCGTTTCCTACAATTCTTGCAATTTCACTTTGGCTCCCAGAAAAGGTATCACACAAAACATCTCCGATTTATTTTCACGGTTCAATGGAAAGGAAGAAAAGGTAGGAAAATTTGACATTTAACCTTCCATCCGCCTCTCCCTATCATTCCCTTACTTTTTAACTCTTAACACCGCTCTCTTCAATATTTTCAGAGTAATTTTTAAGATACGAATTTCATCATTGAAGATGATAGGGTTTCTTGGTGCTCTAATGAAGAAATCATACACACAATTGTTGAAGAATTCAATTGATGAACCTAAATTTAGGTGAGGAGAGGGAGATAAAGTGCGGCAGAGAGAGATTCACAGTGACGGCGTGAGACGCGGCGACGATGATAGACGTGACTGCCACCGCTTCAACGAAATGAAATTTTTGTGGTTCTTTATGTTGAAATTCATGGTTCGACGATCATATATGTGATGCCTATTCTTCGATTGGAGCCTGCAACCCTTGATTTGTCAATTTTCCATAGAGCCATGCTCTTTGATTAGAACTTGCAGCCCTTGGTTGTCAATTTTAAATGTCGTGACGTTTTGATGAGAACCGCAATTTAGGTTCGATGATTTCGATGCCCCAACTCAGGTTGGCAAGTAACGAAACCCAAACCGATACTCTAGCTCGGGCTAGAAAATATTCGATTAATAGCTATTAAGCTTCTTCTATTTTATTCCTATCTCAAATGAGCTTATACAACTAGTTATGTAGACAACAATTCTACCTAACCAACTAACTAACTCCTAACAACTCCAACTAACAACTAATAAGAAAATACAACTCTTGCAAATTAGCCCCTACTAGGCAATAGAAAAGTTAAAGGACTAAATGCAAAATTTATGGCAATTCAATTGCTAGGCTTGTTGGCTAAGTTCTCATCAGGTTTCTCCAGCTTTCTTCATTCTTGATTTTAGAAATTTTTATTTGATTAATATTTCTCTATTATTCATTTGGGTTTAATGAGTTGGTTGAAGAATTAAATTTATGTTCTCTGTTATTAATTTTGTTTGATTACCTGATGTTTATCTTCGTTCACTCTTTATTAAATCTTTTATTGCTACCTTTTCTACATACAAGGTGTTTAAATAAACGTCTAAGTAGAAATTTAACTTGTTTCATTTTAATTTTCTCAAATTTAATAGTTAGGTATGCCATTGAAATGGGTTGTTAATCATTGAGTAATTCCCTGCGCAAAAGGTATTTTATTAGATGTCTAAGTAGAAATTTAACTTATTTTATTTTTAATTTTCTCAAAATTAATCCTGAATTATGCCTTTGAAATGAGTTGTTAAGCATTAATTAATTTTTAAGATGATGAATTTTATTTCAGGTTGTTGAGGAAATTGTTGTGACGAGATGGTAATGAATTTTCCCTAATTTTTCAGAAAAGGTAATATTGTATTTTTAACATTTTCTTGTGAATTATATTCTCTATCAGACAAATTTTAAAATTTATACCATTTTAATTCTATCTTACCAAACAACTATATTAAATACCTTTTCTTACCTTATCTTGAGGGTCCCACCATATTTTTCCTCACCTTTTCTCATCTCACTTTTTTAATATAATTTTTCTCACCTATTAAATTGGTCCTAAGTGCATGACAATGATAGTACAATAGAGTTAATCGTATGCATCCGGTTTAAAAGATTGTTACTCTTTATTTTTAACACTACCTAATCTAGCAGGCAAATGTGCTTTAATAAAGATAAAGTAATTAACTAAAAACACGACGAAGTGGTATAGCTCAAGTAGTTAGAGCACTACTACCTATGATCCAAAGGTCATGAGTTCGAGTCACCTTTTGTCTCGTTAATAAAAACTAAAAAAACACAGGATGATGATCAGGATGAAAAGTTAGTGCATAATTGATATGAAAACAAGTATCAAAGATATGAATCATATGATGCATAGTGATTGACATACAAATATGATAATGAAAGAATTTTATTTCATCTAAAAATTTTAATTCTCTAATAACATATATACGTAGAAAAATAATAAAAGTTGGATAGACAACACAACTTTAGAATCGTGGCACTAAACTAATGGATAACTATGAGTTATATATACTCCACTTAATTACTGTCTACCGTAATATAGTTTATCTCCTTCGTATCTGTAGATTATTGTCTCATAATATATGATCAAACAATTAAATTCAGTTGCGAGTTTTTTTGTTTGTTTGTTTATTGTCTCTTAAGATCGTCTTAGGATACCACAAATTAAAGAGAAAAAACAAAGGGTGAGTATATAATATTGTCATGCTGCTTATCTCCTAGGCTAAGATTATTGAGTTTATAAAACAAATGGATTAAGGTATTATAACAATTAATAATTTCATTGTTTCATGATTCTTCATGGTGTGGCATGATCCGCGACATGTGCATGCTTTCGTTATCATGCATAGCTTAATTCTTTTATTTATAATTTGTACCCACAAATCAGCACAATATCAAATCTTGGATTAAAAGAAAAATCGGTGTCCTTTATTATGACAACATTGGTATTGATCATGATAGGTTTACTTTACAACTTGCTTTTTGTTGAAGGAAAATAATCATGTAAAATTTGTTTACCACATAAAATTAAATTTATTTATTCAATAATATCATTACGTTTACTTAATAATATTATAACATTCATATGGTAATAAATACATATTATGGTATTAATATAATATGATATAATGTAGTAATATTATTGTTGGTCATTAGATTTGTTTCTCATTAAGAAAATCTTACAATGTGGTGTCCGATTTGGTTTCCCGTCAACCCCATTCGGGATCCGGCAGAAGTAATATGTAGGCTCGTTGAGACCGTGAGAAGGTGTAAACCCAACAATTATAACATTCATACGGTAAAACTATACACTATAAAAAATACCGAATTTACCGAGGGAAATTAACGAGGGGACAAATCCTCGCTAATTAACGAGCGGCGAGGCGAGGCCGGTTTAGCGAGGGAATTAGCTACGGAAAATAGGCCCTCGCCATTTACCGACGGCAAACCCCTCGCCAATTCTTACCGAGGGCGTGCCCTCGCCATTTACCGAGGGCGTGGGCCCCTCGCGTAAACCCTCGCCAAATTCGAAATAAATTCAGCAAATCACCTTTCCCCCACAATTCACGTTGCCCTCGGTGGAGAAAAGAACGCCGCCGCCGCCGCTCGTTTCAGCCGCCGCTCCCGCCGAAATTGACCCTACTTTTAGTCGGGCCTTATTGTACTCTTTCTCGGGAACATTTATACGGTAAATTTTTAAGATTTAATCGGTTAATTATGTTGTTATTTTACAAATTTTGTATTTTTTCATATGCATATATTTGTGTAATTTTGTTGTTATTATACATAATATGCATGTATTTGTGTAATTTTGTTGTTATGGTTGGTGATTTATTAATTATTTAGTGTTAATTTGTATAATTGTTATGTGTATTTTAATTATTTAGGAAAATATTAATTAATTAGTAATTATGCAATTATAATTTTGTTGTTATAGTTGGTGATTTATTAATTATTTCGTGTTAATTTGTATAATTGTTATGTATATTTTAATTCTTTAGGAAAATTATTAGTATATGAATTATATATAATTATTTAGAGTTAATTAATTAGTAATTATGCAATTATATAATTTTGTTGTTATAGTTGGTGATTTATTAATTATTTAGTGTTAATTTTTGTAATTGTTATGTGTATTTTGATTATTAGTAATTATTTAGGAAAATTAGTAGTATAAGATTATTATATAATTATTTAGTGTTAATTAATTATTAACTATGCAATTATATAATTTTGATTATTAATATTATTATAATTTTAATTTAATTGCTATAATTTATATATTTGTAGGTGTGTACGTTTATTGAAAAAGATTCGATCCGGAGTATAATTTCATAGCTATCACTATCACCGTAAGTATTCCTTTTGTAATTAATTATTATTTAAATATGATTTTAATTTAATTATAATAATTATTTGATTTAAAATTATTTTGCATGCATGATACAATAATAATTTATATATATGGTGATCGATGTTCGATCAAATTTTGTATGATAGTTCAATTATAATATTAATTTTGAAAATCGAATCGATGTTCGATTCAAGTTGATGTTGGAGTTGAGGATTGATGAATTGTTTGGTATTGTTTGATGTAGAATGTGCGTTCCGACTTGATTAAATTTTTAATTAAGTCGGAAATGGATGCACTAGATGATGGACTTAACTTCTGGTCCTAACATTAGTTTCCAAAATATGGAAGAAGAGGCCCTTAGCGAGGAACCTCCTAATCAGCATGCTTTGCACATTTTTAACATGCTTCGTGCAACGGATTAGGATCTGTATCCTGGTTGCGAGTCTCATTCTCGGTTGTCATTCAATGCCCGTCTTTTAAACATTAAAATTGAGAACGGTATGCGAAATGGGTTACAATCAAATAGTTGATTTGATTAGTGAGATTTGCCCTCCGAGAAAATCTGGTTCCTAAGAAATTTTACGATACTAAACAATTGATGGGTGGGATGGGTCTTCCCGTAGAGAGGATTGATTGTTGTGCAAATAATTGTATGATATGTTGGAGTGCAGACAGAGAACTTGAATCGTGTAAGATTTGTGGTCGAGTCACGATTCAAACCTCGCTAGGCGTGGTGTGGATGGTCGATGGAAAAGAATAGTCCTTTCAAAGAGATGTTCTATTTTCCTATCATTCTTCGATTGCAAAAGGCTGTATCAGTCAATACTACCGCTAAGGATATGATATGGCACGCTAGTTGCTATAATGATGAGGCTGGTGTTATGCGTCACCTGCAAATTCGTTGGCTTGGAAACACTGTACTATTTATATCCCGATTTTGCAGTGAAATACGAGAATGTGAGGCTTGGTTTGAACACTCGATGGTTTTCAGCCGTTTGAAGCGATCGGGAAAACGGATTCGTCATAGCCGATGATAGTGACACCGCATAATCTGCCCCATGGTTGTGTATGATAGAACAATTCATATTTTTGATGGTTTTGGTACCTGGTCCTAAAAATCCAAAGGATAATTTAGATGTATTTTTACACCACTAATTCATGATTTGAACGTCTTTGTGGGAAATGGGGTAGAAAGCGTATGATGTTGCTAGAAAGCGAGAATTTTATGATGCGAGCCGCATTAATGGACCATTAACGACTTTCCGGCTTACTCAATGCTTTGCGGATGGAGCACCGGAAGGATTGCTTGTCCATATTGTGCTGAGTACTCCGATGCCTTCACTTTAAGACTCGATGCAAACAATCGTGGTTTGATAACCATCGTAAGTTCTTACCTAGGGGACATCCGTATCGCAGAACAAGGCGCATTCATGAAGAATGTAGTAGTTACGAGATGACCCACCACCCCTCCGAACAGGTGAAATGCTTCTACAAGAAATTGATTGGTTGGGGTACCGAAAAGTGACAGAAGAGGGTGCTGAGGCCCACAACAAAAGATTAGATGGTGGCTGGAGGAAGAAAAATATTTTTGAAATTTACCATATTGGAGTGCCCTCTTGATCCGGCATAATTTGGATGTGATGCACATTGAAAAATATGTGTTTGAGAATTTGTTCTACACGGTGATGAATGTGGAAGGGAAAACAAAAGATACAAATAAGTCTAGGGATGAACTTAATGAACATTGTCGTCGTCCCTCTCTAGAGAAATGTCAACGCACGGAAAGTATCCCAAAGCTTGTTATTCACTTGATAAGAGTCAAAAAGGATGATGCGTGCGGATGGGTAATCGAGTTGAAGTTTCCCGATGACTATTTGTCTAACGTGTCTCGATGTGTAGACTGGAGAAAATTGAAGATGTTTGGGATGAAGAGTCATGATTGCCATGTGTTATGCGAGAGACTACTCTCGATTGCTTTTCGTGAAACTCTGCCGCCGAATATGTGGGAAGCAATCACTAAACTTAGTTTGTTCTCTAGGGAGTTAACTTCTGCATCCATTACGGTTGAGAACATGGCTCGATTGAAAGCAGATATTCCAGGTTATATTGTGTAAGTTGGAACGTATCTTTACGCCCGGCTTTTTCAATTCGATGGAGCATCTGCCTGCACCTTGCATACGAAGCAATGATAGCTGGTCTTGTGCGGTATAGATGGATGTATCCATTTGAGAGGTAATTTATAACTCTAAATTATTTGATTACCTAAAATAGTTATACTATATATATAACACTTGATTCATTTAATTAGGTATCTTTACAATTTAAAGCTCGTGTTGGGAACAAGGCGCATGTTGAAGCATCAATTGCAAATGCGTATTTAACGAAAGAGGCCTCAATATTTTGTTCCCTCTATTTTGGCGATCACGTTCGGATGAGGCGGCACAATGTACCTCATAATTACGATGGTCGTGGCGAGGTACCCCAAGTAGCGAAAGGTACTTTGTCCATATTTATACCTCCCGGTCGACATCTTGGAAAGATGAACAAAAGATGGATTGTAGATGAGGAGAAAAACACGGCTCATACGTATCGAGTAAGTTTATAACGTTCAACTTTTGTTAATTATAACGTCAATCCGTATATTAAATAATCAAATCTCCTTTTGTAGTATGTTTTTCGAGCAAGCTGCAAAAATTCCAACCGGGACTCTCGAGGGCTGAATAAGATGAAAGACTACAAGAGGAGTTTGCATCGTGGTTTGAACAACTTGTAAGGATAAATAATATTCAAAATCGGTGGATACGTGATCTTTCTAGCGGACCTTCGAGTTGTGTCACCACATACCACTGGATATTACGTTAATGGTTACGAATTTCACAATCTACTTCAAATTGTGGAGTTTGTATCAAGCGTAAAAATTATGATGCAGATGAGAATGATTTCTATGGGATCCTTGAGGAAATAGTGCAATTGGAGTACCACTGGACGTATTGATTAAAATGTTGTTCTGTTCAAGTGTGAGTGGTTTGATCCATCTCGTGCCAAATGGAACAAGAATACATCCTCATTACAAACTTGTGGACGTTAATCAAAGGGAAGATACGGCCGCTACGATCCTTTGTGTTAGCAAGTCAAGCCACTCAAGTTTACTATTGCAAGTACCGGAAAGCGTAGACATGAATGGTTGGCCGTTTGCAAAATCAAACCGAGATCCTTAGTCGAAACCGTGCCAACGAATGAACAAGAGCTTCCCCCTTTCAAGATGACCTTGAGTCCCAAATTAATGTTGTGCAAACGGATGATGATCCAATCATATTAACAGATGTCAACGATGCACTAATTGATATTGAAAATAATGAAGAAGAGGAAGAAGAAGAAGAAGAAGAAGAAGAAGAAGAAGAAGAAGAAGAAGAAGAAGAAGAAGAAGAAGAAGAAGATATTGAATATATAGTGCAATAATTATTTACTATTGAATAATATAATAATTATGTGTGTTTCATTTGCATGTTATATATATGATGAATTGTTTATTATTGAATAGTGTAATAATGTGGTTTTATTTAATTATTGTTACGAGATGAGCGGACCGTCTGGATCGAGGGGACCATCTCGGGGTCCGTGGGAGCTGGGTCGAGCGGACCGTCTGGGTCCGTGGGTCGAGATGCCGTGGAACCAAGACGGTACCCTTTATTCGGGAGGATGAGGACGAGGCTGTCGGCTCTGAGGCCTATGAGGACCATCATCCAGCCTCCTGGGGATCCTGGATATATGGATCTACAAGGGCACATAAGTTAAATACTTGTGAATAATAAACTATGTCATATTTATATGTCTATTAATTTTGCGTGTTTATTCCCTTTTTGCAGGTTGATGCCATCGAATACGGTATCTAGGACTATTCAGAGATTATGTCTCGACATATGGAGCCCGGTGCATTCACTTTCCGGATGATATCTCCTGAGAGGCTCAGACGCATCTTGGGAGACATTTTAGGTACATTATATTTTGTTATTCTCTATTTAATTTTAATTAATTTATAAACTTTAACGCTTATTAAGTACAATAATATTTTGTTTGGCGTAGAGCTACTAGGTGGGACCCTTCCATTACGAACTCAACGGAGGTGTATGAGCTGGTTCGTAGGGCCACAGATAGATACACCGATATGCCGAACAACGTGAAAACATTTTGGGTCACCAAGAACCAGAGGCCTGGATGGGATGACGCCGTCTTCAATGCACGCTCGCTTCGGGATAGAGAAGACGTGAAAACAAAAAGTGAGCCGTGTCGCACGAATCGAATGTCGGAGCCTCGGAGGCCCGGTATCGCATCTCCCGTCATAGGGGCGGATCCCGTGGATCAGCCGAGTATGCATATAACTTTGTAAGTATTTTTTAATGCTAGTTCAATATTTTAACTAAACACGTGGTTCTAATTAAATAAATACAGAGAGGAAGCATGGACGGCCCCCACGGACTAGGACATAGTGCGGCATTACCACAACCGTGGTGACGGGAGTACACCTACTGAGCTATTAGTGACACACTTGTAAGTATTTTCATTTTATATTATGTAATAATTTATAAAAAATTATATATATGTCTATTTTTGTAATCTAAAATTTTATTAATTGTGGAAATATTCGCAGAGCATGAAGAGGTGGCCTCCCGGATGCCTCGGCCCTCCGAGGGGTCGAGCTCCGAACCCCAACCGACTTATCCCGAGATCTATGTCAATACCGTTGGAAAACAACACGGGAGGGTTCGGGTCTTGGTCAGGGTAAGTCCAGACGCATCCCCTCCGGCTCTTGCTCATCGAGTGCTCCTCCTAGTGGCTACACCCGAGCCGATTTCGATTGGGTGCTCCAAGAGGAGCGTGAGAGGGTGCGGGAGGAGATGGAGCGTAGAGACACGGCTTTGCGAGCGGAGATGCGTGCGGAGTTTCAGCGGACATGAAACGTCAATTTCGAGAGATGATGCAGGGGTTGCGGGGTTCCTTGCCCGGTGGTGACCAGTGGTCCGAGTGGTTACGATCGGTTATCCCGTGGGTCCCGGTTCTAGGCGGCGGTGAATGAATTATTCGTGTTTAAAACTATCACAATTTTTCTGAATGTTAATTAAGAATTTATGAATTTTAAATGTTTACGAGTGTGAATTTTAATTAATTAAGATGATGAATTTTAATTATTTAAAGTATTAATTTTAATTGTTTAATAGTACATATTTACACATGATAATATATATATATATATATATGTAATAATAACAATAACAATAATAAATAATATTATGTATATAGTGAATTATATATAGGATGCAATTTAATTGAATATATACAATATTAATAATTATAAAATAATAATATATATACTAAAATATAGTATACAATCTAATTGAATATATATGTGATAATAATAATAATTATAAACATGATAATATATATGTAGTAGTAGTAGTAATAATAATAATAATAATAATAATAATAATAATAATAATAATAATAATAATAATAATAATAATAATAATAATAATAATAATAATAATAATAATAATAAATGATAATATGTATATAGTGAATTATATATAGGATGCGATTTAATTGAATATATACAATATTAATAATTATAAAATAATTATTTATATACTAAAATATAGTATACAATTTAATTGAATATATGTGATAATAATAATAATTATAAACATGATAATATATATATATATATATATATATATATATATATATTTAATAATAATAATAATAATAACAATAATAAATGATAATATGTATATAGTGAATTATATATATGATGCAATTTAATTGAATATACACAATATTAATAATTATAAAATAATTATTTATATTTGATAACAATTAAATTGAATAATAGTTATAATAAGCAAATTTAATTGAATAACATTTATAAATTAAATATATAAAATATTGAACATAATATGATATTAATATATTTAAAAGCAAAATCATATCGAATGATTAGCTTTGCCCAAACGATAAAGCGCCTAGCGGCCTCATCCTATGCGTGCGGAGGTCGCGGGTTCGAAACCCGCTCACACGAATAAAAATGCCCCCAGCCCGCGGCCGGCGTGGGTTCGATACCCCCGGCCGCATTTTTTTATTAGTTTCTAATTTATCGAGGGCGAGACGAGGCCCGCCCTCGCCAGCTGGCCCCTCGGCAATGCCCTCGCCAATCCAGCCCTCGCCAAAGCCGTCGCTAGCCACGCCTCGCTAAATCCATCGGCAATCTACCCTCGCCAAATCCCTCGGCAATTAGCGAGGCAGCCGCCTCGTTAATTAGCGAGGAGTGAGCCGAGGGATAAGTTAAAGAGGAGGTTTTTAGAGAGGGTAAGTTGCCCTCGTTAAAACCCTCGCCAAGCCCCCGCCCTCGGCAAATCCCTCTCTAATCCCCTTGCTAATTTTTTTTTTTTTTTGTAGTGATACATTGTGGTATCACACTACAAGGGAGCTGGTTTAGACAGAACTGAACGTAAGATTGGAGATGGAAGCAACATTTATTTTTGGAACGATCTTTGGATTGGGGAGAGACCTCTTAAATTTTGCTTCCCAAGATTATTCAATATGTCCGGAATAAGGCGGCTACAATCAGCGAGATGGGGTTATGGAATAACGGCCGGTGGTCTTGGGATTTTATATGGAGAAGAATGTTGCGTGACCATGAAGTGAATATGCGTAATGAGATCTATCCCTCATTGAAAGGATTCACTTAAAGCCGTGGGTTAAAGATAAATGGGTATGGCGTAATTCGGAGGACGGAAATTTCTACATTAATAGTGCTTACTCCCTCTACGACTCTACGGATTTGAACTCACAACAGATTGACGGTGAAGATTTTTAAAAAGATTTGGGATCGGTTAGTCCCGGTGAAGGTATCGGCAATGGTGTGGAATAGATTGCTAAGGACAAGCTATTCAAGAGGGCAATCCTTAATGATGGTGATGATTTATCCTGTCCTCTTTGCAAAAGTGAAAGGGAATCTTCGTGTCATATCTTTCTTCACCGTCAAGGTACGAATTTGTTATGGTATAATTATTTCAATTGGTTGGGTTGTCAAGCAATGATTCAGCAGGGGAACTTTATTGATCATTTTTGGCGCTGTTTGGGTTTATTAAGAATAAAAGGGGAAAAGAATTGTTCTTGGTATGTGGATGTGCGTGATATGGTGTATTTGGAAAAGTATAAACGACCTTCTTTTCAATAACATTATGTTTGATGTGGAGAAGATTTTTGATGATGTGAAGTCCCGTCTTTAGAGATGGACGAATAAAAATGCCCGCTCACACGAATAAAAATGCCCCCGGCCGCGGCCGGCGTGGGTTCGATACCCCCGGCCGCATTTTTTTATTAGTTTCAAATTTACCGAGGGGCGAGACGAGGGGCTCGCCCTCGCCGATGGCCCTCGCCAATTACTTCGCCCGATTGGCCCCTCGGCAATGCCCTCGCCAAATGGCCCTTCGGCAATGCCCTCGCCAATCTAGCCCTCGCCAAAGCCGTCACTAGCCACGCCCTCGCTACATCCCTCGGCAATCTACCCTCGCCAAATCCCTCGGCAATTAGCGAGGGCAGCTGCCCTCGTTAATTAGCGAGGAGCGAGCAGAGGGATAAGTTAACGAGGTGGTTTTTAGAGAGGGTAAGTTGCCCTCGTTAAAACCCTCGCCAAGCCCCCGCCCTCGCCGAAATCCCTCTCTAATCCCCTCGCTAACTTATTTTTTTTTTTGTAGTGATACATTGTGGTATCACATTACAAGGTAGCTGGTTTAGAAAGAATCTGGAACGTAAGATTGGAGATGGAAGCAACATTTATTTTTGGAACGATCTTTGGATTGGGGAGAG
Organism: Paraleonurus japonicus; assembly: GCA_030762865.1. Taxonomy (NCBI): domain Eukaryota; kingdom Viridiplantae; phylum Streptophyta; class Magnoliopsida; order Lamiales; family Lamiaceae; genus Paraleonurus; species Paraleonurus japonicus. The sequence goes on from CM061058.1 coordinate 8,436,272, forward strand.
ACCTCTTAAATTTTGCCTCCCAAGATTATTCAATATGTCCAGAATAAGGCGGCTACAATCAGCGAGATGGGGTTATGGAATAACGGTCGGATGGTCTTGGGATTTTATATGGAGAAGAATGTTGCGTGACCATGAAGTGAATATGCGAGAATGACATCTATCCCTCATTGGCGTGGATTCACTTAAAGCCGTGGGTTAAAGATAAATGGGTATGGCGTAGTCGGAGGACGAAAATTTCTACATTAACACTGCTTACTCCTCTGCGACGGCTACCGATTTGAACTCACAACAGCTTGACGGGTGAAGATTTTAAAAAGATTTGGGATCGGTTAGTCCCGGTGAAGGTATCGGCAATGGTGTGGAAGGCGGTGTGGAATAGATTGCCAGGGACAAGCTATTCAAGAGGGCAATCCTTAATGATGGTGATGATTTATCCTGTCCTCTTTGCAAAAGTGAAAGGGAATCTTCGTGTCATATCTTTCTTCTCTGTCAAGGTACGAATTTGTTATGGTATAATTGTTTCAATTGGTTGGGTTGTCAAGCAATGATTCAGCAGGGAACTTTATTGATCATTTTTGCGCTGCTTGGGTTTATTAAGAATAAAAGGGGTCAAAGAATTGTTCTTGGTATGTGGATGTGCGTGATATGGTGTATTTGAAAAGGTAGAAACGACCTTCTTTTCAATAACATTATGTTTGATGTGGAGAAGATTTTTGATGAAGTGAAGTCCCGTCTTTAGAGATGGACGAATAAAAATGCCCGCTCACACGAATAAAAATTGCCCCCGACTGCGGCCGGGACGTGGGTTCGATACCCCCTGGCCGCATTTTTTATTAGTTTCAAATTTACCGAGGGGCGAGACGAGGGACCCGCCCTCGCCACCGGCCCTCGCCAATTCCCTCGCCCGGCTAGCCCCTCGGCAATGCCCTCGCCAAATGGCCCTTCGGCAATGCCCTCGCCAATCTAGCCCTCGCCAAAGCCGTCACTAGCCACGCCCTCGCTACATCCCTCGACAATCTACCTCGCCAAATCCCTCGGCAATTAGCGAGGGCAGCTGCCCTCGTTAATTAGCGAGGAGCGAGCCGAGGGATAAGTTAACGAGGAGGTTTTTAGAGAGGGTAAGTTGCCCTCGTTAAAACCCTCGCCAAGCCCCCGCCCTCGCCAAATCCCTCTCTAATCCCTCGCTAAATTTTTTTTTTTTTTGTAGTGATACATTGTGGTATCACACTACAAGGAGCTGGTTTAGACAGAATGCGGAATGTAAGATTGGAGATGGAAGCAACATTTATTTTTGGAACAATCTTTGGATTGGGGAGAGACCTCTTAAATTTTGCTTCCCAAGATTATTCAATATGTCCAAGTAATAAGGCGGCTACAATCAGCGAGATGGGGTTATGGAATAACGGTCGGTGGTCTTGGGATTTTATTTGGAGAAGAATGTTACGTGACCATGAAGTGAATATGCGAGAATGAGATCTATCCCTCTTTGGCAGGATTCACTTAAAGCCGAGAGGTTAAAGATAAATGGGTATGGCGAATTCGGAGGACGGAAATTTCTACATTAACAAGTGCTTACTCCTCTGCGACGGCTACCGATTTGAACTCACAACATCTTGACGGGGTGAAGATTTTTAAAAAGATTTGGGATCGGTTAGTCCCGGTGAAGGTATCGACAATGGTGTGGAAGGCGGTGTGGAATAGATTGCCGGGGACAACCTATTCAAGAGGGCAATCCTTAATGATGATGATGATTTATCCTGTCCTCTTTGCAAAAGTGAAAGGGAATCTTCAGGTCATATCTTTCTTCTCTGTCAAGGTACGAATTTGTTATGGTATAATTGTTTCAATTGGTTGGGTTGTCAAGCAATGATTCAGCAGAGAACTTTATTGATCATTTTTGGCGCCGCTTGGGTTTATTAAGAATAAAAGGGGGAAAAAAATTGTTCTTGGTATGTGGATGTTCGTGATATGGTGTATTTGGAAAGGTAGAAACGACCTTCTTTTCAATAACATTATGTTTGATGTGGAGAAAATTTTTGATGAAGTGAAGTCCCGTCTTTAGATATGGACGTCGATTGTGTTCCCGAATATTTGTAATTTTTCCTTTAATGAATGGTCTAGTAATTTAAGAAATATTCTTGAGCCTTTGTAAATCGATATAGCTTGTAATTCTTTTGGGTATTCTTTATATCCCATTTTTTAATATAATTTATTTGACTGATAAAAAAATACTACAATAATAATAATAATAATAATAAACCGCCTAATTATACAGAGAATTGGAGAAAGACCATCTTAACGGGAAAACCACCCAATTAATTCTCAAGGGGAAGAAAATTATTCTTTTGTTTTTTATTTATTACTTAATATATATATATATATATATATATATATATATTATTTTAGGAGGGACCTTTCCACTTCATACCTTGACAATTTATTTCAAACCGTTGAATAATAGAAAAGAATCTGATAATGAGAGACCCCATAGAAAATAATTAAAATAATAATTATTTGACTTTGAATTATACTCTCATTATAATTGAGCATAACACAAGTGCTCATGAAAAGAAAGCTCAATTTAATCAAATCTAGATGGCTAAGTATTGTGCGGATAAGTTTTATTATAAAATTTACTTTTAGGCCTCGTTTGGTTCTTTTATTAGGGATGTATTGATCCTAATATAATTTTATTACTTGTTTAGTTTGTTGTATACATTATACTTTCACGTTATTAAAAATGGACCCATTTCAAATAATAATGAATACATGGGATTATAGATTTCAAGTTTTATATAGTATTTGTAATACTTATTGTTTGTCCAACATTTATTAAATTTTAAAATACCAAAAAGATCTATTTTTTTATTTTTTTATTTATAAGAAGAACAAATTGGTCTAAAATAAATTAATGCTAGTTATAATACTTCATACTAAACATAATATTGATAGCTAATCATTAATTATTTATCTGAATTTTTCAAATCGAACAAAATATTGATAAATAGACTGATATTACAAATATAAGCATTATAATTCAGATATTATCTATAACGGCAACCAAACGAGGCCTTAATGGCGAACTAATAAAATTAATGGCTAGCTGCCCGAAGTTTGCATTGAAAAAAAAAAAAAGCTAAATTGATAATTATGTGTTAATATTAAAAAAATTAAATTAAATTGTAATTTACACAAAATTCGTGACTTTTTCGTAATTGATGCCTACAAATATATATATATATATATATATATATATATATATATATATATATATCAAATATGATATCTTTAATTAATTAACAAATTAGGCCCAAATCTAACAGACTACACTCTGTTTTAAACTGTAGATAGTATGGGCCTTACTTTGTGCCCATGAAGAATTACATTTTTGTAGATACACTTTTATTTCAAAACAATTACAGTTAAACCTCTATAAATTAATACTCTATAAATTAATAAACTCTATAAAATAATAAAATTTTCCAGTCCCGACTTGGACCTTTGTAAAAAATCATCAAATTCGATAAGATAATAAGATAATATTTTTTCGAAAAATCCCTTTATAAATATTAAGTCCCATTAAAACTCTAAATTAATAATTCATAAATATTATAAGTTTTGTGATGTCTTTTAGATGTGAAGACATAGTTGGGCGTTATGAATTATTTTATTTCCATATTGAGATTTATATAGTATATGTTTCATTCATCATGCATGAATATATTTAATTGGCTATAATAGTTATTTAAGTAATTCCAATGAAATAATACATACGTCCATGTATATAATAGTTAATTGTATACAATGAATTGATATTATAAATGAATATATTTAATTAGTTACAAAAATTGGTTTATGCATGAATATAATCGATAAAACATATATGAATTCATTTATTTTCAATACATATGTACTAAATTTAACAATTTAGAAAGTCTCTCTTTTAATTAATAAAATATTAATTTATCGATATATTAATATCTCTAAATTAATAAAATTGCATGGGTTATTAATTTATAGAAGTTTCACTACAACAAAAATAGAAATTAACGAGGAAAGAAAACCCTCGTTAATTGAAAGGAGCGAGACGAGGCGCGTTTACCGAGGTATTTAGCGAGGGCGATGGGCTCCTCGTAAGCTAGCGAGGGCCCACACGAGGGCTGAGCCACCCTCGGTAGTTAACGAGGGCAAGCCCTCGCCAATCCACGCCACACTTAACGAGGGTCGTCCCCCTCTCTAGGGCCCTCGCTCAGTCGCAGACATAAAGGCTCACCGCCTTTTTTCCCCATTTCTCACGAACCCTCCCTCGGCTCCCACCGCCGTCTCCGACCGCCGCCGCCGCCACCGGCCAAAATTGAAACACCCACTATTTGGGCTTTGTAGTACTCGTTCTCGGGAATATTTCTATAGTGAGTTTTTACGATTTAATCGGTTAATTTTGTTGTTATTTTACAAAATTTAGAATTTTTTTCATATGCATGTATTTGTGTAATTTTGTTGTTAATTTTGTTGTTATTATACATATGCTTGTATAGGGATTGATTTATTAGTTATTTAGTGTTAATTTTTGTAATTGTTATGTGTATTTTAATTATTAATAATTATTTAGAAATATTTAGTAGTATAATATTATTAATTATTTACGGCTAATATATGTATGCAATTATATAATTAGTAGTATAAAATTATTAATTATTTAGAGTAATTAGTATGTATGCAATTATATAAATTTATTTTTAATATTAATTATTATAATTTAATTTAATTGCTATAATTTATATATTTGTAGGTGTGTTGAAAAAAATTCGATCCGGGCATATAATTTCACTACACGCCACCACTATCACCGTAAGTATTCTTTTTTAATTAATTATTTAAATATGCTTTTAATTTAATTCTAAAAATTATTTGATTTAAAATTATTTTACATGCATGATATAATAATTTATATATATATATATATATATATATGATCGATGTTCGATCAAATTTTGCATGATAGTTCAATTCTATTAATTTTGAAAATTGAATCGATGTTCGAGTCTAGTTGATGTTGGAGTTGAGGGTTGATGAATTGTTTGGTATTGTTTCTTTGTAGAATGTGCATTCCGACTTGATTAATTTTAATTAAGTCGGAAATGGATGCACTAGGAACTTGATATATTAATCTGGGAATACGATAAAATAAAATAAAACTCTACGAATTTTTAGAAAATACATATATTAATATTAGGAAAAAATATATTAACCGGAAGAATTAATTATGATTTAATTAAATTTTGAATCTTCATTAATCAAAACAGATTCCTATGAATTATTCGAGCCGTAGTTGGATGTATGGTCCAAGAACGATTAATGGCATGATATCTCCCGAATTTCTTAGTGGACTTGAATCGTTTATAGAATTCACTACTAGTAACCCGGAATGGATGAGTGGAGGAAAGATTAGGTGTCCTTGCTCGAAATTCAAATGTAGGAACCAGAGTTTTAGAGAAACCATTGACGTGAAATCACATTTTTTTAGGCATGGGTTTATGTCTAATTATCACAATTGGATTTTGCACGGTGAGCAAAATTAGAATTCTATACCACACCGAAACTATGATCACCGGCGTCGACTTCATATAGAGTTGACGACACTGCAAAGCATCTAGCTCGTACCACAATATAATGATGGACTTAACTTCTGGTCCTAACATTAGTTTCCAAAATGTGGAATAAGAGCCCCTTAGTGAGGAACCTCCTAATCAACATGCTTTGCACATTTTTGACATGCTTCGTGCGGCGGATCGGGATATGTATCTGGTTGCAGTCTTATTCTCGGTTGTCATTCAATGCCCGTCTTTTAAACATTAAAACCGAGAACAGATGTCTCGAAAGGGGTTACAATCTAATAGTTGATTTGATTAGTGAGATTTGCCCTCGAGAAAATCGGGTGCCCAAGAAATTTTCTCGATACTAAACGATTGATGGGTGGGATGGGTCTTCCCGTAGAGAGGATTGATTCTTTGTGCAAATAATTGTATGATATATTGGGGTGCAGGGGGAACTTGAATCTTGTAAGGTTTGTGGTCGGTCACGATTCAAACTCGCTAGACGTGGTGTGGATGGTCGATGGAAAAAGAACAGTCCTTTCAAAGAGATGTTCTATTTTCCTATCATTCCTCGATTGCGAGAGGCATCACCACTACTACCGCTAAGGATATGATATGGCATACTAGTTGCTATAATGATGAGGCTGGTGTTATGCGTCAACATGCAAATTTGTTGGCTTGGAAACACCTGGACTATTCATATCTAAATTTTGCAATGAAATACGAAATGTGAGGCCGAGTTTGAGCACCGATGGTTTTCAGCCGTTTGGGCGATCGGGAAAATAGTATTCGTCATGGCGGTGATAGTGACACCATACAATCTGCCCCCATGGTTGTGCATGAAAGAACAATTCATATTTTTGACGGTATTGGTGCCTGGTCTTAAAAATCCAAAGGATAATTTAGATGAATTTTTACAGCCACTAATTCATGATTTGAACATGTTGTGGAGAAATGGGGTGGAAACGTATGATGTTGCTAGAAAACATAATTTTATGATGCGAGCCGCATTAATCTGACCATTAGCGACTTTCCACTTACTCAAGATGAGGATCCTTCTACTCAAATAGGCAAGAGGATTAGAAGTTATCATCCATCCGACTGCATTATTGGGGACCCATCCGGTAGTGTGTAGACACCAACTATGGTTGATTCTCAAAGTCCTGCTCACCGCTATGTATCACTTCTCGAGCCTAAGTCTATTGAGGAGGCTTTTCATATCCAAACTGGATAACCGCCATGCAGAAGAGCCGCATCAGTTTGAAAGACAAAATGTTTGGGAATTAGTGGAAAGACCCTTACATAGAAAGATTATAGGCACCAAATGGGTGTTTAAAAACAAAACAGATGAGAACAACGTTATTGTTCGTAATAAGACAAGATTAGTAGCTCAAGGTTACTCACACCAAGGGATAGACTATGATGAAACCTATGCTCCAGTTGCCGATTAGAAGCAATAAGGCTATTCTTGGCATTTCTTGCTTATAAATCTTTCAAAGTCTTTCGATGGATGCAAATCTGCATTCCTAAATGGTGTGTTACTTGAGGAAGTCTATGTGGAGCAGCCTCCTGGGTTTTAGATCAATAACAAAGTCTATAAACTCAATAAGGCCCTATATGGACTCGAAACAAGCTCTCGGGCTTGGAATGATACCTTATCCGAATTTCGATTTCAAATGGTTTTTCAAAAGGTAAGATAGATAGGACTTTGTTTAGAAAGGAAATAGATGGTAACATCTTGTTGGTTCAAATTTATGTAGATGACATTATTTTTGGTTCACCTAATCAAATTATGTGAAGAATTCAGTTGTTCTCATGAAAAATAGGTTTGGAATATCAATGATGGGTGAATTAACATATTTTCTAGGCTTGCGATTAAGCGAGATGAGTAAGGGTATTTTTATACATCGATTAAATATGCTAAGGATCTGATTGAGAAATTTGGGATGACTACTAGTAGGGAAGTTAAAATACATATGTCAACTAACTTCTCTATGTATTCGGATGAGCAGGATACCCACAGATGCAACGGAGTATCGTGGGACTGATTGGATCCCTTCTCTATCTCACCGCAAGTAGGCTGACATAGCCTTTGCGGTTGGGGTATGTGCAAGATTCCAATCTAATCCCAAGAAAACTCATCTAGAGACTCGCTAAGAAAATCCTTAAATATCTCATAGGGACTTTGCAAGTTGGGTTGTTGTACCCACTAATGATAACTTTGAGTGGCAGGATATTCGGACTGAGTTTGGAGGATGCAAGATTGATAGGAAATCCACCTTAGAAACTTGTCAATTCTTAGGCAACAAATTAATTTCTTGGTTATCTAAGAACCAGACGTCTGTTGCCACTTCCACAACCGAGGCCGAATACATGGCGGTGGAAGTTGTTGCTCTCAACTCCTCTGGATTAGTCGGCCTTAGAGATTATAACATTCAAACATCATCTGCTCCTATTTATTGTGATAGTAATAGTACAATAGCCATGACATACAATCTTGTTCTCGCATTCTAGATGTAAGCATATAGACATCGACATCACTTCATTAGAGATCATGTAGAAAATAATGACATTAGAATAGAAAAGATAGCCAGAATCACAAAGAGCAAATATTCTTACAAAACCATTAGTTTGAATCTAGATTTAAAGAATTGTGTTTAGAATTAGGATTACTTGATGCATCATTGGCTGATTTTTAATTATCATTGTTTGCATCATTAGTTGTTTTCCTTATTTCTTTCTTTCCTTTCTTTAAATAAATGTCTAGAAAGAATTATCGACTAGATATGAGTCAAAGGAAAATCAGGTAGCTGATATCATTGATTTCCTTTTAGGAATCAAGAATCAAGGATTAGTCATATTGACCTTATCCGACTTGATGATTACTTATCGACATTCGGTAAATAAGACAAGGACACAATAGTTAGCTGATTTCGGAAAAGCAGATGACTATATGCATCCTATCCGACTTACCTCGGCTACTAATAGTTTTGTTGAGTTTATTTGCGAGAACAGGTAAATCAACATTGTTAGATCGATTTAAAACATCTAATCAAAATCACCTCCCCGTGTTTACACATTTCTTGAAAAATGTTGTTTTCAAAATAACTTTCTCAAGCCTCGTTAGTTTTCAAATAATCTTGATGAATTTCGATTTAAAAATATTGTGTTCAATTAATGGCATTAAATTTTGTGTTTTTCAAAAGCAGACTCGGAGGAAATTCTTCAAAAATATAAGACCAGGTTACCTTTGACCAAGTCCGACAAAACCCCGATCAAATAGGAAACCTTTATGCAAAGAAAGGTATATTTTGGCTTACGTCGGGTATACTAATTACCTCTGCATAAAGCAAACCTATTAGCCGTCTAATCCGTAGGATAAACGGTTACTTTTACACAATTTAAGATGCGTTAATGCCACGCGCTGAATACGAAGCGGTTTTATCGCTAAGCCGTTGATATATTTCACGCGCCTTCGGTAATCAACGGTTAAAAATTATTTCCCGAGATCGTGCCACGCATCAACTTCCTAGTTTTCCCTCTCTCTCTTCGTGGTTTAAAAACTTACCCTTCTCATTTCAAAATTCACTTTCACATTTCCCCTACTTCAAATTTATCGCAAATATTTTCTATCTTTCTAAAAGACATACAAATGGCTTCCACTTCCTCTAAAACTCCAAAACCCCCACTTATATAACCGCTTTCAAATCCGATTTCAAGATGAATACCGAAATGCCAAGAACAAACTCAAAGCTGAGATGTATGTCGACTTTGAGACTACACGTGGATAGAGAATCCAGGAGATTCGGATTTATTAGAGGCTTCAAGATTACGAGATTTTCGCTCGATGAAATCGGTTGAGAACAAAACAATGGATCTAATCGGAGCAGAATTTCTAGTCAAGAGTGTTTTCTTAGAAAATGGATTCAAAACGACGATTGATGGAACGCAATTGTCGTGATACCAAAGAAACGGTGGCCGTGATATTTGATACTACGGCGGATGGAGTGATTCCTTTAAGTTATAAGGAAGATGAATGGGAACAGTCATTCAACATTTTTGCAAGAGTGACTTACGAGAGGGACTAGGAGGGATCTAAAGAAGAATCTTCTTAGGAGGAAATACAGATTGTTGATGATTATTGTTACTAAATCCATCTTAGGAGATCGAGTTCTCATGATGGTGTAACAAAGTCTCGATTATGTTGCATGAGAGCGATTCTGATGGGATAAGAGTGGATTGGGTGGATTTGTCTGTTTAGAAGGTTTAAGGAAGAGAAATCTGAGATTGGTGTATAATCCGGATGAGGGTGATTGGATCGCTCAATCCATCGTGAGTCTATTCAACAAGATCACAAGACTCATTGAAGGGCTGAATAAAAGGATGGAAACGAAAGAAGGCGGGAAAAAGTATTCGAATGAAGGGATTGCTCACTAAGCATGAAAAAATTGGTGGTTTACCTGATTCTAACGATGAGTCGACGAGGCCCGTGAACAGAAATCAGCAAAGAATACAGCGGTGGCCCAAAGACAAACACTGGGAACAAGGAGTGGAGGTACTGAAGCCGAGGTACCAGCACTGAGGTACCAAGTACCAGAACTGAGGAGCAAGCACTGGGAGACACTGTGGAACCAGAGGTCATAGTAATCGAGGAAACTAGACTGAAGTTCCTCTCCAAAGCGTAACCAGGAGGAGGCCGGTAAAAGCTGCAGAGGTGAGGACTAGAGGAGAGTCATCTCACGCTCCCTCAAGCTTGTTACCTAAGAAGGCATCACCACGCTGGAGATAGCAAAGCAGCAGCAGAGGCCGAGGCAGATGTGCTGGAGGAGCCCAACTCGTAAAGAACAAGATCCGCCGAAAAGCAAGTCTCGGCAGGTACATCCTCAAACATCTCCTCTTCCGATAAATCCCCATCCCACTCTAGGCGATGAAGAGGTGACCCAGTTGGCACCTCCGAGCCTCTTGAACAGCCTACACCCATATTAGTCCAAACACAACTCACCTCAACCCAACCATCTATCACTCCACCTCCTACTTCATCTCCTCAACAATCCCCACCTCATCAACAAACACTTCCAGAAATTCCTCCCACTTCTTACCAAACCTTTGATTTTCTAGACTTTCTCTCTACCAAATATCCCACTCCCTCTCCCCAAATAAGTCCAATACACACTCCCAAACCCGACGGATCTATGGGAAGCTTCAAATTTCCCTACGATCCAAGCCCAAGAGATTGGTGGAACTCATTCCCGAACTTCGCTTTAATTCAAGTAATGAAGAAATCAAGAGAGATTTGGCTGGTTCACCACCGAGGACAGTGACTTGGAGGAGATGAGCTTATTTTGAAGAGGTCGGGTGGGGAACCTAGTCTCCTAGGAGAGAGCAAGATTGGAGTCTGCAGGATTCACCTCCATATTATCCATCTTGTGCTCAAGAGCAGCTCCTCAATCATGTTTGAGGTCGCCTTGGTTTTCCGTGAGACCTCACTGTCGCTCCTCCCAGTGATTGGAGTGAATTGATACATGTTTTTAGGGCTATTTTTAGTGCAAAAAGTGAGCTAAAGTGTTAGTTTTTGTGCCTAAATGTGAAAAGTATCACTCTTTTGCCTAAAAAGTATTATTTGTGAGATTTTGATGTTTTCCGTCCATTTTGCAGGTAATTCGTGGAATTTTGCCAAACCGAGAGTACCATTAGGCTTAGAATGAAGAGACGGACATTCGGGATGAAAACAGGCCTCGGGGTCGAAGCCCCGTGTGAGAAAAATGCCCTGACTCGAGCTTTAGTCGAGGGACAAGAGCCTCGAGTCGAGGGATGTGATGAAAGGACCAAATTCAGAAAAATGGCATGAGCCTCGACTGAGACATGACCCTCGAGTCGAGGCGAGGATTTTCGCAGGACCTCGAGTCGAGGCCTGACCCTCGACTCGAGGGAAGGTTTTTCCAAATTTCGTTATTTAAAGAGCCGAACAGTGGCATTTCGAATGCAGTTTTGGAGAAGAGTTCATAGTAGCAGTTAGTAGCGGTTTTGGGGCGATTTCTCAAGCCCCAAGCCAAATTTCCATCTTAGATTAGAGTAGAAGTTAGATTTAGGATTAGATTTCCATTGATTGTTGGTAGATTAGACATAGATTAGCATTTTGATCCTTGTAATTCTTTCAATTCAAGCTTGTAATTCATTTGGAGATTGTTGTTGAAGACTCAAGCATTCCTATTTTGGTTAATTGAAGATCATTTGGTGATGTTTTTCCTCTTTTGTCTCTTTAATTTCTTAATTGTTGTGATTTGCTTTGTGTTTGATCCATTCTATCTTATTCCCATTGGTATTGTTTGTGGTACCATGGGCTAATTCTCTTGTGCTTGGGTTAATTGAAATTGATGATGAATTGATTGATGATGCTATAATTGTTGATGATTGGAGATCAATTGAGTAGATTGCTTACTAATTGTGATTCTCATTTGTGCTTCATGCATAATTATCTCTTTAGATTAGTGTTTGATCACCGTAGCTATAGACGAGAGTTGCGCTTAACGTGATCCGGATTAATCGGGTGATAATTGTGTATGAATGCGTGGATTGGGTGCTTCGGTATCGAGAGATTAGTTGCACTAAGGATACTCACGTTAGTTTTCTACCTAATTGTGATTCGTAATTGTGCTTTGTGTAAAATTGTTTTTTTGATTAATGGTTGATCACCCTAGCAATAGGCTAGAGTTGAGCTAACGTGATTAGGTGTTGATCGAGTTTCAATTTTGCATGATTGTATGAATTGGGGATTTCTACATTGAGAGATGGGAAAGACTAAGGATACTCACATTAGGCATTGTGATTTTAATGGAGTGATTAATTGCATGATGGTTTATGCTTTCTATCTTAGTTGATTTGCAATTTGATTCAATTGTAGCTTGTTGATTGATGATTCATTGATGGATGTTAATCCTAGCACCTCTATCCCACCATTTAGTGTTGTTTTTGTTATTGCATTCTAGGTGTTCGATCTATTGCTTGCTCCTTGTTGTTTTGTATTTTTGCTTGTGTTTTGTTGTTTTTGTACCAAACCATTGTTGCAACTCTAGTCACTAATAACTTGTATTTCTAGGACCTCATGTGCATACTTTTTCCCTCGGGTTCGATATTTTGTTGATTGGTCTTAATAACTCTTACCCTATACACTCCAATCAAATGGCGCCGTTGCCGGGGAATTAGTTTTTGCGCCTTAAGTGAGACTTGGGAATTGTTTGAAGTGACTACTTGTTGCCTTTGTGTTTGTTTTGTTATTTTTGTTGGAATTTGATACTTTGAAATCTTGTCTAGATGGAAGGATACAACTCATACTTGTGGAATCAAGAATATTATCAAGATAGTAGGGTGTATTCTCCACATTTTGAAGAATTGAGCTACAATGATTGGAGGAACTATGAAGATAATTCTCAATGGCAACAAGTTCCATCCAATTATGAAGATTGGATAAGTGAAGAAATTTCTCCCCCACCTCAAGAGATGTTCCAATATTATGAGCCTTATGATCAAGCATGCAATCAATATTGTGGATTCGAATTTCAAGGGGCATCGGAAGAGGAAGATTATTATGATGATAGGAGGAGCTATGAGAATGACTATCCAATGCCACAAGCTTCTCCTAAAATTGAAGAATGGGGACTCTATGATATGAGAGCTATATTGCAAGAGATGCTTGGATTTGTGTTGGAAAAATTTGAGGAAGATGATGCTAGATGTGATCAAATGCTTCCCTTGTATGAAGAAATGTATGAGACCAAAGAAAAGGTAAATTCATGGATAGAGGGGAACATGGAGATCACCGAAGTGCATTTCACGTTTATTAAGTGTCAACTCAAAGATTTCCTACGCCAAGTAAAGAACTTGAATATCATGGAAAGTCAAGAAGAAGAAGGGGAGGAAGAAAATGAAAGAAGAAATGTAGTAGAGGGTCCAAGCAATGAGGATGAAAGGAAGAAATCTCTTGTCAAAAGTGAGGAAGAGGAGTGTCCATTGATGGACATGAAGTTATAATGATGAAGAAAATCAAAGAGCATCGAATGAAGCTTTGAAGATCGAAATGAGCATTTCTATACCCTCTAACTCTTCAAATTTTGATTTTATTGAAAATGATGCTTCTAATGATTTAATCTTGCCTCTTGTGAATTTTGACTATAGGGAAGAATTAAAGAAACGCTTGGGCATCCTCGAAGAGAAAGAATGGAAGAGGAGGATGGCAAGAGAAAAAGGGGGACAACCATGGACACTTTGCATTTCTATAGGTGGTTGTCCTATCTATTCGGTGAACCTCCTAGACCTTGAAGCACAAAGATCGAGATACAATGGGAAGGAGGATCGCTACCCTTGGCCATTCCGATGAAGGATATTGGATGTGAACGAATAAGTCCGGCAAAGGACACTAAAAATAGCGCTCGATGGGAGGCAACCCATCCTTTTTATTTTCTTTCTTGTGTTTTTGGTAGATTAGTGTTTTTGTTTTTTTAGGAGATTTGGCTTGCTACTTAATTGCTTATTCTTGGTACATGATGTTCTATGCTTTGAGATTCATATATTGTTGTGCTTAATTGTTGATATCATTATGAGTTGCCTATATTTGAGCCAAACTTTGAACTCATGCTATCATTCAAGTTTGGGGGTGTTGGTCGTTATTTGGTTCTTGCATCTCTTAGTGGTAATGTTTTGATGATTCTTATGCCCATTTGTAGGTACACTTTCTAGATGAATTGGAAAGCCATTGGAGTTGCAAGGAAATGCAAGAGCAAGAGGGAAGTGCATAAAAGCATGATGAGCCCTACATGTTTAAAGAGAGATGGAGTTTAAAGGCTTATTGGTACAACACTTCCTTTCAAACTTAGACTTGTCTAAGTTTGGGGGAGGTGTTTTTCTTACCTTAGCTTATCTTCCTTGCACTTGTATATTTTTGGGCTAGAATTTATCTTGAGCTTAGTAGTGGATTCATTGACATATTTTTAGTATCATCTTGATATAGTGAGTATGCTTGAGGTTATGTACATGAGCATTTGTGCTTGAGTTGTAAGACTAGTTGGATTTTGATATAATCATGAGTAGATGTGTAGCTTGATGCTAGTTGCTTGATTAATTATGTGAAGATGAATGTGATTGAAAATTCTTAATTCATTGCTCAATTTAAGCCCGTGAGTTTTGTGCCTTAATAATCGTACATCTTATACGATTGATTTGAATCCTTTGTGAGTGCATCATTCATAAATTTGTATGCTAGAACTTGCCACTAGACTTGTTGATATTGATCTTTGTGTGATGTTTTGAAAATGATAAGAGGCCATGTTTTGAATGATGAGTCACTTTGCCAAATACTTTCCTACCAAATACATTTGATTTCCTTAGTGAAGCCATGTTGAGCCTATGATCCTTATTCTTTGGCAAGCCAAGTGAAATTGAAACCATTTAGCCTATTTTGATGAGCCTTTCTTGTCCTATGTTTAGTTGAGCTTGAATGTTGGCTAATGATGGTGATTTGATTGCTAAGTGTGGGAAGATGATGAGCAAAGTGATGAATGAAGCATAAAAGAAAAGAAAGGTTGTGAAAGATTGAATTGTGAAGAAAGGTGAATGAAATAAAATAATTCAATTTGTGAGCTTTAAAGAAAGAAAGCTCAAGTGAATGGTGGATTGATCCTTGAAGTTCAATAGAAAGAGTGTGCTTGATGAAAAGTGAAGAGATTGTGCATTTGTATTGATTAGCTTACATTCAAGTCTCTACTACTTAGTCACTCTTATCCTAAAATATTCCACCTTTCCAAAGAGCCTACATTACAACCTAGAAGAAAGACCTCTTTGATTCTTGATTGATCACAAATGATTTTGATTGAGATTAAGTCTTGTGGCAAGCATATGGTGTACTTGTTCATGCAATTGATGATTGAGTGCTTTAAACCTTGATACACTTGAGTGAAGAGTGAAACACTCCATGGAAGGAGCAATGTGTTGAGTATTTGATTGAGCATTTGTTTGAGCATGATTTGTCTTGATGGCTAGTGGATAGTTGCATTGATACAAGTGATCATTGATGAGTTCGATTGTCTTATTTTTCGCCTATGATGCCATGTGACATAATTGCAATCAATTCACTCCTTTGTTCTTAGTTTCTACGTTGCTCGAGGACGAGCAACAATTCAAGTTTGGGGGTATGATTGGAGTGAATTGATACATGTTTTTAGGGCTATTTTTAGTGCAAAAAGTGAGCTAAAGTGTTAGTTTTTGTGCCTAAATGTGAAAAGTATCACTCTTTTGCCTAAAAAGTATTATTTGTGAGATTTTGATGTTTTCCGTCCATTTTGCGGGTAATTCGGTGGAATTTTGCCAAACCGAGAGTACCATTAGGCTTAGAATGAAGAGACGCATTCGGGATGAAAACAGGGCCTGGGGTCGAAGCCCCGTGTGAGAAAAATGCCCTGGACTCGAGCTTTAGTCGAGGGACAAGAGCCTCGAGTCGAGGGATGTGATGAAAGGACCAAATTCAGAAAAATGGCATGAGCCTCGACTCGAGACATGACCCTCGAGTCGAGGGCGAGGATTTTCGCAGGACCTCGAGTCGAGGCCTGACCCTCGACTCGAGGAAGGTTTTTCCAAATTTCGTTATTTAAAGAGCTGAACAGGCATTTCGTAATGCTTTTGGAGAAGAGTTCATAGTAGCTAGTAGCGGTTTTGGGGCGATTTCTCAAGCCCCAAGCCAAATTTCCATCTTAGATTAGAGTAGAAGTTAGATTTAGGATTAGATTTCCATTGATTGTTGGTAGATTAGACATAGATTAGCATTTTGATCCTTGTAATTCTTTCAATTCAAGCTTGTAATTCATTTGGAGATTGTTGTTGAAGACTCAAGCATTCCTATTTTGGTTAATTGAAGATCATTTGGTGATGTTTTTCCTCTTTTGTCTCTTTAATTTCTTAATTGTTGTGATTTGCTTTGTGTTTGATCCATTCTATCTTCTTCCCATTGGTATTGTTTGTGGTACCATGGGCTAATTCTCTTGTGCTTGGGTTAATTGAAATTGATGATGAATTGATTGATGATGCTATAATTGTTGATGATTGGAGATCAATTGAGTAGATTGCTTACTAATTGTGATTCTCATTTGTGCTTCATGCATAATTATCTCTTTAGATTAGTGTTTGATCACCGTAGCTATAGACGAGAGTTGCGCTAACGTGATCCGGGATTAATCGGGTGATAATTGTGTATGAATGCGTGGATCGGGTGCTTCGGTATCGAGAGATTAGTTGCACTAAGGATACTCACGTTAGTTTTCTACCTAATTGTGATTCGTAATTGTGCTTTGTGTAAAATTGTTTCTTTTGATTAATGGTTGATCACCCTAGCAATAGGCGAGAGTTGAGCTAACGTGATTAGGTGTTGATCGAGTTTCAATTTTGCATGATTGTATGAATTTGGGATTTCTACATTGAGAGATGGGAAAGACTAAGGATACTCACATTAGGCATTGTGATTTTAATGGAGTGATTAATTGCATGATGGTTTATGCTTTCTATCTTAGTTGATTTGCAATTTGATTCAATTGTAGCTTGTTGATTGATGATTCATTGATGGATGTTAATCCTAGCACCTCTATCCCACCATTTAGTGTTGTTTTTGTTATTGCATTCTAGGTGTTCGATCTATTGCTTGCTCCTTGTTGTTTTGTATTTTTGCTTGTGTTTTGTTGTTTTTGTACCAAACCATTGTTGCAACTCTAGTCACTAATAACTTGTATTTCTAGGACCTCATGTGCATACTTTTTCCCTTGGGTTCGATATTTTGTTGATTGGTCTTAATAACTCTTACCCTATACACTCCAATCACCCAGAACTCCAGATCCACCTTCTCCTCCATCCTTAATCAGTTGGAGAAGCGAATAGAGGACAAGTTCACTCGGATGCTTACAACCAAGATAGCTGACATTGTGGACTCAGTCCACCATCACTATGGAAGAAATGCTTAAAGTATCCGAGGTAAAGTTCTTATCCACTATTTCAGATTCGTTAAACTTTCTCGTGAAAGAAGAAGTTGCCGAGGTAAGGAAGGAGGTTGGTGAGCCGAGAAGTCGAGTACAAGCTAATAATCAAATCTTGGCCGATGAGATTCTCGCAAAATCGCACCACAACTTCCACCTATTTTACTGTTGTCAAGGAGCAACTATCTATGCTACTTGATGATGTTAAAAAGGGGGAAGATGTGGAGATCATCAAAGCCGAGCTCAATCAGATAAAACTCTCAACAAGAAGCCAAATAGATGAGCTCACCGCCCGAAGATTCGAATGAGCGAGATAGAAGAAGCTATAAGGGCGAGATGAGCAGCCAGAAGAGAGAAGCCGAGTTGAAATCGAGAAGTTTATAGCCAAGATCAGAAAGAAAGGAAGAGGTGTTAGATCAAGAAGGTTTTGATGAATTAAAAGAAGCAATTCAGATGATCGGGACGACTATGAAGAACAAATGAGATCAAGGTCTCGGTGCTAAGGCCGATCGACTAGGTCAAGGACTCGAACTAGTCAATCAAGACTATAAGTTGCAAGTCATCCGAGACAAGCTCAAATCCAGTCATCTGCAGTGAGACAATTATAAAGAGCTCAGACGAGGTCAAGACAAGCCGAGTAGAATAAGAAAGACGAGTCTTCACCAAGTGAGTGCAGATGAGTAGGATAAATCACCGAGGAGCAGAGCGCTTTTCAAGATTAAGTTTGTAGAGCGCTTTTAGTTTGTTAAAACCGACTAACAAACTAACTGTCTTTCAGACTTATAAATAGGTCTAGGTTTTCATTTTACAAATACAATTAACACATCATGAATCACACATTATTCACAATTCAGATTTCTATCTTCACAATCAATGCACAAGTTTTTCAAAAGAGTTTTCAAAAAGTAATAAGTGTGTATAGAACACTTTATTTGTAATCTTCAAAGTTCAATACTCACCGTAATAGTTAGATTTCGAGAAGAATTTAGGAGTTTGAAGATTGGAAGATCTTTGTAAGTTGTAAACCGTAAGTTGGATTGAAAGTAAGTAAGTGGTAAGCGAGTCCCTTCTTCAAGTTGAAGAAGGAGAGTGGATGTAGGATTATTCATAATCCAAACCAATATAAATCTTGGTGTGCTTTACTTTACTTATCTATTCCTTTCAATTTCAATTTATCAATCAAAGGTTAATTTTAATTGAAGTTAGAACTAAAATATCGGTGTGCTTTTGATCTTAATAAAATTGAGTTTAAAATTGAATTTCATTTGTGTAACTCAGTATTTTGAATAAGTTTTGAAAGATTTGTAAAATCTGAAAAATCTATTCAACCCCCCTTCTAGATTTTCCTAGAAGGTTGATTCAAGTTTCTCTTTAGTATACTCAACTAAGTGGGATCAACAAGTGGTATCGGAGAGCGGTGTTAAGTCAGTTTCGATATTGATTTTAGATCTTAACCAAGATTCTCAAATTTGTTCTTGATTATCTTCATCTTCTTTATTTCATTAACTCTGCTACAAATCAGTCTGTGTAAGTGTTGTTGTTGTCTTATCTCATCATGTCATCGGCAAGAACAAGAAATCTAGGAGTCTACCTAAACTTTCAATTGAAGAATATGAATATTGGAAATTCAGGATGGAAAACCATCTCAAAGCAATCCATGATAGGATGGAGGAGGTTCTTGAAGAAGGACCTATTAAATTTTATCATGGAGGCACCGATAATGGCACCGAGTCTCACAAACCAGAGTCGACAAGAGAAAAGAGCTCAGAATCGACAAGTGATGAGAGGAAGATCCACAACCTAGATCGTAGCCCGGACTGAAATCATTGAAACTCGAGTAAAGACTGGATTGAAAAAGTCAAAAGATGCAAATCGGCTAAGGAGATGTGGCGAGACACTTGCAAATGTGTGTGAAGGTTCTCGACCAAGTGAAAGAGAATAAGCCGCAAATGTATTACATGCTTTTGATACCTTCAAGATGAAGGAGAATGAAACAGTGGATCACCTAGATGTGAGATTAACAAATCTTCTCAACAAAGCGGATTGATCTAGGAAAGAACTCTTCAGAGAAGGAGATCAATAATAAGATACCGAGATCTTTGACCAAGAGATGGAGAGAAAATTCTAATATCATTAAAGTAACCCAAAATTTATCTTCTCTTACTCATCATACCTTATTTTCTCATCTTAAAGCTTTAGAGTATGACATTCAGATAGAAGATGAGGAAGATGAGATGGAGTCAAGCACCTCATCCAAATCTATTGCCTTTGTCAACAAAGAAGACAAGATGACAATTGAATCAGAGGAGCCGATCTATCTCTCAAGGAGCAGATGACTTTGCTCACCAAAAGGTATGACAGATTAAGAATGAAATATAAGCGTAATAAATTGAGGTTTGCGAGTAAGGACAGATCCAGATCCAAGTCAAGAAGAAAATGTTAGATCAAGAAGGTTTTGATAAATTAAAAGAAGCAATTCAAATGATCGACGACTATGAAGAACAGTGAGATCAAGGTCCTGGTACTAAGCCGATCGAGACTAGGTCAAGGACTCGAACTAGTCACCAAGAATATAAGTTGCAAGTCATCCGGAGACAAGCTCAAATCCAGTCATCTGCAGTGAGACAATTATAAAGAGCTCAGACGAGGTCAAGACAAGCCGAGTAGAATAAGAAGGGCGAGTCTTCACCAAGTCGATTGCACGAGTAGGATAAATCAGCCGAGGAGCAGAGCAGCTTTTCAAGATTAAGTTTGTTGAGCAGCTTTTAGTTTGTTAAAACCGACTAACAAACTAACCTGCTTTTCGGACTTATAAATAGGTCTAAGGTTTCATTTTTCAAATACAATTAACTCATCACGAATCACACATTATTCACAATTCAGATTTCTATCTTCACAATTAATTCATAAGTTTTTCAAAAGAGTTTTCAAAAGTTCCAAGTGTGTACAAAACACTTTATTTGTAATCTTCAAAGTTCAATACACACCGTAATAGTTAGATTTCGAGAGAAGAATTTAGGAGTTTGAAGATTGGAAGATCTTTGTAAGTTGTAAGTGAAGTTGGATTGAAAGTAAGTAAGTGGTAACAGAGTCCCTTCTTCAAGTTGAAGAAGGAGAGTGGATGTAGGATTATTCATAATCCGAACCACTATAAATCTTGGTGTGCTTTACTTTACTTATCTGCTCCTTTCAATTTCAATTTATCAATCAAAGGTTAATTTCTAATTGAAGTTAGAACTAAAATATCGGTGTGCTTTTGATCTTAATAAAGTTGAGTTTAATATTGAATTCATTTGTGTAACTCGGGTATTTTGAATAAGTTTTGAAAGATTTGTAAAATCGAAAAATCTATTCAACCCCCTTCTAGATTTTTCCTAGAAGGTTGATTCAAGTTTCTCTTTAGTATACTCAACTAAGTGGGACCAACAAGTGGTATCGGAGCGTTGTTAAGTCAGTTTCCGATATTGATTTTAGGTCTTAACCAAGATTCTGAAATTTGTTCTTGATTATCTTCATCTTCTTTATTTCATTAACTCTGCTACTAATCAAGATGTGTAAGTGTTGTTGTTGTCTTATCTCATCATGTCATGTGGCAAGAACAAGAAATTCAGGAGTCTACCCGAATTTTCAATTGAAGAATATGACTATTGGAAATTCGGGATGGAAAACCATCTCAAAGCAATCCATGATAGGATGGAGGAGGTTCTTGAAGAAGGACCTATTAAATTTTATCATGGAGGCACCAAGAATGGCACCGAGTCTCAAAACCAGAGTCGACAAGAGAAAAAGAGCTCAGAATCGACAAGTGATGAGAGGAAGATCCACAACCTAGATCAGTAGCCCGGACTGAAATCATTGAAACTCGAGTAAAGACTCGTATTGAAAAAGTCAAAAGATGCAAATCGGCTAAGGAGATGTGGCGAGACACTTGCAAATGTGTGTGAAGGTTCTCACCAAGTGAAAGAGAATAAGCTGCGATCGTATTACATGCTTTTGATACCTTCAAGATGAAGGAGAATGAAACAGTGGATCACCTAGATGTGAGATTAACAAATCTTCTCAACAAAGCAATGATCTAGGAAAGAACTCTTGAGAGAAGGAGATCAATAATAAGATACCGAGATCTTTGACCAAGAGATGGAGAGAAAATTCTAATATCATTAAAGTAACCCAAAATTTATCTTCTCGTTACTCATCATACCTTATTTTCTCATCTTAAAGCTTTAGAGTATGACATTCAGATAGAAGATGAGGAAGATGAGATGGAGTCAAGCACCTCATCCAAATCTATTGCCTTTGTCAACAAAGAAGACAAGATGACAAATTAATCAGAGGAGCCGATCTATCTCTCAAGGAGTAGATGGCTTTGCTCACCAAAAGGTATGATAGATTAAGAATGAAATATAAGCGTAACAAATTGAGGTTTGCACGTAAGGACAGATCCAGATCCAAGTCAAGAAGAAAATGTTAGATCAAGAAGGTTTTGATAAATTAAAAGAAGCAATTCAAATGATCGACGACTATGAAGAACAAATGAGATCAAGGTGCAGTACTAAGCCGATCAGACTAGGTCAAGGACTCGAACTAGTCACCAAGAATATAAGTTGCAAGTCATCCGAGACAAGCTCAAATCCAGTCATCTGCAGGAGACAATTATAAAGAGCTCAGACGAGGTCAAGACAAGCCGAGTAGAATAAGAAGGGCGAGTCTTCACCAAGTCGATTTGCGAGCAGTAGGATAAATCACCGAGGAGCAGAGCGCTTTTCAAGATTAAGTTTGTTGAGCGCTTTTAGTTTGTTAAAACCGACTAACAAACTAACTGTCTTTTCGAGACTTATAAATAGGTCTAAGGTTTCATTTTTCAAATACAATTAACTCATCACGAATCACACATTATTCACAATTCAGATTTCTATCTTCACAATTAATTCATAAGTTTTTCAAAAGAGTTTTCAAAAGTTCCAAGTGTGTACAAAACACTTTATTTGTAATCTTCAAAGTTCAATACACACCGTAATAGTTAGATTTCAGAGAAGAATTTAGGAGTTTGAAGATTGGAAGATCTTTGTAAGTTGTAAGCGGTAAGTTGGATTGAAAGTAAGTAAGTGGTAAAAACGAGTCCCTTCTTCAAGTTGAAGAAGGAGAGTGGATGTAGGATTATTCATAATCCGAACCACTATAAATCTTGGTGTGCTTTACTTTACTTATCTGTTCCTTTCAATTTCAATTTATCAATCAAAGGTTAATTTCATTGAAGTTAGAACTAAAATATCAGTGTGCTTTTGATCTTAATAAAGTTGAGTTTAATATTGAATTCCCATTTGTGTAACTCGGGTATTTTGAATAAGTTTTGAAAGATTTGTAAAATCAAAATCTATTCAACCCCCTTCTAGATTTTTCCTAGAAGGTTGATTCAAGTTTCTCTTTAGTATACTCAACTAAGTGGGACCAACAAGTGGTATCGAGCGGTGTTAAGTCATTTCCGATATTGATTTTAGGTCTTAACCAAGATTCTCAAATTTGTTCTTGATTATCTTCATCTTCTTTATTTCATTAACTCTGCTACTAATCAGTATGTGTAAGTGTTGTTGTTGTCTTATCTCATCATGTCATGTGGCAAGAACAAGAAATCCAGGAGTCTACCCGAATTTTCAATTGAAGAATATGACTATTGGAAATTCGGGATGGAAAACCATCTCAAAGCAATCCATGATAGGATGGAGGAGGTTCTTGAAGAAGGACCTATTAAATTTTATCATGGAGGCACCGATAATGGCACCGAGTCTGCTGAAACCAGAGTCGACAAGAGAAAAAGAGCTCAGTAATCGACAAGTGATGAGAGGAAGATCCACAACCTAGATCGGGTAGCCCGGACTGAAATCATTGAAACTCGAGTAAAGACTGTATTGAAAAGTCAAAAGATGCAAATCAGCTAAGGAGATGTGGCGTAGACACTTGCAAATGTGTGTGAAGGTTCTGACCAAGTGAAAGAGAATAAGTTTGCCGATGTATTACATGCTTTTGATACCTTCAAGATGAAGGAGAATGAAACAGTGGATCACCTAGATGTGAGATTAACAAATCTTCTCAACAAAGCGGTTGATCTAGGAAAGAACTCTTCAGAGAAGGAGATCAATAATAAGATACTCGAGATCTTTGACCAAGAGATGGAGAGAAAATTCTAATATCATTAAAGTAACCCAAAATTTATCTTCTCGTTACTCATCATACCTTATTTTCTCATCTTAAAGCTTTAGAGTATGACATTCGGATAGAAGATGAGGAAGATGAGATGGAGTCAAGCACCTCATCCAAATCTATTGCCTTTGTCAACAAAGAAGACAAGATGACAAGTGAATCTGTAGGAGCCGATCTATCTCTGAAGGAGTAGATGGCTTTGCTCACCAAAAGGTATGATAGATTAAGAATGAAATATAAGCGTAACAAATTGAGGTTTGCACGTAAGGACAGATCCAGATCCAAGTCAAGAAGAAAGGAAAATGATTCTACAGATGATGACAAGAGTAGCACCTGCACAAGGAGGATCAGATCTCCCGCTAAAAGAAATCCTACAAATCCTAAATCAGATAGGAGTGATACTTGTTACACTGTAACAAGTCAGACACTACAGCTATGATTGTCCTCACCGACTCCTAAAGAAAGAGAAGAGAAAAGGAAGAAGAGAGACATGAGATTTGCAGATCAAAAGGCTCTTTCAAGAAAAGGAATCAAGAAAATCTGCCTTATGGCCAAAGAGATAGATTATTATTCCTCTTCTCGATAATGATTCCTATAAACTGTTTCAAATAATGATCAAACCATATTCAAGGATTATTGAAAGACTTAAAGATGTCCTTGGCTGCTTATAAACAGCTAGAGACAGAAAATTTGACTTTAAAAGATCAAATTCAGATTCTAGCCAAAGGCAAGCAGTGGTGAACTACTCAGTTTTGAGGAAACATTCAAGGGGGAATGTTTACCCAGTGCCGAGGCTAGTACATCAGCCACCTTTGTCGAAAGATTAGAAAATGAATTGAAATCTTTAAAAGACAAATTTGAGATGATCTCAGACCGAGAATGAATTAATTAAGAAAGACAATGAGAAGCTTGTCTTCAAAATAAATCAACTTAATAATTCACAATCAGTAATAGATCACATCTTTAGTACTTCTCAAAAATCACATGACAAAATAGGTCTTGGTTATGATAGAAATAGTAAATCGATGATCGAAACCTTGGAAATTTGTGAAGGCATCTCGATACCTTAAAAGGAATTAAAATTGGTCCTCGGAAACCATCTAGTCGTATAAGGACTACATCTCCCACCAAAACTAAAATTCACTGGGATTCCATATCGTACTAAGAGAGTTCCAAGAACTAAGATAAGAAGAAACTCTTATTATAGTCCTTTTGATGGGAGAAGCGAGATGTTATCCTACTTTTCCTAAGTTCAAGAAAATCACTAAATCAATACAATAAATTGTCATCTTCAAGTGATATAATTGTTGACAGATTTAGTAGGTGACTCAAGTCCGATTTATTATTAGGAAATGAGATGTTTGTCTGGTTACCCAAAGTGATGTTTGACCTTCAAGGACCTAAGATCACTAGGGTACCTTATAACTAATTTGTTTTACAGATTCACAGGGATCATCACTCAAGGAGGAGATCTTAGCTTCTATATGGTACATAGACGGTGGTCGTTTCACAACATATGACTTGTAACAAGAAGCTACTATCAAATTTCCGAATATTGATGGTCCTAGAGTACTATTTGGAGACAATAATTGTGGACAAACTAAAGGAGTAGGTACATTGATTATCAAGGATGTTTAGGTATCCGAGGTATATTTTGTAGAGGGTTTAAAACATAATCATTATCTGTTTCCCAACTTTGTGATAAAGGTTTTCTTGTAAAATTCTCTAAAGATAAATGTGATATATTAGATAGTTCCTCAGACAAGATACTTCTAATCGGCTTGAGACATGGTAATGTCTATGTGGCAAACTTTAATAGTTGTCCCAAAGATACTTGTCGATAGCTAAGGGTGGAGATGACCTCAAATTGCTATGACGCAAAGAGGCTTAGTCATCTCGAACTTCAAGACCCTTAGTAAGTCGGGCTAGAAAGAATATTGTTAAGGGATTACCCGAGAAACTTTGTTCTACCTGATCTGAAATGTGATGCTTGCCAAAAAGGTAAACAAATTTAGACACTCATTTAAAAGTATTAACACCTCATCATCCGAAAGAGTTTTACAACTTCTTCATCTTGATCTGTTTGGACATGTTTCACCTCTCGCTTCACGGGAGGAAATATACTCTTGTTGTGGTAGATGATTTTTCTAGATACACTTGGGTTATATTTCTTTTCAAGAAAAATGAGACTATAAACAAGATCCCCGATCTGTTTATACAGATTCAAAATGATAAAGGTGTTAATATTATTAAAATAAGGAGTGAAAAGGGCACCGAATTTTTAAATTCTTGTTTATCTAACTTTTTCAATGAGTGTGGAATCATTCATGAGACATCATCAGCAAGAAATCCACAACAAAATGGAGTAGTTGAAAGAAGGAATAAAACCTTGAAGGAGGCGGCCGGGAGCATGTTAGCCGAGTATGGAACCCTCACAGGTTACTGAAGCCATCAACACAACTTGTTATACCCGAGCAGGTGTTTGGTAGTTAAAGACAAGGGTAAGACTCCATATGAGATTTGGAAGGGTAAGATTCCAAGAATCTCATATTTTCGGCTTTTGGTTGTAAATGTTTCATCCATAACAATGGGAAGTCTAAAGCGAGAACCTTTGATGCTAAGGCGGTGATGGAATATTCTTGGGATATTTCAACACTTCCAAGGCATTTAGAGTTTTCAACAAGACAACTCTTTGTGTGGAGGAAACTCCTCATGTGGTTTTTGATGAATTGTATTCCTTTTCAAATAAAGTGAATCAAATTTCTAATGATCTAGATAAGATTGAACTAACCAAAACTAAACATAGAAAAGTCTATCTACCTAGTCTTGATTCGATTCGTATTAAGAAGATTCCCCATCCGATAGTCGAAGACAACTTCTCTTCAGACTCCATCCGAGGAGACACCCTTGACATCGATTGATCACCGGAGGTCAGCAGATGAAGGGGAACGTCACCTTAGGTAGAGTCGGATGAGTTGCCACCGAGTCTCAAGATGAGGATCCTTCTACTCAAATAGGCAAGAGGATGAGAAGTTATCATCCATCTCGACTAGATTATTAGAGATCCATCAAGTAGTGTGCATACACGAATGATGTTGGACTCAAATTCTATTCAACCGTTATGTATCACTTCTCGAACCTAAGTCTATTGAGGAAGCTCTATCAGATCCAAATCGGATAATGGCCATGCAGTGAAGAACCGCATCAGTTTGAAAGGCGAGAATGTTTGAGAATTAGTGGAAAGACCCTTACATAGAAAGATTATAGGCACCAAATGGGTGTTTAAAAATAAAATAGATGAGAACAACGTTATTGTTCATAATAAGACAAGATTGGTAGCTCAAGGTTACTCATAGTCCGAAGGGATAGACTATGATGAAACCTATGCTCCGATTGCCGATTAGAAGCAATAAGGTTGTTCTTGACATTTGCCGCTTATAAATCTTTCAAGGTTTTTCAAATGGATGTTAAGTCTGCTTTCCTTAATGGTGTGTTACTTGAGGAAGTCTATGTGGAAATGCCACTGGTTTAAGATCAATAACAAGGTCTATGTTTGTCCCGGAATGTTGAGTTGAATAAAACCTTGAGTTAGCCTTCTAGAACAAATTCTAGAAAGGGGGTTTGAATAGATTTTGTTGATTTTTCGAATCTTTCCAAAATCAATTCAAAGAATCGATTAACACAAATAAATATAATTGTGAAACTCAACTTCAACAAGATCAAAAGCACCGATATTATAAGTTTAACTTTAATCCTGAAATTAATCAGAAATGATAAACTAGGAATTGAAAAGAAACAAATAAGTAAATCAAAGTGATAAAGAACACAGGATTTATAGTGGTTTGGATTATAAAAATCCTACATCCACTCTCCTTCTTCAACCTTGAAGAAGGGCCTTCACTTACTTTCTTTCTTCCTTCTTGCCGACTTACTTACAATAATGAATCTTCACCTTACAATAAATTATTCCTAATTTCGGATATCTATGGCTTGAAGATCTAATGAGAAAAGTGTTCTACAAACACTAAAACCGGAAAACGTATAAAACGCTTGTGAATGTGTACAATATATGTGGCCCGTGAATACAATTCGTGTATAATGATGAGTGCAAAGTATCAAAAGTAATTCTATACTAATTTTTATCCCTATTTATAGAGATCTTCACTTGGTAGTTATAACTTCCTTGAATTCTGTTTTGATTAGTTATAACAATATAATCAATCTTGTAACTTCCTCTTAGTTAGTTGAAATCGCTTCTTGAATCTTGTGTAACATTTCTCTAACACTTCATCGTCGATACTTGCTCCTTCTTGTCTCCATCTTTATTCCTTGTCTGGATGATTATTTATAGAATTGCATGTCAACAGCCTTCTATGTGTTGTCCTTGTCTCGATATCTTGACCTCGTCGATTTCCTATCCTCATCTCGAGGTTTGTCCTTGTCTCGATGTTTTGACCTAGTCTTACTACTTATACTTAGTTTTATTTACAAATGTATACTTCAACCTGTCTATACAAGATACTCACCGGTCATCCTGCTTTTACACTTTTACCACATCAAAACTAAATACAATCTTTCCTTTACCTAACAATTTCCCCCTTTTTGATGATGTTAAAACACAGCTCAAGAAAAGAAAAATGTTAGTACTCTTCAAGAGATAATCATATTACAAAGTAAACACCTAAGTCACAGATAATCGTAACAATGGATTCAATAATCGATGATCGAGTAATTTAATTAATCACACCAAAGTCAAATACTACGAAGACAACATAGACGAGATTTGACGATTTCGAGATAGGTTAGTGTTATGAAATTATGAACGAGTTACTAAAACGAATCAAGTCGGTTAAAACACCAAAGTTTATAAGAGAAGTTCAATTTGATATTCAGATATATTCACAGAGTAGCACACATTTCATATAGATCGGATAAGGAACACAAAGAGAAATTTAGACTAGTCATACCACCTATCCTCCTCAGAATCTTCAGCTACCAAAGACTCTATTCTTTAAGGATATGGTCTCTCCACCTTCTCGCAAGATCGGCAATGGACTCGGCCTTGATTATCGATGCTTGATCTTTTCACGATCCGTCGGCCATCCTTTGTTAGTGGAGGTTCCATCTCGAGAGTAGGAAGGTGCAACAACGTCTCGCATTAAACTCCTCATGAACAAGATCTATTACGCATCGATACATCTCGAGGATCCCTTTCTTCCAACCGCTTATGAAATGCGGCGTTCTCATCCAAACCCCATTTGATATTTTTGCATACGTGAAACTGGAAGACCCAATCTACTTCAAATGGTCTTCATTTCACTTGGTCTGCCATTAGTAGGATTTCTTTGGGAACAACCTCACCTCTATGAACCGGGTCTCAAGACGTCCTCGCCTTGCTCATCTTGTTCTTTACGAACCCATCTCCTTAATGATCTATCATAAAATTTCCCGCCGCTTTCTCCTGTTCTCTTCTTTTCTTGGCATCCCTTCTCTTATACTTCTCCTTCTCCTCCCTCCTCCTCTTTAGCACTCTTGCTTCTTCTTCTGCCTCGCATCGGGTTTTCGAATTTGGCTCAAAGCCTTAGCTTTCCCATTGCTTTAGATGAGGATGGGGGATTTGATTGATAAGACGGGAGCAGATCAGCATGGGTGGAAGATCGTGTTCGAGATCGCACTCGGTTGACTCACCGTTTCTCCTTTTTAATCTCCTTAATGCTCTCTGACTTCTCTTCACCGCCTTCTTCTTTTCTTCCTCGCCTTTCAATAGCTCCTCGACAACTCTTCTATTCTCGCATTCAGGCCATCACCGATCATCCCGCAGCTCAACTCTTTTCTTGAGCTTACTATCTTCCCCTTTTAGCATCAAGAAATGGGTATTACAGAATAGTGGCTACTTGATTTATTTGGCCAATGAGCTCTTCTCGACAAGCCTCGTCTTCCGATCAAGCTGGTCATATCTCTTCTTTTGTCCGACCTCACTTGTCGAATTCATCATCCATGAATTTCTTTAGGATGGTTGTCTGTCTGTCTTTCTCCATGGCAAGCCGCATTGACAATTTGAAGAAATGAGGCTTCCTTTGCTCTCCATGACTCTCTCACCGGTCTTCAACACTGTCACTTATCCGACGAAAAGCATCTCTTACATACCGTTTAACCTGCATCTTGAGAGTTCATTTCTTCAGCCACCTTTTGCTTTACCTTGATCATATTCTCTTCATGTCTCGATTCCTCGAGAAGTATAAATTAATCTTGGTCTTTTCATGAACTCCGCTTCTATATTCTCCTTTAATGAAGAGGTTATGACATTTGAGACCATCCGGAAGGCATTTAGACAGGCATTTTTAGATTTTCTACTTCGGCCTTCAATGCTTCCACATCGGATACGAGACGCAGATGTGGTGGGCAAGCTCTGCTCTTGAGGGAGGAAATGGAGTTAGATCTATTTCCTCAATTTCAGCTCTTGCACAGACTGGAGGGGAATCTCGCTGATGAGTCGATGTAGTTGGCATATCGCTTTCCACCTCACCTGTTTCTTGCTCCCCAATCTGCTCTGTTTGTGCCTCCTCACTGTATCCATCTCACCGGCTCATCGGCAGCTCCACCAGGTTTGCTCTTCCTCTAACCTTTCCTCCTCAACCACAGCCTCTTCATCCTTTTTCTGCTCCTCCTCCTTCTCAACCGCTTTTTCCACCTCTTCTAGGTCTCATCTCCAAGATATACCCTTTGAAGAATATAATCAACAAATGTATTTTCGGTTTAAATATCTTGGAATGACTTAAGCTTTGCCTTCTTGAGGACTTCTTTCTCCCAGATGGCTAGGTTGTTGCCTCCTGCTTCAGCCTATCAAAATAGTCGTCTCTTCAAATGAACCCAGCCTGAGTCTTCTTAGAAAATAGACATCAATCAGCTCTTTTAATAGCTCGGGCTCGTCCTTAAGAGTGGATTCTTGTCTTAGGATAAATTTCTTCCCAAGAATCCGCAGAGAGGTTTCATTGGACCCATTTCCCGTATAGGTTGGGTAGATTTAAGTAAAGGTCATGTTCGGATGAGGTTGAGGGTAAGAAAGAGAATGGGTCGTATGAGGGTTGGGTTTGTGGACTTATGGGAGTGGACCGTTTTAGAGGCTCGAGGCAGCGGTCTTATCTCGCCCCTTCATCGCCAAAGGTTGGGAAGTGGTGGGTTTAGGTACTCCATCCTCGATGAGGATGAAGATGATGATGGTGAACTTGCTTCCTCTCCTTCTCGACTCCTCTTCGCACGAGACATCTACCGTCTCCGTCTGTCCCGATCCTTTCTCCGCCTCACCGTGACACTTCCCCTTGGGAAGCTGTCCTCTCCTCATCCTCCTCGGCTTCCTCCGTCTCAGCAGACGAGGATTATCCACCAAAACTGTCTTTATCTCTTTTGACTTGGCTTTAGAAGCCCTTTTCTTTTGAGCCGGGAGGTAGAGCCGGAGCGTCTCCATCTCCTTCCGAGTCTCAGTAGGGACCATAAATATTCTCATCTTTGATCAGAGTCCTTTCTGTCTTGTATACTTTTTCACACCAACACTCCAATCAAGGTTGTCTGTACTCCACTTTATGCTCAAGTATGATGGTGATCCTTGCCATCATACTTGCAATCTTGGTCGAGACCATCTCATTAGCTCGCCTGATATGGGGGTTTTTGTGAACTTTTTCTTCTCCTCCATAATTCTTGAGTACACCAACCTCGCCCAGCTAATCTCGGCCCCATCTAGGATAGCCCTCAGACAAAGATATCCTTGGCTTGGTTAGCCCGTCGTGGCTTTGTTGCTCCCAAGATACACTTGGTCAGGATCAGCATCAACAATCTATACTTCCTTTTCAAAGCATTGACCTTTTCAAATTTGCCGTCGTATTTTGATATGTTCTTCTCGCCATCAGGAAACTCTCCAAATATTTCGATGATTTATAGGTGAATGGGTTGTCGCCGGTGGTGCTTAAATTAAAAATTGCACCAATCTCGAAATTGATAAAACAATTCTTCTCTTCTTCTTTTTAGTTCTTATTTGTGATTCTAAACTCGTATTCGTTGTTTTGCTCGTAAAAACTCGACACGTATCATCCACTGTCAAATTTTTCAAGGTTTCATTATACAATATCGCTTCAATCCCCTTGATTCCAGTAGATTTAATATTTCTCTTGTTTCCGAATCAGTTGCAACATCCCAATCAACGTACATATCTCGACTTTGTTTTATCTCTAATAGAAGTCAGATCATATTCGAACTTGATTTTCTTTTTGGAGTCCGCCATTGATGAATGCAGTAAGGTTTTAGGAGGGAAAAGAGAGGTTTTGAGAAAATATGAAGAGTTTTATGTGTGCGTAAATGAAAATTATGCACACGAATGTCTATTTATATGGAAATATAATAATAAACAATTATTAGAATAATAATTGCCTCGCAAAAGTGTAAATGTAGGCTTTCGAATCGCCATTAATGCAATTATGATATTTATTTTGAAAAGTGCATAGAATATTATTTAATATGTCGCGCGTGAGATTGAGACGGTTCATTTTTCGTAAACCGCCTCCATTTCTCGCGCGTGAAGCATACTCAGCGTTTTTCAAAAGTTAATTTGATAAAATTTCGGGTCCGTAATAACTTCTCTCCCGACACAAGTAACTTATTTAAGAAATTACTTTTCAGCTTAATTGGAGAGATAGAATAAAATATTATTGTTTTTAGAAAACAAATTCGAACCCTTATCCTTTTATTTTGTAAAACAAAATATTTTAACAAACTGAGTAACTTCATTTTTGAATAAATGATAAAGAGAATTATGATATTAAATTCATATATTAATTATATGAACCCAATATTCATAATTAAGAGTATTTAAGAGAAACTTCCTGGACTTTCACCTCGTCTGGATTGATAGCATCACCGTCTGCTTCCCGAATACTTGGACCTTGTCTTGTATTTAGAGATGTGTACTAAACTTTATTCTTGCTGAAACCACATACACTTAGACAAATCGTTAGTAACAAGAGTAAGTCGTATAAGGTGTGATAGTCATCTCGATTCTCGTAGAAGTCACTTGACTCTTTGTGTCCTTATCTCGATTTACCTATGTCGAATAAGTAATTATCATGTCGATATGGTCAATGTCACTAATACTTGATTCTTGATTCCTAGATAGGAGATCAATGATATCGATTACTGATTGTCCTTTGACTTATATCTAGTCCGATAATTCTTTCTAGACATAATAAACTAATTGAGAGAAACGAAGTAAAAATAAGAAATTAGATTATAGATTAACTAAAGAAGCATCTAATAATCCTAATTCTACAGATAATTCTTTAAACCTTGTTTCGCAAGTGGCTTTGTCGGTATATGTCTCGCTCTTTGAAAATCGGTAAGAATCTTCTCTAGTCGATATCTCCTTTTGACATGGTCTCGGATGAAGTGGTGTCTTATGTCTACATGTTTGCATCTTGTATGTAGGACTGAGTTCGAGTAATAGCTATGGCACTATTACTATCACAAAAGATAGGTACTTCTTTGGTGATAATATTATAGTCCCTTAGCTGTTGACTTATCCAGATTAGTTGTGAACAACAACTTCCAAATGCCATATACTCGGCTTCAGTTGTGGAAGTAGCTACGAGGTTTGTTTCTTAGACAACCATGAAATCAGCTTACTACCAAGAAATTGGCAAGTACCAGATGTAGATTTTCTATCTATCTTACACCCACCAAAATCTAGATCGAGTATCCAGACATTTCAAAGTTATCATCACCGGATACCATAGTCCGACATTTATAGTTCCTTTCAAATACTTAAGAATTTTCTTTGCTTTGCTTCAAGATGACTTTTCTTAGGATTAGCTTGAAAACGAGCACATACTCCAACCGCAAATGAAATATCGTGTCTACTAGCGGTTAGACATAATAAAGAACCAATAAGACCTCGATACTCGCTTAATCGGTGTCTTCTCCCTTCTCATCTGGATCCATTGAGAAATTTGTCATCATAGGTATCTTAGCTTCTACCTGGTACCTATTCCGCATTTATCAATAAGATCTTTTGTATATTTGGCTTGATTAGTGAATATTCCCTTCTTTGTCTGCTTGACTTGAAGTCCAAGAAAATAAGTCATCTCACCCATCATGGACATTTCAAATCGCTTTTCATAAGAGAACTAAAATCTTCACACAAAGATATGTTAGTTGATCTAAATATTATATCATCAACATAAATTTGAACTAACAAAAGATCACAACCAAACTCTTTTCTAAAAAGAGTTCTATCAATTTTACCTTTAACAAAACCATTTTGAATTAAATATTCAGACAAGGTGTCATACCAAGCTCTTGGTGCTTGTTTAAGTCCATATAGAGCTTTCCTTAGTCTATAAACCTTGTCTCCTTTGACAAAACCAGGGGTTGCTCTACATAAACTTCCTCGGCTAGGATTCCATTTAAAATGCTGACTTAACATCCATTTGAAAAACTATGAATCTTTTAAAAGCAGCATAGGCTAAAAACAATCTTATGGCTTCCAGACGAGCTACCGGTGCAAAGGTTTCATCATAATCAATGCCCTCGATTGTGAATAACCTTGAGCAACTAGTCCGACCTTATTTCTAACCACAATATTGTTTTCATCCCTTTTGTTTTAAAAGACCCATTTAGTTCCAATGACTTTTTGATGATGAGGCCTTTCAACAAGCTCCCACACATCTTGTCTTTGAAACTGGTTTAGTTCTTCTTGCATGACATTAATCCAGCTTGGAATCCTAGAGCTTCGTAATTGATTTAGGTTCAAGTAATGATACATAGCAATCGAACATACAATCTTGATTTAGTTGAGTCCTTGTCTGGACACCGTAATCTAAATCTCCAATTATCTCGCTCACCGGGTGATATGACATTACTCTCTTACCTTTATCTTTTACAATGGATGGTGTCTTGTCTCGAACTATTTATTTCAGTATGATTCTATGTTACCTTCGATCCTCGAACATCGATGTACTAGTTGTCTGATTGGTAGGCAAATCACCGAGGTGAGGAAAAATTTCCGTGTTCTTTTCTTTTGTCCAATTCTTCCTCTTCATCCGACTCGATCCTTGATTGTAGAATTTTATGGTTGATTCTTTGATAGTCATCTGCTCTGCATCGTCGATATCTTTGTGATGTTCCCTGCCTTATCAAACTCAAAAGAAGTTTCATCAAATATCACATGAGGTGTTTCTTCTACACATAATGTTGTCTTATTAAAAACTCTATATGCCTTTGATATAGAAGAGTATCCCAAGAATATCCCGTCTCGCTATCTTGGCATCAAAAGTTTTTAATTGAGACTTTCCATTGTTATGTATGAAACATTTACAACCAAATATATAAAAATATGAAATTTTGGGGATCTTCCCTTCCAAATTTCATATGGAGTTTTACACTTATCCTTAACAACCAAGCTCCTATTTTGAACATAACATGCCGTGTTAACAACTTCGCCCAAAATCTGTGTGGAGTGTTATACTCGGATAACATGGATCTAGCCGCCTCTTTCAAGGTTCTGCTTTCTCCTTTCAAACACTCCATTTCTTTGTCAGGAGTCCTTGCCGCAGATGTTTCCCGAGCTATGCTATTCTCAATGCAGTAGTTAGAAATCAATTTATTTAGGAATTCATACCTTTATCACTTCTAATTTTAACAATATTTAATCCTTTTTCATTTTGAATCTTCTTAAGAAATTCTGGAATCTTAGTCATAGTCTCATTCTTTTTGTACAAGAAAATAACCCAAGTAAATCTTGAAAAATCATCAACAATTACTAAGGTATATTTTCTTCCACTAAAAGCGAGAGGAGTTATCGACCAAAAGATCCATATGAAGAAGTTCCGCATTCTTCCCGATGAAGGATTACTTATTGTTTTAAAAGAAGCTTTGGTCTGCTTTTCCTTTTTGACAGCATCACACACATGGTTCTTTGAAAATATTTTATCAGAAGTCCTTTAACTAAAGATTTCCTTGCTATTTTGTTAAGAGTTTTAAAGTTTAAGTGACTAAGTCGTCATGCCATAGCCAACTTAAATCATCTCGAACTCTTAGCAACAAGACAAGTATCTTTAGGACAACTTTTAAAATTGGCAACATAAATGTTACCTTGTCTTACTCCTGCTAATAGAATATTTTCATTGATACCATTTAGAACGTAGCATGCATTATGAGTAAATTTGACACAAAACCCTTTATCACAAAATTGTGAAACAGATAGTAGATTGTGCTTCAATCCTTCCACGTAGTAAACTTCATGAACTTGAACATCTCCAATCATTAGTGTTCCTACACCTTTAGTAAGTCCATAGTTGTTATCTCCAAACATCACTCTTGGTCCATCAATGGTTTGATAGTTAGAGAGAAGTCTTCTTTCATAGGTCATGTGCTTAGAACAATCATCACAATGTACCAGATGACCTCAAGAATGTCTCCTCTATCAACTATCTTCTTGTCTTCCTGCAATCACAAATTTATTGCTTAAGTACCCTTTGTAATTTGGGTCCTTCCATGTTAAGTAGATTTTTAGGAATCCAGGACAAAAATATCAATGTTTCTTAAAACCATAGATTGAAGCTTACGTCCATATCTATCTACTAAGATAAGACGTTCAAGATCAATCTTATTTAACCGATCTTTTGAAATTGTCTTAAATCTTGGTAAAAATGGATATGTCTTGCTTCTTCCATCAAAACAATTATACCTAGGATAAGACTTTGATTTAGTCTTGGGTTTAACCTTTGGAGTTTCTTTCCTTGTCTGCATTTCTTCTTTCGTAATTATCGATGAGGTAATCAATTCCTTGGGTTTCCATAGACTAAATCTAGTTTCTATCTTTGGTTTAGTTGCTTTGACAAAGACTCTAGGTTTTATTGGATCGCTTTTCTTGCTCCTATCAAAACCTAATCTAGTTTTATCACTAGACTTTTGTGAAGAATTGAAAATTTTATCTATTGTGGTTTGAGAGTTATTCGTAAGTCCTAACTTGATGTTAGATCAAGATTGTTTTGATGAGTTAAAAACTATTCCGTATGAGCAGACTATGATAAAGAACTCAAGACTAAGTTCTAGTACTAAGCCGATCGATCGGGTCGAGGGTAACTCAAGTCACCAAGATGAGAAATCACAAGTCATCTGGAGACAACCTCAATCCTAGTCATCTGCAGGAGACAAGTATAAAGAGCTCGACGAGGTCAAGACAAGCCGAGTAGAATAAGAAAGACGAAGTTTTCACCAAGTCACCGCAGACGAGTAGGAAGAATCACCGAGGTTTCAAGCGGTTTCCAAGATTAAGTTTGTTAAGCTTCAAGTTTGTTAGAACTAACTAACAAACTAACCTGTCTTTCGTACTTATAAATAGGACTAGATTTTATTCTTCAATACACTTATGCATATTCGATTTTTCACACTATTCACTACTCGATTTCAATCACAATCTTTTCACAAGTATTTCAAGAGAGTTCTCAAAAGTTCTAAGTGTTTTTGAAACACTTTTCTTGTAATCTTCAAAATCCAATACTCACCGTAATAGTTAGATTTTAGAAGAAGGGTTTAGGAGATTGAAGATTTGAAGATTTGTACGAGTTATAAGTTGTAAGTCGAAAGTAAGAAAGTAAGTAGTAAGCAGAGTCCCTTCTTCAGATTGAAGAAGGAGAGTGGATGTAGGATTATTAAAATCCGAACCACTATAAATCCCGTGTTATTTCTTGCTTTCTTTAGTTTCGTTCAATTTACAATTTTGTTAATTCAAGATTAAAGTTCAGAATCTTAACTAAAATCTGAATATCAACCTTGCTTTTGATCTTGTTAAAAGTTGAGAATTCAATTATCTTCCATTGTGTTTAATCGATATTTTGAATTGATTTTGAAAGATTTGAAAAATCTACAAAATCTATTCAAACCCCCTTTCTAGATTTTGTTCTAGGAAGCTAACTCAAGGTTATTAATCAACTCAACTTTTCGGGACCAACAAGTGGTATCAGAAAGCGGTGTTAAACTGTTACGATATTGATTTTAGGTCTTGAACAAGATTCTGGAATTATCTTGATTTTCTTCATTTTCTTTCATTACTAACAGTGCTACTAATAAGCTTTTGTGGAGTATTTTGTTCTTGTTTCATCATGTCATCGGGAAAAATAAAAGTCCAGGAATCTTCCTGAATTTTCCATTGAAGATTATGATTATTGGAAATTTAGGATGGAAAATCATCTCAAGGCCATTCATGATAGAATGGAAGAGGTCCTTGAGGAAGGTCCTATAAAGTTTTATCATGGAGGCACCAAAGACCGGAGCGGAGACAGAGTTGAATCAAGAACTAGACAAGAAAAGAAGAGTTCGATTGACGAATGATGAAAGAAAGGTTCACAATCTTAACCAAGTAGCTAGAATCAAATCATCGAGACTCTTAGTAAAGACTGGATAGAGAAGGTTAAGAGATGCAAAACAGCCAAAGTGATGTGGCAAACTTTAGCCAATGTTTGTGAAGGATCGTATCAAGTCAAGGAAAACAAGCTACGGTCAAGATTGCATACATTTGAAACATTCAAAATGAAAGAAAATGAGTACGTGGATCAGTTTGATGTTAGGTTGACCAATCTTCTCAACAAAGCAATGACCTTGGAAAGAATTATTCAGAGAAAGAGATTAATAACAAGATTCTGAGATCATTAACCAAGAGATGGAGAGAAAAATCAAATATCCTTAAAGCAACTCAAGATTTATCCTCTATTACTCACCGTACTTTATTTTCTCATCTTAAAGCTTTAGAGTACGATATCCGGATAGAAGATGAGGAAGATGAGATGGAGTCAAGTACCTCATCCAAGTCTGTTGCCTTTGTCAGAAAGAAGACAAGGTGTCAACAGAGTCTGTAGGAGCCGATCTATCTCTCGAAAGAGCAGATGACTTTACTTACAAAAAGGTATGATAAATTGAGAATGAAGTATAAGAGAAATAAATTGAGATTTGCAGGTAAGGATATACAAAGATCCAGATCAGATAGGAAGGTGGATAAATCTTCGTATGATGACAAAAACAAGAGCCGAGACAAGAAGATACAGATCACCTGTCGAAGAAATACTTCCAGTCCCGGATCGAGACAGAGTGACATTTGCTATACATGCAACAAACCAGACATTTCAGCCTATGACTGTCCTCAATCGACTCCTAAAGAAAGGGAAGAAAAGAGGAAGAAAAGAGACAGGAGATTTGCGAGATCAAAGAGCTTTGTTGGCTGAAGAAAAGAGCCAAAGAAATCATCATCATCTTCATCATCCTCATCTGATTTCGGATCGTATGATGAGATCTGTCTCATGGCTAATGAGGTAATCTACTATTCATCTTGAGATAATGATTCTTGTTAGTCCGCATCTCGATCATGACCAAACCGTTATTCATGAGTTATTGAGAGATTTAAAGACATCTTTGGCTGCTTATAAATAGCTAGAGATGAGAATTTGTTTTTAAAAGATCGATTCAAATTCTAAATAAAGGCAAGCAGTGATGAATCGCCAGAGACCGAGGAAACATTCAAGGAGGAATGTTGTCTTCAAACTCAAGCTAGTACATCACCTACCTTACCTGAAAGGTTAGAAAATGAACTGAAAATTTTAAAAGACAAATTTGAAGTAATCTGTGCTGAAAATGAATTAATTAATAAAGATAATGAGAAGCTTGTCTTCAAAATTAGTCACTTAATAATTCACAATCAGTAATAGATCATATTTTTAATACTTCTAAAAATCTCATGACAAGACAGTCTTGGTTATGATAGGAAAAATAAATCGATGTCCAAAACCTAGAAAATTTGTGAAAGCATATGTTCAATCAAAGGATATTAAAATTGGTCCATGGAAACCAACTAGTCGATAAGGACTACATCTTCCATCTGAAACCAAGAATTCAAATTG
This sequence comes from Paraleonurus japonicus, assembly GCA_030762865.1. Classification (NCBI taxonomy): domain Eukaryota; kingdom Viridiplantae; phylum Streptophyta; class Magnoliopsida; order Lamiales; family Lamiaceae; genus Paraleonurus; species Paraleonurus japonicus. The sequence continues at coordinate 8,476,007 of CM061058.1, forward strand.
AAAACTCCCTATCGTACTAGAAGGAATCCAAGAACCAAAATAAGAAGATTTTCTTATTATAATTCTTTTGATGGAAGAAGCAAATGCTATCCTACATTTCCTAAGTTTAGGAAAATTACTCAATCTGAATACAACAAGTTATCATTCAAAATGATATAATTGTAGACAGATTTGGTAGAAAACTTGAGTCTCGATTTATTATCTAAAGATGAGATGTTCATTTGGATACCTAAAGTTATTCTTGACCTAAAAGGACCCAAGATCACTAGGGTACCTCAAAACTAATCATTTTACAGATTCACAGGATCATCACTCAAGGAAGAGATCTTAGCTTCAATATGGTATATTGATAGTGGTTGTTCACAACATATGACCCATAACAAGAAGTCATATCAAATTTTCAAAGCATTGATGGTCCAAGAGTTTTATTTGGTGATAATAATTGTGGTCGACTAAAGGTGTAGGTACTCTGATTATCAAGGATATTCGTGTATCGAGGTATATTTTGTTGAAGGTTTGAAACATAATCGCTATCTGCTTCTCGGCTTTGTGATAAAGGTTTTCTTGTAAAATTCTCAAAGGATAAATGTGATATTTTAGATAATTCCTCGAGATAAGGTAACATTAGCGGCTTGAGACATGGTAATGTCTATGTGGCCAACTTTAATAGTTGTCCCAAAGATACCGTCTGATAGCTAAGGGTGGAGAAGATATCGGTGGCTATGGCACAAGAGGCTTAGTCATCTCGAATTTCAAAACTCTTGGTAAGCTAGCTAAAAAGAACCTTGTCAAGGGATTACCTCAAAAACTTTTATCCACCGATCTTAAATGTGATGCTTGTCAAAAAGGTAAAATGCCCTAGACTCATTTAAGAATATTAACTCCTCCTCATCCGAAAGAGTGTTGCAACTTCTTCATCCGGATCTGCTTGGACCTGTTTCACCTCTCGCTTCGGTGGAAGGAAATATACTCTTGTTGTAGTAGATGACTTTTCTAGATACACTTGGGTTATATTTCTTTTCAAGAAAAGTGAGACTATGAACAAGATTCCTGATCATTCGAACAAATCTGAGAATGAAAAGGGTGTTAATATTATTAAAATAAGGAGTGATAAGGGCACGAAATTTTTGAATTCTTGTTTATCTAATTTTTTCAATGAGTGTGAAATTATTCATGAGACATCTTCAGCAAGAACTCCTCAACAAAATGGAGTGGTTGAAAGAAGGAATAGAACTTTGAAGGAAGCAGCCGGGAGCATGTTGGGTGAGTATAATACCCCTCATAGGTTCTTTGAAGCCATCAACACAACTTGCTATACCCGTAACAGTGCTTAGTTGTCAAAGACAAGGGTAAGACTCCTTATGAGATTTGGAAGGGTAAGATTCCAAGGATCTCATACTTCAAAGCTTTTGGTTGTAAGTGTTTCATCCATAACAATGGAAAATCTAAGTTAAAAACTTTTGATGCCAAAGCGGTGATGGAACATTCTTGGGATATTCTAATACTTCAAAGGCATTTAGAGTTTTTAACAAGACAACCCTTTGTGTGGAGGAAACCCCTCATGTTGTTTTTGATGAGCCGTATTCCTTCTCGGATAAAGTGAATCAAATTTCAAAATCTAGATAAAATTGAATTTTCCAAGACTAAACATAGAAGCTTGTCTATCTACCTAGTCTTGATTCGAATCGGATGAAGAAGAATTCCCATCGACAATAAGAAGACAACTTCGGACTTCTTGAGATCAGACACCTTTGACATCACCGATCGGCAAGGGTTAGGCGATGAAGGGAGGAACATCACCGAGGTTGAGTCGGAGGAGTTGCCTGAGACTCAAGATGAGGATCCCTCTCCTCACATAGGCAAAAGGATGAGAAGCTATCATCCATCGATCGGATTATAGGAGATCCATCTAGTAGTGTGCAGACACGAATGATGTTAGACTCAAAGTCTTTTCGGTTGTTATGTGTCGCTTCTTGAACCAAAGTCTATTGAGGAAGCACTATCGGACTCCAAAATCGATAAATACCATGCAGAAGAAGCGCATCGGTTTGAAAGGCAAAATGTATGGGATCTAGTAGAAAGACCCTTACACGTAAAGATTATAGGCACCAAATGGGTGTTTAAAAACAAAGCAGATGAGAACAATATTATTGTTCGAAATAAGGCAAGACTGGTTGCACAAGGTTATTCACATGATCCGAGGGAATAGACTATGATGAAACCTATGCTCCGATTGCGAGATTAGAGGCAATAAGATTGTTCTTGGCATTTCTTTGCATATAAATCTTTCAAAGTTTTTCAAATGGATGTTAAGTCTGCTTTTCTTAATAGTGTTTTACTTGAGGAGATCTATGTAGAGCAGCCTCCAGGTTTAAGATCAATAACAAGGTCTATAAACTCAACAAAGCTCTATATGGACTGAAACAAGCTCCCGAGCACAGTATGATACCCTATCTCGATTTCTTGACATCAAATGGCTTTACTAAAGGTAAGATTGATAGAACTTTATTTAGAAAGGAAGTAGATGACAACATCTTACTAGTTCAAATTTATGTAGATGACATAATTTTTGGTTCACCTAATCTGAAATTATGTGAAGAGTTTAGCATTCTCATGAAAAACAGTTTGAAATGTCAATGATGGGAGAATTAACATACTTTCTAGGCTTACAGTTAAACAGATGAATAAGGGTATATTTATACATCGTCTAAGTATGCTAAGGATCGATTGAGAAATTTGGAATGACAACTAGCGCAGAAGTTAAAATACCTATGGCAACTAACTTCTCAATGGATTCAGATGAGCAGGGATACCCACCGATGCAACGGAGTATCGTGGGTGATTGGATCTCTTCTCTATCTCACCGCAAGTAGACCGGACATAGCTTTTGCGGTTGGGGTATGTGCAAGATTTCAATCTAATCCTAAGAAAACTCATCTCGGAGACGGCTAAGAAAATTCTTAGATATCTCAAAGGAACCTTCCAAGTAGGGTTATGGTACCCAGTGATGACAACTTTGGTGACAAGGTTATTGATTCGGACTTTGGAGGATGTAAGATTGATAGAAAATCCACTTGAACTTGTCAATTCTTAGGCAACAAATTAATTTCTTGGTTATCCAAGAAGCAGACATCTGTTGCCACCTCTACAACTGAAAGTGAATACATGGCGGTGGAAGTTGTTGCTCTCAACTCCTCTGGATTAGTCAACGGCTTAGAGACTATAATATTCAAACATCACTGTTCCTATTTCTTGTGATAGTAATAGTGCAATAGCAATGACTTACAATCTTGTTCTACATTCTAGATGTAAGCATATAGATATTAGGCATCATTTCATTAGGGATCATGTTGAAAAGAATGACATTAGAATTGAGAAAATTGCCACTTTGAATCACAAAGAGTCGACATTCTTACAAAACCATTAGCTGAATCTAGGTTTAAAGAAATGTGCTTAGAATTAGGATTACTTGATGCATCTTTAGCTGGTTTCTAATTTGTGTGCATCTGCTTCCTTATTTTCTTTTCTTTTCTTTAAATTGATGTCTAGAAAGAATTATCGGACTAGATATGAGTCAAAGGACAATCAGTAGGTGATATCATTGATCTCCTTTTAGGAATCAAGAATCAAGGATTAGTCATATTGACCTTATCCGAGTTGATAATTACTTGTCGACATTGAGTAAATCAGAACAAGGACACAATAGTCACCGATCTCCGAAAAAACCAGATGACTATTTACATCCTATCTGATTTACCTTAAGCTTCGATGGTTTCTTTTGAGTATATGTTTTTGCGGGGAACAGTCACGAGATCATACTGTTTCATCTCTTCTTTTTCAAACCTCTTTTACATTATTTTTGTTCCAAAATAAAGCTGCATTTTTCAAAATTGTTGAACAACCATGTTTTAGAAAAGTAAATCAGTCTGCTTTTGTTTAAACTTGTTTTAAAGTTGCTAAAAAGTTACATCGAAATTTGTTGGTTATCAAAATCGGACGAGGTTACTATATCGGATGTTTTTCTAAATCCATCTATTTTTAAACTAATCTGCTTTTTCAAACTCATCTGTTTGAAAACCTTTAGTTGAAGTAAGATACCACTTGGCCGACGCTGTATACTTACTTCTCGCATAAAGTAATCTACATCGGTCAAATCAACAGTCTATAAAATAACTATTTACGCATTCCAAAGGCGATTAACATCCACGCGCTGAATCCTAATCGCTTATCTTAGTTTTTAACCGTTGATTAATACTCATTAAAAACTTTTTGAATAAATGGCTCGATTAATTCAGTTTTAAAAATGGCGGTTTCTCTTTCCAATCTATTCCCTTATAAATTTATCTTCTTCTTGTGTTAACCATTTTTCCTTTCTCGTAAAACCCGCATATCTTCCTTATACATTTCTAAATTCACAAAACTTTCAAATGGCATCCTCTTCCAAAACCACCAAAACTTTCAAACCTAAATACATTTCCACAAATATTTCTCATTTCAAAATGAATGAGGAATATTTCAAAACCGCTTGAAGGCGTAAATGTATGTCGATTTTGAAACAACCAATGACCCAGAATCGCCAGAAATTCTTCGTCTTCTCGAAGCATCGCGACTCGGAGGTTTTCTTTCATTGAAGTCTCCTCAAAATAAAACGGCATTTGCTAGGAGCAGAAATTTCGGCAAGAATGGAGGACACCTGTGATGGGTTTGATACTTCGCTGATGGGACGACACCGAGTTATTCGAGGGAAAGTATTTCCGTATTTTTGATACATCAATGGAAGGAGTTAATCCATTGATGTACAAGGAGAGATGAATGGGAGGCATCATTTGATATGATGGCGAGAGTTTCACAGAGGGGTACACGGAGGGATTTAAAGAAGAACCTTCTCGACGGAAATTCAGATTGTTGATGACGATAGTGACGAAGGCGGTGTTGGGTGAGCAAAGCTCACATGATGGGTTAACCAAACCCAGATTGTGTGTGATGCGAGCCATTTTGGATGGAGTGCAAGTAAATTGGGTAGATTTGCTGGTATATAAGTTGAGGGAGGAGAAGAAACGCATCATTTTCAAATCATCACAGAGGGTTGGATTCCCACTTCTACGATTAGCCTCTTCAACAAAATCACCGTACTTATTGAAGGGTCAATAAGGAAGTCGATTGGAGAGTGGGTACTAAAAAGTACTCCAAGCAAAGGGAATCCTCACCAAGGATGACAGACTTGAGGAATTCGGACTGCATGACGAGTCCGATGCCGCAAGGGCTCAAAGGCAGGAGTTAGCAGCTGTGGAGGTCCAACAACCAAGCAATGAACCACCGAGGTGGCTCCATGAGGTAGAAACAGAGGGACATGAGGCGGCAGCTGAGGTCGCACCTCAAGTAGAACTCGCAAACAAACAGCTGCAGCTTCCAAGGACGTTTGAGGAGGAAGAGGAGGTTGGTGAAAGCCTCGGAGAAGAAGAAGGGGAAAGCTCGCCTCACGCTCCCGCCAAAGTTGCCTCGATGAAGAGGAAGAAGAGGAGGCTGAAATTCCTTTGGTAAGGAGGCCAAGACGAGCAGCTCAAAGCTCAAGGATCCACCAAATCTGGTAGCTCCGAGCGGCAGATGGAATTATCAACTCGCTACCGCAGGAGGTCCCGATCCTTCGAGATAGCAGCCCGAGGTTGGTCACTGGAGGTTCCACTCTCCCCAACCAAGGAAGTTGCTCTTTCCCCTATTCCCGAGGCGTATATAAGTCTCTCTCCATCTCCTACCTTATCTCTTGAACTCGGCAAGAAGAAATGCCCCAGCCGGCATTTCGAGCCTTCGACTCACTCGAAATCCCACCACCCAAATAGGCAATGAAGGAGTATCCCAGCCGGGTACTCCGAGCCTCTCCCACACCCTATCTCCCCCACACCAAATCAAAATTCCATCAACAAAGTCCGAACCTACCCCATCTCCCATATCCATCCCTACCACACAACTTCAAACATCCTCTCCAACCCCATCCGAACAAATCACTCTCCCTACACTCCAAACCTCACCAATTCCAATAATATCCTATTCCTCTCTTCCAACTATTCAAACTCAATCTATTCCTCTCCCATCTATTCAACCGTAACCAATACCCTCCTCGTCCGACTCCTCAACCGAGGATGATGACACTCGATCTAAGCCCAACCTCTGCTATCTCCTCTATTCTATCCCTTGTCGAGAAAAAGATCAATGCTACATTTAGAAGGAAGATGGAAAGGAAGACAAGGAGAATGGTCAAAGTCACATTCATTACACGATGCTAGCCTTGAGAGAAGTTGAGGTAACACTTTCGATAAGATTATAAATGTCACTAACTCTGTCTGGCCGGTAAAGTGAAATCTATGGAGGATGAGCCGAGGGCGTTGAAAGAGGAAGTTATGGGTTACAATCAGTGGTAGTGAATGAGTTGGTCAGACCACTCGACTTCGTGGTCAAGTGCAACGCTTTAGATGCAAAACTTACGGACTTGGCTGCTGAAGTTAAAAAGGGGGAAAAAGTCAAGCGGAGAAGAGACAAGCCCTCACACTGTGGTCGAGGAGACCAGGAAAGATGTAGGCATGAAGGCCAATACACCTGATCCGGGAGGCAGCCGAGGGGAGGAAGCTCGAATCAAGTCTCGATGAGCTGGCCGCTCTCCACTGAGGGTGAGTCAACTTGAAGAAGCTATAAAGGAGGATGAGGAGAAGAGAAGGAAAGATGAGGAGGAAATGACCGAGAAGCTCTTGGCTCGGTTAAAAGAAGTTGAATCAAGGAGCCAAGGGAAAAGGAAAAGAAGTAGCAAGCCATCGAGCCCAGATCACCGAACTTGTTACTGTGGTCAGCCGCTAAGGGAAAAGGAAAAAGGGAAGTCGATTATTCTAATCTCTCGGATGAGCGAGAACAAGAGAATTAAGAGAGAGATGGAATATTTTGGCAAGAAAGAGAAGAAGAGGCAGAGAAAGAAGAAAGACTCCAATGTCTTTTGGAGTGTTGTGAACGAAAATGGCTTATCAAGGATCAGTGGCGTGGGAAATTTAGGCCATTCCATACAACGTCTGCACCTCCTAAGCCGGCTTGCGTAAAATATGCTGCCGAGTATAAAGACAAGAACACGGAGGGAATGTGGATGTACTATTGGTACATTCTTAAAGCTCCAGGCAACTCAACAAGATCCAGATTTGGCTTGGCACGAATGGATTGAGCAAGTAGACGCCGACTTCTATGCTCGGCCGGAAGAAGCCGATGTAGAATTCAATGTCAACCCGATCTCTCCACCTTTGAGTATGCCATTCCCGCGAAGAAGCCTGATGGTACCTTGGACCTAGACTGGGTTCAAGGGATTCTTAAGAAAGCAGAGGCCGAATCTGGACTTACTCAAGAGGAGGATCTCAAGCAGCTTAGGAGGCGCGTATTCAATCGCTAATGATCCTAAGAAAAGCAATGGGGAGTTTAATAGAAACAAGACTTTTCTTTTCCTTATTTCTATTTTTCTATTATCTTCTCATCTCAATCTTTGTAAATCCAATGTGAATATACTTTGTTTGATTCATTTTACTTGTCTTATTTTCTTAAAGTTATTTTTACCGCTTTAAGAAAAACTTAAAATTTTCTTAAGTATAAGTCATCTCGAGAATTTTATCTCTCGACTTAAATTTTTTTAACCTAAGTCTTGAGACTCGTTTTTTAAGCTTTTAAAAAGAAGTTTAAAAGTTCTAAAGTTTTCACATGTGAATAAATCATTGTAATGTGAAGAATGTGCTTTGATATACCTATCTATTGATCTTGATAAACTCGAACTAACTTCACTGTGAGTGTGTCTATTCTTGTAGATTTTAACTTCATCAAAAAGGGAAATTGTTAGATCAAGATTGTTTTGATGAGTTAAAAGACTATTCCGTATGAGCAGATTATGATAAAGAATCAAGACTAAGTTCTAGTACTAAGCCGATCGTGACCGGGTCGAGGGTAACTCAAGTCACCAAGATGAGAAATCACAAGTCATCTGGAGACAACCTCAATCCTAGTCATCTGCAGTGAGACAAGTATAAAGAGCTCGACGAGGTCAAGACAAGCCGAGTAGAATAAGAAAGGTGAGTTTTCACCAAGTCACTGGGAGACGAGTAGGAAGAATCACCGAGGTTTCAAGCGATTTCCAAGATTAAGTTTGTTAAGCGGTTTCAAGTTTGTTAGAACTAACTAACAAACTAACCTGCCTTTTTCAGGACTTATAAATAGGACTAGATTTTATTCTTCAATACACTTATGCATATTCGATTTTTCACACTATTCACTACTCAGTATTTCAATCACAATCTTTTCACAAGTATTTCAAGAGAGTTCTCAAAAGTTCTAAGTGTTTTTGAAACACTTTTCTTGTAATCTTCAAAATCCAATACTCACCGTAATAGTTAGATTTTAGAAGAAGGGTTTAGGAGATTGAAGATTTGAAAATTTGTACGAGTTGTAAGTTGTAAGCTGAAAGTAAGAAAGTAAGTAGTAAGCGAGTCCCTTCTTCGATTGAAGAAGGAGAGTGGATGTAGGATTATTAAAATCCGAACCACTATAAATCCCGTGTTATTTCTTGCTTTCTTTAGTTTCTGCTCAATTTACAATTTTGTTAATTCAAGATTAAAGTTCAATCTTAACTAAAATCTGAATATCAACCTTGCTTTTGATCTTGTTAAAAGTTGAGAATTCAATTATCTTCCATTGTGTTTAATCGATATTTTGAATTGATTTTGAAAGATTTGAAAAATCTAC